>OZ018318.1:247160494-247760494 GCA_963969495.1 Ceratothoa steindachneri
TATCATCATCATTGTCATCGTCATCATTGAACTGCCACAAGCAACGTTATCTACAATCATCAGTCATCCATCATCATTCTTCAATCAAAACAAAACGATCTTCAGGTGAGTAAAACATTTTACAATAAAATAATTTAATCTGTTCTGATACTTTATTTCGTACTGTATGTGTTCATGAACATGACAAAACATAACTTCTTGAATTAATATGGGGAGCGTATTATGATGTGTGGGAAGGGGTTGGGGGTGTTTTGGGGGTAGCGTCAACTATCCGCTTTTTTCAATATTCGCGGGGTTTTGTGGTCCCTATCCCCCGCGAATATGGGGGGTCAACTGTAATGGGTTCTAACACTTCGCTTCCTAATTCGTTAAGTCGGATCGGATAGCTTTTATCTTCTCGGACACTTTGGAAATTTTCATTTTCTTAATATAAAATAATTTAATTTCAAGGTTATATCAATATTTGAAAGAGTTGTGGCTTCGTCAAAACTTATTGCTACATTTATTTGAGGCAAATTATTTGTATGGTCGATAACAAAAATCTTCGTAAAATGTTATATTGTCGCTTGGGTGTGTGTGTTGTTTTGCCAACGACGCTGGTTCTTTTTTTATAGTTCTTTTTTGTATACTATTTTATTTCCTTTGACAAGGCGACAATGATTAAAGTATCGCTTTCAATTATTGTCACTATTACTGCTTTTTTATATTTTTTACATCCAGTTACCTTCTTTTATACACTGTTAATCTCTTCATTTAGACATGGCACCTTCAGAGATGTTTTATACCTTTTCTAGGTATATATTTTATACCTGATCTAGTTAATTTACACCGCTGCGAATTATTTGCGAAAGGGAACTGAAAATTAATTTACATTCAAACTTCTGCTAATCAAATGCAATGAGAATTAATTACTCAATAAATAGTCTTGTTGAGAAAAAAGGAGAGAAAGTGGCTTCTGTTTCTAAATCCTTTTATTTTCCAAGTTCTCGTTCAAGGAATAACGAGCGTATTTCGAAAATATCGAACTTTTACAATGATTATTTCTATCAAGTCATATCACTAGCTTTGTTCTTAACAATTTTTGGTGTTTTCCCTTTGAGCAAGACTTTATCAAGACCTTTATTATGCTCTCTTACTCTCTGATGAGGTCGTATGAAAGAAAGGGAAGTAAAGAGACCCTCTCAATTTCTGCTGTGTCTGAGCGAGTACTTTGAAAGTGCCGGAAACGAAGGCTTATAAAATTGCCCTCGCTTTATATCTTCAAATAGCGTATTATTTCTTTATTAAATTAAACCCATTTTTTCAATGTCTGCTTTTCTAGATCTTTTTCTCTATCAACAAAATGTAAAAGTGCGTTTAAAGTATAAATGTATTAGCATTGTCAGAATTTTAATGAAATCAGTCCTTGAGATGAATTCTGCAAAATTATTGCGAAAAACTGCTAAATTAAAAAGAAATTGATCAATTATAGTAAAGGATAATTGCTTTAATTGAAGGAATAGGAGAGGAAAGAAAATAAAAAAATATAAACCAAAGAGCAATAAAAATGGCAAAACTATGTAAGTACTACATCCATCGAATTAATACGCTGCATTTAATACGCTGCATTTTAAGGAAGGTAGATGCAGCTCTGATGTGGTTACGGAAACTTCCATGAATCAGGCTTTCGTGCTGTGATGAGTGTAGCGCGCACTTTTTTTGCATTTAAACATTACCTCCTTCATCTGGTCTCGTTAAATCCTTGGTATTAAACAAGTCTCCATCTTTTTTCACCAATTTTGGCTAATAAGTTGAAAATTAGATTTAGGTAGACAAAATTGATGCACAAATAAAGATATTTGGTATTAGTTAGTCAGAAAAAGTCGCCTACTTGATTTCTTAGGTAGGTTTTTATTTTCTAACTCAAGAAAAATAACAATTCCTTCATGGTTTTATCGATATAAACGTTGCTTTGAACCTTGACTCCAGCACTCGTTCCAAAAGCAGTATTTTTCCCAAGTTTCCCTGCCGAAATCCTCGAACACCTTCAACAACCCAAACAGGGAGTTCGAGCTTCCCTTATTTCAAATCAAAACCAAACACCACTTCCAGCGGCTCAAAACTCTATGACCGAAATTTAAGCTTAACTATTGAAATCCAACGTCGTACTCAAATTTTATTTACACCATAATTTGTTCATTTTTTTACGCCTGAATTTAGCCCATTGTTCCAATAATTTGTCCAATAGATGGTAGATTTTAAGTTTCTTATTGACTAGCCATTTGGAACATATTTTTGTTAACCTTTGGACATAAAATTTTCTATGATTAAATCGATAATAAAGTAGTGCGACGCGGAGCAAAAAAGCCAGGCTTCCACACTTCCTTTCTAAGGAGAGTAGTTTTGTCATAACAATAGAGTAACTATGACATAGTTAAATAACACTAAACCCGCCTCTTTCATTCAGATTTAGAAAACATACATTTGCAGATAATTAGATAGATAAATCCACAGATAAAAGTTAGATAAAAAGATAAGAATTAAACGTTCAGCAGTTCACAGAAATTTGCATTATATTTCAAAGCTCAACTGTTCTTTTCATCTACTGAGCAAATTCTATATTTAATTATGCTGTCCTGTAAGTAGCATAACAAGAGACTGCTAAAAATTTACTGTTCATAAATAGTTTCCGGTGCCACCCACTTTTCAAGATAGGGTAGAAAAAGTCTATGCCGCTCACTGGTTGTAAAAGTGGCAAATAAACAGGAAATGTTGGAAAGTGACCTATCCGCCATAAGTTAGTATGGGAAGTTCCTTAGAAACATGAGAAAAACTTTCCCCGCCTAACTTATTGTCGTAGATTAGCTGAGATTATATATATATATATATATATATATATATATATATATATATATATATATATATATATATATATATATATATATATATATATATATATATATATATATATATATATATATATATATATATATATATATATATATATATATATATATATATATATATTTATTTATTTGTTTTATTAATTTTTAATAAACCAAATAAACCTTGACATGAGGCGTAGGTTCGTGCCTTGGTGATCGCTTGAGGATCGTTCTCAGACGAGTGCTAATCTTTATTTTTATTCTAGTGAATGAATAAAAGGGGTTTCTCTCTTGACTTTATCAATTATTCCGACTTTAACTCGTTAGAAGATAATTAAAACAGTGCTTTTACTAAAAAAATAGACTTTAATGAACATAAACCCTCTCACTAATTAAAATAAAACAAATACAGATCTAATACACTTAAAAAAAGAAAATGGGATTACTGGGTGAGCTCCCAAGGCTAAATACGAGATAGGATTTTACAGGGAGAACAATTTTTACGTTAATATCTGTGTCTTTGGCCAGACATCCTGTCGTAGAATAGGCTCCCGACGATATACCATATATAACTATTCGTGAAGGGAATTTTCTATATTTCGAGTGCGTGGTAATCTGATTGACCGAAGTCAGTTCAAAAAGGGCGGGAGGGCCTGGAGAGGCTTATTTATCCTAGATATGATTAAGAAGTGGAACGGAGCACAAGGATAAATAATATGGCTACCATTAATAAAATAGTTTTATTAATTAAGCTATCAACAACACACAAAAAAAATGTTTACATAAACGGGGAGTAAAAATTTGGAGAAACGCGTGAATGAAAAGGGTCATGGAAATATCTGACTAATCTGAGGATTAAGATTTGGAGAGATTTAAAACGGTAAACAAATAAAAAAAGGAGGGGGAATGGTTCGCTAAACCATTTAAACCACAGGGTTTCGTTGACAAAAGGTTAAATGATTTAAGGTAATAATCAGCTTACGTAATTACAAAGTTGTTGTGCAGAGGAAGACGATGCGAAGGAACCTTCGGTCCAACTGGCGATTTCCAGCAGAAGGGTCCTTAAGGGGGTTGTCCTTAACGAGATGGAAGGACTGTTTTCGAGAAGTGAGAGCGAAGTGGAGCTCATAAATACGAGCTATCTTTGTGACAGCAAATCGGAGATGTTCTAGATGAACAATGGAGGTTATTGTTGAAACCAAACGTTCTCTTGAAGAACGTTAAAAGAGAGGAATTAAATTATCCGGACGTGATGTCTTAGGAACGAAAACCGTTTCTTGACGAACGTGCTTGAAGAACAATGGCTGTTCTAACGTTGTTCTCTTTCTGAACAACAGGGAGCGGGGGGGGTGAGAACCGTTTCTTGTCGAACGGGCTCAAAGAACAATGGCTGTTCTAACGTTGTTCTCTTTCTGAACAACAGGGGGCCTTGTTGACTTGGCGTCTCGAAACGCACGAACCTTGGCACTCAAGGCATATTGTCCTCTTCTGGACAATAAGGGGTTTCTTGGTAGAGTTCCTAGGTGCACAAGGGGGGACCAGATCGGCTTGATGCCTCGCGAAGATAATCTGGATCTGCTTCAATTGGTAAAAGCTATGGTATAAATAGCCGGAGCCATCTCCATGGCGTAGGGGATAATTGACTAGGGGACTTCGGGGGAATGTCCCGGTGGCGCCTGGGAAAATATCTTATCTGCCCATAAGCCTAATCCAATCTGGCGACATTGACGTATGGAGGCGAAACGGGGGAGTGAACCTCCTTGATTAAACATTGGCTCTGGTGGGCGATAACGCGCCTTTAACTCCCTCTCGCAGGATACACGTGGGTAAGCATGTGTTTAACAAGTGATAGAGGCTGCATCAAAGCGGCCTCAGACCGTTCTATCACACATCCAATAAACTAATTATTATGCACAGGGACATACACAACAGGATATTCTCTCTCTACTTACATAAGGTAATGGATATTAAATACCCGAAACCAGTTAGACTATCCTCGGAGATTTTGGTCGGAGTTGGTTGTTTGCTCAAAAGATGGCGTTTCGTCGACCTACCTATCGAGTTGACAGGTGACGTGACGAGGCATCTGAATGGAGTGGAGGCGATTTCAAGCGAAAGCTTAGTCCTTCTACTTTTCTTCCGGATGAGATGAAATCGTTATCTTCTTTTTATTTTTTCTATCTAGTTGGGGTTTGTCCAACTCAGATAGAGTAAGATTTGGAGTCCTCAAACTGACTAACTTGATACTCAGTATCTTGGGGGCTCAAACGGCGCCGAGCTTTCTTGGTACAATCTGTTTATTTTACAAGGACTGCAAGTTCTCCTTAACTTGCAGAAAACTTTCTACCGGTGATTTTTGTGTTTTCTTCTCGAACTCGAAAAAATCTTCTCTAAACCGGTGACTTTCTGGTCTCTTCCGTTAGAACGAACAAAAAGTCTCGTTTCCTCCGGTCAAACTGTTATATACCAAAATTACTCCCGCGGGGTAATGGGGAGGTGGAGGGGAAGACTCGAAAGGTGAGACCTCTGGTTGGTCTCCCGCGCTTGGCGTCTTGTAGCTCTAAAAAAGGGTAATACGAGATCGGCAGTTTGCACTTTTGAATGGATTGTTTATAACTACACCCTCAAAGGGCCTGCCTCTTGAGCTGAGGTCAGGAATCTGTCTCGTAACATTTACCCTTTTGCCCGTTCTCCTATGTTACCGGAGAACATCGGAGGGGCAAAGCTAAACGCAGATGTCTTTTTTTTATTATTTCCTTGGCGTTGATACATATATATACATACTATAATCTTTTTTATACCTCTATATTCCTCCACCCTTTAGATGATCGTACGGGAGGGGGGGGGGAAATCGCCTGTGCCCTACGCAAGGAGCCCTACTAAAACATCTTTACAAAAGCTACTCAACCGATAGTGGGAACGCTCCACTCACATCACTCTTATTGATTTAATTATGTCCACCGTCTGCCTAATTAACACTTATCGTAACCGATTCTACGAAATAAACAAAAAAAACTACAACATTAGACATACACTTATACGTACAAAATAAACCTCTTTAAAAAAATTCCTATCTCCACACAAAAGAAATTACCGTATGTAAACTATATTAACTTGGTATAACATTATGGTTAATACTTTCAGTACTCCAGTCGCATACGCTGTTTCCCACATCATGAGTTTTCGACTGGCATAAGCTATGTGTAATGAATTTTCGGTAGCATGGGGCGGTCCCTACGAACGAACGTACTTGTTTTTTGGTTCGGGGTAGCGGCATCTTTATTATGGCGTCTATCCTATTCTGTCGTGTGGATAGACCGTTTTTCCCAATTTTGACTCCTAGCTCAGAGATGGCCTCATCAGTGAAGTAGTATTTAGAAGTTCCCACAGTGAGAACGCGTTCACAGTGACGCTTTGGGATGGCGCTACGGACATGTAAGTGTCCTTCCCGTGTAGGGGTAGTCACGTACACGTGGTCAGGATAGAAGGATGCCTCCTTCCAACCACCTACACATTTTCTTGATTCTCCTTCTCTTTTAATCTTTATTTGTCTATTTACTATTGAGTTTTCCTCTCTAAAATAGGGTTGATCTTCATCAGGGAGAGGTGATTGTTCTTCCCGAATTTCTTCTTTCATCTCTCCTTTCATTAAACTCTCTTTAAAACCGTCATGTTCTTGAAAGTAGCTTGTTACTCCCATTTTAATCAATGCATTTGACCTTGAGTTTTCGGTCACCATCTTTGTCTTCTGAGGATTATTATATTCAGGGTTTTGATCCGGCAGCGATTCTGTACTTTTATTTTGATCTTATGAAGATTTCTCCGTCAGAACTTTTTCGTGAAAAATTCTTTGATTGCCCTGTGATCAGGAGGAACTTGCTTGGCTACACCTTGCTTCTTAGGCGTATGCGTTACTCTTCTTATATTTATTCTTTTTTCCTTTTCTTCATTCTCCTTCTTCGCTACCTTCTCCTCCGGGGGTGGGAGGGTCTGCACCACATCCGTCGCCATATTGACGACTCGCGAACATATCCCTTCGTCCACATGTTTCTCGGACGAAAACAAATGTGTCGAGACCGTGTGTCTCTCATTCGCGGGCATCCGGGTGACTACTAGTTGAGCTATCGTATTTGGGGAGAGCTGTGCGCTCTGGCCTATTAATACAGAGCAGAATCTAATAGGCGCTGCTACTACGTCGGTCCAGCCAGAAAAATACTTCGACTGCATGTGGCATCAGACGACAAGGAACTTGGTGGGTCTGCCCAGGAAATCCTGGACGACCACGAACTTCTGGTGATAGGGGCTGATAGGGGAAAGCACTTTGTTTGATAGAACGATACAGGTACACCCCGTATCGCGTAACACGGTTGAGACTCGGCAACCATTTATGGCCCCAGTCTTGAATTTTAGTCCTTCGGGACAATTTTTGCTGTATACAAAATTCACCTGCTGTTCAGGGGAATTCGCTGTGGTCAAAGGAGGTGAGGGATTCGAAGGTTGTTCTGGTTCCAACGTTGCCGTCAGGTTATGTCCCTTCTGGTTCGAGGGCGACTTAAGCCTCGAGTTTTGGGGGCAATTGTAGCTAGGGTGACCTTGGATGCCACAACTATAGCAAGTTATGGAGTTTCTGGGATTTACGGCGTTCCTGACGAATTAAGGGGAGTTATTTTGCAGGGGTTTTGGGGATAATCCCCTCCCTTTGGAAAAAGGGTTTCTGATGATACCCACCTTTCTTGGGGGACCATGGCTTATTTTTATTACACTCTCTAGGAAATAACCGGTGGTTTGACGAATGCAAATCGGCTTCTGACAAACACTCATCGAAGGACTCTGCTCTCCTGTCCTTGACAAAGGCCCTAAAATCTGGAGGCAACGTGCATAATAGCTGGTCCTTCAATATGAACTCGATGAGTGAGTCAAAATTATTCCTCACTCGGGCTGACTCTAACCAAAATTGGAGGTGTCTCCTGAGAATAAAACCAAATTGTCGTTAGGTTTGTCCGGGCTGAATCCTAGCCTGCCTAAATTTTATCCTATAGTCTTCAGGATTCAGGTTAATAACTCCCAGTAGTTCTGCTTTTAGGGTAGAGTAGTCTATCGTCGCATCAGATGGTAGAAACACGAGAATGTTTCTTACTCGGGTACTGAGAAGAGGGAGTAGTCTGGCGAAACCGTCTGTTTCGATATCCCGTGATTCACTTAAAAAAAAAATTAGAAGTGCGAGAGGTACACGTAAAGGTCGTCTTCATCCTTGTACACTGGCAACTATATAGTTGGGACTTGCGATGTCCCAGTCCTGGACCCAACGGATTGCAATTCCACTTGGTCATTGCTCAATGCTCTCTCGTGTTCTTTTATCTTTTCTCTTTCATCAGCTTCCATTTGTAACTTTCTCTCTTCTCTCCTTATTTTCCTTTCCGTCCTTTCTTTATCTTGGACGTATGCAAGGAGTTCTTTGTCCTTTAGTCTAAGGGTTTGACCTTGTTAAACTAATAATTCAAACGAAGACATATTGGCTATGTTCGTCGAAACCTCACCGCTGTGACGAACGTTACATATGCAACTTGGAGACCCTTAGCCTTTCCTACTCTAACCTTACCTTTTTCCAAACCTCTTAATTGGATTATTCCTATACAAAAACACGACAGAACACTACACAACACTCTTCGTTAGGTTATAATTCCTACCTTCGTAACTACACTTCACTGAATCTTTAAGACTTGTTTGAAGTCTTCTTATTTAAATTTTCCTCAAACGGGTTGGCAAATATTTGTTATGGGTAAGGGCTTTTTTTCTATAATCTTAAATTTAGGTTCTTCTGACTTAACCGCAATAACCTGACACCACTTAAATATGTCGTAGGTTAGCCGAGATTATATATAAATATATATATATATATATTTATTTGTTTTATTATTTTTTTAGAAACCAAATAAACTTTAACTTGAGGCGTAAGTTCGTGCCTTGGTGATCGCTTGAGGATCGTTCTCAGAAGAGTGCTAATCTTTATTTTTATTCTAGTGAATGAATAAAAGGGGTTTCTTTCTTGACTTTACCAATTATTCCCACTTTAACTCGTTTGAAGATAATTAAAACTGTGCTTTTACTAAAATAATAGACTTTAATGAACATAAACCCTCTCACTAATTAAAATAAAACAAATACAGATCTAATACACTTAAAAAAAAGAAAATGGGATTACTGGGTGAGCTCTCAAGGCTCGATACGAGATAGGATTTTACGGGGGGGACGATTTTTAAGTTAATATCTTTGTCCTTGGCCAGACATCCAATAAACTAATTGTCGTAGAATGGACTCTCGACAATATACCATATATAACTATTAGTTGAGGGAACTTCTTTAATTATCTTTAGAGTGCGTGGATGTCTGGCTGGCCGATATTATGTATCTTCGATATGCTTAAGAAGTGGAACTGAGCTCAAGGATAATAATATTGCTATCATTAATAAAAAATAGTTTTATTAATAATAACTATCAACAACACACAAAACGGAAAATATTGACATAAACAGAGAATAGAGAGGGTCGTGTGGAATCGAGCTAATCCGAGGATTAAAAGATTTAAAAAGGTAAAACAAATATAAAGTTAAAGAGATGGGAGGGTTCGCTAAACCATTTAAAGCACAGGATAGAATTGAAAAAAGGGTTAAATACTCAAAGGTAACGTTCAGCTTACGTAATTTATACTTGTTGTGCAGAGAAGGCGACGTGAAGGAATTTTCGGTCCGCTGGCGAGTTCCAGCCGAAGGGAGGGGGGGAGATTAATTGACCGTTTCTTGACGAACGGCTTGAAAAACAATGGCTGTTCTACGTTGTTCTTTTCTGAACACAGGGCAGGTGAGAACCGTCTCTTTCTACTGGCTCGAGAACAATGGCTGTTCTAATGTTGTTCTCTTCTGAACAACAAGGGAGAATGGTGAGAACCGTTTCTTGGCGAACGGGCTCAAACGAACAATGGCTGTTCTACGTTGTTCTCTTCTGAACAAAGGGGGGGGTGAGAACCGTTTCTTGTCAACGGGCTCAAAAGAACAATGGCTGTTCTAACGTTGTTCTTTTTCTGAACAACATGGAAAGGGTGAGAACCGTTTCTTGGCGAACGGGCTCAAACGAACAATGGCTGTTCTACGTTGTTCTCTTTTGAACAACAGGGGGGGTGAGAACCGTTTCTTGTCAACGGGCTCAAAAGAACAATGGCTGTTCTAATGTTGTTCTCTTTCTGAACAACAAGGGGGAAGCCTTGTGGACTCGGCGTCACGAAGGCTCGAACCTTGGCACTCAAGGGATATTTTCCTTCTTTTGGACAAGTGATGGTGAATCCCGAGATCGAGGTCCCTTGGCGCACAAGGTGAGAAAGGGTCGTGGTGATGTTTCGCGACGAAAATCTGGATCTCCAATCTGATCTTAGTGGTAAAGTTTCCATCTAAATAGTCGAGACACTCCCTCGGCGTGGGGGACAATGGAGTAGGAGCTTTAAGGGAATGCACAGCCGAGCCTGAGAACAAGCCTTATCTAACCATAAGCCTAACTCAATCTGGCGAGGTCGACGTATGGGGGCGAACGATGGAAGATAAACCTTCTTTTTTAAACATTGACTCAGGTGGCTGCGATAAGGCGCCCAGCTTCAAAGCGAAGATGCACGTGGGGAGCATCGTGGTTTTAAATAACATATGATAGTGGTTGAAATTAACGCGGCCTCAACCCGTTCTATCACGCTAATTATTATGCACGGGGACATACGCAACAGGATATTCTCTACTTACATAAGGTAATGGATATTAAATACCCGCGACCAGTTAGACTATCCTCGGAGATTTTGGTCGGAGTTGGTTGTTTGCTCAATATATGGCGTTCGTCGACCTGCCTGTTGAGTTGACGGGTGAAGTCACGAGGGATCTAAATGGGGTGGAGCCAACTTCAAGCGAAAGCTTAGTCCTTCTACTCTTCTTCCGGACGAGATGAAATCGGTGTCTTCTTTTTATTTTTTCTATCTATTTGGGGTTTGTCCAACCCAGATAGAGTAAGATTTGGAGTCCTCAAACTGGCTAGCTCCTTACTCAATATCGTGGGGGCTCGAACAGCGCCGAGCTTCCTTGGTACAATCTGTTTTTTTTTACATGGACTGCAAGTTCGCCTTAACTTGCAAAAAACTTTCTACCGATGATTTTTCTGTTTTCTTCTCGAACTCGAAAAAATCTCTAGCCTGGTGACTTTCTGGTCTCTTCCGTTAAAACGAACAAAAAGCCTCGTTTCCTCGGGTCAAACTGTTATATACCTGAATTACTCCCGCGGGGTAATAGGGAGGTGGAGGGGGGACTCGCAAGGTGAGACCTCTGGTTGGTCTCCCGCGCTTGGCGTCTTGTAGCTCTGAGAAAGGGTAATACGAGATCGGCAGTTTGCACTTTTGAATGGATTGTTTATAACTACACCCTCGAAGGGCCTGCCTTTTGAGCTGAGGTCAGGAATCTGTCTCGTAACATTTACCTTTTTGCCCGTTCTCCTAGTTGTTATCACCCGCAGGACTTGTATTTTTTCTTTATATATATATATATATATATATATATATATATATAGCGATCGTGAAACCTATTATTATCCGGGAATATTAGAGAATGCCATTCGAATTAATTTTAAGCACAGGAAAAAATAAGCTTTTGATGAGTGACGTTCATACAGTCAGAAAGGTTAGGAATAGGATAGCGGTTAGGAATATTGACCATATATAATGCTCAGAAGTCACAAAAAGTCTATTTTTTCTTAATGATCTTTGGAAAATGCTAAAAGTGTGAAGCCAGGGTGAAAGAGATTGCTGATAATGCCAATTGTTTATATCTTTAAAAATTCATCTCTAGCGGCCTTGGTTTGCCAGAAGATAAAATCGCGACCCCACTTGCATGAAGAGACCAAGCATTTGAGCGTAATCTTTGACTTGTTATCTGATTGGTTGAGTTGAAACTTAAAAGTAAGTAAAAAATGGAAACTAGTAAAAAAATTAGGGGTATTTTATGTGGAGTGTTGGCTGAACAACTGCGAGATTATCAATGACACGTTGTGAATCAAGTACATGAACAGATGCGGAAAAATTAACTTTTGGCTCATAAAAAGTAGCACCAAAAGAAACGGCACTCTTGAACATTGGTTCTTGTTGAGTATCTTATGTTAAATCAAGGTTCAATGAAAAGTCCTAACATAGTTTGGGTGACCTACAATTACAATTAGAAATAGCCAGAAGGAACTTGGATATATTGAAAGAAAATAGTTTGCCGCAGTAAACAAAATCATATGACCTGGATATATTTTAGGACGATAGAGCCATGTGTGAGCTCTTTACACCATCTGGAGCTGCTGGAGTGATGATGTTAGCTAGTTACTGTCAACAAGGAAGTTGAATCATGTTGCGGAGCCCCAAACGAAGAACAGAGGTTAGGATCCATCACTGCCCTCCCCTGGTGACGCGGAGGCGGACTAATTATTCCTCCCAATTTAAAGGTTAATTAGGTGAACACATTTGTTGATATGTGTGTTTGTAGTTGAGAAGATAGCACTAATGACCGAGAGTAGTGTACCCTGAGAGAGGCTGGTTGGGCAGCCATGGGGCGCTAAAGATCGGGAAAATTACTGATAATGAGGAAACAGATGTAATGAAAGTTTCTTCTCTTTGAGTTCAAAGAGAAGTGGTTGATATTTTTTATGAGACCATCAAAATTTGGAAGAGACCGTTAAGGTTGTCTCTGAGTTTGACTTTCTCTCTCTCTCTCTACGGAGGAGAATTATGTACACTTTTCAGTAAGTGGTAGTATGATCATGAAATGGAGTTGAAGCTTGTCACGGCAGAATAGAATAAGGTTATAAATGTGAAGTTCTGTTTGGTAGAAAATGACTCTTTCATTTACAGTATTCTCTGGAGATATGCTTGTGTGTGGTGGCAATTGTAGGTAGGAAACTCGTTTTGCTGCAATTGAAGATTGAATCGGGTACAAAACTTAGACTGTTGTTGAGCTTTGTAGTTTTAATCTACTTTTACTGATTACACTATACAACAAATTTAGGTATGAGGAAAAAACATAGATCTTATGTGCATTATATTATGTAGTTGAGTGTGCTGAATTAGAATTTATTAACAAATATTTCCTATCACGTAACATTTTCTTTTAAAATGCCAATTTAATAATTATGCAATTTATACCAATTTCCACGATACCATACATGTTGTTCGCTCTCCAAATCAGATTGAATGTGTCCATTGTAATTAATTCATGACTATATAATGAATCAGAATGTTTGTGAGCATTATATAATGTATTAATCTACATTTTAGTATTTACTTCTTCGTTTGTAAGACTTCTCTGGTATGTCACGCTTCAGGTTCCAGGATAGCAGGGCTCTTTTTTCCCCTATATCTGTTTTCCATTGACGCTATATTTTGATGAAACCTCTCTTCATGTTTATCACTCACATCTCCTACATTCTCTGAGAAGAAGGACAGATGAGAATGAATAAAGTGTATCTTCAGTGACATAATGCATTTGAGATCTTGGTAGCACTTGATTAGGCTCTCTACTATATGCTCTCGCTGGGCCACTTGGTGGTTCCTCAGAAGTCCTTTGCATACATCTTTGAATTAATGCCAGGCAGCTAGCTCAGTTTTATCCATTGTCACCTCGAAGTTCTCATCAGCTATAAGCTGATGAATCTGAGGGACCACGAATATGCCGTCAACAATCTTGCCATTACTTATTTCAAGGAAAATCGTTCTGAGGTGCAGTGCTTTGGTAGATTGCTTCATTACGCCTAGTTTTATATACAATGATGGCAAAATGATTTTCTCCTTCTTAACTAGTGGCTCATGAATTATATTATGCGATCTAGGTGTCAAAGTTTCCCGTGGTCACGATTCTGAACGTACTTAATGTTCTGATCTTGTCCTACTGTCCCACTTGCAAAGAAAGCACATAAACTTGGTGTATTCAGTGTGTAGCCCACTAAGTAGGGCTACTACTTTCAAGTCTGCAGAAAATAAGCCACTCATGTTCCTTGTAATTTATGCGTTCTAGAATAAAAGCAAAGTTCTCATATGTCTTTCTCAAAATGACTGAGTGAGCAACTGGAACTGAAGGCATGATGTTCCTAATGTGCAACAGAACCTCTCCTATGCTGTAAAGGGATGCATTTATGAATAACCTCCAGGCATTGACTAGGCCTATAATAGCATTACAATGAGTCAAATTCTTTTCAAATGTAAAGAATTGCTGTAGATCTACAGATCGCTTCATAAATACTGTAATTCGAGCGTGTTCATCCAAAAGATTCCATCATTACAGACGTGAGGACAGGAGTTCACACTATTGCTTATTAAGTGTTAGATCACGAACAAGATCAATAAGTTCCAGTTGGGTGATTAGGTGTGGTTTCTTTTCAGGTTCAAGCTGTGTCACATATGGTGTATCTTGAGATTCTGAATCTTCTGAGTTGCTCGTGATATCGTTTGGTAGTTCAAAGGTTGGCTGTGATATAGAAATAGCAGTTGAATGTCGAACTGAGTGAATAACGGACCGAAGATCTGTATCTATTATAGATTTCTTGCTTTTTATGTTGCTACCTGCAGTGAAAAAAGAATCAGACTAAAAATGGATATTACTGGTTGTGATCAGTTGAAGAAATAGTGGAAGTACAACATAGCATGTATTTCGATCTTTTTAATTGATACATCTCTTGAAAATATATTAAAGACCAGGAAAGAAAACATATTGAATACCGCCTTTAAGCAGAAGTAGCAATCCGTTGAGTGGTCCTTTTGCTCCCTCCAGACCATTAGACCATTGATACGGCAAACAGGCAGAAAGAGACACAACATGTTGGAGGTTCCCAGCCTTTGTCCTGGTTACACACTTTACAAGTTTCTTTACGTGTTTAGTCAACTGTCTCTTGTATTGTCTTAATGTAACTGATCCACATATATAACAGAAACTGCCTGGGGAATTTTTGCATTCTCTATGCATTTTAGCTCTGTCTCCAGTAAAGAAAAACCGCTATAGTATGTGAAAAATAATATAAATACTAACAGCAACAAATATTAAATAAAAAAGTAAAAAAAAGAAAGCATTTATAGTAAGTTACAAAATTATCAAGCGTTACGTAAGAGTTACTACGGATTTGGACCCATATAACTAAAATAATATTGTGTATACTTTTGTAAATTTCATAGATCTAGTTGATAAATACCTTAGGAAAACCCTATTAAAATTATATTAAAATCTAGTAGTAACTTTTAGAGGAGCCAGTTTCAGCCCAATCCTGTTCGCAATCAATCCCCTCTGGAGCCATCAGTGTATTTATCGTAAGAGGTCAATTTACAAGGAAGTGGAGGGTCGCAGTAAGAGACAGATGTTATATCCGTGATTTAGGCAACGAATACCCCTACAAAAGGTTATTCTCATTTCCGGGTTTTTTTAGTGTTATCCACATTGGAGACATCACCACTTCTTTTGGTTGCCAAAATTAGCAATTAATAAGAATACAAACACAGCACAGAGCTTTATTATACTAATAGGCCAGTGGTGGTCTACAAGGACAGTTTTAGCAAGGAGTGTGGTAGTGAGACAGCAGGAAAAGCAGATTTTACAGCGTTCCTCATGACGGATAGGCTTAATGCGTGATTATGATTGCCTTGTAGACGAGCTGAGATAGAGAGAATAAAGTGTGATGTCGCTTTTATTAATTTTTATTAATAGAAAATAGTCTTTGTAATAGACATGCAATGGGATGCACAACACTTCAATTTTCTCCACTAATTTTTCCATTTAATTTATATACAGCTATGGGCAAAAGTCTTCGAAGAACTTAAAAATTTTAGGATATTAAATAAATGCCGAGTCATTAATTTTAAAATTGCATATCGATATGAATATAACAAAGAAATAAGGAGGAAATAAATTGCAATAAACGATATGTGCTCCAAATATACAACAGGAATGAAAACATACAAAATTTGCCAAAACATGTAACATCAGCAACATATATATATAATACAATGAAGCTCTACGAAAATTGCAGCAACAGCAAACAGAAAGTCTCTTGGCAGTAGGGAAAGCAGTAATTATCCGAGGTCTGGTCTCCGCGTGGATGCGAAACATTAAGGAGGCGATGATTGTCCACTTCTTGGTGATGACTGCTTTCATTTCCTCATTAGAGGCTGGCTGACGACGCGTTATCCGAATACTGACATGGCCAGTCTATCAGCGTCATATTTTTGTCTCGGAACCGCTGTATGTTGGTGCAGACTTGTGAAAGGGGGCATTGTCTTGCTGGAAAATGATATTCCAGGCTCTACTGGAATGGTCTCGGGCTGAGGGCAGCACGTAATCTCTCATGGCTGCCTGGTACTTCAATGAATTCACGGTGCTAACACAAACGGCGAGACGACCCACCATTATAGAGCGGCCATCATGCTTTCCGGTTAGGATTTTTCACTTGGAAAACACTGCCCTTTTGGATCCCTGCGTACTCTGACGTTTTCTGGGATTGAGAACAAAAGAAACGAGGACTCTTCGCACCATAAGACACATCACAATCGACCTATGGTCCAATTGCGGTGAGCATGTGCCAAAGTCAGTGGACGTCGCTTTTCTGAAGGGTCACCAGCCATTGCGCAAGCAGTCTTCGCCGGACTGTTCTGACGGTTTCATTAAGTTGGCCACCTTCTGACTATTCATGTTTCAGCTGAACTGCAGTTTTCTAGCCACACTAAAGGCTCATGCGACACAGAGACCTCTCGCCACGTTGCGCACTGACCCTGGGACAACACATCCAGGTTTGTTTTTTTGTTCCCACTTTTTCTGATCCACTTCAGCACTTCTGCAAAAAACGGAATGTGATCCGCAAACTCCTTTGTGGAGCGATTGTATCAGGCTTCTTTTCTCCATGGTAAATTTACGTGTTTTTGCCATTATCATATCATTATCAGATTCTGTTGCCTTTGAATATCATATTAACCAACTAATATCAACACATTTTGACTTTTACATACCGCATACAAATATTAGGATTTAATTCCTATATCTAAATTGCCTCGCCATTTTAAAAATATTTAAATAATAATTATAAGTAAGCTTGATGCCGAGCTATAAAGCCTATGCTTTAAGCAATAGGAACTGGTCTGTACAAGTCATACTTCATGAGAAAATGTCCTCTGGATGGCAGGTGAACTCCAAGCAGAATTTTAATTATTGATATCAATTGCAGGAAAAGTAGGAAACTTTAGTTATTATATTCTATACTATTCATTTTAGGGCGTGAAATGGCTAAAAAAAGCTGCATGGAATACGAGGGGCGGTCAATTCGTTTTGCGAATAGGTAAGGCAAAACAGAGGAAGGGGAGATGACTGTTTGTGGGGGTGTAAGGACAAGTCAAGACCTGCAGCCACACGCTCCTGCCTCATCTATTTAAGAAGCAGTAGGTGATCGCAGATCGTCATTCACAAAGTTTTCAACAATAGAGAAGGTTGAGCACCGCGCAGTGATCCAATTTGTGACCAAGGAAGGCAAGAATGCCAAATAGATCCATGATCGCATGGTGACAGTATACACCGACACCGCCCCTTCTTATGCAACCATTGCTCGCTGGAATAGGGAGTTCCGCCATGGTCGTTAGTCCCTTGAAGATGACCCCCGTCCAGGACGCCCGTCAGACGTGACCAACATGGACAATGTGGCCTGTGTTGAGAGGATGATCCTCGAAAATCGACGGGCGAAGGTCGAAGAAATCGAGTAAGAACTTGGAATATCACATGGAAGTGTTATCAACATAATCCAAGACAATTTGGCCATGACCAAGGTCTCTGCCCGTTGGGTCCCTAGAAACCTCACGCCCCATGATCGACTTCAACGTCGTCAAAGTCCACAAGGCCAGAGTTGCACAAGCTGCCCTGCGCGAGTGCGGATTCGAGGAGCTCAACCATCCCCCCTACAGTCCAGATCTGGCCCCTAGCGACTACTTTTTATTCCGCCCGCTCAAGGCTGCACTGCATGGACGCCGGTTTGGGGACGATGAAGATGTCAAGCTCGCCGTCCAGGAGTGGATTGAACAGCAGTCGGGAGATTTCTGGTTGTCGGGAATTCGAAGCCTCAGGGACAAGTGGCGCAAGTGCATTAAATTCGAGGGTAGTTATATTGAAAAATAATAAAACACTTTTCCTCATATCTCGTTTCCTTATATCCGAATTGCAAAACTTTTTGACCACCCCTTGTAGTTTGACAGGAGCCAAATTAATGGCCTTTGATGAATAATGCTACCCAATTCATTAAAATGTGGCAATAATTTATTAAAACGTAGAAAGTAATCATGTAATAACTAAGTAAAGGAAGGTGATACGAAATATCCATAAAAAGAAGAAATAAATATAAAGGATATCTATGAATATGAATTCAAGTTTTGGAGGAAATAAAAAAGCTTGCATTCTCACAGTAATTCGATCTGTGCTCACGAAGGAGAATAACTACTCTAGAAACCGGAAGAACAGGATCCATTAGGAGGAGAAAAAAACGTAAAGCATTTTGGAAGCAGATATTATGGGATTAATCAGTCCGTGAATTTTACCAGAAAACAGTTTACGTTCGGAATATTTCGTAACTACCAAGCTGTTTTGCCCTACCTTGAATGCTGGACGAACAAATAATGAAATTGATATTCATCATCCGCCCGGTTGATAGTGTCTATCTGTCAGTTGGCATACTCGTCCGAAAACAAACCCCATTCTGCTGGGTCATCGTATCTTCTTTGCTCCTCCACTTCCGTCAGTGTTTTTCGATTTATTCACTGATTCGGACCCGGGGGTTCTTCGCGCCCCTTGCCCACTTAAGGGCTGCCGGGGACTGGGAGCCATTTCCTTTGAGTACCTCATGCGTTTCTTGAGCACAAATAAATACCCATTGGCTTTCTAAACCTATCCTGGGGGGCATTTATCTATTAGGGTAGGGCCCCTTAGCCGTTGGAGTCATCATGGACCTGACCGCAAGGTAGCGGTAGTAAAGAAGCTTATTTAAAGCTGGCCTCATCTGGCCTTAACATAGTGTCGTCATAGTAGTCATATAGATTTTGTTTGAGGTTTTGGTTACCAGTCTATACCTCTCTTTTTCCTGCTGACGCTGCTGCTGTTTGGTCCGCGACTGTTTTACTCGTAAGTTGAGGTTTGCTTATTCCACAGCTACGCATCATATCCGTGGACGTTCTACAATCCGCCACCCGTAGACGCGCAAGGTAACTTGCAGCCCGGCCTCTGAATCTACTGCTGAATATATTTAGGATCGGGAAGCGACGGGTAAATACGTCTGTTGTCCAAAAGAGAACCTACGGCAGGTTGAACCATTAATGCACCAGAGAATAGGCAGGAAAGTCGCAAAAGTAATTCAACTTGGTGTAGAAGTAATTGGTTAATAACTCATGCAACAAAATTGCACTTGAGAAGGTTAACTTCATTTGTTTAACGGAAACGGGGCTAAAACAGTATGCAACTGTAAATTACAGGGCTCCTACTCCGCAAAGCTCTACGGTAATAAAGGTAAAATATGTAAAAAAAGCTTCAATGCTTCGATGTCGGATTTACTTTCGAAGCGTTCCTTCATCTCTCTCCCTCGCATGCTCCAACTAATATCTTGCACTAACTACTTTGACTGGTTTTGTCCTCAGACCTCACTAGAGCCTGAACTGAAAATCCGTATTATATGCCCTCCCCATGGGCCCCACTCTAAGATATTCTTTGAATAATTATATGAATTAAAAAGCCTGGCATTTTAAAACATCTTTGTAACTCTTCTAATTCCCCGCGTGTTATTATCTCTCTCATACTCCCTCTGACATATTGATAATTTTAGCTCTAGTCCATCGGTCTAATTTCGTCACCTCGCACCCTCACACGCGTTTAAATATGCTTTGCCCTTTTTTTGCTCCTATATCTGTATCATGTGTACTTACTACACGCCACAGTAATTTTTGACCACTTTCGAAACCAATTCTATTTATATTTCACCATTCTACCAGCAACTTTCGTATATCTTGGTGCAATGTCTTTACCATCTTTGGCTCTTCCCCAACCATGAAGACTGATGCCTAGAGGTCTTAATTCACCGCCTCCATCGTTATGCAGCTTTTCTCTCTCTTCTCACCTCCACAAATCGCTCGTTCATTTTCTGGCCCTTTGCCTCCCATCTCAGTCTCCATTCTAACTTACTTTTCAAATCATTTCGCCGCCAGTTTGTTCCTTGGTTTCAAGTATATTCTCAATGCAATGAAACACAGACAAGCATGTGTGAGGCACCTTATGCCTGCCCTAGCTCGGGGCTGCCCACTCTTAAACCTCTGTTCTAAAGTCGTCCTCTGTAGCTAACTACCTGCCGTATCTTTGTTTACAACAAATTCAATTCACACACTTTTTAAGATTCTATATCATCTCTTTTTCACCGTGTCGCCCCAGCATCCTTACTCTAAGCAACAGTGCCATTTGATCGGCTTTCCTACCTCAATAACTAGACCACATCTGTTCAGGCATCCCCTATGCCTATATTCCTCGTCATTGAGAACTCCCCCTAGCCCCACCCGAACTCACTTTTCACGCTCCTCTATCCCTGAAGAACTAAACTCCTTTCACCCTTCGGAAAATACCAGCTTTCCTCTTTCTCTTTAAGTCTAATAGTAGTGACTATTATACTCCTTCAAATGGTTCACATGGTATATCATTTGATTGCTGAGCCTCTTTTCAAGCCGATGTTGCAAAGGAAGGCTAACGCCCTCTCTGATTTCTCCGTAATTTTAGCCGCATCTGCTTTCAAGATTGGGCTTTTCGACTCATTCAAATTGTTCACAACTTGCCCTCGTGTTCTTCTCCGCTAGTGGCGTTTCTCGATTGTATCTCTCATGCTCTAGAAACTGTTCTGGCTGCCCATATCCTATAAAGTCCTACTTAGATAAATCATCTTAAACACTGCTGCTCTCTCTTCCCTGTTGTTCGCAATGAGCCTATCTCAACCCTCGAGAATCCTTCATTCTAGATATGACCTCTTTTTTTCTTTTCATCGTAGTGACCTTGCTGCATTCGGTATTGGGCATTTTTGTTTTTACTCAAAATGTGGAATGGTCCGTCTAGTATTCTACGTTTTCTCTAAATGCAGGTGCCTTTAAGCATATCTTAAAACTGAATTTATTCTACAAAGCCTTTCTCAGGTAGGTAAATGGGTGGTCTGTTTAGTACCATGACCCAAAATGGTTCCCTACAAATCCCATTTGTTATTATGCGCTTTTCCAGGGAGAGACAAGCTATTGTTTATCTTACCTTTCTCAGCCTTTGCTCTCTGCTGTCGACTTCCCTTCTGTATTAGTTCTGAGGACAGGCGTGGCATACATAGAAGAGCCTTTATCCTTGCTCGAATTAAGATTTTTATTGACAGCTGAAATCAATGAACGTTTTCTGTCATCAAATTTTCTTCCTCTATTGACCTCCTGAATCATTTTCTATTATTTTTAAGACAGAAAAAAAGAAGAGTCTAATAAAAAGGAAAAACTTGTAATTTGTTTTCCACCAATGGGTAGCTGAATAGAAATCACATGAATACTGTAATCTAGATCGCTCCCGTATTTAAAACACAAGAGAGAGAAAGAGAAAAATGTAATATCAAATGAAATTGTTGTCGTTCGCAATTTTTATGAAAATCCCAATACCCTCTTGCTTTTTCACCCTAAATCTTCACAACTTTGCCTCACACTGTAAAAAGTAGAAAACCCAAATTTTGTATAACTAAAAATAAATGTAATCCCAAAGAACCATTCTTGAACATAAATGAAGGTAACAGAGACATCATTTTTTTTATTTTCAATATCAATAAATACATGAGAGGACTAAAACTCATATGCGTAAATGAGGCCATTTTGGCTGAGTATCTGTTTTCCCTCTCCGAAGCCTCTTGTCGCCAAATACCGAATAATACGCACAGGGCCTACTTTGCCCCAAGAACGACCGCAAAAAATGAGTCGTCGTCGGCTCCATTCTCATTTCAAAGGTATTCCCGTTCGATGCCGGGTTTAGGCGACCGAAATGATAAAGCTGTTTGATTATATTAAAGATGGATATGAAATCATACGAGCATATTTTGTTGAGAGTGTATAAGAGATATAATGAAATTACATCCTTTTAGGAATCAAATTTTTGGGGGAGTAATAAATATAATTGATAAAGGTTAAATTAGAGACAAATAACTTACAAAAGACCTATAAAAAATTCCTCTATATTTTTCTTAACAAATACACCGTTTCAAACTTGCAAGGAGGCGGGATGGCGTGACCAAGGCAATCCTCTTACTACAAGTGAAACCTCAAGGAGCTGTACGCCCTTCCAACCCAGTGCCCCGATAGATATTGGTGCTATCACTCTGGTCGTCTTCTTCACCTATTAAATCTGACTCCCGAGGGTTTAAGATGGTATTAAATGTTCTATAATATAACACTGAGTTTCTCATGTGTGTTTTGCGTACCAATTCTTTGTTAGTTATGTTATCCTTCTCATCGTGTATCAGTTGAGGTCTTTTGGGTTCAGTTTTAGGTTATGGTTTGTTTTTTATAAGGGTTTGTGAGGGGTTTTATTCCTGAGTTAAAAATTTCTTCGATCCTACTTTTAGGATATAAAAAGAGGATACAGTCTTTCAGGTACCCCGAGAAGGATCAGCATCCAAAATAATCGACAAATTGACGTAAAAGACAAGATTAAAATATTTCCTATAGATTATAAAATAAAATGTTCAGCAGCTCATTGAGATAAATTCAAAGTGCAATATACCTCTATACTTGGTATTTATATACTATAAAAAAGCATTTGATTGAATAAAAATACGAACAATCATAAGGGAATTAAAGAATTGATATAGGTATAGATAGTATCTTCATCAATATCATACATTTTCTCACACCTTTGTGTAATTGATACATTGCTGAATGCTTCTGATCGTTCGAATTTTTATTTAATCAAATGTTTCCTGGTAGTAATCAAATAGCAAGTATAGAGGTATAGAGCTGATGTTGGTCGTCAATCGTTGAGAAGCCTTTTATGGAGCCAATTTGTTCTCTTTGATGTTGACCGTCAAGCTGGATTTTCTGTCTGTTGAAAATGACTCTTGTAAAGAGTTTATAGACAAAGGAAAACATTCTAATTGGTCTTTAGTGGGTTAAGTCCTTTTTTGGCATTTTCTGTCTCGAAAGGTCTATTAAGGCATTATTCCCGGTGTCCAAAATCTCGTCTTGTTCAAGGCAGTCAATGAAGAGTGGGGCTAGATTGTCCACAATAGCACCTCCAGCATCTATCAGCAAGTCCGAAGTAACATTCTAACGTGGTGCTTTGAGGCTCCTGATTTCTGTGATTAAAATTTCAATTTCTGATTCCTTAGCGGCTCTGACATTATCTAGTGCCGTTGGTAGGTTGTCGTTCTAGATGGTGTGGTTGCTTGAGTAGAAATTTTCATAATATGCCTTTGTTCTTAAGCTATACTTTCTGGATCCTTGATCATTGTACATTCTTCTTGTTTATTTTTTTAACTATGAAAATTTTCTTTTAAAAGTAATTTTTAGCCACTTTATATCCTCTTCCTTCTTTGCTGGTAAAATCCATAATAGCTGTGGTATTAGTTTTTCTGATGTCAACTCAGCGCTTTTTTCTAATGAGCTTATTTATTTCTGTTTATTTAATGTGGTCGTTGGTGTTGGTAGATTTAGGTATTTGCGCTTCTTCATTCTGTTTATCGTTTCTTGTATGTTTTTCATCCTATTTTCGTGTTTTCTTGTATCTTGAGGAGTTTTCGTGATGTTTGGCATCAAAATATTGTTCAGTGCTTGAATATTGCTTGCGTTGCTTGGGGCAAGGAAATTTTCATTCCCTACTCTATAAGGATGCCATTCAAATTCTGGAAGGATACTAATGGACTATTTTTCATTGAATATCTTTCTTCTCTCTTTTTTAATGTTAACTTTTATCCTACATATGATCTTTTTGTCGTCACTGATTCCTCGGATGACTTGAAAATTGTTGACATTTCTTTATAGGACATAATGTAATCAATTTCATTGTTTATATCATACTTGCATAACTCTTCTCCAAGTACATATTTCCCAGTGCTTCTTTTATAACATAGGGTTGGCAAATTTTATGTCTTGGACCAGCATAAAGTCAACCAGACCTTATTCTCTTTCATGTCATTCACTCATTGAAAACTTTCCAATGAATGACCTTATCCATCTTTTGCGTCAATCTCTCCCACGCCGATGTTGAAGTTATATAAATAAAAATCCAACTCACTGATGCAATTATATCAACCTGATAACATACCCTAAACTAAATTTATCCTCAGTCAAAAAAATTACAATGAAACCAATAAGAACAAATGTTAGAGTTATTTGCGCTAACCGAGGAAGAGCAACTGGTTACAACAGTACTAACGGAGGGAAACCGATCTGAATAAATTCATGACTAAAGGAATTTTACGAAGATTAGAACAAGTTTTCCCATCATATCTCAATGATACCTCGACGAAATAGGATATCTGCCTATAAAACTTAAACCTTATCTCTAACTACTCCGCTGAACCTATAGATAAACCATGTAGCGATTATTTACCTAGACTATGGAAATTAAGGCAACAACCAAACCAAATTCCTCTAAAGAAATAAAGAGGTGTTAAGTGAATGAAAAAATATAAGGAATTTAATTTGGAAGCATTATATTTCAAATCACAAAGAGTAGCAGCTAAAAGAAATTGAAGTAGAAAAATAAACAATTAGTAATCCCATATAAACAGCTAATAAAGAAGTGATGCAAAGATGATTCTACAAGAAGGTGTATACTTCAGGTTGCCCCAAAAATGAAGTTGGGGCGCCTCACTGAAAAAAAATAATGAAATAAAAGAGAAATCTGAATTGATTCGAAGTTATGAACCAACGTGTTAAGAGTCCACTACCTTCAAGTTAGAAAATAGAGAATTATTGATACAAATAACAAAAAAATAATAAGGAAAAAGATAAGAAACCATTCAACTTATTAAAAACAAAGCATCCCCAAAGTATTCTAGGAAGAAAATCGACCCATTCAAAGGAAAAATGATAAAATGAACATGAATATAAAAATAAGTGTAGGAGACGACGCGAGATCGAAAACATATTCAATAATATTTGAAAAGAATAGTATGAGGCAACGCAAAGGAAAATGAAAATATTTGTATATAAATAGATAATGATATAAGTGAGGCACACAACGAGTAAATTGAAAATACATATCCGAAACAAAGTATCATTAAAAGAAAGATAGTAAAGGCAGAAATGATCCCACAATACCTACGGAAGAGTTTAAAGACATAAAAGGGCAGATTTCCATCAAAGATCAGTGGAGAAATCAGGCCTAACGAAAAATAAAGAAATAGAAGCCTCAGAGAGCATTCTTGACGGAGCACCAAATGTCGTTAATGGTTAGCGAAATTCAGGTTAATTTCCAGTTGATTTAATTTACGAAGACGATTTTCATTCAGAAACCTTGAAATATACCCTGCAGGCGGAAATATTTCATCCCAATACCAGCAAAATATCAATTTAGTAAGCATCTGCAAATTTGGATTTACTAGGAATATTATTCGAGAGATGGCCCTTAGCATCATCATAGAAACATATCGTAAGCCAAAAGCTAAAAGCTGAGTGGATATATCTTCTGTCTTGATCTATCAAATAAATTCGACAAATTGTAGCAAAGAGGTATACATCTTAACATTCCCCACCAAAGAAGAAAACTTAAATTAGAAGTTCTAATTCACAGGTGTAGATGCTTAAGCTCAACACTTTTCTCATATAAACTTCGATATTCCTCCACCCAGCAATAAGAACTGTATTTATTTATACATAAAAAAACGTATCTTCATATAGTAATGAGATAAGTTAAAATGTGAGAAAAACTGAAAGATAATCCCTAAATAAAACATTTTAAATAATTCTGATCATTAGTAAACTATTAGGTTGAAGAATAAGTTCTTGAGTTTTTTTTATGTTGTGTTGATTTAAGTTTTGTTGGCGTGATTTGTGCACATATTAAGAAACAATAATATATAATGGGAGCAAAATTTGCAAAGGTTAGGTTAGGTCTCTTAACAGCGTAGACTATTAGTCTTTTGCTTAGGCTACGTCTCAAAGTTAAAGAAATAAGTCATTGCGGTTTATTTAAATGTTGTGTTAATTTAATTTTTGTTCTGTACCCTCAAAATGGAATGTGAAGTTGAAAGAAAGGCGCCTTTTCGACACTTGTTGTTATTCATTTTCAATCGAGACGGGAACAATCCAAACGCAGCCAAAGCTCGTTTCGATATTTGTGCTATGTACGGAGGAAATGCTTTATCAGAAAGGACAGCTCAATGGTGGTTTTCACGTTTTAAAAACGGTCATTTCAATCTTAATGACGAAGAACGTTCTGGTCGCCCCATTAAGTTGGATGAAGATCGATTGAACGACCTTCTTCCTGAAAATCCTCGTTAATTGACTAAAGAATTGGCTGTACAATTGGCGTGTGATCAGAAAACTGTAGTGAATCCCCTTCATTCGATGGGGAAAGTTCAAAAACTCGGTGCATGGATTCCGAACGCTTTGAGCGAAAGCAACAAATTTCAACGCTCTACGATTGCCGTAGGTTTGCTACTCGTGGATATAAGGACGGATTTATTCACCGCATCCTCACTGGCGACGAAAAGTGGTGTGTTAATGTTAACATGAACCATCGAAAACAATGTCTTAGCCCCAATAAAAAACCACTTCCGTGATTATAGCAAGGACTTCATCCACGAAAGACGATGTTGTGTGTGCGGTGGGATTGTGAAGGCATCATTCTTTATGAGCTCCTTGCGAACAACGAGATTGTCAATGCAAAACTCTACGTTCAACAAATGTATAGATTCACCGAAGCTATTCGTGAAAAGCGACCTCATCGACGTTATGGAGTCCTTCTGCAACACGACCATGGTCGTCCTCACATTGCCAATATGACAAAAGACGCCATCCAAACGCTTAATTGGGAAATCCTGCCACATCCTCCATATTCTCCAGACTTGGCTCCATCAGATTTACATCTGTTCCGATCGCTCTCCAACAATTTGCGCGGTGTTTCGTTCAATACTGATGTAGAATTAAGAACCTGGTTAGACGAATTCTTCGAGTCAAAATCCAGAGATTTATATTGCAGAGGCATCTAAAAACTAGTTGAACGTTGGGATGAAGTTGTAAATAACAACGGAGAATACATTATTGATTAAATTGCATATTGTTATCAATTAAAAATAAAGTTTTTCTAAAATTGTTAATGGTAACGAATAAATTTGATAAAACCGCAAGAACTTATTCCTCAACCCAATATTAGCAAAACTATGTAAACGGCAAAAGATATAATAAAATGCAGAAAGGAAACTACTGGGCTTAACGATTACGACAATCGGTTATCAGAAGCATGTAAAAGAAAGAGTGAACAAAGGAAAAGCCAGTTTCCAACATCTGATAATTTCCGAAAGCTTAAACAATAAAATAATCTTCCAAGGAAATCGTCCAATCAACGATAGTATATCTAACAATAGTAATGGCCAAAGCTTTTGCGACTATTCTATTTCTTTCAGATATGAAAATAAATAGAACTAATCAAACTTTACCTTTTGATTTAGTATGTTTGTATTATAATTTGAAGGAGAACTATACATGGCAGTGTTGTTGGGTAAAAGTGTTATTATTCCAGCTCCCTTAGATGAGTAGCAGCTCTAGACATGGAGAAGGTCCGCATATTAAAAATATAACTAGGTCTCTTTATAAAGTTAGAGTCAAGAAGGCGAAAAAAATATTGCAAAAAAAAACAGAAAAAAATTGCAAAGACACGAGATGAAATTTGCATAACCGAGAAGAAATTTGCAAATACCGAGAAGAAAGTTGCAAAGATAATGGTAAAAAGACCCGCTAAATGGATGAGAAGCTCAAAGTAGGACTATCGTGCGCCACGACAATCCGAGATAGACAAACAAAAATAATACTCAATCGTTATGCAAATGAACACAATTAGAGAAACTGTTCTGCATACCTAAGTTAAAACAAGAGGTGAGAACCAACTAAAGATGAAAAAACGACCGATTGTCGCAACTCAGATTGGACTAATATGAATAAAAGGATGAGAATATATAAGTAATAACTTAGAAATTAGGGAAAATAGCATAGTCAATACAGATGCCTGAGAGAGAACACTAACGAGTTAATAAAAAATGGCTAAGCAATGTTTAAACAACTAACGTGACAAGTATACAACAAAGGCTTTGCTGGTTGACCTATATACACTCATTTTCAACAATTTTATAATTCGAAACGTAAATTATTCACGATTCTTCGAGATGAATTATTAGGAAAATTCCGTTCAAAATGGATACAAATTGGATTCGACATTGGCATAGCACAGAAATTTTTAGCTAATGGGACAGCCTAAGCACTCGAGTAGTGGAAAGTACGTCGGTTAATATATTTAAAAACAGACCGGACGAGTATTAACCGCATACAATTGTAAGATAGTAGAAGCATTTTATATGTATATCCTTAACTTTTTTCTGCAAATAATACCTTGACATTTTTTCCAAATGTGCAAATTTAGAAATTCACTGCGCTACATATACATAACAAAGTTTGAGGTTCAAAATAGACTTTTCCATTTACTTTAGTTAGGACCAATTAAAAATAATAAACACTTTTAGCCCAAGAAATGAATAGGTGAATTTTTTTTACATAGTGTACGTAATCTGTAAGAAATTGTTCTTTCAGGAGACTAAGAATAGAATCGTTACAGAGTCGTTTGGGTAACTTTAAAAGGGATATATATCTGATAGAAATTGAATTCAAGGAGGTTGCTAAGAAAAGGGAAATACTAGTCAAAGGATTTAATATTTTCCATGCGGATTGGATAAACTCATGCAATCTCTGTCTGGTTACTTGTATTCTTCTCTTATTTGGTTTTATACCTGAGATATCTCCAACCTTCAGGCAACCATCCACTTCTCTTGTACTTGCTTGGGGTAAAAATAAAGAGAGATATAGAGAGAAAGACGCATTTATCCCCAACTATTGAGATTAACTCTTCATCCACTTTCTTAATTATGGCCAAACTTTTGCAATTTGTTTCAGATTTCTGGGATATTTTTTTAAATCATCTCTCCATCGTGTTTTTGGTATACTTTTTTCACCTTAAGTCAAAATGATACATTTCTCGGTCCATCTATTAACTTGGAATCTAGACACAGGGCCTGTAAATCTCTGCATCAGGTTTCTCACAGCTTCCAGTATATCCTGAAGTTTGGTTTGCTCGTATTCCAAGTTTCTGCATAATCGGCCATAATTGAAATTATGCATTGGTTGTATACTTTATTTTTCAGGAACATCGGCATTTTCGATTTGTATCTTGGTGTTTTCCCTGTGACAATCTAATCACTTGACCCAGATAAATATATTTTTCTACCATTTATCAATTTCAAGGCCGATCATGTTTAACTCTAGTTAGTTTGTCATGACTTTTGTATTTAAAGAAATACATCTTTATAGACGGACTGTTTTGCTTTCAAGGTTAAGTTCTTGGGGCATTGTTTGAATCTGTTTTATGTACGCGCTCTGGAGTTTTTTTCTGTGAGTTTGATAACCTCTGTTAATTTTATGATTTTGTTGGTGTTTCTAGCTTCAGGGAGTTTGCGCTTCTTATTTTGTGTTTCCTTTTATTTTTCAGGAGTTTTTGTCAAGTGCTTCATTAAGTTATTTTTCATTGCTTGTACATTGCTGCGATCAAGTGATTCATCAGGTATTTTCTATGAAGGATTCACTAGAATTCTGGAAGGAGAATTCTCCGGGTCCTAATGAGATAGTTTTTTCAACGGGATAGCTTGTTCTCTTTTTCTAATTGTTAACTTTTATCCTATATCTGATCATCCTGTTGTCACTGATTTTTTGGATGAATTTTAAATTATTAAGGGATTTTTTTTATTGGAAAGACTGTAATCAATTTCATTGTATACCTCATAGTTTGGTCTTCTCCAAGTACATCTTCGCGGCTGCATCGTTTTGAACCAGATTAAAGTCGAGCAGTTGTCGTCCTCTTTCATGGCATTCACTCATTGAGAACTTTTCCATGAATGACCTTATCCAACTTTTGCATTCAAATTTCCCATGTCATTACTGAAGTTATTTTTGTTATTGTTTGCTCTGGATTATAGAACACATTAAAGACTAAAAGATTTTATCTCTCGATTTAATTAAACATTTAACTCATTGATGTAAATATTGCAAATTGATATCAACCACCTAATCAAAATTATTTCCTGTAAAAAAATCTCAGTAAACCAATAAGAACAAAGATCAAAACTTTTGTAATAGTCGAGAAAGAGCAACTGGATATAGGAGTACGAACTGAGACGAGACGCATCTTAAAAGTTTATCACTCAAGCAATTATTAAAAAAATTGGAACAAGTCTTTCCATCCTATCTCAATGATACCTCATTATCGAAATAGCATAGCTTCCTATAAAATTTGAACCTTATCCCAAACTAGAACAAAAATCCATAGCTGAACAATGTAGTGATTATTCACCAAAGAAATGAAAAACGAACTACAATGCAGAAAGATAACATAAAAGAAATTTAGATTTGAGGCATTATATTCCAAATCCACAAAGAGAAGCAGCTGTCACAAATTAAGGAAGAAATGTAAACAATTTTTTAGTCCCATATGAACAGCGAATAAGGAAGTAATTCCAAGAGGATCTTACAATAAAGTAAAATACCCCAGGTTGCCTCCAAAATGAAGATTGGGAGCCTCTAAAATTCTTTTGCAGTTATTTTACTTCCACTAATGTAATGTATTTTCAAATCTGCATATATAAATGAGAATATAGTGAATAGTGCTATAAGCATAGATTTATATTCGTTTGAGGAAGAATGGTTATAAGATGTACTGGAATGGGAAAAATACTACAGGTGGAGATTTTAACGTACAATTTGTTTTATCCGGAGGAACGGATCTCTAAACATTAATCTTGCTCATTTGTCCTTTAGCGAGGTACGTTAAATACCTCGCTTGTCTTAAAAAATCATAATACAATAATTCATAATCTATTGGTATATTACAGGTCTTGTTTTATATCAACTGTCCATGAAGTTTCTGACGCGTTTTAATCTAAATGTATAATTGAAAATTCAGTTTAAACACTAGAATTTATTTTAAAATAGTTTCCATCCACTTCAGAAATCTGATCCCACAAAATAATGTTTATCTATGACTTTTGAATAAAAACCTTTATGCTTTAGAGGAAAGAAAACTCCCGAAGTTTCTCTTCGAGTGCGTCCTTATCAAAAAGGCAATATTTGTGAATCATAATGTCCAAATAAACATAGGAGGTTAAATGAATATCGTTTCGAGAAATAGAAATATTTACTCACTATGGTTCATCCCCACCTCCAATAAAGTCAGTATGTGTCCAACCAATCGACAATCTTAGCCATTTATTAGCCTCTCGGCCAGATGGCTTGAGTCGAGTCACTATGGGAGAAATGCAAATGTCAAACTAATAAGAAAAAACATATTTTTTTCTATCCCGGTTTTGAATCGTTTGCTTTTTCTCCTTGAATACTTATTTTTATTTAGCTGCGCTTTTACCTACACCAAAGATTGAGTTCAACCTTATATGATTTGTCTCAGTATTTCTGCGTAAAATCTATTAAAAAGTTGAGGATTAATTTCGCGGTAGACGTTAGAGCCGATCCAATATTAAAATGAATTTTGGATGGAGATTAGTATTGAAAAGGCTGAGTATAAAGGAGGAGTTCACACGAATGCTCCATATAGGTGAAAAATATTATCTTTCGATTTAATGCCTATTCTCTGGTTTTCCAGCCAATTCTTAATATTTTGAAATATGTTGGCTTATATTGCGTCTCATTTTAGTTTTATAATCAGCCTCTTATGTAGAATGTATTCAAGGACCTTTTAGAAATAAAGATACACTATATCTAGAGCTACATCTCGGGATAATGTTACACATAGTTAAGTCTAGGGGTCTGCGTCGATATCTTGCTTTGTGTCATTTTTCGTGTTATTTAACTGAATAAGGTCAATAATTTCATCCCTTACAAAGGAATTAAATACTTTACCAAAGAACAAAGTAAGGGAGATGAGCCTAAAATTCCTAGGATCAGTTTTTGTCAACTTTGAAAGTTTTTTTTTATATTTACTTAATAGATAATAGGGTTTTTTTCAATCAAATGTTTTAATCTTTGGTTTTGCAGTTGTTTAAAATGATAAGACTAGATTTTAATGGAACGATGCATTATTTGTATATTTGACGGTAAAAACATTCGTAATTGTTTAATGTCTGAATCGTGTGCTCCGGATCGTGAATAAAGACACGTTTTGCAACAGATAACAGCCCGATGCATAATTTAATTTGATTACGATTATATATGTATATATCTATAAAATCGCTTTAGCTCTAATTTCGACAAGAACGCTAGTTCATTTTCCTAGTTCCTTTTGTCTGTTCTTATTTTGTGTTTGCCTAGACTACTATAATAAAGCTATGAGTTTCGATTGTCGACTCTATTGCTGGTTTAAAAGTGTTATACATTTATTTTTTACATATTTTTACTTTTAAATCTCACGTTCTATTCGCGGATTCTGATTTATTTTATTAGAACCTTTAAGTTTAAATCTCAGTATTTCGTTATAATGAAAAGTGAAGACTAAAAATCATCAAACATTAACCAGACATTTCCATTGGTAAAAACTATATCAAAATTCAAAAGCTTTAAGGGGGAGAGAAACGATTCTATATTAAATGATTTGAAGATTGGGATGAGATGTCAGCTCTCCGTAATATTTGGTGTAAGAACAAGATCGAATAGATTTAGACTGTGATCGCTAAATCCAATTGATTTCCCACCTTGTATCCTTTCTACTAAGTTGTCTTCACTCTAAAAACTGGATCAAGTATATTGTGTTTTCTTGTCAACTTGTCTAAATTTATTGCAGATCGTTATCATTCAGAAATTCACGAAGTCGAGTTCTTGCATTGTGCGCCGTTTAATTCTGCCAACTACGTTCTGAAAATCTAATTCACCGCAAATAACCGTTACTTTTTATTTAATTACCACCGAAATTTTTTTGCAAATAATAATATCATATTATTCTATTTACTTTGGTGACCTATAGACCCTGGTAAAATTAATTTTATTACTATTTAGCAAGGAAGCGATAGCTAAAATCTCAGAGGTACTATCTACTATGATGTGTCTCATTATCACACCTCGACCATTTATTATATATGTATGAAATAATGTCAAACACCTTTTCCTATAGACCGAACCCTAATAAAAACTGTATAGCCAAGAAAGTGAAATTCTGCAAGAAGGTTCGTTAGGTGGAAGAGGAAGAGACGATAACCACTGAGCAACGATGGGAAAAATGAACTCTTCATTATGTGGCCTCAGCCTTTCGCGACCCATTTCTCATTTTCTCTTAGCTCTCCCGCACTTATGGCTACGATGACATCTCTTTTAATAAGTTGATTATATGACGTAATTTCATCTTTTCATTGCCCTGCTTTGTAGTTTAACATACCATCAGTAGGAAGGAAATCTTGAACCAATTTAGAATATTCTAACTACTACTCTACCATAATTAAATTTTCTTAAAACAGGCCAATGTTATTAGCAAGTTAATTCAATGCTCTACAGTTAGAGGGAGGAGGTAAGAGTAGTTAATGGAATCTTACTATTTACTTTTTTTCAGAAATTCGCTCTCGTGAGATATTTTGGTCTTTAGTGAACTTACTTAAAGCTTTTCGAAAACTTCTCTATTAATGTAGTTTCTTACGGTAAATTCCAAATATGGATTTCTTATTTTGAGGAGTTGTTAGTTTTAAAGTTAGCGTAATTTAGTTAAGGTTAAATTATGATATCTTATTATAATGCAAATAATATTTCTAAAATTGATTTAAAAATCGTTTTTAAACATTGTAATTTTTCTATTAGTTTAATGCTTACGCTTTAATGCTTACATCTGCTTAAATAAAGCGGTTTTATTTTATTTTCTACGTCATACGAATTCATACAATGAAGAAGTGTGGTATGCAAAATCAAGGATTACATCGTTCTTGAACCCAAGTCAGTAAACTAATAATTTCTCCCTAAGTGAAATAATATTTGAAATCAACGCAAAAAAAACTTCCTTAGTAGTGAAATTGACTAAAAAGCGGAGAAGGTGTACCAAACTCAAAGATCCATTACATTACATATGCATATCCCTTCAAACAAGTTAACAATCTGTTTCATGCTATGATGATTACAGATGTTCAGCAGTTTAAGATACGCGAAATATCATCAAAGTAAGAGGGATGAGTTGCTTAAACTTTTATTCGTGTGCAAATGACCAAACTTTTAATATAATAAATATTAAAAACCTATTAATATAAGCATGTAACCTAATCCACTTTAAATTTCCCAAGACGAGAACAATGATGCTATATTTAGGAATTAACATATAGTGAGCTTAATGTTCCGTGATCTTAAGCGAAAAAAATATAGATCGCAGTGACTGATGAAGTACACTGAAACATTCAGGAGAATTTTAAAGCTCTCCTTCCCTCGCTTAACCTTGGGGAAACCAATGTCGCCTCTTCTGATACTGTCAGTAATCTTGGTGTTTTTTTCGACGAGCAACTCCCGTTTAAACCACACATCCATCGTATCTGTAAGTCTTCTCTCGGTTTCCTCCACAACTTTTCACGTGTTCGATCCCATTTTGATCGAGGATGCCTTGAGGCTGCTATTCAGGCCTTCGTCACCTCACGCTTAGGCTACTGCAATTCTCTTCTAGTGAATCTTCCTTCTTCGTCACTTCACCCCCTACAACTAGTTCAAGACTATGCTGCCCTGCTCCTCCTTCGCCGCCCCCACTTCTCTCCTTCGATGGCTCTGCTACATGGGCTACACTGGTTACCTATTTGCTTCCGTACCTACTATAAATTTTTTCTCATCACCTTCAAGGCCCTAAACCTTGAGGCTCCACCTTATCTCTCGTCTGCCCTCTCCCGCCGTCAATCTCCTCGGGCACTGCGGTCTAACCTCGCTCCCATCATGAACACTCCTCGTTCTGTCCTCTGCTCGATGGGTGACCGTTCCTTCTCAGTTTGTGCTCCTAGACTCTGTAATGTTCTTCCTGCCAAAGTCCGATCCTCTCCCTCCCTTGCTACTTTTAAACGTCTCTTGAAGACTCATCTCTTCAGAATTGCCTTCTCTCCCCTGTAAACTTCCTCTACACTCGCTACACAACCTGCGCTCTGTAAGGACTAACAGCCCGAAGGGTGAATTATAAATACTCATTATTATTATTATATTATTATTATTACATTTTGGCCAAAGTTTGGACATAAATAAGAATCAATGCAGACCTCCAATATTTGCTGTAATAACTAAATCCTTTCAATTTTAGAAATCTTTACATCAGTATAATTTAAAATATGTGAACGTTCTCAGTTAAAAAGAGGGAAAATTGCTGTACGGCAAAAAAGACTGCAAGATGTGTAACGTTTCGAGAGAGCCTATGTCATAGGTTATGCTTTCATGCCAAAGACCTGGAATATTGGCTCGGGAAATGCAAGTAAGGGACAGAACTTAGAGCATTAAAATGCAATGTTTATAAATCACAGAACTACAACTAATAAACTGGTTGCAAAGCTAACTAACATCTCACCAAACAAGTATCAACCATAACAGGCTTTCCAAAGTTCAATGAAGATGGATGCAAGGGAAAAGAGCTGCCTTTTGTCTGATATTTTCTTTCCTCTAACAATGATAAAAACGTTTAAGTTGGTGCAAAGACCACAAAAATAGACAAAAGACTAGATGTAGAATGTCATTTTCTAGTACGAATCACCCTTCATGCTTTTTCCTTGTTCAGGACGAATTTATTTCTAGGGAAATCCCATAGATACTCTGAACTTTGTGGCCTGACCCAAACTTTGAAGCATAGAGGCGCTTTCATGATGATAGGAAGGACTATATCAATGAATTTTCAAAATCATCCGTTAGCAAATAAATGTTATTATTTGCGACTTAGGTTAACCAAATTCACCCGTTCGCAATGGTGACTGCATCTTCAAGGTAGATAATGCAACGATTCACACAACTAAAATTTTTAAAACTGGCATGTTGAGCTCAGTACTTGTGTAGAACTTTTAGAATGGCCACCAAATTAAACAGATCTTAACTTAATCGAAGATCTTTGTTTTGGGGGGAGCAGCTAGTAAAGAACCGCTTTTTAGCGTCATCATCTCCCCAATAATGCTAACGCTAAATATGTTTGGCTAGACTAAAGTGGTAGGGAGTTAAAATGACAACTAGAATAAATTTACCACAATGGTTCAGCACCAGATTCAGTAACAGAATATGAATGAAAACACCTTTTTTTTTATTCTTCACATTTATTCACTCCACTTCCGTTTTCTCTAGAAAAAAAGGCAAAATTGAAAAGACTTTAAAATTTCTGTCGGAAAATTTTGTATAAAATGGAAGCTAACAATTAATCAAATGATCACAATTTATTAATTAGGTTTATGGCTAGTTACAATTCCTACTGATCTTGGAGAAGAAAGCTAGAGATCCGTAAACCATCATTTGCGTAGTGTGCGTGCAGTTCCTAAATCAATTAACCCACTAATACATAGAGCCCAATTAAATAGGCGGAAATTTTACTCTATAGAAACACTAATTTTGCCTAAGTTTACCAGATAATTTAAGTTCTTTTTTGTTGCAGGATGTAAAAAATGTATCTTTCTCAGATGATGATTCATATTCTAACTCAATTGGTAAACAAGTAAATGAAGGAAGAAAGGAGAGCTACTTCATTGCTTCTACACAAATGTCTGGACTTAGGTAAGTTATAGTCTATATATTGATGCATATAGAACTTCTTATAGAGAGGGGTGGTAAAAATAACACATAAAGACATGTTGTAATGTGTGAAAATATTGATTTGAGGGAAAACCACTTTCTGTCACTTCTATTATCAGTTATTATATGATGGCCATTTAAATGGGCTCTATTAAGCTCAGTCCGGGCACAAGCAGCCTAAGGAGAATACTTGAATCGAAATACCTGTTCACTCTCAATGCTTATGTTACTTTATTCATTGTATCTGATATGTTCTTATCTCCAAGGGTCAGTATGTATATGAATATATATCTAGGAGCCTAATAAAAATATTTGTTACTAATGTATATAATAACCTGGATCTTTTCTCAATATTACATTGTATTCTCGGGTAAAACATTTGATCCCTTTTCTTGCTCTCCTTCTTATGCAAATGTGTTTTCTCTTTCAGATGTCTAAGAGATGTTGAAGAGGCAATTAACTAACTGTTTACATTACCTAAAAAATGTTACAGACATCGAAATTGCTTTGCAGCCTCCAGAAGATGCGGAAAAATCTGATGGAGACAACTCTATTAAGGATCGGGCTGTTGTTAAGCACGAAAATGTCCTATTGCTAGGAGGACGAATTATGCCCCCCCACCCCGCCCATATAAGAATGACAAACCGAAACAGTCACACTGAGCCTTCTTCTGCATAGGGAGCATCAATCTTTGAAGAGCAGGAAGAGTTTGGGTGTGATGATCATGTAGCAAAGCCTGCAAAGCCTGCAAAGCCTGCAAATGGTGCACAACTCAAAGAATGATAATATCTTAAAGATTCGCACTCTTTTTGAACATTTCAACAAGCTCTTCCTGTATATCGCTCAACCACTTTCTATGACATATGCTATTGCTGGAGCCATGAAACCATATTAGGGGAAACATGTAATCAAACAAATCATTAGAGGAAAACCCGTGAGATTTGTCTATAAGAAGATCGCTCTTTATGCATGGAATGAAAACAGCCATGTTAGTGTGGCAAGAAACAGAAATGACAACGCATCTCTCTCAATGGGAAAGTGCAAACGGTGGTCAAAACCAAAAAATGAAGTGATAGTAATCCTTCAGCTAAACAGTGTTAAGCTTTACAACAAAGGAATGCGAGGAGTAGATCTTTTTGATCAGTTTAGATGAAAGTATAGAGTTTCATTTAGGAAGCGAGTGTAGTACTTTCCTCTTTTCCGCTTTCTTCTGAATAGCTCAATTGTAAATGGGTGAATTCTCAAAGATTCACAAGATGTCACATTTAGAGTTTCTGACAGAAATTGTCAATGTTCAGCTAAAATGATTTGAGAAACGTCGTAGACATGTGGCTCTAAATTAAGCCGAGCATGTACACAACGACAGAACAGATCATTACATTATGTTGTATTGGGAGATAAACAATAGCGGTGTAAGTGCTCCAAATGTGATGTGACACTTCAAATCCAGTGTTCTATTGAGTATCAGGCAAAGCAATAGTAATGTGTATTTTCCAGTCAACTGAAGTAAAAGTCTATGTCAAAGCTCTCATTATTGTCTGCATATAATTCACAGTCATAATTTTGTTTTAACTTCTATGGATCTTATTATACACTGCTACTTTATATTTATGCGGTTGATTCTTGTAATAATTTGATTATATATGTAAATCTTTGTTAAAATTACTATCTCTAAAAAAATATCTATTGAATGAGATGTTCAACAGATACTACTTTCATTTAATCCAGAGCATTTAATAAATTTTACATATCAAGGCACAGTTATGAAAATTTAGTCACACTAAGATGGAGTGCTCCATAGAAACCATTTAAATGGGCGTGCCATATTTCCTTATTAGCGGAGCAAAATTGAAAAAACGCATAATTTTTAGTATTATATCAAAATTGTGAAGTTATATTAGAAAAAAACGATTCGGATGATAGAGAATAGTAGTACGCGTTAAAGGGTTAATTGCATTCACCTGCATCCGACGTTTCCCGATTAGTAGATGAGAAAGCTTAGTCCAATTGGGATTGAGGTTGGAAGAAGGATATAGGGAATATTGCAAGCATCGTGGCTTTTGAGGGTGACCTAAAGTTTTTCTATTTCTGGTCTTTGTTTACCAGATATACATAGCCCCGCATATGACTGGGTCTGTATCACACTAATCATTTATAACTTCTTTTTTCATTACTCTCAATTTAATCACCATTATTAACTGGTTTATTTTATAAATTTTGCAATAGATGAAATATATTAGCCGAATCAGTATTACTATCAATCGATGGTCAGTCTTATCTTTATATATCAATAAATAGTAAAAATAAAATACTTTGTAATTGCTCTCAGCACAATTATTAATTTACGTTTGTTAATTACTTTGGCGTAGCCACGCCGTTCATCCAATTTGAAAGTAATCGAGCATTTATGAGACGTGGTAGGTTTATTCACACATATGATACATCACATACAAATATCAGGGAGGAGTTGGACAGCTATCGGGAAGGAACAGGTCAGCATCTCTTCGGAGGTCTTCCGTACACAGATGTAATTGATGCCACCTCGAAATTTTAAACTTCGCCGTTTTAGAGAGGGTTCTACACGTATGGTGTTGCTACCAGGTACGCCTTAGATCAATCCAATCGAGCAGTTATGTTGAGGGCAGGTTGATTTGCGCCCCATGATACGGCACCTACAAATATCAGGGAATTCTGGAGGACAGATATCGAGCCGTCATACATCAACAGCCTTATAGAAGTTTTTCCTCGACTAATGAGATTTGAGGTAAAAGTAATCAAACAGGTCAATTATTTATCAAACAGAGAAAAATTGTAATTGAATCTCCTCTTACCACAGTAGACTATATATCCTAGTCTCCTCCCCTTATCTACTTTCCTCTCTTAAGTGAGAAACAATTCTCTAGAATTTATCTAGATAACATCTGAGCTCCTTCATTACTTTGATTACGGATGCTTCTAGACTCCTCGTTGAGCAAAATTGAGAACAATAAAGATTCATTCCTTTACATTTATTTTCCTTCAAAGGCCTTTCAAATATAAGGAAGGACAATTTTTTTAATTTGATCTCTTAGATAAAAACATTTCGAGCTCAGTTGTGCCACAAAGAGTTTTAAAATAAAAAGATCTCGTAGTGGGACATTTAGATCAAAACACCGAGCACATTTCATTACTACTACTTCCTTACTTTTTCTTTACTATCTTGTCCTTCTTCTCTCTTCATTATCGAATGAAGAAAAAAGAAGAACGAATTTCATTCTTTGCTGCTTAAGACTACTAACCAACTACTTCGCCGCTAAAAGAACCAAAAACAACGAAGACTTGACTTCCGTCTGATGTTGCGTGAAGATAGGAGAAAGCTCACAGAAAAATTTGAATTATTTTGAAATACAACAAAATAAAATTAATCTACCTCATTCGATTTTTAATCTCCAACCAAATACCACAAACTGCATATAGTAGCTTGAAGATCTTTTAATGTACTATGATTTATGACCAGTTCCGAGAGCTCTAATAAACATTTATTCGTTAGCGTTTTCCTCTAATATGATCCACTTTAAGCAAAAAATATTCCTATTGATGCTTCAGGAACTAAAGCCTTATTGAAGCCATTGGAAACAGTGCTTTGTAATGAGGAATCGACCGAACCATGGAAGGCGCAAATATAAATAGATACGTTTAAATTTCAAGACATTTTTCCTTCATATAAATCCGTAGCTGGCTGTTGATATTCATAAGCAGCATAGGTGGGCGTTATCGCAATAACGATATCGGGTTATCGGTTATCCGATTTTTTTCCCTGCGTTATCGATTCATCGGTATCGTCGATACCTTTGGTTCCAAATTAGCGATAAGCGATAAACTATGTAAACGTCGAAAGATATAATAAAATGCAGAAAGGAAACTACCGGGCTTAACGATTACGACTATCGGTTATCAGAAGCATGTAAAAGAAAGAGTGAACAAAGGAAAAGCCAGTTTCCAACATCTGATAATTTTCGAAAGCTTAAACAATAAAATAATCTTCCAAGGAAATCGTCCAATCAACGATAGTATATCTAACAATAGTAATGGCCAAAGCTTTTGCGACTATTCTATTTCTTTCAGATATGAAAATAAATAGAACTAATCAAACTTTACCTTTTGATTTAGTATGTTTGTATTATAATTTGAAGGAGAACTATACATGGCAGTGTTGTTGGGTAAAAGTGTTATTATTCCAGCTCCCTTAGATGAGTAGCAGCTCTAGACATGGAGAAGGTCCGCATATTAAAAATATAACTAGGTCTCTTTATAAAGTTAGAGTCAAGAAGGCGAAAAAAATATTGCAAAAAAAAACAGAAAAAAATTGCAAAGACACGAGATGAAATTTGCATAACCGAGAAGAAATTTGCAAATACCGAGAAGAAAGTTGCAAAGATAATGGTAAAAAGACCCGCTAAATGGATGAGAAGCTCAAAGTAGGACTATCGTGCGCCACGACAATCCGAGATAGACAAACAAAAATAATACTCAATCGTTATGCAAATGAACACAATTAGAGAAACTGTTCTGCATACCTAAGTTAAAACAAGAGGTGAGAACCAACTAAAGATGAAAAAACGACCGATTGTCGCAACTCAGATTGGACTAATATGAATAAAAGGATGAGAATATATAAGTAATAACTTAGAAATTAGGGAAAATAGCATATTCAATACAGATGCCTGAGAGAGAACACTAACGAGTTAATAAAAAATGGCTAAGCAATGTCCAAACAACTAACGTGACAAGTATACAACAAAGGCTTTGCTGGTTGACCTATATACACTCATTTTCAACAATTTTATAATTCAAAACGTAAATTATTCACGATTCTTCGAGATGAATTATTAGGAAAATTCCGTTCAAAATGGATACAAATTGGATTCGACATTGGCATAGCACAGAATTTTTTTAGCTATTGGGACAGCCTTAGCACTCAAGTGGTGGAAAGTACTTCGGTTAATATATTTAAAAACAGACCGGACGAGTATTAATCGCATACAATTGTAAGTTAGTAGAAGCATTTTATATGTATATCCTTAACTTTTTTCTGCAAATAATACCTTGACATTTTTTCCAAATGTGCAAATTTAGAAATTCACTGCGCTACATATACATAACAAAGTTTGAGGTTCAAAATAGACTTTTCCATTTACTTTAGTTAGGACCAATTAAAAATAATAAACACTTTTAGCCCAAGAAATGAATAGGTGAATTTTTTTTACATAGTGTACGTAATCTGTAAGAAATTGTTCTTTCAGGAGACTAAGAATAGAATCGTTACAGAGTCGTTTGGGTAACTTTAAAAGGGATATATATCTGATAGAAATTGAATTCAAGGAGGTTGCTAAGAAAAGAGAAATACTAGTCAAAGGATTTAATATTTTCCATGCAGATTGGATAAACTCATGCAATCTCTGTCTGGTTACTTGTATTCTTCTCTTATTTGGTTTTATACCTGAGGTATCTCCAACCTTTAGGCAACCATCCACTTCTCTCGCACTTGCTTGGGGTAAAAATAAGGAGAGATATAAAGAGAAAGACGCATTTATCCCCAACTATTGAGATTAACTCTTCATCCACTTTCTGAATTATGGCCAAACTTTTGCAATTTGTTTCAGATTTCTGGGATATTTTTTTAAATCATCTCTCCATCGTGTTTTTGGTATACTTTTTTCACCTTAAGTCAAAATGATACATTTCTCGGTCCATCTATTAACTTGGAATCTAGACACAAGGCCTGTAAATCTCTGCATCAGGTTTCTCACAGCTTCCAGTATATCCTGAAGTTTGGTTTGCTCGTATTCCACGTTTCTGCATAATCGGCCATAATTGAAATTATGCATTGGTTGTATACTTTATTTTTCAGGAACATCGGCATTTTCGATTTGTATCTTGGTGTTTTCCCTGTGACAATCTAATCACTTGACCCAGATAAATATATTTTTCTACCATTTATCAATTTCAAGGCCGATCATGTTTAACTCTATTTAGTTTGTCATGACTTTTGTATTTAAAGAAATACATCTTCATAGACGGACTGTTTTGCTTCCAAGGTTAAGTTCTTGGGGCATTGTTTGAATCTGTTTTATGTACGCGCTCTGGGTTTTTTTTCTGTGAGTTTGTTTACCTCTGTTAATTTTATGATTTTGTTGGTGTTTCTAGCTTCAGGGAGTTTGCGCTTCTTATTTTGTGTTTCCTTTTATTTTTCAGGAGTTTTTGTCAAGTGCTTCATTAAGTTATTTTTCATTGCTTGTACATTGCTGCGATCAAGTGATTCATCAGGTATTTTCTATGAAGGATTCACTAGAATTCTGGAAGGAGAATTTTCCGGGTCCTAATGAGATTGTTTTTTCAACGGGATAGCTTGTTCTCTTTTTCTAATTGTTAACTTTTATCCTATATCTGATCATCCTGTTGTCACTGATTTTTTGGATGAATTTTAGATTATTAAGGGATTTTTTTTATTGGAAAGACTGTAATCAATTTCATTGTATACCTCATAGTTTGGTCTTCTCCAAGTACATCTTCGCGGCTGCATCGTTTTGAACCAGATTAAAGTCGAGCAGTTGTCGTCCTCTTTCATGGCCTTCACTCATTGAGAACTTTACCATGAATGACCTTATCCAACTTTTGCATTCAAATTTCCCATGTCATTACTGAAGTTATTTTTGTTATTGTTTGCTCTGGATTATAGAACACATTAAAGACTAAAAGATTTTATCTCTCGATTTAATTAAACATTTAACTCATTGATGTAAATATTGCAAATTGATATCAACAACCTAATCAAAATTATTTCCTGTAAAAAAATCTCAGTAAACCAATAAGAACAAAGATCAAAACTTTTGTAATAGTCGAGAAAGAGCAACTAGATATAGGAGTACGAACTGAGACGAGACCCATCTTAAAAGTTTATCACTCAAGCAATTATTAAAAAAATTGGAACAAGTCTTTCCATCCTATCTCAATGATACCTCATTATCGAAATAGCATAGCTTCCTATAAAATTTGAACCTTATCCCAAACTAGAACAAAAATCCATAGCTGAACAATGTAGTGATTATTCCCCAAAGAAATGAAAAACGAACTACAATGCAGAAAGATAACATAAAAGAAATTTAGATTTGAGGCATTATATTCCAAATCCACAAAGAGAAGCAGCTGTCACAAATTAAGGAAGAAATGTAAACAATTTTTTAGTCCCATAGGAACAGCGAATAAGGAAGTAATTCCAAGAGGATCTTACAATAAAGTACAATACCCCAGGTTGCCTCCAAAATGAAGATTGGGAGCCTCTAAAATTCTTTTGCAGTTATTTTACATCCACTAATGTAATGTATTTTCAAATCTGCATATATAAATGAGAATATAGTGAATAGTGCTATAAGCATAGATTTATATTCGTTTGAGGAAGAATGGTTATAAGATGTACTGGAATGGGAAAAATACTACAGGTGGAGATTTTAACGTACAATTTGTTTTATCCGGAGGAACGGATCTCTAAACATTAATCTTGCTCATTTGTCCTTTAGCGAGGTACGTTAAATACCTCGCTTGTCTTAAAAAATCATAATACAATAATTCATAATCTATTGGTATATTACAGGTCTTGTTTTATATCAACTGTCCATGAAGTTTCTGACGCGTTTTAATCTAAATGTATAATTGAAAATTCAGTTTAAACACTAGAATTTATTTTAAAATAGTTTCCATCCACTTCAGAAATCTGATCCCACAAAATAATGTTTATCTATGACTTTTGAATAAAAACCTTTATGCTTTAGAGGAAAGAAAACTCCCGAAGTTTCTCTTCGAGTGCGTCCTTATCAAAAAGGCAATATTTGTGAATCATAATGTCCAAATAAACATAGGAGGTTAAATGAATATCGTTTCGAGAAATAGAAATATTTACTCACTATGGTTCATCCCCACCTCCAATAAAGTCAGTACGTGTCCAACCAATCGACAATCTTAGCCATTTATTAGCCTCTCGGCCAGATGGCTTGAGTCGAGTCACTATGGGAGAAATGAAAATGTCAAACTAATAAGAAAAAACATATTTTTTTCTATCCCGGTTTTGAATCGTTTGCTTTTTCTCCTTGAATACTTATTTTTATTTAGCTGCGCTTTTACCTACACCAAAGATTGAGTTCAACCTTATATGATTTGTCTCAGTATTTCTGCGTAAAATCTATTAAAAAGTTGAGGATTAATTTCGCGGTAGACGTTAGAGCCGATCCAATATTAAAATGAATTTTGGATGGAGATTAGTATTGAAAAGGCTGAGTATAAAGGAGGAGTTCACACGAATGCTCCATATAGGTGAAAAATATTATCTTTCGATTTAATGCCTATTCTCTGGTTTTCCAGCCAATTCTTAATATTTTGAAATATGTTGGCTTATATTGCGTCTCATTTTAGTTTTATAATCAGCCTCTTATGTAGAATGTATTCAAGGACCTTTTAGAAATAAAGATACACTATATCTAGAGCTACATCTCGGGATAATGTTACACATAGTTAAGTCTAGGGGTCTGCGTCGATATCTTGCTTTGTGTCATTTTTCGTGTTATTTAACTGAATAAGGTCAATAATTTCATCCCTTACAAAGGAATTAAATACTTTACCAAAGAACAAAGTAAGGGAGATGAGCCTAAAATTCCTAGGATCAGTTTTTGTCAACTTTGAAAGTTTTTTTTTATATTTACTTAATAGATAATAGGGTTTTTTTCAATCAAATGTTTTAATCTTTGGTTTTGCAGTTGTTTAAAATGATAAGACTAGATTTTAATGGAACGATGCATTATTTGTATATTTGACGGTAAAAACATTCGTAATTGTTTATTTAATGTCTGAATCGTGTGCTCCGGATCGTGAATAAAGACACGTTTTGCAACAGATAACAGCCCGATGCATAATTTAATTTGATTACGATTATATATGTATATATCTATAAAATCGCTTTAGCTCTAATTTCGACAAGAACGCTAGTTCATTTTCCTAGTTCCTTTTGTCTGTTCTTATTTTGTGTTTGCCTAGACTACTATAATAAAGCTATGAGTTTCGATTGTCGACTCTATTGCTGGTTTAAAAGTGTTATACATTTATTTTTTACATATTTTTACTTTTAAATCTCACGTTCTATTCGCGGATTCTGATTTATTTTATTAGAACCTTTAAGTTTAAATCTCAGTATTTCGTTATAATGAAAAGTGAAGACTAAAAATCATCAAACATTAACCAGACATTTCCATTGGTAAAAACTATATCAAAATTCAAAAGCTTTAAGGGGGAGAGAAACGATTCTATATTAAATGATTTGAAGATTGGGATGAGATGTCAGCTCTCCGTAATATTTGGTGTAAGAACAAGATCGAATAGATTTAGACTGTGATCGCTAAATCCAATTGTTTTCCCACCTTGTAACCTTTCTACTAAGTTGTCTTTACTCTAAAAACTGGATCAAGTATATTGTGTTTTCTTGTCAACTTGTCTAAATTTATTGCAGATCGTTATCATTCAGAAATTCACGAAGTCGAGTTCTTGCATTGTGCGCCGTTTAATTCTGCCAGCTACGTTCTGAAAATCTAATTCACCGCAAATAACCGTTACTTTTTATTTAATTACCACCGAAATTTTTTTGCAAATAATAATATCATATTATTCTATTTACTTTGGTGACCTATAGACCCTGGTAAAATTAATTTTATTACTATTTAGCAAGGAAGCGATAGCTAAAATCTCAGAGGTACTATCTACTATGATGTGTCTCATTATCACACCTCGACCATTTATTATATATGTATGAAATAATGTCAAACACCTTTTCCTATAGACCGAACTCTAATAAAAACTGTATAGCCAAGAAAGTGAAATTCTGCAAGAAGGTTCGTTAGGTGGAAGAGGAGGAGACGATAACCACTGAGCAACGATGGGAAAAATGAACTCTTCATTATGTGGCCTCAGCCTTTCGCGACCCATTTCTCATTTTCTCTTAGCTCTCCCGCACTTATGGCTACGATGACATCTCTTTTAATAAGTTGATTATATGACGTAATTTCATCTTTTCATTGCCCTGCTTTGTAGTTTAACATACCATCAGTAGGAAGGAAATCTTGAACCAATTTAGAATATTCTAACTACTACTCTACCATAATTAAATTTTCTTAAAACAGGCCAATGTTATTAGCAAGTTAATTCAATGCTCTACAGTTAGAGGGAGGAGGTAAGAGTAGTTAATGGAATCTTACTATTTACTTTTTTTCAGAAATTCGCTCTCGTGAGATATTTTGGTCTTTAGTGAACTTACTTAAAGCTTTTCGAAAACTTCTCTATTAATGTAGTTTCTTACGGTAAATTCCAAATATGGATTTCTTATTTTGAGGAGTTGTTAGTTTTAAAGTTAGCGTAAGTTAGTTAAGGTTAAATTATGATATCTTATTATAATGCAAATAATATTTCTAAAATTGATTTAAAAATCGTTTTTAAACATTGTAATTTTTCTATTAGTTTAATGCTTACGCTTTAATGCTTACATCTGCTTAAATAAAGCGGTTTTATTTTATTTTCTACGTCATACGAATTCATACAATGAAGAAGTGTGGTATGCAAAATCAAGGATTACATCGTTCTTGAACCCAAGTCAGTAAACTAATAATTTCTCCCTAAGTGAAATAATATTTGAAATCAACGCAAAAAAAACTTCCTTAGTAGTGAAATTGACTAAAAAGCGGAGAAGGTGTACCAAACTCAAAGATCCATTACATTACATATGCATATCCCTTCAAACAAGTTAACAATCTATTTCATGCTATGATGATTACAGATGTTCAGCAGTTTAAGATACGCGAAATATCATCAAAGTAAGAGGGATGAGTTGCTTAAACTTTTATTCATGTGCAAATGACCAAACTTTTAATATAATAAATATTAAAAACCTATTAATATAAGCATGTAACCTAATCCACTTTAAATTTCCCAAGACGAGAACAATGATGCTATATTTAGGAATTAACATATAGTGAGCTTAATGTTCCGTGATCTTAAGCGAAAAAAATATAGATCGCAGTGACTGATGAAGTACACTGAAACATTCAGGAGAATTTTAAAGCTCTCCTTCCCTCGCTTAACCTTGGGGAAACCAATGTCGCCTCTTCTGATACTGTCAGTAATCTTGGTGTTTTTTTCGACGAGCAACTCCCGTTTAAACCACACATCCATCGTATCTGTAAGTCTTCCCTCGGTTTCCTCCACAACTTTTCACGTGTTCGATCCCATTTTGATCGAGGATGCCTTGAGGCTGCTATTCAGGCCTTCGTCACCTCACGCTTAGACTACTGCAATTCTCTTCTAGTGAATCTTCCTTCTTCGTCACTTCACCCCCTACAACTAGTTCAAGACTATGCTGCCCTGCTCCTCCTTCGCCGCCCCCACTTCTCTCCTTCGATGGCTCTGCTACATGGGCTACACTGGTTACCTATTTGCTTCCGTACCTACTATAAATTTTTTCTCATCACCTTCAAGGCCCTAAACCTTGAGGCTCCACCTTATCTCTCGTCTGCCCTCTCCCGCCGTCAATCTCCTCGGGCACTGCGGTCTAACCTCGCTCCCATCATGAACACTCCTCGTTCTGTCCTCTGCTCGATGGGTGACCGTTCCTTCTCAGTTTGTGCTCCTAGACTCTGTAATGTTCTTCCTGCCAAAGTCCGATCCTCTCCCTCCCTTGCTACTTTTAAACGTCTCTTGAAGACTCATCTCTTCAGAATTGCCTTCTCTCCCCTGTAAACTTCCTCTACACTCGCTACACAACCTGCGCTCTGTAAGGACTAACAACCCGAAGGGTGAATTATAAATACTCATTATTATTATTATATTATTATTATTACATTTTGGCCAAAGTTTGGACATAAATAAGAATCAATGCAGACCTCCAATATTTGCTGTAATAACTAAATCCTTTCAATTTTAGAAATCTTTACCTCAGTATAATTTAAAATATGTGAACGTTCTCAGTTAAAAAGAGGGAAAATTGCTGTACGGCAAAAAAGACTGCAAGATGTGTAACGTTTCGAGAGAGCCTATGTCATAGGTTATGCTTTCATGCCAAAGACCTGGAATATTGGCTCGGGAAATGCAAGTAAGGGACAGAACTTAGAGCATTAAAATGCAATGTTTATAAATCACAGAACTACAACTAATAAACTGGTTGCAAAGCTAACTAACATCTCACCAAACAAGTATCAACCATAACAGGCTTTCCAAAGTTCAATGAAGATGGATGCAAGGGAAAAGAGCTGCCTTTTGTCTGATATTTTCTTTCCTCAAACAATGATAAAAACGTTTAAGTTGGTGCAAAGACCACAAAAATAGACAAAAGACTAGATGTAGAATGTCATTTTCTAGTACGAATCACCCTTCATGCTTTTTCCTTGTTCAGGACGAATTTATTTCTAGGGAAATCCCATAGATACTCTGAACTTTGTGGCCTGACCCAAACTTTGAAGCATAGAGGCGCTTTCATGATGATAGGAAGGACTATATCAATGAATTTTCAAAATCATCCGTTAGCAAATAAATGTTATTATTTGCGACTTAGGTTAACCAAATTCACCCGTTCGCAATGGTGACTGCATCTTCAAGGTAGATAATGCAACGATTCACACAACTAAAATTTTTAAAACTGGCATGTTGAGCTCAGTACTTGTGTAGAACTTTTAGAATGGCCACAAAATCAAACAGATCTTAACTTAATCGAAGATCTTTGTTTTGGGGGGAGCAGCTAGTAAAGAACCGCTTTTTAGCGTCATCATCTCCCCAATAATGCTAACGCTAAATATGTTTGGCTAGACTAAAGTGGTAGGGAGTTAAAATGACAACTAGAATAAATTTACCACAATGGTTCAGCACCAGATTCAGTAACAGAATATGAATGAAAACACCTTTTTTTTATTCTTCATATTTATTCACTCCACTTCCGTTTTCTCTAGAAAAAAGGCAAAATTGAAAAGACTTTAAAATTTCTGTCGGAAAATTTTGTATAAAATGGAAGCTAACAATTAATCAAATGATCACAATTTATTAATTAGGTTTATGGCTAGTTACAATTCCTACTGATCTTGGAGAAGAAAGCTAGAGATCCGTAAACCATCATTTGCGTAGTGTGCGTGCAGTTCCTAAATCAATTAACCCACTAATACATAGAGCTCAATTAAATCGGCGGAAATTTTACTCTATAGAAACACTAATTTTGCCTAAGTTTACCAGAGAATTTAAGTTCTTTTTTGTTTCTGGATGTAAAAAATGTATCTTTCTCAGATGATGATTCATATTCTAACTCAATTTGTAAACAAGTAAATGAAGGAAGGAAGGAGAGCTACTTCATTGCTTCTACACAAATGTCTGGACTTAGGTAAGTTATAGTCTATATATTGATGCATATAGAACTTCTTATAGAGAGGGGTGGTAAAAATAACACATAAAGACATGTTGTAATGTGTGAAAATATTGATTTGAGGGAAAACCACTTTCTGTCACTTCTATTATCAGTTATTATATGATGGCCATTTAAATGGGCTCTATTAAGCTCAGTCCGGGCACAAGCAGCCTAAGGAGAATACTTGAATCGAAATACCTGTTCACTCTCAATGCTTATGTTACTTTATTCATTGTATCTGATATGTTCTTATCTCCAAGGGTCAGTATGTATATGAATATATATCTAGGAGCCTAATAAAAATATTTGTTACTAATGTATATAATAACCTGGATCTTTTCTCAATATTACATTGTATTCTCGGGTAAAACATTTGATCCCTTTTCTTGCTCTCCTTCTTATGCAAATGTGTTTTCTCTTTCAGATGTCTAAGAGATGTTGAAGAGGCAATTAACTAACTGTTTACATTACCTAAAAAATGTTACAGACATCGAAATTGCTTTGCAGCCTCCAGAAGATGCGGAAAAATCTGATGGAGACAACTCTATTAAGGATCGGGCTGTTGTTAAGCACGAAAATGTCCTATTGCTAGGAGGACGAATTATGCCCCCCCACCCCGCCCATATAAATATGACAAACCGAAACAGTCACACTGAGCCTTCTTCTGCATACGGAGCATCAATCTTTGAAGAGCAGGAAGAGTTTGGGTGTGATGATCATGTAGCAAAGCCTGCAAAGCCTGCAAAGCCTGCAAATGGTGCACAACTCAAAGAATGATAATATCTTAAAGATTCGCACTCTTTTTGAACATTTCAACAAGCTCTTCCTGTATATCGCTCAACCACTTTCTATGACATATGCTATTGCTGGAGCCATGAAACCATATTAGGGGAAACATGTAATCAAACAAATCATTAGAGGAAAACCCGTGAGATTTGTCTATAAGAAGATCGCTCTTTATGCATGGAATGAAAACAGCCATGTTAGTGTGGCAAGAAACAGAAATGACAACGCATCTCTCTCAATGGGAAAGTGCAAACGGTGGTCAAAACCAAAAAATGAAGTGATAGTAATCCTTCAGCTAAACAGTGTTAAGCTTTACAACAAAGGAATGCGAGGAGTAGATCTTTTTGATCAGTTTAGATGAAAGTATAGAGTTTCATTTAGGAAGCGAGTGTAGTACTTTCCTCTTTTCCGCTTTCTTCTGAATAGCTCAATTGTAAATGGGTGAATTCTCAAAGATTCACAAGATGTCACATTTAGAGTTTCTGACAGAAATTGTCAATGTTCAGCTAAAATGATTTGAGAAACGTCGTAGACATGTGGCTCTAAATTAAGCCGAGCATGTACACAACGACAGAACAGATCATTACATTATGTTGTATTGGGAGATAAACAATAGCGGTGTAAGTGCTCCAAATGTGATGTGACACTTCAAATCCAGTGTTCTATTGAGTATCAGGCAAAGCAATAGTAATGTGTATTTTCCAGTCAACTGAAGTAAAAGTCTATGTCAAAGCTCTCATTATTGTCTGCATATAATTCACAGTCATAATTTTGTTTTAACTTCTATGGATCTTATTATACACTGCTACTTTATATTTATGCGGTTGATTCTTGTAATAATTTGATTATATATGTAAATCTTTGTTAAAATTACTATCTCTAAAAAAATATCTATTGAATGAGATGTTCAACAGATACTACTTTCATTTAATCCAGAGCATTTAATAAATTTTACATATCAAGGCACAGTTATGAAAATTTAGTCACACTAAGATGGAGTGCTCCATAGAAACCATTTAAATGGGCGTGCCATATTTCCTTATTAGCGGAGCAAAATTGAAAAAACGCATAATTTTTAGTATTATATCAAAATTGTGAAGTTATATTAGAAAAAAACGATTCGGATGATAGAGAATAGTAGTACGCGTTAAAGGGTTAATTGCATTCACCTGCATCCGACGTTTCCCGATTAGTAGATGAGAAAGCTTAGTCCAATTGGGATCGAGGTTGGAAGAAGGATATAGGGAATATTGCAAGCATCGTGGCTTTTGAGGGTGACCTAAAGTTTTTCTATTTCTGGTCTTTGTTTACCAGATATACATAGCCCCGCATATGACTGGGTCTGTATCACACTAATCATTTATAACTTCTTTTTTCATTACTCTCAATTTAATCACCATTATTAACTGGTTTATTTTATAAATTTTGCAATAGATGAAATATATTAGCCGAATCAGTATTACTATCAATCGATGGTCAGTCTTATCTTTATATATCAATAAATAGTAAAAATAAAATACTTTGTAATTGCTCTCAGCACAATTATTAATTTACGTTTGTTAATTACTTTGGCGTAGCCACGCCGTTCATCCAATTTGAAAGTAATCGAGCATTTATGAGACGTGGTAGGTTTATTCACACATATGATACATCACATACAAATATCAGGGAGGAGTTGGACAGCTATCGGGAAGGAACAGGTCAGCATCTCTTCGGAGGTCTTCCGTACACAGATGTAATTGATGCCACCTCGAATTTTTTAACTTCACCGTTTTAGAGAGGGTTCTACACGTATGGTGTTGCTACCAGGTACGCCTTAGATCAATCCAATCGAGCAGTTATGTTGAGGGCAGGTTGATTTGCGCCCCATGATACGGCACCTACAAATATCAGGGAATTCTGGAGGACAGATATCGAGCCGTCATACATCAACAGCCTTATAGAAGTTTTTCCTCGACTAATGAGATTTGAGGAAAAAGTAATCAAACAGGTCAATTATTTATCAAACAGAGAAAAATTGTAATTGAATCTCCTCTTACCACAGTAGACTATATATCCTAGTCTCCTCCCCTTATCTACTTTCCTCTCTTAAGTGAGAAACAATTCTCTAGAATTTATCTAGATAACATCTGAGCTCCTTCATTACTTTGATTACGGATGCTTCTAGACTCCTCGTTGAGCAAAATTGAGAACAATAAAGATTCATTCCTTTACATTTATTTTCCTTCAAAGGCCTTTCAAATATAAGGAAGGACAATTTTTTTAATTTGATCTCTTAGATAAAAACATTTCGAGCTCAGCTGTGCCACAAAAAAAATTAAAATAAAAAGATCTCGTAGTGGGACATTTAGATCAAAACACCGAGCACATTTCATTACTACTACTTCCTTACTTTTTCTTTACTATCTTGTCCTTCTTCTCTCTTCATTACCGAATGAAGAAAAAAGAAGAACGAATTTCATTCTTTGCTGCTTAAGACTACTAACCAACTACTTCGCCGCTAAAAGAACCAAAAACAACGAAGACTTGACTTCCGTCTGATGTTGCGTGAAGATAGGAGAAAGCTCACAGAAAAATTTGAATTATTTTGAAATACATACAACAAAATAAAATTAATCTACCTCATTCGATTTTTAATCTCCAACCAAATACCACAAACTGCATATAGTAGCTTGAAGATCTTTTAATGTACTATGATTTATGACCAGTTCCGAGAGCTCTAATAAACATTTATTCGTTAGCGTTTTCCTCTAATATGATCGACTTTAAGCAAAAAATATTCCTATTGATGCTTCAGCAACCGAAGCCTTATTGAAGCCATTGGAAACAGTGCTTTGTAATGAGGAATCAACTGAACCATGGAAGGCGCAAATATAAATAGATACGTTTAAATTTCAAGACATTTTTCCTTCATATAAATCCGTAGCTGGCTGTTGATATTCATAAGCAGCATAGGTGGGCGTTATCGCAATAACGATATCGGGTTATCGGTTATCCGATTTTTTTCCCTGCGTTATCGATTCATCGGTATCGTCGATACCTTTGGTTCCAAATTAGCGATAAGCGATAAACTATGTAAACGTCGAAAGATATAATAAAATGCAGAAAGGAAACTACCGGGCTTAACGATTACGACTATCGGTTATCAGAAGCATGTAAAAGAAAGAGTGAACAAAGGAAAAGCCAGTTTCCAACATCTGATAATTTTCGAAAGCTTAAACAATAAAATAATCTTCCAAGGAAATCGTCCAATCAACGATAGTATATCTAACAATAGTAATGGCCAAAGCTTTTGCGACTATTCTATTTCTTTCAGATATGAAAATAAATAGAACTAATCAAACTTTACCTTTTGATTTAGTATGTTTGTATTATAATTTGAAGGAGAACTATACATGGCAGTGTTGTTGGGTAAAAGTGTTATTATTCCAGCTCCCTTAGATGAGTAGCAGCTCTAGACATGGAGAAGGTCCGCATATTAAAAATATAACTAGGTCTCTTTATAAAGTTAGAGTCAAGAAGGCGAAAAAAATATTGCAAAAAAAAACAGAAAAAAATTGCAAAGACACGAGATGAAATTTGCATAACCGAGAAGAAATTTGCAAATACCGAGAAGAAAGTTGCAAAGATAATGGTAAAAAGACCCGCTAAATGGATGAGAAGCTCAAAGTAGGACTATCGTGCGCCACGACAATCCGAGATAGACAAACAAAAATAATACTCAATCGTTATGCAAATGAACACAATTAGAGAAACTGTTCTGCATACCTAAGTTAAAACAAGAGGTGAGAACCAACTAAAGATGAAAAAACGACCGATTGTCGCAACTCAGATTGGACTAATATGAATAAAAGGATGAGAATATATAAGTAATAACTTAGAAATTAGGGAAAATAGCATAGTCAATACAGATGCCTGAGAGAGAACACTAACGAGTTAATAAAAAATGGCTAAGCAATGTCCAAACAACTAACGTGACAAGTATACAACAAAGGCTTTGCTGGTTGACCTATATACACTCATTTTCAACAATTTTATAATTCAAAACGTAAATTATTCACGATTCTTCGAGATGAATTATTAGGAAAATTCCGTTCAAAATGGATACAAATTGGATTCGACATTGGCATAGCACAGAATTTTTTTAGCTATTGGGACAGCCTAAGCACTCGAGTGGTGGAAAGTACTTCGGTTAATATATTTAAAAACAGACCGGACGAGTATTAACCGCATACAATTGTAAGATAGTAGAAGCATTTTATATGTATATCCTTAACTTTTTTCTGCAAATAATACCTTGACATTTTTTCCAAATGTGCAAATTTAGAAATTCACTGCGCTACATATACATAACAAAGTTTGAGGTTCAAAATAGACTTTTCCATTTACTTTAGTTAGGACCAATTAAAAATAATAAACACTTTTAGCCCAAGAAATGAATAGGTGAATTTTTTTTACATAGTGTACGTAATCTGTAAGAAATTGTTCTTTCAGGAGACTAAGAATAGAATCGTTACAGAGTCGTTTGGGTAACTTTAAAAGGGATATATATCTGATAGAAATTGAATTCAAGGAGGTTGCTAAGAAAAGAGAAATACTAGTCAAAGGATTTAATATTTTCCATGCAGATTGGATAAACTCATGCAATCTCTGTCTGGTTACTTGTATTCTTCTCTTATTTGGTTTTATACCTGAGGTATCTCCAACCTTTAGGCAACCATCCACTTCTCTCGCACTTGCTTGGGGTAAAAATAAGGAGAGATATAAAGAGAAAGACGCATTTATCCCCAACTATTGAGATTAACTCTTCATCCACTTTCTGAATTATGGCCAAACTTTTGCAATTTGTTTCAGATTTCTGGGATATTTTTTTAAATCATCTCTCCATCGTGTTTTTGGTATACTTTTTTCACCTTAAGTCAAAATGATACATTTCTCGGTCCATCTATTAACTTGGAATCTAGACACAAGGCCTGTAAATCTCTGCATCAGGTTTCTCACAGCTTCCAGTATATCCTGAAGTTTGGTTTGCTCGTATTCCACGTTTCTGCATAATCGGCCATAATTGAAATTATGCATTGGTTGTATACTTTATTTTTCAGGAACATCGGCATTTTCGATTTGTATCTTGGTGTTTTCCCTGTGACAATCTAATCACTTGACCCAGATAAATATATTTTTCTACCATTTATCAATTTCAAGGCCGATCATGTTTAACTCTATTTAGTTTGTCATGACTTTTGTATTTAAAGAAATACATCTTTATAGACGGACTGTTTTGCTTCCAAGGTTAAGTTCTTGGGGCATTGTTTGAATCTGTTTTATGTACGCGCTCTGGGTTTTTTTTCTGTGAGTTTGTTTACCTCTGTTAATTTTATGATTTTGTTGGTGTTTCTAGCTTCAGGGAGTTTGCGCTTCTTATTTTGTGTTTCCTTTTATTTTTCAGGAGTTTTTGTCAAGTACTTCATTAAGTTATTTTTCATTGCTTGTACATTGCTGCGATCAAGTGATTCATCAGGTATTTTCTATGAAGGATTCACTAGAATTCTGGAAGGAGAATTTTCCGGGTCCTAATGAGATTGTTTTTTCAACGGGATAGCTTGTTCTCTTTTTCTAATTGTTAACTTTTATCCTATATCTGATCATCCTGTTGTCACTGATTTTTTGGATGAATTTTAGATTATTAAGGGATTTTTTTTATTGGAAAGACTGTAATCAATTTCATTGTATACCTCATAGTTTGGTCTTCTCCAAGTACATCTTCGCGGCTGCATCGTTTTGAACCAGATTAAAGTCGAGCAGTTGTCGTCCTCTTTCATGGCCTTCACTCATTGAGAACTTTACCATGAATGACCTTATCCAACTTTTGCATTCAAATTTCCCATGTCATTACTGAAGTTATTTTTGTTATTGTTTGCTCTGGATTATAGAACACATTAAAGACTAAAAGATTTTATCTCTCGATTTAATTAAACATTTAACTCATTGATGTAAATATTGCAAATTGATATCAACAACCTAATCAAAATTATTTCCTGTAAAAAAATCTCAGTAAACCAATAAGAACAAAGATCAAAACTTTTGTAATAGTCGAGAAAGAGCAACTAGATATAGGAGTACGAACTGAGACGAGACCCATCTTAAAAGTTTATCACTCAAGCAATTATTAAAAAAATTGGAACAAGTCTTTCCATCCTATCTCAATGATACCTCATTATCGAAATAGCATAGCTTCCTATAAAATTTGAACCTTATCCCAAACTAGAACAAAAATCCATAGCTGAACAATGTAGTGATTATTCCCCAAAGAAATGAAAAACGAACTACAATGCAGAAAGATAACATAAAAGAAATTTAGATTTGAGGCATTATATTCCAAATCCACAAAGAGAAGCAGCTGTCACAAATTAAGGAAGAAATGTAAACAATTTTTTAGTCCCATAGGAACAGCGAATAAGGAAGTAATTCCAAGAGGATCTTACAATAAAGTACAATACCCCAGGTTGCCTCCAAAATGAAGATTGGGAGCCTCTAAAATTCTTTTGCAGTTATTTTACTTCCACTAATGTAATGTATTTTCAAATCTGCATATATAAATGAGAATATAGTGAATAGTGCTATAAGCATAGATTTATATTCGTTTGAGGAAGAATGGTTATAAGATGTACTGGAATGGGAAAAATACTACAGGTGGAGATTTTAACGTACAATTTGTTTTATCCGGAGGAACGGATCTCTAAACATTAATCTTGCTCATTTGTCCTTTAGCGAGGTACGTTAAATACCTCGCTTGTCTTAAAAAATCATAATACAATAATTCATAATCTATTGGTATATTACAGGTCTTGTTTTATATCAACTGTCCATGAAGTTTCTGACGCGTTTTAATCTAAATGTATAATTGAAAATTCAGTTTAAACACTAGAATTTATTTTAAAATAGTTTCCATCCACTTCAGAAATCTGATCCCACAAAATAATGTTTATCTATGACTTTTGAATAAAAACCTTTATGCTTTAGAGGAAAGAAAACTCCCGAAGTTTCTCTTCGAGTGCGTCCTTATCAAAAAGGCAATATTTGTGAATCATAATGTCCAAATAAACATAGGAGGTTAAATGAATATCGTTTCGAGAAATAGAAATATTTACTCACTATGGTTCATCCCCACCTCCAATAAAGTCAGTACGTGTCCAACCAATCGACAATCTTAGCCATTTATTAGCCTCTCGGCCAGATGGCTTGAGTCGAGTCACTATGGGAGAAATGAAAATGTCAAACTAATAAGAAAAAACATATTTTTTTCTATCATGGTTTTGAATCGTTTGCTTTTTCTCCTTGAATACTTATTTTTATTTAGCTGCGCTTTTACCTACACCAAAGATTGAGTTCAACCTTATATGATTTGTCTCAGTATTTCTGCGTAAAATCTATTAAAAAGTTGAGGATTAATTTCGCGGTAGACGTTAGAGCCGATCCAATATTAAAATGAATTTTGGATGGAGATTAGTATTGAAAAGGCTGAGTATAAAGGAGGAGTTCACACGAATGCTCCATATAGGTGAAAAATATTATCTTTCGATTTAATGCCTATTCTCTGGTTTTCCAGCCAATTCTTAATATTTTGAAATATGTTGGCTTATATTGCGTCTCATTTTAGTTTTATAATCAGCCTCTTATGTAGAATGTATTCAAGGACCTTTTAGAAATAAAGATACACTATATCTAGAGCTACATCCCGGGATAATGTTACACATAGTTAAGTCTAGGGGTCTGCGTCGATATCTTGCTTTGTGTCATTTTTCGTGTTATTTAACTGAATAAGGTCAATAATTTCATCCCTTACAAAGGAATTAAATACTTTACCAAAGAACAAAGTAAGGGAGATGAGCCTAAAATTCCTAGGATCAGTTTTTGTCAACTTTGAAAGTTTTTTTTTATATTTACTTAATAGATAATAGGGTTTTTTTCAATCAAATGTTTTAATCTTTGGTTTTGCAGTTGTTTAAAATGATAAGACTAGATTTTAATGGAACGATGCATTATTTGTATATTTGACGGTAAAAACATTCGTAATTGTTTATTTAATGTCTGAATCGTGTGCTCCGGATCGTGAATAAAGACACGTTTTGCAACAGATAACAGCCCGATGCATAATTTAATTTGATTACGATTATATATGTATATATCTATAAAATCGCTTTAGCTCTAATTTCGACAAGAACGCTAGTTCATTTTCCTAGTTCCTTTTGTCTGTTCTTATTTTGTGTTTGCCTAGACTACTATAATAAAGCTATGAGTTTCGATTGTCGACTCTATTGCTGGTTTAAAAGTGTTATACATTTATTTTTTACATATTTTTACTTTTAAATCTCACGTTCTATTCGCGGATTCTGATTTATTTTATTAGAACCTTTAAGTTTAAATCTCAGTATTTCGTTATAATGAAAAGTGAAGACTAAAAATCATCAAACATTAACCAGACATTTCCATTGGTAAAAACTATATCAAAATTCAAAAGCTTTAAGGGGGAGAGAAACGATTCTATATTAAATGATTTGAAGATTGGGATGAGATGTCAGCTCTCCGTAATATTTGGTGTAAGAACAAGATCGAATAGATTTAGACTGTGATCGCTAAATCCAATTGTTTTCCCACCTTGTATCCTTTCTACTAAGTTGTCTTCACTCTAAAAACTGGATCAAGTATATTGTGTTTTCTTGTCAACTTGTCTAAATTTATTGCAGATCGTTATCATTCAGAAATTCACGAAGTCGAGTTCTTGCATTGTGCGCCGTTTAATTCTGCCAGCTACGTTCTGAAAATCTAATTCACCGCAAATAACCGTTACTTTTTATTTAATTACCACCGAAATTTTTTTGCAAATAATAATATCATATTATTCTATTTACTTTGGTGACCTATAGACCCTGGTAAAATTAATTTTATTACTATTTAGCAAGGAAGCGATAGCTAAAATCTCAGAGGTACTATCTACTATGATGTGTCTCATTATCACACCTCGACCATTTATTATATATGTATGAAATAATGTCAAACACCTTTTCCTATAGACCGAACCCTAATAAAAACTGTATAGCCAAGAAAGTGAAATTCTGCAAGAAGGTTCGTTAGGTGGAAGAGGAGGAGACGATAACCACTGAGCAACGATGGGAAAAATGAACTCTTCATTATGTGGCCTCAGCCTTTCGCGACCCATTTCTCATTTTCTCTTAGCTCTCCCGCACTTATGGCTACGATGACATCTCTTTTAATAAGTTGATTATATGACGTAATTTCATCTTTTCATTGCCCTGCTTTGTAGTTTAACATACCATCAGTAGGAAGGAAATCTTGAACCAATTTAGAATATTCTAACTACTACTCTACCATAATTAAATTTTCTTAAAACAGGCCAATGTTATTAGCAAGTTAATTCAATGCTCTACAGTTAGAGGGAGGAGGTAAGAGTAGTTAATGGAATCTTACTATTTACTTTTTTTCAGAAATTCGCTCTCGTGAGATATTTTGGTCTTTAGTGAACTTACTTAAAGCTTTTCGAAAACTTCTCTATTAATGTAGTTTCTTACGGTAAATTCCAAATATGGATTTCTTATTTTGAGGAGTTGTTAGTTTTAAAGTTAGCGTAAGTTAGTTAAGGTTAAATTATGATATCTTATTATAATGCAAATAATATTTCTAAAATTGATTTAAAAATCGTTTTTAAACATTGTAATTTTTCTATTAGTTTAATGCTTACGCTTTAATGCTTACATCTGCTTAAATAAAGCGGTTTTATTTTATTTTCTACGTCATACGAATTCATACAATGAAGAAGTGTGGTATGCAAAATCAAGGATTACATCGTTCTTGAACCCAAGTCAGTAAACTAATAATTTCTCCCTAAGTGAAATAATATTTGAAATCAACGCAAAAAAAACTTCCTTAGTAGTGAAATTGACTAAAAAGCGGAGAAGGTGTACCAAACTCAAAGATCCATTACATTACATATGCATATCCCTTCAAACAAGTTAACAATCTATTTCATGCTATGATGATTACAGATGTTCAGCAGTTTAAGATACGCGAAATATCATCAAAGTAAGAGGGATGAGTTGCTTAAACTTTTATTCATGTGCAAATGACCAAACTTTTAATATAATAAATATTAAAAACCTATTAATATAAGCATGTAACCTAATCCACTTTAAATTTCCCAAGACGAGAACAATGATGCTATATTTAGGAATTAACATATAGTGAGCTTAATGTTCCGTAATCTTAAGCGAAAAAAATATAGATCGCAGTGACTGATGAAGTACACTGAAACATTCAGGAGAATTTTAAAGCTCTCCTTCCCTCGCTTAACCTTGGGGAAACCAATGTCGCCTCTTCTGATACTGTCAGTAATCTTGGTGTTTTTTTCGACGAGCAACTCCCGTTTAAACCACACATCCATCGTATCTGTAAGTCTTCCCTCGGTTTCCTCCACAACTTTTCACGTGTTCGATCCCATTTTGATCGAGGATGCCTTGAGGCTGCTATTCAGGCCTTCGTCACCTCACGCTTAGACTACTGCAATTCTCTTCTAGTGAATCTTCCTTCTTCGTCACTCCACCCCCTACAACTAGTTCAAGACTATGCTGCCCTGCTCCTCCTTCGCCGCCCCCACTTCTCTCCTTCGATGGCTCTGCTACATGGGCTACACTGGTTACCTATTTGCTTCCGTACCTCCTTTAAATTTTTTCTCATCACCTTCAAGGCCCTAAACCTTAGGCTCCACCTTATCTCTCGTCTGCCCTCTCCCGCCGTCAATCTCCTCGGGCACTGCGGTCTAACCTCGCTCCCATCATGAACACTCCTCGTTCTGTCCTCTGCTCGATGGGTGACCGTTCCTTCTCAGTTTGTGCTCCTAGACTCTGTAATGTTCTTCCTGCCAAAGTCCGATCCTCTCCCTCCCTTGCTACTTTTAAACGTCTCTTGAAGACTCATCTCTTCAGAATTGCCTTCTCTCCCCTGTAAACTTCCTCTACACTCGCTACACAACCTGCGCTCTGTAAGGACTAACAACCCGAAGGGTGAATTATAAATACTCATTATTATTATTATATTATTATTATTACATTTTGGCCAAAGTTTGGACATAAATAAGAATCAATGCAGACCTCCAATATTTGCTGTAATAACTAAATCCTTTCAATTTTAGAAATCTTTACATCAGTATAATTTAAAATATATGAACGTTCTCAGTTAAAAAGAGGGAAAATTGCTGTACGGCAAAAAAGACTGCAAGATGTGTAACGTTTCGAGAGAGCCTATGTCATAGGTTATGCTTTCATGCCAAAGACCTGGAATATTGGCTCGGGAAATGCAAGTAAGGGACAGAACTTAGAGCATTAAAATGCAATGTTTATAAATCACAGAACTACAACTAATAAACTGGTTGCAAAGCTAACTAACATCTCACCAAACAAGTATCAACCATAACAGGCTTTCCAAAGTTCAATGAAGATGGATGCAAGGGAAAAGAACTGCCTTTTGTCTGATATTTTCTTTCCTCTAACAATGATAAAAACGTTTAAGTTGGTGCAAAGACCACAAAAATAGACAAAAGACTAGATGTAGAATGTCATTTTCTAGTACGAATCACCCTTCATGCTTTTTCCTTGTTCAGGACGAATTTATTTCTAGGGAAATCCCATAGATACTCTGAACTTTGTGGCCTGACCCAAACTTTGAAGCATAGAGGCGCTTTCATGATGATAGGAAGGACTATATCAATGAATTTTCAAAATCATCCGTTAGCAAATAAATGTTATTATTTGCGACTTAGGTTAACCAAATTCACCCGTTCGCAATGGTGACTGCATCTTCAAGGTAGATAATGCAACGATTCACACAACTAAAATTTTTAAAACTGGCATGTTGAGCTCAGTACTTGTGTAGAACTTTTAGAATGGCCACAAAATCAAACAGATCTTAACTTAATCGAAGATCTTTGTTTTGGGGGGAGCAGCTAGTAAAGAACCGCTTTTTAGCGTCATCATCTCCCCAATAATGCTAACGCTAAATATGTTTGGCTAGACTAAAGTGGTAGGGAGTTAAAATGACAACTAGAATAAATTTACCACAATGGTTCAGCACCAGATTCAGTAACAGAATATGAATGAAAACACCTTTTTTTTTATTCTTCACATTTATTCACTCCACTTCCGTTTTCTCTAGAAAAAAAGGCAAAATTGAAAAGACTTTAAAATTTCTGTCGGAAAATTTTGTATAAAATGGAAGCTAACAATTAATCAAATGATCACAATTTATTAATTAGGTTTATGGCTAGTTACAATTCCTACTGATCTTGGAGAAGAAAGCTAGAGATCCGTAAACCATCATTTGCGTAGTGTGCGTGCAGTTCCTAAATCAATTAACCCACTAATACATAGAGCTCAATTAAATCGGCGGAAATTTTACTCTATAGAAACACTAATTTTGCCTAAGTTTACCAGAGAATTTAAGTTCTTTTTTGTTGCAGGATGTAAAAAATGTATCTTTCTCAGATGATGATTCATATTCTAACTCAATTTGTAAACAAGTAAATGAAGGAAGGAAGGAGAGCTACTTCATTGCTTCTACACAAATGTCTGGACTTAGGTAAGTTATAGTCTATATATTGATGCATATAGAACTTCTTATAGAGAGGGGTGGTAAAAATAACACATAAAGACATGTTGTAATGTGTGAAAATATTGATTTGAGGGAAAACCACTTTCTGTTACTTCTATTATCAGTTATTATATGATGGCCATTTAAATGGGCTCTATTAAGCTCAGTCCGGGCACAAGCAGCCTAAGGAGAATACTTGAATCGAAATACCTGTTTACTCTCAATGCTTATGTTACTTTATTCATTGTATCTGATATGTTCTTATCTCCAAGGGTCAGTATGTATATGAATATATATCTAGGAGCCTAATAAAAATATTTGTTACTAATGTATATAATAACCTGGATCTTTTCTCAATATTACATTGTATTCTCGGGTAAAACATTTGATCCCTTTTCTTGCTCTCCTTCTTATGCAAATGTGTTTTCTCTTTCAGATGTCTAAGAGATGTTGAAGAGGCAATTAACTAACTGTTTACATTACCTAAAAAATGTTACAGACATCGAAATTGCTTTGCAGCCTCCAGAAGATGCGGAAAAATCTGATGGAGACAACTCTATTAAGGATCGGGCTGTTGTTAAGCACGAAAATGTCCTATTGCTAGGAGGACGAATTATGCCCCCCCACCCCGCCCATATAAATATGACAAACCGAAACAGTCACACTGAGCCTTCTTCTGCATACGGAGCATCAATCTTTGAAGAGCAGGAAGAGTTTGGGTGTGATGATCATGTAGCAAAGCCTGCAAAGCCTGCAAATGGTGCACAACTCAAAGAATGATAATATCTTAAAGATTCGCACTCTTTTTGAACATTTCAACAAGCTCTTTCTGTATATCGCTCAACCACTTTCTATGACATATGCTATTGCTGGAGCCATGAAACCATATTAGGGGAAACATGTAATCAAACAAATCATTAGAGGAAAACCCGTGAGATTTGTCTATAAGAAGATCGCTCTTTATGCATGGAATGAAAACAGCCATGTTAGTGTGGCAAGAAACAGAAATGACAACGCATCTCTCTCAATGGGAAAGTGCAAACGGTGGTCAAAACCAAAAAATGAAGTGATAGTAATCCTTCAGCTAAACAGTGTTAAGCTTTACAACAAAGGAATGCGAGGAGTAGATCTTTTTGATCAGTTTAGATGAAAGTATAGAGTTTCATTTAGGAAGCGAGTGTGGTACTTTCCTCTTTTCCGCTTTCTTCTGAATAGCTCAATTGTAAATGGGTGAATTCTCAAAGATTCACAAGATGTCACATTTAGAGTTTCTGACAGAAATTGTCAATGTTCAGCTAAAATGATCTGAGAAACTTCGTAGACATGTGGCTCTAAATTAAGCCGAGCATGTACACAACGACAGAACAGATCATTACATTATGTTGTATTAGGAGATAAACAATAGCGGTGTAAGTGCTCCAAATGTGATGTGACACTTCAAATCCAGTGTTCTATTGAGTATCAGGCAAAGCAATAGTAATGTGTATTTTCCAGTCAACTGAAGTAAAAGTCTATGTCAAAGCTCTCATTATTGTCTGCATATAATTCACAGTCATAATTTTGTTTTAACTGCTATGGATCTTATTATACACTGCTACTTTATATTTATGCGGCTGATTCTTGTAATAATTTGATTATATATGTAAATCTTTGTTAAAATTACTATCTCTAAAAAAATATCTATTGAATGAGATGTTCAACAGATACTACTTTCATTTAATCCAGAGCATTTAAAAAATTTTACATATCAATGCACAGTTATGAAAATTTAGTCACACTAAGATGGAGTGCTCCATAGAACCCAATTAAATGGGCTTGCCATATTTCCTTATTAGCGGAGCAAAATTGAAAAAACGCATAATTTTCAGTATTAGATCATAATTGTGAAGTTATATTAGAAAAAAACAATTCGGATGATATAGAATAGTAGTACGCGTTAAAGGGTTAATTGCATTCACCTGCATCCGACGTTTCCCGATTAGTAGATGAGAAAGCTTAGTCCAATTGGGATCGAGGTTGGAAGAAGGATATAGGGAATATTGCAAGCATCGTGGCTTTTGAGGGTGACCTAAAGTTTTTCTATTTCTGGTCTTTGTTTACCACATATACATAGCCCCGCATATGACTGGGTCTGTATCACACTAATCATTTATAACTTCTTTTTTCATTACTCTTAATTTAATCACCATTATTAACTGGTTTATTTTATAAATTTTGCAATAGATGAAATATATTAGCCGAATCAGTATTACTATCAATCGATGGTCAGTGTTATCTTTATATATCAATAAATAGTAAAAATAAAATACTTTGTAATTGCTCTCAGCACAATTATTAATTTACGTTTGTTAATTACTTTGGCGTAGCCACGCCGTTCATCCAATTTGAAAGTAATCGAGCATTTATGAGACGTGGTAGGTTTATTCACACCCATGATACATCACATACAAATATCAGGGAAGTGTTGGACAGCTATCGGGGAGGAACAGGTCAGCATCTCTTCGGAGGTCTTCCGTACACAGATGTAATTGATGCCACCTCGAAATTTTAAACTTCGCCGTTTTAGAGAGGGTTCTACACGTATGGTGTTGTCACCAGGTACGCCTGAGATCAATCCAATCGAGCAGTTATGTTGAGGGCAGGTTGATTTGCGCCCCATGATACGGCACCTACAAATATCAGGGAATTCTATAGGACAGATATCGAGCCGTCATACATCAACAGCCTTATAGAAGTTTTTCCTCGACTTATGAGATTTGAGGGAAAAGTAATCAAACAGGTCAATTATTTATCAAACAGAGAAAAATTGTAATTGAATCTCCTCTTGCCACAGTAGACTATATATCCTAGTCTCCTTCCCTTATCTACTTTCCTCTCTTAAGTGAGAAAGAATTCTCTAGAATTTATCTAGATAACATCTGAGCTCCTTCATTACTTTGATTACGGATGCTTCTAATATAGACTCCTCGTTGAGCAAAATTGAGAACAATAAAGATTCATTCCTTTACATTTATTTTCCTTCAAAGGCCTTTCAAATATAAGGAAGGACAATTTTTTTAATTTGATCTCTTAGATAAAAACATTTCGAGCTCAGCTGTGCCACAAAAAAATTTAAAATAAAAAGATCTCGTAGTGGGACATTTAGATCAAAACACCGAGCACATTTCATTACTACTACTTCCTTACTTTTTCTTTACTATCTTGTCCTTCTTCTCTCTTCATTACCGAATGAAGAAAAAAGAAGAACGAATTTCATTCTTTGCTGCTTAAGACTACTAACCAACTACTTCGCCGCTAAAAGAACCAAAAACAACGAAGACTTGACTTCCGTCTGATGTTGCGTGAAGATAGGAGGAAGCTCACAGCCAAATTTGAATTATTTTGAAATACAACAAAATAAAATTAATCTACCTCATTCGATTTTTAATCTCCAACCAAATACCACAAACTGCATATTTTGCGAGTTGTTTTATTTTCAGGGAGCACCCCGCTGCAACCTCCTCTAGTAGCTTGAAGATCTTTTAATGTACTATGATTTATGACCAGTTCCGAGAGCTCTAATAAACACTTATTCGTTAGCGTTTTCCTCTAATATGATCGACTTTGAGCAAAAAAATATTCCTATTGATGCTTCAGGAACCAAAGCCTTATTGAAGCCATTGGAAACAGTGCTTTGTAATGAGGAATCGACCGAACCATGGAAGGCGCAAATATAAATAGATACGTTTAAATTTCAAGACATTTTTCCTTCATATAAATCCGTAGCTGGCTGTTGATATTCATAAGCAGCATAGGTGGGCGTTATCGCAATAACGATATCGGGTTATCGGTTATCCCATTTTTTTCCCTGCGTTATCGATTCATCGGTATCGTCGATACCTTTGGTTCCAAGTTAGCGATAATCGATAATTTCAGTTTTTGGTTCCAGTTTAGCACAGGAGCAAGCCGCGCGTGCCTTGGAGGCAGAAATAGGTAGGTCCGAGCTGGGAGGAGGATCATCAAAACCTATAAGATGAAGAAGAGCCTCACCAGGTAAGAAACTGAGAAACAGTATTCAAGTATTCTTACTATTGTATTATAAAATAACGCAATATATAGTCAATAATCAATATTGGATTTATCGGTTATCACCTTATCGGGCAATAAATTTATCGCCAGTTATCGATGATCGGTTATCGCCAATAAGGTTATCGTTATCGATTTATCGGTTATCGTGATACATTTTTTCCTTATCACATTTTTTCCTTATCGCACCCACATATGATAAGCAGCCCATCTATAATCTACGCTAGTTGCTTAATTATAAATCATTGTTTTCAATGATTAATGAAGTATAATTGTTTATCAATCTTTAATTCTTATTCCTTAGAATAAATAACTTGTTGGATAATTAAACGAAATTTTAAAATATTTAAGGTTTTGGACAATATTGAAATAGAAAACGTATTAAATTTCGACGTCACTCTAAAAAAGAATCAATGTTTCGAAGAAAGACAGTCTTAAGATATACATACAATACACTACAAACTTTGGTGGCTAAAAAATTGTTTCAAATCCTCTTAGCTGATACACACATACTGAATCCTTTCTTTTCAGATAACGCTTCTTCACACCATTATATTTCCCCTAAACTGCGCCATTTTTATACTGGTATGTAGAAGAAATTATAACTTTCAGTTTCTTTGAAATAGATGGATGCTTTTGATTTAACATTTCCTCCATTTCCCGTTTGAATACATCGGTGGTCAAATTTTAATGGTTTTGGATATCAAATTTGAAAATTAATTTCGGAATCTACTGGGGTTCATCTTGGCAAGATTCTATTTTGGTTTTCCACTCAAAGCTTTGATTTAAATGGAAGCAAAATCCCATTAATTTTAATGGAATTTGTAATAACTGTGCAGCAAGCTGCCTCCTAAAACCTGACCCCAAAATAAAAGATTCCATCAATTTAAAACATATATTTTGAAATTAGATTGGCCTAACAGCAATGTGTGGTACATAATTAAAATATTTGTGCCTCAGCATTTTAGTTTAAGTGAAGGTTTATGCGCTAAAATTGTAATTGGTGCCAATTTTCGATGCATATAATGTTTCCATCTCTCATATGTAGGTCACTAACTGTACACAGATGATGTGTAAGGATGAATGTCAAATATATAATAGTCAAAGATGCAGATAAGGGTGTGGTATCATAGATAATTTGATAGGTTAATACAATAAAGTGATTAGAAGGGACAACTTAAACATTGTGATATGAAAAGGAGGGATTTTTGAATTACCCTCATCAGACATGTAGTTGGGTATGAAATTTGGTGTTCGTGTAACTAAGTTGAATTTTCTACATAACCCCGGTCATGTGCGTCAAATATCTAATTCTGGGTGATTGATATTAGTGTGGGTTTTAGTGCACCCTTCCAACTCCAAAATGAGATTTATTTTAAGCTTATTCGAATCTATCTTTTTATTTCAAAGTCTCTTTCTTTCTCCAGTTCCTTTTTTTCATTTAACTCTCCAAACATTTATCTCTTCACTTTTATCTGCGTCCCATATTCTATTTTCGGTAAATGAAATCTAGTTAGATCATGCCAAATATATTTTCATTTCTAATGATTTTTATATCTTTATTTATTTTAAGACAAATCTTAAGTGAATTATTATGTTTATCACCCCCATTTTGTTCTACATCCTTTCCTATTTTATTGATTCGATTGAAAAAAATGAAAAAAATTCATTGATAAAATGGAAATCGCTGTGCAAAGTATTTTGAGCTAAGAAAGTACCTCTCCCATAAAGACAGAAAATTAGGACTAGGCTCGCGTATTTAGGCTATTAATTGAGCCTGGGTTATCCTAGGTATGCTATTAACCAGGACTAGGTTAGCCTCTCACCGGAAATAAATTAACCAGCTTTGAAAGGAAAAAAAAGGTTAGAATTTGTCCCTCATTAAATTAAGGTGCGTTGTATCATCAAAAGAATTTTGCTTCAGTTTTTTTTAGAAACTCTCCCCCACCTAAAAAAAAAATGGGAAAAGTTGTAGGACAACATTGTGACATTATAATTATTAAATATATTGAAATTAAAAATTTCTTTAAATTTCTAAAACGGCATACACCTTATGGATGAAATATGACGGGTTGAGGAGTGGAAGATTTTGGTAAATTTGTTTGGTTTAAAGTGGAGAAATGTATGTTAAACGCTATACGCTATCAGGGGGAGAAAGAGAGAATAAGCAAAACACAATAAGAATTTCATCTTTTGTCAAGCTATATCTACATAGACGCAACTGTTTTTTGAGGCAACACAAATCAAACTCTTCAAGTTGACCATAACTAATGAAGTTTCATAACATCCCTTTTGTCTACAGTTCACATCACATCAGGGTTTAGTCTTCAGACAAAGGTGAAGAACAGGACGAGGCCATTTTTCCAAATATGTTTTCAATAGAATAGGAGAAAGCCACATATCCGTTGCTATCTTAGATCTCCCGATCTTTTGCCTGTCCATACTAATCGTTAATCATCCAAGGATAGGTCATTCCCAACTTCGGCAATAGGATAGGGGTGTTAAGAATACCTCACCACAGATAACCTTTTGGTCATAGATTGCTGGTATCGATGCAACTGGGTCTTGGCCACTCGCAAATTGAGAATGAGCGTTCCTCTCCTGTGGTTTAGAAACTCAGAAGACTTATTTACCTCCTGCATCAAATAGACAAATTTGATCAACACCTTTACTTTATTCTCAAGTGGGTGCATCCACCTCCAACATTAGCCCACCTCTCATCTTCAAGCGAAACCTGATTCTCCTTTGGTTTTGAAGGCAAGGCTGACTCCTCTCTACCATTAAATCCATTAGCTCTAATTTAACAAATCTCTTCTTATTATGTAGTTAAAAGACAATCTCATACCTTGTGAGAAAGGTGATATACAATTCTAAGAAGCTCAATCCCGGTGCCTAGGCATAGATGCATAATATTAGCAACTTACACCAATTGATGTAGTCATAACTCAATTCCGCGACAAATAACGTAAATTCTTCTACGGCCCAGAGAAGTAAGTCTATTGTCACTGTTTACATAAATAGAGAAACTCTGGCTTACGCACATTAACACTTCCACTGAATGCAATCTTCCTTTACCTGAGTGTGTTATTTTCAAGACTCGATCATTGGAATCCCCCTGTCCGCAGAGAGTCTAATGCTGCCCACACTTGACTGTATAGTGTCATTAAGTATCGTAATTAACTAAGGGCACTGTGGGTCTTATCGTGAGTTTTCATCCGCACTTTTTCAAAGGTTGTATTCCTTATTATCTTCGGGAAGATGTGTCTCTCAAGTGATCTTAGCGATTTATATCAGTACACACTCGTGACAGATTAATACAAGCGGGGTATAAATCAAAATGAACAGAAATCTTATTCAACTTCTATGTCGTTGATGAATATATGTGAACATACGGAGCTTGTAGTGAGGCCATAAGAAATTTACGAGAAATCTTAACATACAAATACTCGTACAGTGTAGTAAGCTACATGCATGGCATCAAATTCAGGCGGAGAAGAGACTTTTATACATCAGGAACGAAAAGCAAAGGGACCCTCACCACCAGCACGAGGGTTGAATAGATTTTCACACACAAAGCGGGAAAGTGTAAAGAATAGCGAATGTGGGGCAAATTTAAAGGACTACTTAGAGGTTGAGGAGGAGGAGAAACGCGCAACTCTCCCGAACCCCGTCCAATTAACGACAGAGGCAGGGTTCCTTTGGTTATTCATTATTTAAAGGATGAGGCTAAATTTCTCAGGATGTAGTCAAAACTTTGAAAAACAAATCGACATAATTCTTGCATTATTTCTTAGTTAATGAACAAGGATATCTTCCCAAGCTACTTCCTCTCCCTCCAGCCATGTGAGACCAGGAAGCCATGGTTTAACTTTATGCAATGCCATCTCTTATTCTTTTCTTTAAATTTCCTAAACATTCATCTTACTTCATATATCATCTTACTTCATATCTCATCTTCCTAAGTTTCGTTGTCACTAATATATAATTAATTAAAGAGGATTACTTAAAATATTTTCTTAAAATGAGCGATCTTAAGGCGATAAAATATTCCTTTGCGAATCAAAGACGTCTGGAATAGAAAAGTTCAATAATAACATTTTCTAATTAGGTCAAAAAGCTGTTCCCAAGCTTCCATCCATAGTAAATTATAATAAATTTTTGAGTAACAAATGAAATATATCCTATATATATATATATATATATATATATATGATCCTAAGCTCCAGGAAATTTGCCAAGACTATTCTCGGCTATTTGTAAAAACATTCAAGTTTTATTCGAAATATTAAACTAAAATTCCAATAAACAAATACAAATCATAGACCTCATTATATACAAACATGACATGACTTCATCTTTAGGAAATAAAAATATTCATTTTATTCTCCTTTCCTCCTTAATATTTAAATAATTTATTTACCCTCAGCATCTTATAGACATTTAGGATCTACTTCACTTTCTGCCCACATTTCAACTACAATTCTTTAATTCCTTTTTTATCTAGTCTCTCAGACTGTGAACGACTTATATTCTACTTCTAACATTGATGCATCTATCCCCAACCTATTTACAACCTACACATCCACAACATACACATCTTTCAACTTTTTAAGCTTTATAATTGATATTCCTTATCATATTACCTTACATGCATTACATATGTCCTCTTCTGTTCAGCTGCTCAAACTTTCTCATTCATACCTTTTTTACTATCTATTTTTATTCACTCAAAGATTGCTTATGCTTTTCCATCCGATCCCACTTGGCTACACCCTTCTATTATATATTGCTATTACTTCTTCTACTCTCTTTTTCTCCTACTTTCTATTTCCTCTGATTGCTAATTTTCCTGCATTTTATATTAACACCTTTTTACTTAGTTTTATTTCATGTCTCCATATCTTCCTACTTGTACATTTTCCCCTTTATCTACGTTTCCACTATCGTATTTTTTAGAGCCTTAACTTCTATTTTCACGACTGGAGAGATTTTTCCCAATTCCTTTCCGGATTGGAAATCTTTTTTCCGTCAGTTTTTTCCTCAAAAACAAAACTTTTCCAAAGTTTTTGGATGTATGAATGCAAAGGAAGAGCCATTGTTTATACCATCGTTCGGAGGATTCTTCCGAAATGAGCTGAAGAGGGGTGACGAGTCCTATTTTTAAGGGAAGGAAACCGTAGCATCGAGACTAATATTTATAGAAACCGTAGGAACTCAGAGAGTGATGCAAATGTATCAATGCTACTTAACAGAGATTGGTCAGATGTGAACGTTTTTGTATTTAAACATTCACAAACTTGTTAATATCTTCGTTTTTAACAACTTATGCAACCATATTCTTATATGGTTAGTTGTTCATAGCACAAGATGTTGTAGAGTATTCTTTTTACAGAGGTGATTTATATGTCTTACAAATGCCGTCTGATAAGCAAATCTTTGTCTTTTAATTTTATATGAACCTGATAAAGAAAAAGAACCATTTACATTTTTGCAGGTCTCATCACCTGAGATACCCCTCACAGCGCAATAAGAGCAGGCTCAGAAGCCTGTGCAAGCCACCTTCCACAACAGTAGTACTACGTGCCTACCTCACACTCTTATTTCCTCAGTCATTTTTTTGTCTGTAAGAACTTCGTTTGCAATAAATCATAAGAAGAGGATTCTCAAATCCAAGTTGTTGCATTGACAACCCTATTGTGAAAATGTGAGGACCATTGGATTGTCTTTACGTTTGAGGAGAAGTTACAGAACGAGCCAACTCCATTAAATTACAGAAACATGTAACACAATAGATAAAAGAGGTTGTTTTCTAGTTTTTCGAAGTCTAAATATTACAACACTAGCCATATTACAACTTTTTCAGCAAATATTTCCCCACTCGTCTAAACACTGACTCTACACCACCTTTTCTTTACCCACACAAATTTTCCCTTTCTTAGCATCTTTGCATCCTTGAAACTAGAAAAAAAATCATTTATCTATTATATGATTTGCTTAAGTGTGTCCTTTTGCATATTTACCTTGAGAGTGATTTATTTAGCCTAAACTGACCATTAACTCTAGGATTATTAAACTAAATATAATATGAAAGGTGGAGATGTAAAGTTTATCCATCTTATTAATTCTTCTTGTAGATTTGTAGATCATTCTTGTCCTATTTTTCAATCATAGTTTTCAGAATTTCTACCAATAACGTATTGTTTTTATTAGCTAGTGTTTCTACTCCTTTAATAGCTAATTTCTGAATTTAGAAACCAATAAAATTAACAATTAAGTCAAACGACACAAAACATTAAAAAATAGAATTCAGGTAAAATCTGGGTAAGAATTATCTGTTGATAAACATAATTCATTATAATCTACAATATTTAACTCGTTGCACACGAAAATTTAAACCATTAGTTGTAATAGAAAGTAGATATAAACCAACATATGAACCTAAAATATACTCAGATAGAGAATTATAATAGATCAACAAGTGTTTACAAATGACATGAAAAAGATATCATCTGACAATATACTAATTTATACTATTACACGACTTTTAAATAGCAGGCAATTGTCAAGGTGTAGACATTACGGAACTACGAAAAAGCACCGAATTGTTCTTAAATGTGATTTTTATTTTCTAGATATATGATACAGGAAACACATGACCGTTTTAAATTTAATATTATAGTATTGCTTAGTTAAAAATGGTATTCAAACAAATAAAATATATATTATTTGGATGGAGTTAAGGACCATATATTTTGTATCATATCTTCTTAGGAAGGTTTTCTTGATTTCACAAACGCACTAACATCCTAGAGGAAAAGGAATCGAACACCCATTTAAGGATGTTATTTGAGATACCTGAAGACGCTGCTTCAGTACAACGATAGCGCCTTTTAGCTATCACCATAAGGATAAATGAGGTACTGATGAGTCAGGTTAACGAACGGGTGTTTAAATGTCCGGGAAGCTTCAACATTAGAATCTGCAGGAAATGTTTGGATGTCCATGTGGTAGCTCAAGAGTCTTATTAGAAAGTTTAATGAGCAAATAAATAACAAGAGACGTTTATCTTTTTCCATTTAAAGTCACATTTATACCGTGTTCATTTTCAAGGAAGAATGATCCTCGAACTAAATTGGATGTCACAACACCTCGAACTGTGACTACTAAACGTTAAATAACCTCAAGGTTTAACTCATTGTAGTTATTCAAAGTCCGAAGTGACTTTGATAGTTTATAAAGCCAATCAAATATGAGTTTGCCTCATTTGGCAGCAAAGGATATTTAAGCATAGTAAATTTGGCATTTTTCTTGTCTAAAATTCATTGCAAAACGTTATCCTTACTAATTTATCTCCTCTGTCACTTCTTGCAACAACCTAAATTTTTAAGGGGAAAGGTATAAATCGCCATGCAGGATCCAGAAAAGACTTACATGTTCAAGGCTTGAGTGTTTATTTGACCTTCATGGTCTTTTTTAGATGACTGCAACGTTTAAGTGTCATGGAATGGTGTTGATCCGACTTTTACGGCCTTTTTTTGATGACTTATTGAACAAGAATTATGTTTTCGTGTGAACAAAGAGATGGGGAATCGATGAAAGGAGATGAGCCTGGTACATAACTAGTTCCTTATTGCTTACCCAAAGAAAGAAACATTTCCGAGAAGATCGTTTCTCTTGCAGAAACCGGCTGCTGTGCAAACTTACAATTCATGCTCACAAAACTTCTAAGAGTGTATTGCTATATCTTTAATAAACCACCAGTGAAAGTAACATTTAACGAAAAATAACATTTTGAACCTAACGTGCTTCTATACCACACTCTACAACTCGTGTAAAAACGAAACGTTATTTAACATGTGAAGTAATAGGTGACATTTTCCAATTAGCAAATAAAAACTGTCGAGAAAAATTAAAAAAAGGAAATTATAAGACGAAAAGAGGGATAAAATTGATAGAGTGAAGACCTTTATCAACATTTTTATGGCAATATAATCACTAATATTTATATTTTTAATCAATAAATATTTCGCATGAAAGAATACTAGGCATAGCGCCAATAAAGATCACTTCTTCGAAAGGGTTTTCAAAAGAATAAAGTATGTCTAGTTTCCATCGAGCGATCCAGCGATTAAAATCGTTCTTGCTTTAAGAAAGACCGACCGGTTCGTTTAAGGTCAAGGGAAGAGGAGGGGAATTTGTAGAGTATGTTTTCCTATTATGCTAAAAATGAAGGCGCATTAATATTACTGAACTAGAATCTAATCACCTTACTATCAAATTCATTGGAAAAATTCGCAATGTAAATGTTCGAATATAATCCCCTTCCATAACAGGAATGTTTAATAAGTATGTAAAAAAACTAAACATCTGTTGACTTTTAACTTTTTAAATCTTAGTAGAGCATAAATAGCAGGAAATGTAACTACTAGTATGTAAAAATCGCTTGATTTACCTTGATTGATTGATTTACTTTAGAAAATATCGTTAATGAAGCTTCAAACAAATAGTAGTTAAAGAGGCATGAAAAGATATAAGAAAAGTCAATCTATATACTCAAATTGTGATGTGGCTTTGCTCGCAAGACTAATCAAGAATGTGAAATTAGAACAGGTGGAAATGACAGAAATTACGGTTATTTTATTCTGGTTTGAGGGTGAGGTCGAATTATTGACTTCACCGTCGATATAAAAAAAAGGCCCTTCACAAAATTATAAACTCCTTTTAACAGTCTCATTATAAATATCAGTGATCATGAATGTTTCACAGCACCAGTGAAACATTCAAACCCTACTACAGTACATTTAATCTTCTTTGTAATTTGAAGTTTAGTAAGTCGTTAAAATCTGGGCTCCAAAAGCATTACCTAAGAGTTCATCTCAATTTTGACCAAGGAAGAAAAAGGCCTCGTTTAGACTTGGTCGCAATATATATATATATATATATATATATATATATATATATATATATATATATATATATATATATATATATATATATATATATATATATATATATATATATATGTGATAGAACGGGTTGAGGCCGCGTTAATTTCAACCACTATCACATGTTATTTAAAACCACGATGCTCCCCACGTGCATCTTCACTTTGAAGCTGGACGTCTTATCGCAGCCACCTAAGTCAATGTTTAAACAAGGAGGTTTATCATCCTCCCTCCCGTTCGCCCCATTCGCCGATCACGCCAGATTGAGTAAGGCTTATGGGCAGATAAGGCTTGTTCTCAGGCTCGGCTGTGCATTCCCTCGAAGCTCCTACTCCATTGTCCCCCACGCCAAGGGAGTGTCTCGACTATTTAGATGGAAACTTTACCACTAAGGTCGGATTAGAGATCCAGATTTTCTTCGCGAGACATCACTACGGTCCAGTCTCACCTTGTGCACCAAATGGCCCTCAACCTCGAGATCCACCATCATTTGTCCAGAAGAAGGACAATATCCCTTGAGTGCCAAGGTTCGAGCCTTCATGACGCCAAGTCCACAAGGCTTCCCCCTTGTTGTTCAGAAAGAGAACAACGTTAGAACAGCCATTGTTGGTTCGAGCCCGTTGACAAGAAACGGTTCTCACTCCCCCCCCCTCCCTGTTGTTCAGAAGAGAACAACGTAGAACAGCCATTGTTCGTTTGAGCCCGTTCGCCAAGAAAGGGTTCTCACCCTTCGCCTGTTATTCAGAAAGAGAACAAGGTTAGAACAGCCATTTTTCTTTCGAGCCCGTTGACAAGAAATGGTTTCCTCCCCCCCCCCATTGTTGTTCAGAAGAGAACAACGTAGAACAACCATTGTTCTTTTGAGCCCGTTCGTCAAGAAACGGTTCTCATTCCCAAGACGCCACGTCAGGATCATTTAATCCTTCCCCTTCGGCCGGAACTCGCCAGCGGACCGAAAATTCCTTCACGTCGCCTTCCTCTGCACAACCAGTATAAATTACGTAAGCCGAACGTTACCTTTGAGTATTTAACCCTTTGTCAATTCTATCCTGTGCTTTAAATGGTTTAGCGAACCATCCCATCTCTTTAACTTTATATTTGTTTTACCTTTTTAAATTTTTTAATCCTTGGATTAGCTCGAGTCCCCACGACCCTTTCCATTCCCTGTTTATGTCAATATTTTCCGTTTTATGTGTTGTTGATAGTTATTATTAATAAAACTCTATTTTATTAATGATAGCAATATTATTATCCTTGAGCTCAGTTCCACTTCTTAAGCATATCGAAGATACATAATATCGGCCAGCCAGACATCCACGCACTCTAAAGATAATTAAAGAAGTTCCCTCAACGAATAGTTATATATGGTATATCGTCAAGAGTCCATTCTACGACATATATATATACTATTTAAATTTGGTATCAATTGTGTAAGGTTTAGCGCTATATCTTTGCAAACACTGGTCTCAGTCAAGTAAAGCATAGTGTTATTCGTTATAATAATAGAGTATAGTAGTTCCCTTTTGTTTTAACGATTGCTATCCCCTTTTTTGAAACTTAAGAAGCTAGAGTAGCTCAAGGAACTGTTATAATAATTTGTTTGTGTTTTTGGGGGGGTGATTGTAGTCAGTGGTTATTTAGATCGAGAAACCAAGTACGAATAGGTCAGTGCCCATATTTAGGTAGGCTAATTCTCTAGAAGACATAATTCTTGTTGCAAGGAATTTTAGTTGGTTGACTATTGTGCCCCCAAGTGCAAAGATGACTCAGTTCGAAATCTTTAAAGCGCAAGGAGAATCCTTGGGACTTTCCGGAAAAAAACTAATTGAGTACGTTCAAGAGGAGCAAAGAACGGAAAGAGAAAAGTTAAGAGAAAGAGAAGAAAGAGAAAGAGAAATCCAACGAGAAGAAAGAGAAAGAGAAATCCAACGAGAAGAAAGAGAAGGAGAAATCCAACGAGAAGAAAGAGAAAGAGAAATCCAACGAGAAGAAAGAGAAAGAGAAATCCAACGAGAAGAAAGAGAAAGAGAGGAACGGACAAGACAAGCTGAACTTCACCATCAGATTGAATTAGCTCGTGTTGAAGCAAAAATACAGTCATCCAGTTCCCGTTCGGAAGCCCCCTCCAATCTCTCACTAAAGCTCCCCAATTTCAAGGATGGAAAGGATTTCGGAGCATTTTTAGCCCACTTCGAAAAGATCCTCGAAATCAATAACATGGATCTGGAGGCTGAAGGTGTAGCCAGATTACTTCCCTTGTTAAATTGTAAATTGCGCGAAATTTTTATATCTTTACCATCTGAGTGTACAATTAACTACAGCACCTTATAAGCTGAGTTATTGGCCACTCATAATATGACTCCCGGGTTCTACCGCCAAGAATTTCGAGGAGGTCGTATTAAACCCGGACAGACGTTCCGTCAATTCGGATATATTCTTCAGAGGAATTTTAAATTTTGGTTAGAATCCTCAAAGGTTGATCCGAACTACGAGTCCTTAACAGACTTCGTGTTGCGAGATCAATTTTTGGCGTCTCTCCCGACGGAGATCCGCGCGTTCGTCAAGGATCGTCGGTGCCAGACCTTTAAAGAATGTACCGAAAAAGCGGATGTCTATGCCGCAAGCCATAATTTATACCCAAAGGAGAATCGAACTTTTCACCAATCCCCCTACAAGGAAAGAAGGAAGGATTCGCGCCCCTTCACAGGAAAGTCGACGAAGTTTCCGAGCCTCGTAAAACCCCAAAACTTCTTTCCCCAAAACCAACAACGGGACTCCAAACCTCGCGTTAAGATTTCTCCTCCATCTCTCTTCCCGAAGCGACCAATCATATGCTTCACCTGTGGTGTAGAAAACCACATGAGCTGGAATTGCCCCCAAAATTCTAGGCTTAAAAGCGGACCAGCCCACCAAGTTCACCACATTAATGCCACCCCGGCTCTTCCGGTGGTGCAGACCCAAGCAGAAACTTCTCCCCCTCCGTCAGGCCACCAGGTAAATTTTATTTTTGATAAAAGTTCATCGGGAACTTTGAAATTTGAGGAGGGCAGCGTGAACGGCTGCCGAGTATCGACTCTCGTCAGGGACACAGGATGTACGTGTTTCATCGTGTCCGACTCCTCCTCCCTCCAGTGGACCCTAACCACGAAAAATTTGTGGTGGTACATGAATACCTTGGGCGGGCGAACCAATTCCCCGTCGTTAGATGTTACCTGCAGTGTCAATATTATGATGGCTGGGCTGAAGTCATTTCAGCACCCATACAATTCTGTTCCGTACTTATAGGACAGAGCCCCTAAGTAAGTTATGACACTGTGTCTCAGGCCGCCCTTCCTCGAGGCCGAGCTAAGAAAGAAGCCCAGGAGCCCGTCCCCATCAGAACCCCGATACCGTCCGATTTCTCGGAGACCCCTAATCAGGACTTTAGGACGGCACAAAAGCAGTGTGAATTACTAACACCCTTAGGCGATAAGGCATAAGACAAGGACATGGAGACTGTCCGTGGACCCAAAGAAAAAAAGTACCCCCAACGCGCCCATGGAGATACCTTCGTAGCACTGGACGAAACATCGGCGCTTGAAGAAGATTACCCCGCGGAGTCCCGTAATGTAATACAGACAGTGTGAATCCAACCTGATGCCGATTGCCCTCCTCCTTCCCTACCAGGCGAGTTTTTGGAACCTTTTGACCTGGATATTGATGCGCAGCTGACACCACATCAAAAGAGTCCGCTACAAGAACTATTTGAATGGAGTCAGCATTTAACCACCCTATTAGCTCTCTTCGAGCGACTGCGCGAAAATGGCCTCACCATTGGCCTCCGCAAATGCCATTTTGCCCACGAAACTATCAAATATTTGGGTTTCAAAATAGGACAAAGCAAGTTAGATCCCCAAGAGAACAAGATTAAGGCAATCGCCGACATGCCCCTCCCGATTACAAAGAAGCAATTAAGATCGTTCCTAGGATCAGCTTCTTACTATCAGCGACTTGTTCCGAATTTCACTGCAATTTCAGCCCCCCTCAGCCCCCTTTAAAAAAAAGAATTCCACCGATCGTTTACGTTGGGATGATGTCGCTACTTCCCATTTTAATCAGCTCAAGAGTAAGCTCATTTCTGCCCCCATTTTAAAGTTGCCCAACCCGGAAAAATCCTTTAGGATTAAGACCGACGCGTCCAACGAGGGCATTGGAGGTGTACTCCTTCAATACGAGGATGACGGAACGAGTCATCCAGTTGCATATGCTAGGCAACAATTATTACCACGCGAAAAGAGATATGCCACTATAGAGAAGGAAGCTCTATCAATTATCTGGGTTATAGACAAATTCAAAATGCACTTGATAGGAAAAGAATTTCAGATAGGAACCGACCACCGTCCGTTAGCCTATATTAGGAATGTGCGACGATCCAACGGCCGAATCATGCGCTGGAGTTTACTCTTGCAAGAGTATCAATTTAAAATAAATTATATAAAAGGTTCCGATAACCAGGTCGCTGACGCACTTAGTAGGAATGCGTTACCGAGTAGTGTAGTGTAATTGTATTCATAGGATTAGTATCTCCATGTAGGTATATACCGTCTTGTACGACTTAAATTAGATTCTCTTGTATTATAATTAGTTAATGTATATGTCTGAATTTTGTAACGCTCAATGTCTATTTTTTTTCGTATGTATATATATTTGTACCCATTAATTTACGTATAAATTATTTTGCCCTGTATGTACTAATTTTATATCATTTCGTTGTTCCATGCCCTTTTTTTTTATTAAGTTTGTATTAAAGGTTATTTTTCCCTGTAATCTTAAGATCAAAATAATCATATGTCTGAGGTAATACTTGTTAGGTGCAGGAAGGTACGGTTGGTACAAGAAAACGAGTTCCCCACAACGGAGCTCTATCGTTGTCCCTTCTCTCATTTTTTTCGAAGTGACAACTTCCCCCGAAATGGAAGGGTGTGATAGAACGGGTTGAGGCCGTGTTAATTTCAACCACTATCACATGTTATTTGAAACCACGATGCTCCCCACGTGCATTTTCGCAGCCACCTGAGTCAATGTTTAAACAAGGAGGTTTATCATCCCCCCCGTTCGTCCCATCCGCCGATCACGCCAGATTGAGTTAGGCTTATGGGCAGATAAGGCTTGTTCTCAGGCTCGGCTGTGCATTCCCTCGAAGCTCCCACTCCATTGTCCCCCACGCCAAGGAAGTGTCTCGACTATTTAGATGGAAACTTTACCACTAAGATCAGATTAGAGATCCAGATTTTCTTCGCGAGACATCACTACGGTCCAGTCTCACCTTGTGCACCAAAGGGCCCTCAACTTCGAGATCCACCATCACTTGTCCATAAGAAGGACAATATCCCTTGAGTGCCAAGGTTCGAGCCTTCGTGACGCCAAGTCGACAAGGCTTCCCCCTTGTTGTTCAGAAAGAGAACAATGTTAGAACAGCCATTGTTCGTTTAAGCCCGTTGACAAGAAACGGTTCTCACCCCCCCCCCCCTTGTTGTTCAGAAGAGAACAACGTAGAACAGCCATTGTTCGTTTGAGCCCGTTCGCCAAGAAACGGTTTTCACCCTTCCCCTGTTGTTCAGAACGAGGACAACGGTAGAACAGCCATTATTCGTTCGAGCTCGTTGACAAGAAGCGGTTCTCACCCCCCCCCCCACCCCCACCCCCTGTTGTTTAGAAGAGAACAACGTAGAACAGCCATTGTTCTTTTGAGCTCGTTCGTCAAGAAACGGTTCTCATTCCCAAGACGCCACGTCAGGTCATTTAATCACCCCCCCTTTGGCTGGAACTCGCCAGCGGACCGAAAATTCCTTCACGTTGCCTTCCTCTGCACAACAAGTATAAATTACGTAAGCCGAACGTTACCTTTGAGTATTTAACCCTTTTGTCAATTCTATCCTGTGCTTTAAATGGTTAAGCGAACCACCCCATCTCTTTAACTTTATATTCGTTTTACCTTTTTAAATCTTTTAATCCTCGGATTAGCTCGAGTCCCCACGACCCTTTCCATTCTCTGTTTATGTCAATATTTTCCGTTTTGTGTGTTGTTGATAGTTATTATTAATAAAACTCTATTTTATTAATGATAGCAATATTATTATCCTTGAGCTCAGTTCCACTTCTAAAGCATATTGAAGATACATAATATCGGCCAGCCAGACATCCACGCACTCTAAAGATAATTAAAGAAGTTCCCTCAACGAATAGTTATATATGGTATATCGTCGAGAGTCCATTCTTCGACATATATATATGTATCTAGTTTAAGATAAATTCAGAAATCTCATCAGTCACGTTAACGGGTTCTCTAAGGATTTAGAAATATGTTATTTCCTAAATTAATGATTTTTTCTATAATCCTGATTCTATGCCTAAACTTTATGCAGGAAAATTAAATTAACTGTGACTTTATATAGAAAGGGGAAAAAAGACTACTATTGGCAGTTTCAGGAGATTGACTTGACATTAGGGAATTCCATACTTAATAAATAGGACCTTATGGATCATTAAACAATTTTGATAAGATCCTATTATTTGTGAAGATGAACGTAATGAAAGTAGAATCATAAGGAGGGTAAAACATTGCAAAGATCCGCCATGGAAAGTGTCATGAGTAAATTTCTAGCGATAATCACCCGATTGTTAAGAGGCAAATCTTTAAAATCAGAAAAAGATAAAGAAATATGAAGTGGATATCTTGGGATAAATGGATAATGTGTTGGATTCCTACGCTTGGAATACGAGCTTGATTCCCACACGTGAATAGGGAGCTGGATTCTCACGCTTGGAGTAGGCGAGGATTCTCACGCTTGAAGTAGGCGTTGGATTCCCACGAGTGGATAGGGCGTTGGGTTCCCACCAATGGATAAGGAATTGGATTAAAAAGCGTGGATAAGGGGTTGAATTTTCATGAGTGGATAAGGCGTTGTATTGTCAACCAGGGATTAGGAGTTAGATTCCAACGCATAGATAAGGCGTTGGATTCCTACCCGTGTATTAGGCGTTGTAATCCAAGGTTTGGATAAAGTCGTTTGATTCCCACGCGTGTATTAGGCATTGTAATCCAAGGTTTGGATAAAGTCGTTGGATTCTCATGCGTGTATTTGGCGTTGTAATCCAAATTTTAGATACAGTCGTTGGATTCCCACGCGTGCATTAGGCTTTGTAATCCAAAGTTTAGATAAAGTCGTTGGATTCCAACGCGTGTATTAGACGTTGTAATCCAAGGTTTGGATAAAGTTATTGGATTCCCATGCGTGTATTAGGCGTTGTAATCCAAGGTTTGAATAAAGCGTTTGATTTCCGCAAGTGAATAAGGCATTGAATTCCCACTCGTTTTTAGAGATTGGATCGCAACCCCTGAATAATGCGTTTAATTTCGGCACAATTATTATACATTAAATTCCTTCCCTTGGATAAGGCGTTGGATTCCCGCCCATGGATAAGGATTTACATTCCAACGCGTGGATAAGACTTTGGAATCCCACGTTGAGTAGGTGCTGATATTTTCCATTCATATAAACTGCGTTGGATTGCCACCCATATATTAGGCCTTAGATTCCCACGCGTGGATTGCGCGTTGAATTTCAACGCGCAGATATAGCGTTACATCCCCACGTGTGGATAATCCGTGGATTCTCAGGCATACATAAAGCGTTAGATTCTTACCCTGTATGGTGATTTAGATTCCCAATCGTGTATTTAGCGTTGGATCCACGCGTGTGGATAAGTGGTTGGATTCCCACGCGTGGATAATGCAGGTAAGTCCCATGCAATGATTAGGTGTTAGATTCCCACGCCTGGTTTCACACGTTGGTTTTCTCCCTCTGGTTAGGCTTTGGATTCTCCGACGTGGATTACGCATTGATAATACGTTGTATTCCGACCCCGTGATGTTCGAGTTCAGATCTAGAGAAGAGAAGGCACAAAACCGTTAAATCCTCGTAGGGACCTCTCACCAATCACTCCGGACCTTGGGCAATCCACGTCGTTCTCCGGGTTCTTTTATAAACCCAGCATCGCGCCCAAAGCCAATTACAACATTTTTTTATTTCACTTCCTTCATTTGATCATCACACAATCAGACATCACACTTTGAAGTGCACGCCCGCTAAATAGGGTTTGAACCCCTCCCTCTCCCCTACCGCAAAACGGCAACATTCCTTTAGTCTCGAAATGATTCAGAACCCTTGTTGGTCATCCTCCATCAATAGGGATCAGCCTCTAGTAACAGAGCTTTCCAGCTATTATCATTCTTATCTTTATGTTTGTTTCATTAGTTGTTTGAGGAACCACCCCATACATTGAAACGAATGGGTTGACCACTCACAGTTGATAATTGAACGAGGCACAATCCCTTTCGAGACCAGCTCCTCGTCTCTCACACTAATTTGAGCCTACCTGAGCTTTAATTCTTTCAAATTCTCCTTTTCATATATATATATATATATATATATATATATATATATATATATATATATACCGATCAGGGAGTTAACCTTGGGAACCGAATTCGTAGGAGTAATATGAAGACTCATGTGATCGATCTAAACATTTATTTGCCGGGCGTTTCGGTCTTTAGCAATGAGCATCTTCAGCGGATTTAACTCTAATACGAATACAAGAAATTTTAAGAATTAGATGATAAAATTACAAAAATGGCACACACAATTCAATATTAGTTACAATATAAAAAATAAGTACAACTCAACAAAAGAGGTAACAGAAATGAAACCAGAATGTGAAGCAAGTAGTTAAATATAAGTTAATTTACGGATAAATGATATTGAAAAGATATGTTAAAAACAGTTGAATGAAAGGGATAAAGCGATCAATAAATACGAGTTTAATCAAGAAAGGAAAATTTAAAATTTGAAATTAAATTAAACAACAAATATGAATAATTAACATGAATCAAACTCAATAGGAATAAAAGAAATTTGTTTTTAAAGTAATACCCGAAAAAATTGTAATGGCAGGGCGAACAATGAAAAATGAAAGGTAAGTAAAATCAAATAGCCAGGAATCCGCAAGGAAAACAAAAAACAAAGCTAACAGTTCAATATAAGTTAAAATACACATATATGATAGTGACAAATAGATAAAAACAGTTGAATACAGGGGGTAAAGGTAATTCAAACGATCAATGAATGCGAGTAAACTAGGAAACGAAAGTAAAAACTTAAGAAAGCAATAGTGAAGCAAAAAAAATAAGAATGAAAAAACATGAAACTAAGGGAAAACTTTTATATATAAAATCATTTAGATACAAAGGGGACAAATAATTAAAATAAACACAAATAATAAAAATGAAACTGAGAACTTTTAGACAGATACTAACATTCATTGTTGGAGATGATGATATCGACTGATTACCATGATCGGGACTAGCAAGGTTAAAGCTATTTAGGGGGAGGGGGGGAATTTAGTTGGTTTTATGCTTCTTTATTTGACTATCTAGTAAACAATTTGAGAGAGGAGGAATAATCATTAAGTTTTGGGTTTACTTGTTTAATGAAAAGTAATTCTAGAATTTTTCAATCCAGAGAAGAGGAAGCGGAAGATAATAAACTGGAAGAATCAGGGTCGAGCGGGTGTTTAAGATTTTAAGAGGGTTCTCTTATTGAAGAGTGTTCAGGTTTAGAGATAGGAATGTTAGTTCTATATGACACTCCCATATGCTTAGCAATCATATGTATATATATATATATATATATATATATATATATATATATATATATATATATATATATATATATATATATATATATATATATATATATATATATACACGAGGGGCGGTCAATAAGTTTTGGCAATTCGGATATAAGGAAACGAGATATGAGAAAGAGTTTTTATTATTTTTCAATGTAACTACCCTCGACAACAATGCACTTGCGCCACTTGTCCCTGAGGCTTCGAATCCCCGACAACCAGAAATCTCCCGACTGCTGTTCAATCCATTCCTGGACGGCAAGCTGGACATCTTCATCGTCCCCAAACTGGCGTCCACGCAGTGCAGCCTCGAGCTGGCGGAATAAAAAGTAGTCGCTAGGGAATCCCAATGATGGACCCACGTTTCATCACCTGTCACTATGCGTGACTCGAATCCCGCCCGGTCTTGGTTGTACAGGAGCAGCAGCTCCTCCGAACTTTGACGACGTTGAAGTCGTTCATGGGGCGTGAGGTTTCTAGGGACCGAACGGGCAGAGACCTTGGTCATGGCCAAATTGTCGTGAATGATGTTGATAACACTTCTATGTTATATTCCAAGTTCTCGCTCGATTTCCTCTACTTTCACCCGTCCCTTTTCGAGGATTATCCTCTCCACACGGGCCACATTGTCCATGTTGGTCATGTCTGACGGGCGTCCTGGACGGGGGTCATCTTCAAGGGACTTACATCCATGGCGGAACTCCCTATTCTAGTTAGCAATGGTTCCATAGGAAGGGGCGGTGTTGGTGTACACTGGAACCATGCGTCCATGGATCTCTTTTGCATTCTTGCCTTCCTTTGTCAAAAATCTGATCACTGCGCGGTGCTCAACCTTCTCCATTGTTGAAAAATTTGTGACTGACGATCTGCGATCAGCTACTGCTTCCTAAATAGACAGGCAGGAGCGTGCGGCTGCATGGCCTGACTTGTCATAACTTGTCCTAACACCCCCACAACAAACAGCCATCCCGCTTCCTCTGTTTTGCCCTACCGATTCGCAAAACTTATTGACCCCCTCGTATATATATATATATATATATATATATATATATATATATATATATATATATATATATAAAGGCTACAATTTATTAAGCTTTTCTTATTAATTGTCTCGAGGAAAAATCCATATTTATTGACTCTCCATTTTTCATTCATCTGCAAAGAATGAAAATAGGAATGACTACAAATTCGACGATATAATTTAAATTAATTTTCACAAAGAGAGGTAATGCAGATAAGAAATTACCTTTCCTTAAAACGGTAATTAAAAGTAATTACTTGTATATCTTTCTTCCTTATTTCCTATGGGTTAATGAGCATCTTTTGTGCCACGTGTTATTGTGATTTACCTTTCATTTACCGCCTCTGCTCTGCTCATAAGCTTAACTTATGACCAAAGACAGGCAAAGCAGCAACAACCACTGGCTAAAGCAACCTATTTATCCGCGAAGGTCGCTGTGCATATTGTGAGAAAAGGTTCTTTGGCCGCGATAGAAACAAAACACAGAGGGAATTACTCCTTTCAAATATATCACACTTCTTTCGCACCAATGCTCCATTAAGGAACAACCAAGAGAGATGAATTTTGAATAGTGATGTTCAGTTGGATTTTTTTTTACTATAAAGGTAAGCCTATTAAGCACAATAGCCTATTAAGCTACCGGCAACCTATGCATTAAGAATAGTTAGCTTTCCATTCTTCTTCTTTTTAATAGTTTTCTGGAGTTGTTGTCATAGTGTGCCCTGTTTGCAAGGTAAGTTTGAAGTTCCAAATCCCCTGGGCAGTAAGCCTAAGTGTGGTCCTAAGATTTCATTCTCATTAATACTGATATTTTTCCACGTGAAATAATATCGTTTTTATTTTGTTTATTTTCATGGTATGGTATATTTCTTTCTTATAACTGGTAGCAACAGAAAAGGAGGAATTACCGTTGGCTTCTCCCAGTGGACTGCACTCTACCGATAGTTACAAACCTAAGCGCTTAGCAGTACTTCACTGCAGATCAGTCCTATTTGTGCTCATGCGGACAAGCAACAAGTTAGGATTTTTTTCCTATTATGGTATTTTTTTGGTTTACCCTTATCGCATAAATTCTAGTGATTACTGACATGATTTGTGGCTTATCAACTTTCTGTACCTTGTACATATGTAAATAAATTTATGATCTAATAGGTAATAGCTATATTAATTGATCTCGACAACCCATTTTACTCTTTGTTTAACTATATTTAAAGTGTGTAATTCTGTTAAATTACTTTCCAGCATCGGTCACACCTGACTACAAATTTCTAGGTTAGGAGTCACCGAGGTTCCTATTCTTTGCCATCCAAATCATTCTTTCGACAAAGATCTTGGTGCCATTTTGTCAGGCGATCATTACAAGTAAAAATAATTATTTTAAGTATGCTTCTTTTCCGTCTAGTTACTAACGTCTTTAAAACTAATAAAAGTAATTAAATTAATTGTTATAATGTTTCGAAATGAGCTAGAAACCTATTGCTCTCTTACTAGTCTCTTCGATATCAGCTTTAAATCTTTAACACTTTTCCTCTTTCAACATTGGTGGGAGTTTCTAAACTTCTCTCAAGGAAAACTCCAGCACTCAAAATTTGTCCTCCTAAATGAACCTGTCCACCTTCGTCGAACCATTGGTGCTAGTCAGACTAATTTTTATTATAAAAAATCAATGAAAGCGATCAGCTGGAAAGCACAAAGGCTATAATCTCAAAACGACCAATGGGGCAGGATTACATTGAAAGTGTAAAGAATAGACGAGTAATTTTAAAGAAAATGAAATTAAAGAGAAAAGAATGAAGAAAGAATGAGAGCTCTGGATATCATACCAGATAAGGAGAAGTGGTAAAGTGACTCAACGTCAGAGGTGTGGATATGGGAACCCTAAAGGCCCCTTCTGAGGAGGTTCACCCGCTGGCGTTAAAATGATAGTTGGTCATGTTAACAGACTATCCATAGAGTACACCGCCCTGTGTCAGCTATTGTCTTTAGTATTAATGGTTGCCCATCAACCCTCCGACTAGTTTGATGTAAAATCTAGGGGGGAGGGGTTAGTATAGTCGTCGATAACCCGACCATGAAACAGTTAGTAGTGGATTACATGTTGCAAGTAGTGAGGTGCCATCCTCAGGTTTATTTCTCTTTGATAACTCCGTAGCCCTTGATAGTTCGGATAAAGAGGTTCTAGCATTCAATCTGTTCGTATCGGGGATGATATATCGAGGCTGGCCGAGGTCGTTTTATCGTTCCAGGCATTCTTACGCATCCCTCTATCTATTTTTTACTGATGAAACATAAATCTACTTTTTTTATATCCCCAGGTTCGTTTTCAGACACTATTAAAATTTTATTTTCGCCGAAAATATCTTTACCGAAATGTTTCCCACAATTTTCAGAAACTCAATCATGACAAAATTTTCCGATTAAAAATTCGGGCTTTAATAAATAAAATTCTCTTTTAAAACTACATTTCTATTCCCAAGAATAAAAATTGAAGCAGCGAAGAATCAAGTGACGCAAATAGATGAAGTTATCGACCCTTGCTGCGGGTCACAACCGTAAATGTCGAAAATCATGTTGCGATCTTCTTTTTATTTTTCAGAATGCCTTATCTTAAATGCTATTTGAATTATATTTATTAGATATATAGAGATGACATTTATTATTTTTACATGTAAAATGGTAATATTCATGGGCCTTTGTAATTACCATTTATTCTGCTTCTGTTGCATCGCTCTTATTCAAAATTGCTTATAAAGGGTCTTTCAATAAGGTCGCTCAATTTTTAAATGTAAATAAAACAAGTTATGTGTGATCTATGTACTCAATTTATTTTAAATACGAAAGTAAATTTTATGGCATTAAGTGTTGAATATGACGTCGTTCAAATGTCCTTCGCTTGGCGGAACGTATTCGGGAGGCCCAATTTTCGATGACTTTGTCGCATAAATCTGGCTGAATTTGCTGGATTGTGTTCGTTATGTTGACTTTGAGGACATCAACTGTTTGCGGATTATTTGCATAGACCTCCAAATTAAGGTACGAGAAGCCCCCTAAAAAGTAGTCTAATGGCATTAAATTGCATGATCTCGGTGTCCAGTTGACGTCGCCGCCGCGCGAGATGACCCTGCCATGAAATTGCTGGTGCAAAATGTCTATCGTGGCATACGCAGTGTGGCACGTAGCGCCGTCCTGTTGGAACCACATGTCGTCAGTATCCATATCAGGCATATAATCCAGTTGAAGCCACAAGAAGTTGCTTATCATCGATCTGTAGGTCTCGCTTGTGACGGTTATGGAAATCCCATCTTCGTTCTCAAAAAAATACGGACCGATGATTCCGTTAGACGAAAATCTGCACCAAACAGTGACTTTGTTGGGATGCAATTGGTGCTGGTGTATTTCATGTGGATTGTTTTCGTCCCAAATCCAACAATTTTGCTTGTTCACAAATCCATTCATCCAAAAATGGGCCTCGTCACTGAAGATGATTTTTTGGGGAAATTAAGGGCAACTTCCAACTGTTCTAGAGCCCAATCAGCGAACACACGGCGTTGTCTATGGTCCTTTACCTTAAATTCATTGGTAAGTTGGATTTTGTATGGGTGCAGACCCAAGTCCCTACGCATAATTCGCCAAAGTGAAGTCGCAGAAAGGCCAAGTTCTTGTGAACGACGAGAAATTGACTGCCTTGGATTTTCCCGTACACTCTCATTTACGGCAGCGATGTTTTTAGCAGACCCTGCGTTTCGGCGACGTACGGGTGTTGACTGATTGTTGATCGACCCTTTTGCCTTGAATTTGGCCACCAAGCGTCAAACAGTGGACTCGGCAGGATGATTGTGGCGAGGATAGTAATCACGTAATGCGCGGAACGTTTGTCGATGATTAGCACACGTTGTTCAACGCTATAACCTTCCATCGTGACTTGCCAAGTACTACTGAACAGTTCACAGTGGGGATGCCAGATGTCGCTTTAACAACCTGGCTACTATCACCTGACAAAGCTTAAGCGTCCTTGTTAAAAAAACCTTTTTTGTTTAAATAAATCATTTTTTATCATTTTAGATTAGTGATTTAGTTACTTATGTCATTCTATAAGATATATTATTTTACCTCTTTTTCTTCAGGTTATCTTATCCATCCATGGGGCCTGATTCAGGATTCAGTGTGCGATGCGTATTAAAGAAAGCTTTCGTTGTTCTGTAAGAATGAATTCCACTATTCAACTTACCAAGGTGTTTTGATTATAAAGATCCTTCCTATTTTACTTTTCAAAATCTTAACATTTCCTTAGTTTTCAAGTACCATTCATGCTTCTTAAATACTTCGAGCTGCCACCCGATTGGGTCTTATTCAGTTTCCTGTTTATTATTTTATTCCCATCTTCGTTTTATCCACAATGTGTAGGTTTATTAAATGAGGGCCGATTTTCTAGTAATTTTCAATTGATACAAGCCGGTACATTGCGGACAGTAACATGTGCCTTTTACGGCAGGACAAATGCAATATTAAGCTTCCCTGTGTGGCTTTAAATTAGGAGCAGCATTTTCCAGATTGGTTTCAGACATCGTTTCTATGAGAGCCACGTTAAGGCATGGGAGAGGGGGGAGGGAGTTTGGGGAGTAAAGGCGAAAGGGAAAAGATTGAGGAAGCTCTAGTTGGGTTCGACCTATCCCGAACTGTATAACAGATAAAGGTGTCAATAATTGAAATGAAGATTGGTTTGTTGACTAAATAATGCGATGATTTTTTTTATTTAAAGAGGAATTTATTTTATAAATGTGCATGTCACTTATCTCCACACCTCCAGAGACAAACAAATTCTTTCATTGATCATATTTTAAGATTCGAAGCTTTATATGACTGACGGAAAATTCACCGTTACTAACTTTTTATATTTTCATATTAGTTTGTTTGCATAAATCCTTCCGTTTGTACAATTACTGTTTTCTTTATATCACTTTCATTTTTCTACCCGTTATACACTTTGCTACAGAGTGAAAAAATAGCTCGCTCTATCGAGGAAATTGAGTAGATGTTGAAATGTGAGGCTTTAAGAAGCAGGAAAAAATTAAGATGCACAGATTTCTTTCGTCTAAAAAAAGTCACATCTAGAAATTTGTCTCTTTAAAAGACGAATTAGCGATCAACGATGTTTAAGAAAATAAAAATTTTGGGTGTAGGATAGTAAGAAGGGGATAGATGGAAAAAGTAGTATTTTAGTTAAAGAGCTGGTGTGCTTGTAGGTCTTTCAAATGCTGCAGCTGTGCCTTTTTTTAGCTTTTTGTCTTTCAGGTCTTTTCTTTTTGTTGTCTTGTGCTTTTTGTCCTGTTTGGATCTTCTATTTTACCCTGAATTGTAAATTTATGTATATGTATATATATATATATATATATATATATATATATATATATATATATATATATATATATATGTGTGTGTGAAATGAATAACACAAAGTAGCACGTGAGGTTCGTAATGAATGCAATGTCCCGCAGGAAAAATGAAAAGGTGTTTCCAAGTACTTTCGAACTTTATTCAGTTCATTTTCAAGGATAACTACAAGAGAAAATAATATAATAAGGGTATATATAAGATAGTAAAAAATAAAGGACAGACTTCAAGACAAGAAATCACCAATGAGGAAGTAGGAGAGGGACGGGTAAATTCACATTAAGATTTAGCTATAGCAAAGGTAGCAAGGTCAAACCGAGAGGCAGAAAGAGTCAAGAACAGAGCCAAAAAGGTTAAAACGATTAACGGATAAAGCGATAGTCTAAAGAGGGAGATTAGGAGAGACACGAGAAGTAAGCAGATAGATAGGGAAGATGGTCAAGGAGAGAGGAAGAGAAATTAAATAGTGTTAATACAAAATCAATGCAATAATCAAATTGGCAAATAGGGTGCTTTTTAAAAATGAAAATTGCAAAAAATAGGAACATAAGTCAACATTAATTTCTTTAAGAATGAGTTTTTTCATAACAGCATCAATTTTAAAAAGGCCAGGAAAAATGTTAAAGTTATTGAATTGGCCTATATTGGGTTGAGAAATAAGTTCTTGCGGTTTTATCAAAATTATTTATTACCATTAACAATTTTAGAAAAACTTCATTTTTAATTGATAACAATATGCAATTCAATCAATAATGTATTCTTCGTTGTTATTTACGACTTCTTTCCAACATTCAACTAGTTTTTAGATGCCTCTGCAATAGAAATCTCTGGATTTTGACTCAAAGAATTCGTCTAATTAGGTTCTTAATTTAACATCAGTATTGAACGAAACACCACCCAAATTGTTGGAAAGCGATCGGAACAGATGGAAATCCGATGGGGACAAGTCTGACGAATATGGAGGATGCGGCAGGATTTCCTAATTAAGCGTTTGGGTGGCGTCTTTTGTCATATTGGCAATGTGAGGATGAGCATTGCCGTGTTGCAGAACGACTCCATAACGACGATGAGGTCGCTTTTCACGAATAGCTTCGGCGAGTCGATACCTTTGTTGAACGTAGAGTTCTGTATTGACAATCTCGTTGTTCGCAAGGAGCTCATAAAGAATGATGCCCTCACAATCCCACCACACACACACAACATCGTCTTTCGTGGATGTAGTCGTTGCTTTAATCGCGGAAGTGGTTTAATATTGGGGCTAAGCCATTGTTTTCGATGGTTCATATTGAGATGAACACACCACTTTTCGTCGCCCGTGATGATGCGGTGAAGAAATCTGTCCTTATATCCACGAGTAGCCTTGTGACGAGCAAGGAAACCTGCGGCAATCGTGGAGCGTGAAATTTGTTGCTTTCGCTCAAAGCGTGTGGAACCCATGCACTGGGTTTTTTAACTTTCCCCATCGAATGAAGGTGATTAACTACACGCCAATTGTACAGCCAATTCTCTAGTCGATTGAGGAGGATTTTCATGAAGAAGGTTGTTTAATCGATTTTCATCCAACTTAATGGGGCGCCCAGAACGTTCTTCGTCATTAAGATTGAAATGACCGTTTGTGAAACGTGAAAACAACCATTGAGCTGTCCTTTGTGATAAAGCATTTTCTCCGTACACAGCACAAATATCGCAACGAGCTTTGGCTGCGTTTGCATTGTTCATGTCTCGATCGAAAATGAATAACAAGAGTCGAAAATGCACCTATCTTTCAACTTGACATTCCATTTTGAGGGTGCAGAACAAAAATTAAATTAACACAACTTTTAAATAAACCGCAATGACTTATTATTCAACTTCATGACGTAACCTAAGCAAAAGCCTAACAGTCTACGCTGTTAAGAGACGTAGCCTAACCTTTGCAGATTTTGCTCTCATTATTTATTATTGTTTCTTAATATGTGCACAAATCACGTCAACAAAACTTAAATCAACACAACATTAAAAAAATGGCAAGAACTTATTCCTTAACCTAATACATGAATATTCAACAAGGTTTCTTTTAATTGGGTCATTTGCGCAAAAAATATATTTTTCTGAATTCAAATTAATTAAGTGGTTATTTTCGGATATATGCACAAAAACACATTATAATTAACAGCTCTCCTAACATTGTATTTATGTTGATTCATACGGACAGATAATTACCTTGTGTCCAAAATATTTACTTAGACAAACAGAACATTCGACTAAATAGACTTCCCCAATATTATTACAATTATTGCGAACTAGAATATTTTTTATAGTCGACTCGTATTTGAAAGCAACAGAAATGATAAAGTTTTTTAAAAGAGGGGGAATGTCAATGAAACAAACAGAGAAGGGTAGAACCAAAGTTTTTTAACATTAAAAAGGATCAAGCTACTTACCTCCCAGTATTGAAACATCTCACTATACAAGTTAATAGTTATTTTCATAAAAATGTACGGCTATTACTTAGAAACTTCCTGCAATTAGTTTCAAAATTCAAGTCGAGTAACGCCATCCAATTCGGAGATGAATTTGGCCTTCTCAAAAAGGTGCAGGTTTTGGTCTATGGTGGGCATTGGTTCTGCATCGAATACGGTAACTGAATTTAGCTTCCTAAAATCGATGCACACGCGATAAAAACAATCGGCCTTCTTAACCATGAAAACCGGAGAACAATAGCTCGACTCCGAAGGTTCAGTGATTTGCAACCTTAAAAGTTTATCTACCTCGTCATTAAATGGTTCCCAAAAGTGTATGGGCAAGGGATATGGTTTGGAACGGATGGGTTCCTGGGTAGTTAATTGAATGTTGTGCTCGAAACGGGTGGCACAACCGGGGATCTCGGTGATAACGTCCCCAAAGCGAACCAGGAGCGCTTGCAATTGATTCCTTTGAAGAGAGGATAGCTGGTCGCATATCTTAATTTCCGTAGACGGGGAATTATTAGTGTCGGACAAGACATACGACGGGTATTCCCTGTCTTGCTCCACTCAGGCGACTTGAATTACACAAAAAGTGGTCCGGGGGGTAGCCAGATTTCATTACGGACTCTTCGTCAATTGCCACTTTCTGGTTGATTCTCGCGTGTCGTTTGTACCGCTTGAGCATGTTAACATGCAAAAGCTTTCTTCCTGATGGGGTTTCAATGAGGTAATTAATCGACAGGGCCACGTTTCTCAACTAATTGGTAGGGGCCCTTCCATTGGCTGAACAATTTGTTTTTGTCTGTGGGGAGAAGTAGCAAAACTTCCTTTCCTTCTTGTCCAAATTGATGTCGGCGTTTAGATACGTAATTTCGGCGCAATTTTCCAATTTCTGTCTCAAATCTAGTAGGTATAAGTAAGAGGTCTGCAATTCTTGATACAATTTCTAATTGGACTAGAGTTCCTTTAGGATACTCAGGAGGCCTCTAACTTCTTTCAAAATAAAAGCTCAAATGGGGCGAATCCTAACGTACGATGGGAGATTTCACGGTAGGCAAAGAGAGCTTCCCAAAGAAAATGGTACTATTCAGTGGGTTGATCGGCACACAACTTTTTTAGAATGGCCTTGAGACTAACATTTAGCGTCTCACACATTCCATTCTCAGCCGGGTGAAAAGGGATGGTAAACAAGGGCTTAATTTTCCGACGTACTCCATCAATTCGGAGGTGAATTGGCGACCACGATCTGATAGAATTTCAATGGGTAGGTTCACACGGAAAAAAAATGGAAATAATAGCTTCGGCGCAGGAAATACTGCCATTTTTGCCTTCGCTCGACAGGGGGTGCATCGGCCCGAGAGACTGGTTCAGATATTAATGGCCCCTTCTGTAAAGGTGCAGGTTTAACTCGCCCTTTTAATGCCGTCTCTCGGCAAATGTCGCACGAACGACAATATGGCAGAATTTCGTCGTCGCGCCAGGCTAATCAAAATATTTGAAGATCCTTTAGGCGGTCTTCGTGTTGCTGAATTAGACAGAAAAAAGACTATCATGAGCAGTTTGAAGAATTGGATGGACGTGGGAGCAAGGTGCACATAGTGTGTGGGACTCATCGTCGTTTTCATCGGGGCACACGCGATATAGGAGGGCGTCCTTGATGAGTAAGGAAATCACCTTATTCCCTCTGATGGTTTCGCGCGTTTTGTTCTGGGCCTTTGTCCACAGGAGGCGAAGAGACTAGCATTCCCTCTGACCTTTAGCAAAGTAATCATGCATTACGGCAAACTTAAGATTGCCGAAAATAAGGAGAATATCATCAATGAATACGATATCCTCCAGCAGAAAATCACGGGCACTGTCACTGATAACAGCTTTAATTTTTTTAAAGCATTGAAGGAATTTGTAGTCACTGCCTCAAAAGCGTCCACAGATTTAAAAGATGGAATCCAGGTAGGTGAAGAAGATCAGGATGAGCACGAGCTGGAGGATAGTTTCTTAATGAGAATTGCCTTAGATCAGGAAGAAGATCTTTCGTCTGACCCATGCAGCTTAAGTCTACCTGAGCATGTGCGCTGTGCTTCACACACACTCAGTCGCGTAGCCACAACTGATGCAAAACATACACTGAAAATATCTTCCTTTGCAAATTCCATTCATGCTGCGATGGGGAAATGCTCAGCATTATCGAACAAAAGCGGTCTTCCAAAATCAGCAGAAATTATCAAAACTGTTATCAACTGCTCATTAAAGGTGCATTGCATTACAAGGTGGAACTCTCTGTTTGATGCATTGTCATTACTTTTAAAAACACAAGGAGAAATTACATCAACTCATGACGTCTCTTGAACTTCTACTGTTCAGAAGTCACGAAATTGAATTTCTTGGGTAGTATGTCTCAGTTTTGGCTCCTATTGCAGTGGCAATTGATCGCCTACAGGGAGAACAAACCTGTTTTTTATGGATAATTGCTCCCTTCCTTGCTTACTGTAAAGAAAAAGCTGAAGAGCCTTTAGTCACGTTCTCTGAAATTTTGCCAACCTCTTCTAAGTGCAGTCACTAAGGGCTTTAGAAAGCGCTACGAATCTTATTTGACCTTGGCAAATGAAGCCAGTGTTACAAATTCCAATATTGCATCAACAAGTCATCCATTCTTCAAACTCTGCTGGTTAGATATTGTTATTTCATGTGACAGTTCAAACCACCAAGACTCTGTTAAAAATATTATGATTCAAGTGACTGAGAATTTAGCAGAGGGACCGGAAGCTGAATCATCCAGTGGTGTATCGGACAGTGACGATTATTTTGGATTTACAAAACCCACTCAAACACGATCAACCGCAGATTTATAATTGTTCAGTTACCTTCAAAATTCAAATTAAACACTTCAAAGTTTAGATAATATCCAAACATAAAAGTTATTATTTATTAAATACAACACCACCCTCCCGTCGTCAGCTCCTGTGGAACGGCTCTTCTCTTTAGAGGAATTAACCTTATCTCCAAAACATAGTTCTTTATCTGGAGAAACATTTCAGTAATTGATATTACATAAATGTAATGCTGATATAAATAGTTTACTGAAATTTCATTTTATGGAACCTTCTATTTTTTTGCAGTACCTAAGTCCAATTGTCATCAAATCCTACATTAGTAATTATAATATATAATTTCATTTTAATGAATATTTTTTGTTGTGATACCAATGGTCCTTATCGATTGTCATCATATATCATGTATTTGAAATGTATTTAAAAATGTATTTAAATACATTAATGTATTTAGTATTAAAATACTAAATACATTTTTAAAATGTATTTAGTATGTAAATTGAGTTTTCTCATGTATTTAGTATTGAAATACTTTAAATGTATTTAGTGTTCACCTCTGCCAGGGGTACTTTTATCAAAAAAAGTTTACCTGGTGGCCAGCGGTACTCGGCAGGTTTGAAGAAGGGGGAGATTCATTTCGCGACGGTGGGGACGCAGAAGTGGCACTGATTTGGTGCACCTGCTAATAAAAATTGTTTCTAAACTCCGAGTTCTGAGGGCACTTGGTTCTTACGTGAACCTTAACTCCACAGGAAAAACAAATGATAATCCTCCTGGGGAAAGACGAAGCAGGAGGTTAGAGAGCAAAGAGCTTGAGATCAGGTGGCCCGACGAGAAAAGAGGTTTGGGTTTGGTGGGCCCAGTCACCTTGACGAACTTGTTTACACTGTTAGGAAGAAATTTGTTCTTACCTGCTTTGGAGTTGTGAGATTGGGGTTCTGATTTCTTTGCTTCTTTCGGATAGCAGTTGTGGCTAGCCGCGTAGACGTCTGCCTCCTCGATGAATTCCTTGAGAGTATGGCACTTCCGGTCCTTCACGAAGGACCTGATTTCCGAAGGGAGCTACGCAAGAAATTGATCCTTGAGGAACAAATCAACTAGAATGTCGTATTCATGAGGCACTTTGGATGCATCAATCCAAAGGTTAAAGTGACGTTGCATGGAGTAGCCAAACTGACAGATGGTCTGGTTTGGTTGAATGCGACAATGTCTAAATTTAGGTTGGTAGAAGTCCGGGGTCAATAGGCAGCGAGCAGCTCAGATTTTAACGAAGATTAATCAACAGTTGCCTCTAAAGGATGGGAGATGATAATATCCCTAGTTGTGAGCTCACCCGGGGTAATAATTGTACTACGCCGTCCGTCTCGATGTCCCAATGATTCACCTCGAAGATAACCTCGAAGTGGGTGAGATAAGACCCGAAGTTTTCTACTTCTTTGAATACTAGGAGTGTTATTGTTGCTGACTGCGGTGCGTCTAGTCTGGAGCTTGCGGAATTTATGGAGAGCGTCTAGTTCCAAGCCCTGTACATCTCCATTTCGTGGGAGCGAATCCTCTCTCTTTCTACGCGTTCTCTTTCTCTTTCTTCATGTTCTCTTTTTCTTTCTTTCTTCGCGTTCCTTATCTCTTTCTTCGGCTCTTTCTCTTCTCTCTTCCTCCTGGTATAGGCTATTAGATCTTTTCCGTTGAGTTCGAGGGACTCACCTTGGTCCTTGAAAATTCCAAACGAAGACATGTTACCAGTTTTACCCGAAAGAAGCGACAACCAGAAATAAATTAACGCAGGACAATGAATGTAACGGGATTTCTGGTAACGCAGGGACGAAAGTGCGACCAGGTTTTGCTTGAGCCAACGAAATTACGAGCAACAAAAAAGGGGAAAACAGCCGTGGAAAATAATGCAATTACTTTGCACGGTGCGGGTTCTACCCGTATGATCATTCGAGAAAAACTTTTGGGGACAAGATTTTGCCTAAATCCCTCAATGTGTTTGAAACTAGAGTTATAGCACGCCTAGTGACAGTTATACATAGAATAATGCAATTTCTAAATATATCTTCAACGTACGGCAGACGAAATGAGGCCTTGAAGGACAACAATTCCATTCCGTAGATGAATGAAATGATGGTGTTTCACGGTCACGCAAAATAAATTCACACAAAATAAATAAATAAATGGGACGGGGAAAATACTATTATGTAAGTAGTAATTCCTCACCTTTTGATCTCCAGAACTGGAACCAAGATTAGCCAACAATTTAACTAAGGTTAGCCAATTGATTAACCAAGATTAAGCCCAATAAACGTGACACCAGTTTAATATAATATAGATATTACTATATGTCGTAGGTTGATGTTAGATCTCAACCTTTTCCAAATTCCTCAGCCCAAGAGAGAGAGGCCTATGAACGGATTAGTCCGTTATGAGCGTGGGTAAAATTCTAAATACAAATCAGAGTGCAATTTTAGGATGAACAATGCTTAGCTTATCTTCAAACGGTTCTGGGGTAATAGAAACAGACAACAAAAATATAATTTACTACTATGCAGATAATATATTTACAAAATTAAAAGGGTATTAAGTAAGGTATATAAACATAAGAGACGGACACGAGTCTCGGCTTCCAAGACCTACCTGGGTGGGTCGACCGCCGTACACACAAACGGACAATGGCAGATGAGACACTCAAATGACTTTGAACGCACGCGAAGCCCAAATGACAGAGTCATAAAGTGGGAGGGGGGGGTGAGAGCTTGCACAGGAAATTTGCGCGTTGCGGTTGCCTCGAAGATTTGATCCGAGGGAGTAATCCTGCTATGTAGAGATGGCGTAGAGTCCACAATAATAGCCTCTTGACGAACGACTATTACGCGAGATGAACTCAGATCTTGCCTTCGGCTTCAGAATACCGAAGCGAGAATTTTACGCGTTGCGTTCTGGTAACGGATAACAACGAGTACGAGGTTGACTCTCGCAAGTTCTAGGAGAATACACGGGACTTGACGGGTTCTGCAAGGGTTTGGCCGGAACTAACGGGGATGGAAAGATGGAAGATACTCGCTGCTCGCGGATACTCTGGACACAGGTGGTTACTTACTGCTGTCCAAGTCTGGCTTCGGACGTTCTATAGGGGTGAGACGGAGGAGCTTTTCCCCGGGCCCAAAGGGGAAGGGTTCATTAGGACAGACGCTTCGTCAAGCGAGGGGGACTTTGCTTGATTCATGCCATGGCAGGATAATCCCCGGTGGGACCCTTTTTGCTCTTAAGCACATCTCATGCTTCAGCGCAGTTGGGCCTCCAGACCATCACGGCCTTCGCGATTTTGTGCCTTCGTTAGCATGGATTAAAAACGGGCAACCCGGTGTGTATTCTATCTCTTTCCTTGACAGGTACGATCGCGCGTGTCTTCTCTCTCTCTCTCTCTCTCTCTCTCTCTCTCTCTCTCTGATAATGTAGTTGATCATATTTATGTCGAAAAAGGTCTTTTTTTCGTTTCTATTATTTTTTGCAGTATCTTTTTTATTCATATCAGGGTTGAATAAGCAGCAGTACTCGTTGTTGACTGCTCTCGTATCCACGTCGGTAATGTTGTCCGGAAATTCATTATCAGGTAATATTTTGTCGCCCATCTTCAGGAAGATACCGGGTTTTCAAAAAAGTTCTGTTACCTACTTTTATATCTTTCGAGAGGCTTACCCGTGTGATAGAAAAGGTATCGCGAACCACAAAATAAAGTTTTACTTTTATTGCACGTGTCATTAATAGCGTCTTTTTCATTGTGCGTGTGTGCAGTTGCGTCGAGATGGAAGTGAAAAGAATCGCAAACTTGGCTCTCCTACTCACGGTCCACAAGTTTGAAATCGCCAAGCAGCTCAATGTCAGCCAGATTACCGTTTACTGAGTGGCGGAGAGGCTCAAGAAAAGGAAAGACCTCAAAGATCGCTGCGTTTAGTCAGACCTCAAGTTGTCAAGCATTTGGCTGTGAGAAAGACCTTCGAATGGGTTCCGAAGCTAAAAATTACTGCACTCCCGTAAGAGAAGAAAATCTAGGTGTCCACAGTGTGCAGTGCCATCAAGGAGGTGGACGGCAAGAGTTGAGGTGCGTGGCAAAGCCTCTGCTCACCGCCCTTATGCGACCACAACGTAAAGAGCGCTTCCATCGCCTTTTCAACAACTTAAATTGTCATGACAATCAAAGTCTCATTTTTCCTGATGAAAACACCTGCAGGGTATATCCGTCAACAACAAGCAGAATAACCGAGGAATAAGCTTCGGTCTTGACGTCTACGAGTTTGAAAGACCTTCAAAGAGCTTATTCAGGTGTTGAACCAAAGAGGGAAGGCGAACATACGACAAATCGAGAGGATTCAAAAGAAAATTCCTAATACAAAATTAGCTGTGATTTTATGTTTGCTACCAATCAATCATTTTATGTGGCACCCACGGGGATGCATAGGGCCTCAATGAACTCACGCCACCACGCTCTATCTTGAGCTAATATGTCAAGATCTTCTCAACGATCATCTCCTGCTTCCCGCCTCATAGTCCTTATCCATGTCTTCCAAGTCACCAGACGAAGCAATATATTCTCTCGCACATGTGTGCGAGAGAAGATTCCTGAGTAAAATGTAAAGTTACCTCTCGATTCCTTGGTACATCCAGGGCTTGAATACAGTCAACAAGACCTCATTGTAAGCGTTCACATGGGCATGTGGGAAGATGTGTGGAACAATAAGGTTATTGTCGCTGCTAACCACACACAGTAGCATCAAAGAGCGGGTAAAATTGCTTTTTATGACTTATCATGCTGCCGCTTCAGTTTACAAACGAGGTTCTATGGTTCGTTAAACAAATCCATAATCTACCGGGGGCTTCTTCTTGCGTACGGGGCACGATTATGGAGTACCTGAGAAACGAATACATAAATCATGTATATAAATCAGGGCCTACATTTTATAATGTAAATTCAATAGTTGAAAATTCACCTATATTATATAAAATTTAATTCAGGAATAAATTCAAGCACCTTGACTTTTTAATTCGTTTTTCATTTTTCAAATTTAGTGAAAAGGCAATAAATGAAATAAATTTATTTTTAAAAAATGCCATAAATTTGAAATCTCTCTCATTGTGACTAATAAAGTCTAGGCGTGAAATTTTCAATTTAAATTTCAGATTTGGTGACAAATGATCTGCGTCCCAGTGATGTTTTATTAAATCTTAAATGAATTTGGCATACGAGATTCCATTTAAAGCTCAAAATAGCAGGAAAAATTTAGATGAATGATTGAATATCTTTTCCGTCAACCCATACATTCATTTTAAATTAACATGATAGGATTAGCAAATAAACAACAGTTACGGGATAAAGCAGCATACCCCTGACAACCTTATTCTAGTAACCTTACGATATTCAAAGTCTATTGAGCTGACAGGCACGGGTAACGCACATCATGTGTTATACACAAAACTCTAATTGCTCAAAGCTACCTGCCTTCCTTGACATCAACCTCCAAGAAGCTCGCCCTCCACACAAGATGCCTTCCTCTCTTAAGTTGAGTAAATCAATAAGAATTCCAGCCTGACATTGTTAATAAAAAATAGCAATTGTTTGCATAACCAACCGCTCTAAATCAGTACATTCTCTTTTCCCTTTAGTCTTATAGGGGGTTTATGTTACTGGTGGGTGTTACCAATTAAATGGTGATATATAGGTTAACAGTTTGTGGGTGCGTTGTCGATACATATTATAAGGACATTATTGAAGCATTCTCGTTGCTATTCCGCTCGACTGGTAACGAGGACTTTAGGCAGTGGGCCTACTTTGGGCCTCTGTCGAATTGGGTCAGATGCCTTGTAGTTTCTCATGAGGGTTATGAATAAGGCTAGGCTTACCGAGGGGGCTCGGTAATCGTGGTAAGTAAAGGACTTGGGAAGGACACGGCAAATAAAATATAACTTTATTCTTAAATTGGCCTCTTAAAAGGGGCAAACGGAAACGTCTCGAGTTCTTTGCGGTCAATGTGTAGGATTTCTGTTATACGCGAAGTATCGAATCTGAAGACGGCAGGACTTAGACAAGTAAACGGGATTCCGTAACGCTACTAAGGGAATGAATTGAGTGATGAATAAAGAATAATAAATCTAGATGTTGAGAGTCTGTCTGTCTGTCTCTCTCTCTTTCTCTCTCTCTCTCTCTCTCTCTCTCTCTCTCTCTCTCTCTCTCTCTCTCTCTCTCTCTCTCTCTCTCTCTCTACATATATATATATATATATATATATATATATATATATATATATATATATATATATATATACATATATATATATATATATATATATATATATGTTTCGTCTCCAAGGGGCGTGACATACTTGTCCGTGGGACGCACCCACCCAGTTATCTAGTTTGTTCGTTATTTCCACCCCATGGGTGGAGTTTATGACAGCTCTGTGTACCTGTTGGGCCTACATATTTTCCATATATTTAGCTTTATTATAGGGAATCGCTTGTTGCAGGTCTCTGTGAAATTTCTCGGGCTAGAGCCTATATTTTTTCAGCGGCTGATAAATGTTCCCAACACCCGTATGTTTGTTTGTGCGTGATCCTCGTATTTTTCCAGGTGGTTAAATTAATATTTTCGTATGTTCGTGCGTGGGTTTCCGCATGACTCTAACCACCGCTTGCCTCAGATCTATTTGTACAGTTTAACATATATATAGTTTCATTTCTCTATTTTCTTTTGTTCTATATTTAATAGACTTGGCATATTATTTCTTTAATTTACGCACATCGCAATTTTAGGATTTTAGAAATCCACCGAGCGTCTATTTGTTGAGTTCCTCGCAGGGCTTATTAAATCATGCAATTGGGTGCCATAGGCCTACTTATTTTTAGAGAACGAGCCTTACAGGACTCTTCTGCCAGTACTGGAGTTACTGAAATATAATGCATTATAAATACATAGGTAGATACATATTAATTACATATTTCAGGCAGACCTATTGTCTAACATCATTTTTAACATTCGTACATTCCATCGGTATTTGTAAGCATAGAGATGTGTACTCAACAAAACTGGCTCACTCATTATGCCGTGTTCTGCCATATAATACACAATAATATATAATTTATCTTACAACTGGGCCTTATCCCTTTTTTGACTGGTATACAAATGCTATAATTATGACACAGTACATATGAATAGCTCAAGATGCCAAAAAGCTATAGAGTAACGAGGCGTATTTATATTTATGCCTCTTCCTCTTTCATTATACATAATATGCCACTGCAATATAATTCCTAGAAAAGGATTAAAAAATATAGGAATGACGGGTTCCTGGCAAACATGACTCGTCATCCGGAGCCCGTGAAGCGGTATGGCTTGTCGTTATTCTCTCCGGTTCTTGTAGAATTGTCTCGTCGAGTTTTTTTGGCATTATTGTCTTCTGTCCCATGCACCCTACTAGATGAAGTGCAACCGGTCTTCCTCCTGTTCTCTGTCTGAGTATTTGGGCGTTGCTGACTACCCGGGACGTTATCACAATGCGAGAGAGGAAGCCTCGCCGGTTTCAGTCTTTTTACCGAGACAGTGTCCCTCTTGCCGTCAGGGATTTCCAATTTGTAAGCCTTACCATCACGCTCGATTACCGGAGAATGGCCAACATATGGCACTCCAAGTGGCTTGCAAACGCGGTCTATTCGGACTCACACATAAGTTGCCTCACGAAGATCTTTGGGTACGAAAGGCTTCGGCACCGAGTGCAAGTGCCCTTGGGATGCCTGCGTGAAGTGGACTTGTGCCATGTGTCGAGGGATGAAGGCGTGTCACCAAAAGGTCTCTAAAGGTACACACTACTGTACACCAGGTGGCCACTATCGTCGCTGCGCATGGGGACCATTGATTTGGGGAAAGGTAAGGACCTAACTAGAGTGCGATATTATTTGGTTGGCTCTTTAAATGGGAATACGTTTGCCGGGTTCGTCTCAAGGATTATTCGAGAGATACACCTCTACAAAAATAAGCTTTAATACAAATAATTAAAAAAGAACAAGGGCACAGATAAATAGGGAAATCTAAATAATAATCAGTACGACCAGAGAATATTATGACAGGACAAAATTAAGGAAACTAGGTCCGGGAAAATATATAAGTGATCCAATAAGTTGGATCGAATGAAGGATTTAGAAAGTCTATTGGCGTTACACCAAATAGGAAATTCTTCTTAGGACTGGAAACGAAGAGGTGGGACTTACGAGGAAAGGAATCCTTGTTACCTCTGGAGGATGAACAGGGGATGTGGAAGACCAATAGTCAGGTCTTCGAAGATGGGATCTCGATGCGAAGGCGTCCAGAGAACTCCGAAGGGGGTTGAGGTGTAATCACAAATCGAGATTCGTCTGCGGGACGGAAAGAAGTCTCAACCAATGTAGTAAGAGGAGAGAAACCTAGGACAATCTTCCAGGGCGTAAACGGGTTTCCGTAATCTTCCTCTGATCATGGCGGATTACGGGAAGACGATCTGCTGATGATATCACAAGGGCGATGGGACCACTTCACGAGAGACAGATACTAGGGTGTGGACGGCAAGAACCTCGGGTTCTCTCTATCTGCTGCAGTCATCACCTTAAATAGGAGCCACAGCCATGGTCGACGGAGTGCTGCGCGAAGTGAGGGCGTCCCAAGAGGATATCAGACGCGGCTTAAGCAAACATGAACCTTCATATTTTGGGGCACCGAGGAGGCAAAGGGGAAATTTGAGAGATTCCCTTCTACCCCAAGAGGGGGGAGATGGAGACGGCTGCCACCTGGAAGCGGGACAGCGTTATCGAACTGGGGGGGGAGACGGTGATAAAGCACGCCAAACTAAAGACAGTTGCGCTGGTCTGTCTCGTCCAGAGAAGTTCTGTGTGATAACGGCGTATCGAGTTTCATGCTCCCACACCATTGGCTGATGCTAATTCTTTAATAAATTTGAATCTGTATTCGATGACCATGACAGAATTAATAGTCTCGGGCACAAGAGTGGTTCCCATAACGCGTTTAAAGAGGAAATCCCGAGTCATTAGGTAAGTAGCGAATACCCAAAAGGATAATTGGAAGTGCCACCGGTCAGCCTTGTCGACGGGCTATTATAAAGAACTTCAAAGTCTTGTGTGCCATTTCCACCATCACGTTTGTGGACGGGTGTACGCCGTGGTGCAGAGACGATAAAAACTAATGAGGGCAGACAGTGCCTTGAATAGTTCTGATTCTAATTGGGCCCCTCTGTCGGTTACTACGTAAAGCGGGACTCCAAATCTGGAAATCCGAGCATCTAGGGAAGCCAACGCGACCGTTGGGGCACTTATATGAGGTATTGGTAACGCTTCGATCCATCTCGTAGCACAGTCGATGCACTATAGTAAATACTGAGTGTACGAGGGGTAGGATTGCCCAGGCAGTGCACACGGTGAAAGTGGTCTAACTGTATTAATATGCACTGTTTCGAACCTTGAAGATGGAATATCAATGGGCAAGGTCAGGGATTTCGTGTGGCGACTGATCTTGAAATTCTTGTAATATTGACATGCAATGCACTCGCTTGTCCATGAGTGAATATTCCTGTCCATATTAGGCCAGAAATATTTAGATTTGATAAGATGAAGTGGAGCCTTGACTCCAGGATATGATAGATTATGTAACTGTGCTGCCGCCAAGCTCCGAGGTCAAATAAGTCAATTTGGACCGAATTGACGTTCCTCGAAAGGCAGTTAGCGACTACGTGGTCCTAAACACGCACGTAGGTGATATCGCTGATGTATTACAAAATGTATGTCCAATGGCGTTACTTCCTGTCCGTTTTTGCACTTAATGGCGACGAAAAAAACGTTAGTAATGGCAGGTGGTCCGTGCACAAGATAAAAGGCGACCTTCATTCACGTGCCTAAAATGAATAACAGCAAGATACGCCGCCAAGAGCTCTGTGTCGTAGGTGGAGTATGCTTGTTGTGTCCGGCTTATCTTGCTCGAAAATCATGCCACCGGTCGTGGCGATCCGTTTACCATTTGGTGCATGACAGCACCTGCCACGTATTGGGAGTAATCCATCACCAGCTGGTATGGCGAATCATTGGGCAGCTGTTGACAGAGTTTTACGGAGTTGATTAAGGGTGATTTAGTATTCTCAAATGATCCTCCTGCCATATCGCTCTATTCGAGCTCACGAGTCTTAGGTTGCAGGTGTGCAAGCTTGGTCAACGAGGCTGCAATTTCGGCAAAATTAGGAATCCTACTTCGGTAGTATCTCAACATGCCTAAATGTTGTCTTACTTCCTTGTAGTTCTTTGGTAAGGACATGTCTCCAATTTCCTTCAATTTCTTGGTCGGTGGGCAAATTCCTTCCACCGAACTGTGAGGCCTTAAAAAAATCAATCTCCTACTTTAGCAGCAGGCATTTCTCCAGGGATATCTTCAGACCGTTTTTGACCAGGATTTTGAAGACCTGATCCAAATGCCTCAGGTGGTCGTCCATATTGTCCGAAAATGTCAGGATGTCGTCTATGTATACATAAACGAACGCTAATCCTCGAAACAGGTTATCCATGTGTCGTTGGAATGTGTAACTTGCATTCCGGAGGCCGAATAGAAGCTTCACGTAATCCCATAATCCACACGGCGTTATCACCGCAGTCTTCTCTATGTCCACCGGGTTCATAGGGATTTGATGCTAAGCACGAACCAGATCCAACCTTGAATAAATCCTTTTGCATTAGAGGTGGTTTACCACCCTTTGATTTCGCAGCAGCAGATAACTGTCGGGCTTTGTGATCGCATTGAGCGCTTAGAAATCACCGATAACCATGTACTAATTGGGCTACTTCTTCGGTACTATGTAAATTGGCGACGCCCGTGGTCAATTTGACGGGCGCACGATTTCCTCCTTCAATACTGTTTCGAAAATTGCTTTAGCAACCTGCAGCTTCTCCATTTAGAGAGGTCTTGGCCGCGCGAATGTCGGTGAAGCACCACTACCTGTCTCAATTGTGTGCGTCACTGAGCTAGGGCGAAGATGGGGAGGGATTAACGGGTGCGGGACTGTACAAGGCCTCATTTTTTCCAATATGGCTTTGAAATGGGGTGTTAGGTGTTGTAGGTCATTAATAATTAAAGCTACCACAGGCTCTCCTGATAGCTTCACTTCTGATAAGAGTTTGGTTTGTTTGTTGATAAGTATGCCGCGCACACAGTCCACTAAGAGATTAACATGACTCAGAAAGTCAATTCCTAATAAGGGTGAAGTGATATCAGTGACCTTAAATGACCACCTGAATGATCAGCGAAGCATAGAGATAACTATATCGGTGTGTACCTGCCGGACACTTTTATTTTACTGCCATTAGCCGTCGTAATATTTACATTGGACTCGCGCAATTCACCTGAATTCACCAATTTAACCGGAATTATCGACACACTCACCCCCGTGTCAATTAGAAACTCACATTTATTTTTATTCAATCTAGCGGCGACAGTGAAAACAGAAGGGATATTAGCGGCCGCACTTGCAATGGTATGCCCTGTGTAAAAGAACAACCTCTGCCCCCCACCCCTATTTATTGGAGACCACGTGGGATGGTATCACGTCGTGGACGACGTCATTTCCTGTTCGAACATTCACGAATTTCCGACTCCTGAGCGCATTGGAAAAATATTTCCAAATCCTGTGAACTCGTCCCAAGCCTCCTATTTTTTAGAACGAGCCCTACAATCTTAACTAGAAATTAGAGTTTTACCAATAAAATTTAATGCTTGATATTATGCCTATAGAAAATAAGAAATTTCCTGTAGCCATTTTCTTATTTGAAGTTGGTATGAATAATTTCTATCGAGAAAAATAGCTCTAAATTCTGCACCTTAACGGCAACATTTTAAAGTGTGCCTTCCAAATCTCATTGAAAATTTGAAGATATAGCTAAAACCAAAGGTCGATGCTAAAATACAATGAAATACTACCGACCTTGAGTCTCTGGTTAAGCATAAGTGGTCCAAGACTTTGGTTGATAATTCCGCGGAAGTTTGTTAAAATATAATTATAGACTTGAGGGTTTTGATGTAAGCAAGAAATTATACAAATGATTATGGTTTAAATTCAGTTTGAAAAGTTGAAAATGAATTCATCAATCTATATATAATAGTAGATCTGGCAAATGCACCGCCTCACAAGAAAAACCGAACCAATTTTACATTGCAAACAGTACTAAGGAATAAACGTAAAACTCATTAAATGGCAAGAGGTATCAAGAAATATAATACGTTTTCGAAAGTGAAGACAACTTTTAAGGGAGAGATTTCTTGTGCTTAGAGGAACTGTATATTGCCAAATCTGGCGGTAATTCGAGCACATGAAGATCTTAACTGGTTTGCACCTTGGCTGCAAGTATTTGCCACAAGGCGGAAAATTTGATGTTACTATGCCTTTAAGTCCGAGTCTTCCAAAAGGAAGCCATAAATTGGAACCCTCTGAATTGGGTTTTCTACTGAGAACAATGCAACAATGTAGAGATGTGTGGTCGCAGTCGCATACTATCATTTCTTTAATCGTTATGGCTGTTATACCTCGGGATATGAAGTTGTGATATGGGATGACTTTTTATATTTCAGTAGGGGATGAATTTATCATATCGCTTACCTACCAGTTCCCCCCACCCTCACCAGTTTCATGAATGTTGTAGGAGAATAATAATGCATTTAATAGGAAATTCATATACATATGTTTATATATCATATCATAAATGAGTTTATGCAATATAAACTAAGTCTTTTCTGTATGAGCGCCAATGGGAATCTAAGTAAACGTTTATCATCAAATTATGTAACTAATTAATGTCATAAAACTCTGTCTTTCCAATAAACCACAATTAACAGAATGAAAATACATAATGTCGATACAAAGAAATGCAAAAGGGCGCAAGATAAGTGAGTTTCATCCTTGTCCCTCGCAAACATTTAGAAAGAAAATTCGCCAGCGGCAATTCTATAATTTTCGGGACTGTTTTATCCATCTTTTCAAAAGTCTCCGTTAGATATATCCTCGTATTTGCGCGAAAGAGCTTTCAACACCTTCCCTCTTAATTCGCCAACCAACATCATTCTACGCGTTCATTTGCCATATATATATATATATATATATATATATATATATATATATATATATATGGAAAAATATCCAAGACAAATTGGTGCGGTTAAGGTAATGGCATAATTAGACAACTGCTCTGCTTCAGTCAACGTTGTTAATATATTAATAATAACAGTTTTCTGTGACGGTAAACGAGACGACATAAAGGCGTGTCTTTGAAATCAGCTTTTTGGGGTTGATGGATGGGTCATCCCTAAGTGTTGTCTTCCAGTTCAAGGAGGATAGGAACACCTGCTGGACCTGAAGCAGAGCAGTTGTCTAATTATGCCATTACCTTAACCGCACCAATTTGTCTTGGATATTTTTCCATCTTTCGAGCGTTTTGGCTCAGTCAACGCTGTTAATATATTAATAATAACAGTTTTCTGTGACGGTAAACCAGACGACATAAAGGCGTGTCTTTGAAATCAGCTTTTTTGGGCTGATGGATGGGTGATCCCTAAGTGTTGTCTTCCAGTTCAAGGAGGATAGGATCACCTGCTGGACCTGAAGCAGAGCAGTTGACTAATTATGCCATTACCTTAACCGCATATATATATATATATATATATATATATATATATATATATATATATATATATATATATATATATATACATATATATATATATATATATATATATATATATATCCATATGGAGCTCGGCCGTGAAGCCTGCATTTAATATTGAGGATAAATCCCAGAGCCACGAAAAACGGATGTAGCATCTTTTAATTTTTCACTACGTTTCGAAAACTACAAGTTTTCATCTTCAGGCTAGAATAAGTTTACAAAGTTAATATATATGGCCTTTTCAAGTTTACTTCATATATATTAACTTATTCTAGCCTGAAGATGAAAACTTGTAGTTTTCGAAACGTAGTGAAAAATTAAAAGATGCTACATCCGTTTCTCGTGGCTCTGGGATTTATCCTTAATATTATATATATATATATATATATATATATATATATATATATATATATATATATATATATATGCATATGTATATGTATATATTTAAAGAGTGTTCCAATAACTTGGACCGATTTTAAATGTGAATTCAGTTTAAGCGTCTAATGATATTTTCTTTTTCTTTCAGATTTAACAACTTCATTCTTTCGCAATTTCAACCATGGAAAGATTAACAATCGAACAACGTGTTAAATTATCGAAGCCTATTACGAAAATGGACATTCAAACAGAAACGCATTTCAGGTACTTCGGGATTTTTTTTGGTCAAAATAATCGACCAACCGAGAGTGTAATTGGGAAAATTATTCGTAAATTCAAACAAACGGGGTCGATGTCAGATATGAAAACGCCATTTCGTGCTCGTTTACGCCGTTCAGCTGAAAACTGCTGCAGTGCGCGAGAATGTGGCCGAAGATCCAGACACCTCTATTCGTCATCGCGCGCAGGAATTGAACCTCTCCACAACAACACTACATCGAATTTTGACAAAAGATTTGTCTCTACACGCTTACAAAATTCAATGAACACAAGAACTGAAGACTGCTGACCATTTGAAGCGCCGGACATTCGTCAATTGGGTGCACGAGCAAAGACAAGCCGATGATGATTTTCGCAAAAAATCATCTTCAGTGATGAAGCCTATTTTCATCTGGGTGGATTCGTTAATAAGCAGAATTGTCGCAGTTGGGCTGATGAAAATCCCAGGAAGATTGTTGAAAATCCATTGCATCCACAAAAGGTGACTGTTTGGTGTGCATTTTTTGCTGGCGGAATCATTGGGCCGTATTTCTTCGACTATGATGCCGGGAATTCTGTTACGGTGACAGGCGAGCGATACCGTACAAGGATAACCAACTTTTTATGGCCTGAATTGAATTCTACGGATTTCGAAGATTTGTGGTTTCAACAGGATGGTGTCACATGCCACACAGCCAATGCAACAATGGCTTTATTGAATGAGAAGGTCCCAGGTCGCATCATCTATCAAAACAGCGAGGTAAATTGGCCACCACAATCGTGTGACTTGACTCCTTTAGATTTATTCCTTTGTGTGGTCATCTCAAAAGTAAGGTCTATGCCAACAAGCCAATAACAATTTAACTGCTGAAGAATGAGATAATAAGGCATATTGGTGAGATCGAGGAGCAACTATGCAGAGACGTCATCAAAAATTTGACCATCGAGTGGAGGTGTGCCGCTTAAGCCTTGGCAGATATTTAAGCGATATTATTTTTCACTCATAATTGCCATGACTCAAATAACATGATACAATAGTGAAATCATTAAATTTTCACCAATAACACTGTTTTATTTACTGCTAACTTCGACCCGTCTTAATGGAACACCCTTTATATATATATATATATATATATATATATATATATATATATATATATATATATATATATATATATATATATATATATATATATATATATATATATATATATATATATATATATATATATATATATATATATATATATATATATATATATATATATATATATATATATATATATATATATATATATATGCAATGTCCCTCAGGAAAAAATGAAATGGTATTTCCAAGTACTTTCGAACTTTATTAAGTTCCTTATCAAGGATAACTACAAGAAATAATATTATATTTTAAGATATATACGTGCTACCCTCACGTGATACTTTGTGAGTTTTTCATTTATGTATATATATATATATATAATATAACCAACAAGGAAAATGGAAAAACGATTCCGAGCGCTTCCGTCTTTATTCTAAAAGACCTCTTCATGGAATAACGTAGGTCCGGACAGACAATGTCTTAAATAATAAGGAGTTGGGGGTTAATACGGCTACCTGCATCAAACCCATAACTAGGGGGTACAAATTCTTTAAACACTCTAATTTGTGATTTAATATACTTAGATAGGATAGGATCTAAGCTAAACAATCCAGGGCTAATGTTAAAATTTGGGAAAGTATTAATACAGATACACTCCAAATCGTTCCTAATCTCCAGCACAAAGGAGAGAAATGTAAATATTAGCCCCGGTTTGTTTTCCTTAGATCCAGTCCTATCCTTCTTGCTCAAATCAGAATTATCAGATGTCCTAAAAGATCTGACCTTACAGAGAAAAGTTTGCTTTCTATAAATACGGTGTCCTTCTATTTTATAAGCAATTGTGAGTTTAAAAATGTTATTAAGATAATGAAAGTACTAACTCCAATCAATCTTTCCTTTTCCTTACGTTGTATATACAAAAACAAATATATATATATAGTCTTTTCGGAAAATTAATTAGTAAAATGATACCGAAAAACAACCAACAGATAGGGAATTGTGTATTCAATTTGCCACTGTAACATGCCACCAGTAGGAGAGTCTCGCCTCGATTTCAGTGTCGGTAATTTTTCCCCGGAATCTCTGAATTGTCTCCTCATTGGATATGTTTAACATCTGCGTTTCCATGGTGAGATGCTGCTATATTGGTTAATATGTACGTCTTGTAAGTAGACGGCAGTATGACCACGGCCACAAAAGATTATTACACATGTCAACAGGATATCAGATTTATAGGCGATATTCAATCTGGTTGGGTATTTAACTGGTTTCACCTTTTTAAATATAAAGGAGTCCAAATCTTCCCCTTAAAAAATGACTTTGGCAATTCTGTTAGTGATTTATTTTTTAAACACCAATAACTTTCTCAGTCCGGAGTCTAGGCAAATAAAATAGCTATATTTGTTCCCACGTATGCCTCATTTCGAAATTGTGGATACGCCCTTCTTACAATAAATAGACGAAGGCGAATGGGCGTTTGGTGTGAGCAGAGGATTTCCTTCTCAAGATGGAGAAATTGAAATATGTGGAAATAGGTAAAGAGCCCGGAATCTTACTAGAAGCATTGGTGTCTGGAATGCACACAAACCTCCAGATTTGAGCAGCAACATGGTCTTCATGCTCCATCTGACAACCCACTGGATGGTACGTAAAAGGATAGATAAGAAAAAAACAAGAGAGAGTGCAATGGGAAAAGAGATGGTAGGCTGCGAAATAAATGGCCGGCCGAAAAAAATAGGTGAGAAGGAGTTTATACGATAAGTGGGGAAAAAAACGTAAAGGGAAGAAGTCTAGAAGAAATAAAGCCCAGTTAGTCTCAATCAAGACTGAGACTAGCTTGGACAACTGTGCCGGGACGGGCGTAGGTGACCTCCAGGTCTGAAGTGCAATAGTCTACACAGTACACCTGTTTGGTGAGGGTGGGTGATAAAATGAGTGCTGAATTAATCGTGTAGTCTTCCCAGATGCGGTTCCCCCATTTCATGCCCACGAGGAGGAGAAAGGCACTTGGCAAACGTGCTACAATGCGGCGGAATTCCCTCGCGTCGAATTTGGCTGAGGGTGGAATGTACGCAGAATTATACCATACCTCCCACCACACCAGTGTCAACAACCACGGGTCTATGAGGTGTCTGGGGAAACCCCAGGGTGCAGTACAACCTCTTACCCCTCTAAGGAGATACGGGTGATTCGCTTTCCTTCATCAGAGGGGCCGGAACAGAGGGACGGTGTCCTCTGCCTTGCCGTGTTCTTGGCCGGCCCATGAAAAGAAAAGGTCGGACCCGCTGCAATTAGCGAGACCTCCGATGGCTACTCTAAATAACAGAGTGAAGGGGAAAACCTCGAACTCGTCGTTAATGCAGAGGTAAAAACACTCGAGAAGCTTGAGAAAACACAAGGGGCTCATCTTCATCAAAGAGGTGGAGCTGCACAACGACGGCATCTCCATCAAAGAGGTGGAGCTGTACAAGGTGGCTCCAAAGTTGGCAAAGGGCAAACACTTTTGCCCCAGACAAATGTTAGTATGAGGGAATGACTTCCACTGGTCAAAGTGGTGTTGTCGCAGAATACCTGTCCGCCACAACACCAAAGTAGGTTAAAGATTTAGAAATGATGATGTAGTCTGAAATTGTAAAACTAAACAAACTTTCCGAAAGCTTGTGACAAATAATAAAGAGAAAAGTGGCTGGGTGGGCTTTATTCTGCGTCCTGCGGATCCCATCTCACGTTTTTTTTGTCTCCACCCTGCATGTGTCGAAGTTTGGTGCTCACACTTGTGCACCGACGCTCACCGACCAGACGTTGCCTAGTAGATTGGTTGATGTCAATTAGTCATCCAAAAATGCGGGGCGACAGGGAGAATTTACGTCTAAGGTCATTGTGATAGAATTGCCTAAGGCGGCCGCGTCTAGCATCTATCACATATTGAAACTCATGCTTCCCACATGCATCCTGCGAGAGAAAGAAGAATGGCGTTTTTATCGCCCACCATTCCCGAGGATTATCTTCCTCCGCTTCAAGTTAAATCAAGGAGGTTTAATCCCCCGTTTGCCTCCAGGCGTCGATCTGGCCAGATTGAATTAGGCCTGTGGGAAGATAAGATTTTTCCAAGCGCTACCGGGACATTCCATGGAAGTCCCCCATTGTCCCCTACCCCGAGAGGCTGGCTCCGGCTATTTATGCGATAGAATTTCGCGTTTGAATCAGATCCCGATTATCTTCGCGAGGCATCACGCCAATCCGGTCTTCCTTGTGCACCTAGGAAGTCTATCTCGAGAACCCCCTCATTGTCTAGAAGAGGACAATATCCCTGAGTGCCAAGGTTCGTGCCCCTCGAGACGACAAGTCAACAGGGCTCGCCTGTTGTTTAGAGAGAGAACAACTTTAGAACAGCCATTAATCTTCGATCCCGTTCGACAAGAAACGGTTCTCGCTCCCCTGATATCACGTCAGTGGTAATTTAATTCTCCCCTTTTAACGTTCTTCAAGAGAACGCTTGGTTACCCCAATAACCACACTTGTTCATCTAGAACATCTCCCGTAACCTGTTTCAAAGATCGCTCGTACTTCCGAGCCCCACTTCGCTCTCACTCCTCGAAGTCAGTCCTTCCCCCCTCGTTAAGGACAACCCCCCTAAAAACCCCTCCTCCTGGGATGGAAATCGCCAGTCGGACCGAAGCCATTCCTTCAAATCGCCTTCCTCTGCACGACGACCTTATAAATACGTAAGCTACGAATTGCATTTAACTAATTAACTTTGTGCCAACGTAACACCGTGCTTTAACACGGATATAGCCGCCCCTTTCCCTTGTTGTTTGTTTTGTCATTTTAAATCCCTCCAAATCTTAATCCTCCGCTTAGTCAAATTTTATCCCATGACCTTTTTTTCATTTCATGTATATCTCCTATTTTAATCTCCTGTCATGTAAATATTTTCTATGTGTTGTTTTGTTAGGTTAATTAATAAAATTCGATTTTATTAATGCTTGCAATATTATTTATCCTTGGGCTCCATTCTACTTCTTAAGTATATTAAAGATAAATAATTCCTCTCCAGGCCTATTTATTAACGTAGAGTCATTCTCGGCCATCTGATTAACCCCGTACTCGAATATAAAATAATCCCCACAAAGAATAGATATATAGTATATCGTCGGGAGCCTTTTCTACGACAGTCTTAATAATCTTCGACAGGACGCCAAGTTCTGAAGATCTGTTGTGGCAGATCCAGAGACGGACGCTGAGACTTTTTGTTCGCCTGAGAGTCAAAAAGGCAGAAAAACACATCCAGAAAACGATCACAGGGAGGAGGTGATCACCCCATTGCACGCAGGGAAGACGATATGGGTAAAACCGATCGTCCCATTAATGGATCTCCAACACCTAGAACCCTTCAAGTTCCTGTCTCTCGCTACCTACCAGCGTTAAAGATCGTGGTTTTACACAGGTCCTGAAGCCTCGCTGATGATCAGGCATGATGCAGCTAATCAGTTACTTAATCTAGCAAAAGATTGAGCAGATAGTCGTAGAAAAGGAGTGCTAAAGGGGAAGAGAAGAGGGGGCTCACCAACAACTTCATCAGGCCCTGTCAGAGAATTTAGCTTAACTCGGTGACCTTGCTTCGCTATTTGTACTGAGCCCCTGAGTTCGTGCAGCTCTTACACGTACCATATTTAATAGGCTAAACAGGATGCACCATACGAGGCGAATGGATGGTAATAAAGAAAAAAATGTGTACAAATTATACAAGAGTAAAATTTAGATGTTAAATAGACCACAAGTAAGAAGCTGCAAAGAACCTAAGATTCACTCGAGGCTAGTTAAAGAAATAAAGGAAAAGGTAGAAGTCATGTTATTGGCTAGATAAAGGAAGATGATATAGATATGTGATTAGTATCATCTCCCTTATTTCTGAAATGTTATATTTTCGAGTAATATTTATCATATTTATGCTAAAATATATTTACGCTAATGATTTCGAATGAACTCAGCAAATTGAGATGTTTCTCAGCATTCTGTAGTGAAACAGGAACGAAAGATGTCTTCTCTGTCTGGTAAAACGTTTGCTGCTACTTCTCGTCCTATGTACACAACTATTGGTATCTTGATATGGTTTTATAATGGTTTCAACAGCATTTCTTGCACTTTTATCTTTTCAGTAATTTTTAATGTGATAACCCTTGTCATACCCAGCATTGGCCTAGCCACTCCCCCAGCTTGCGCTTCACTACTAAGATTAATTTTAAAAAGGAACTCTAAACTAAATTTTCCCCCTTTCAAAATATCACGTTGTTAAAATATAATTATTTCAGAAGATATATAAAAATAAATTTTCTGAACCTCACCTTTTGTAATTCTTTGGGTTTTAAAAAATCCCAAAATTTCGATACTTATATTTATTTCTGAACTTTGATAAAAGAAACATAAGTCATAACCAAACTAAGATGAAATTATTATTCAAATACTAAAAAAAAATTCCTCTAATTAAATTATAGAGTTAGTGATGATGATGATTACTTATTTAGTTATATTAAATGAGAAATAGCTAGAAATTTACGCTTGCGCATAAGAAATATTGGTTAAATTCTTATTTTCGAAAACACACAATTTACTAAAATACCAAGTAAATAAAACATTAACACAATATTCAAATATATTAGCAAAATAGACATTATTACCATTCATATTTATTAATAATATGATAAATCTAAAAAGTATAATTAAATACGTTAAATAAATCTAAGATTGGTGGTTATATCAAGTAGGTATATCAAGGGTGTTAATTATAAGAAAATTGTGGCAGATAAAGTTTAAATCTTTTGAATACTCGATAAAAATACACCGCTCGGTAAGGAAAATACGCGCCATTTTCCGTTCGGATAATGATTTAAAATTAATAACGACTCACAAAGTGCGTTAAGTACCATTAAGGACTTAGAATACCCACATCCTCTAGTTCGTTGTACGTAGGTGAGTCAAAAAGTTCTCAGACAAATGCCAGATTATTGAAATGTTCGATTTTGTACAAGTAAATACAGGGTCAAACACGACTTTCATGTTTTCTGAACAATTCCTACAAAATTCGTCATTCAATTTGTCGAGACTCTTTGTATTAGATGTGCTTCAAAAAGGTTACTTTTTTGAACCCATAAAATGGCAAATTTTGAGATAAGAGCGAACATTAAATTCCTGACTAAACTTGATTGGAAGCCTGTTAAGATTATTGACGCTCTACAACAGGTTTATGGTGACTCTTCGCCATGTAGAGCGGTAGTTTACGACTGGATTAAGCGCTTCAAGGGGGGCAGAGAAGAAGTTGAAGATGATCCACGTGAAGGGAGACCCTCCACCTCCATTAACCCAGAAAATGTCGAGCTTGTGAGGAATCTAGTGGATAAAGATCGCCGTATTACTATTGATGAAGTTGCCAATGCATGTGAAATCTCTCATGGCTCAGCATTTGGAATTCTAACTGAAAATCTTGGCCTGAGCAAGCTTTCAGCACGTTGGGTCCCAAAAGCGTTGCGAGAAGACCAGCTGAATCATAGGGCCAACCTTTCTTTGGCTATTTTGACCAAGATTGAAGCAAACGAGGATAGTTTTTTTGAGCGCCTCGTAACGGGAGATGAAACTTGGGTGTATCAGTTTGATCCTGAAAGTAAAAATCAATCAAAAGAGTGGCACCCGAGGGGGGCAGCAGGGCCTATCAAGTTCAAGACAGAGAGGTCCGTTAAGAAGATAATGGCTACAGTTTTTTGGGATTCGGAGGGAATTATTTTAATAGACTTCTTAGAAGGACAAAAAACTGTTACATCCAGCTATTACGAAGGAGTTTTAAGGAAGCTGAAAACTTCAATAGCCAAAAAACGACGAGGAAAGCTCCACAAGCAAATCTTGTTCCACCATGACAATGCCCCTGCACATTCGTCCAAAGCTGTGAGATCTCAGCTACGGGAATTTCGATAAGAAACTCTTGCTAATCCCCCTTATAGCCCTGATTTAGCACCCTCTGACTTTTTTCTGTTTCCAAATTTAAAGGGACACCTAAAAGGAACCCGGTTTCAATCATTAGATGAAGCAAAAAAGCAGGTCATTACTTGGTGCCAGAGACAACCCCGTGAATTCTACAAAGATGGTCTTTACCGTTGGATTCATAGATTAAGAAAGTGTATAGATGTTAATGGAGCTTATGTAGAAAAATGATTACAGTATTATTACAAATAAAAATTTTATGCCATTTATCTGAGAACTTTTTGACTCCCCCTCGTATTTGTGACGTCATAGCTGATGTGATTCGAAAGAGTGTCTACATGTGGATTCCTGGATAAGGTAGAGGTTGCAGGAAATGAGTGGATCAGGCTGTGTTAAAGAATAATCGCTCAGACTGGCATTTTGCTCTTCCCACTATGACTAAGGTAATCATGACAGCCCTTTCGGCTACCTGGCAATAAAGATGGGGGACTGCAAAGAAATATATAGCTTCAAGCTATTGCGGCTCAACATTCTCCGTGGACCTACCACATTTTCCCATGCCTCAATGGCAGTAGGACATTTTTTTGCATCCGAAACGGATACACTAGGAAGATACAACTTCACCGAAAGCAGCACTCCCCTGAACCCTTGTTTTAAGGCTCCTTGGTTCCTCAGAAGTTAAGACATTTTATTGTTAAATGTTCCAGTGTAAAAGCTATCGCGGAACCCGGTTCACACGGACCAAATAAATTACACACAAGAAATTTGTAGAAGACCAGGGATCTAAAGGCCTACCAGAAATTCACCAGAATTGATCAGGACGGTGCTAAAATACGAGGTATCCGCAAGGGGTTAAATAAATACACACATAAAAGTATTTAAAGTAGTATTTACATCAAAACCAAAATGAAATAAATTGACTGCTTACCAATTATACGGAGGTATCTCAAATAATAAGAAAAGTCACAAATGATTATCATCATCGAACGACCACAAGTCGTTTTGACCAAATAGATATTCGCGCATATAAAATTGGATGCTATGAATACATTGCTTGAAGCCGAAACGATCCGCGCCGTTGAAGATGAAATAGGCTTCGCTACTCTAGTGACAGGTGTTCCCGGAATAACCTCCCTGTCTTACGTCCCTTACCCGAAAGTCCAAAGTTACACGAATAAAACTTAATTAATTTTAAAAAGTACGTAAGAAGAAAGAAATACTCAAAAATACCTGATACCAGAGCAGTGAAACAATAACCCACGTCGGAAACTTAGGTGAAAGAGGCCAGGCGACGATGAGTGTAATCAACGCAAGTCCACAGGGGTGAATACGATGACGGTCTTCGGCGTGGAGAAACCCACAGACGGCGATATCGGGGCGAAAGGCGTCGAAACCACGGGGAACACGACTCGAAGGCTCCACGATCCGAAAGAAGGAATTCGAGATGACAGAATTCCCCAAAGAGGAGATGGCGAGGTGACTGGGGGGGGGAGCTTTCACGTGCCTAGTGTGAACGGCTTCCCAAAGGAGAACATTTCCAAAAGTAACTGGAGGAACACAATTTGATGCAGCCGACAGAGGGGCGGCGACAACACTGGCAGGAATCAATGGCAAAAAATCCTCGCTGCACGAAGGAATACAGTACCAGTCTTCAATAAATGAACAACGCCAAAGGCAAGTGACGGAAAACGATTCAGCGGGGCAATCAAGGGGAGAATCTTCGCAACTGAATAAATTAAAAGGTCTCACGGCCCGATTTATATCCTTCAGTCCGAAAGGGGAAAATGGAAGTTGGGCACAAGGGAAGTATTAAGTCGCTTCTCCTACGCAAATTAGGCTGGCAAGTTACAGAAGTTTAGGCCCAAAATGGTAGCCTCGAATCGGGTCGACCTGCGCTAAACACCGTAAACTATGATGAGCAAGGGAAGGCATGGGAATACGAGGGCCAACCCTTTACACCCAGTCAGGGGAATTTCTTAGGTACTACCTCTCCTAATCTTGCGACAGGTGAGATCACTATCTTCTATCTTTTGGAAAAGGTCCTGGAAACTGCACTCTGGTATGATTGATAGTAAGGTGGTGGTGGACCTCCTTCGTTTTATTTAATTATTTAACTTGCAAAAGCGAGCCACTGAGAGGGGCGGGTTTCCCTCTGACACTCCAGCGTCCATTATCAATATTGTTGTTGTTTCTATTGTTTTATCTTGTCATTTGTTTCATTTTCTAGATTAGGTTTTGGTTAATATCACGTTCAAAAATATTTTCATTTACCACTACCATTTCTCCGTAGCGTATTTTTATTTCCACACCCACCCTAAATCAACTCCCTAGCCCATCCTTTTGGCCATTCCTCACAAACGCAAACTCGTCATAATTTTCAGAAAATTGCAGCTTGTCTTATTAGCGCTTTTTGCCTTTTTTGCATCTTTTAAAACAACAAGAATTATGCACCTATAATTGCGCCATGTTCAGGAGCAATTCACCTAAACCCTAACGAACATCGTAAATACTCAAGGTTTTTATAGTATTGGCCAAAAACAAAATAGGTCTTCGAGCTAAAGAAGAATTTATGTTTTGTGGCAAATGTGAGTGATTTAATTGCTAATTAATCCGCTTTCGTATTACATTATAAGAGAAGAACCTTTATTAGCAACGATTGCAATTCTTTTATACACACAAAAACTCTTAGAAAATTTAATCTAAAGGAGAAAAATTCACGGTTAGTAAAAGGGGAGGAGAGGGAGATATGCCTATAGATTTAGAATATAAATAAAGACTAGGGTCTAAATCAATCTGTGTCTTGCAGGAAATTCGAAATGGCTCTTCAACTTCAATCAGTGTCATTCTCAATGTCTAGACTTTCTTAGGAATTCTTCTATTCATGTTTTGTGGATGTTTGAAATTTAGCTTAAGGCATAACACATGTCTTCATTTTTGGAATGAGTGGAATAAATGGAAAATCGAAGAACCTTAATAAAAATAGATAAAAGGGCCTCCTCCCACCTCCCAAATGCAATTCAAAAACTGAGTATCAGCTTCTTGTTCCTAATTGCAGGGAAGATATTTGATTACTGATCGGATTTATAAAGTAAATTTCTATTTTTTTAATAGTAAATATTTATAAAAAGGCTTATTTTTAAAGCTAAATTTAATAAAAAATCCCAATACAAATCTGGGCTTTAATATTTGACGAAATTTGATTTATTTTGTTTATTCTTTTTAACTTTAGGCTCATGTAGGTTATGATTGGCCATTGGCGCTCTACTAAATTACAAACAAAACAGAAAGAAAGAAAACAATGATTGTTTTCGTAAATAAATGGTCAAATAAATGTTTATATCCCTCGGTCGGGACCGATGAGAAAATAGACAAAACAAAGAGCAGAGTAGACAGAGGGAAGAGATAGAAAGTACCGATAGATTGAGGACGAAAGACAAGGAAGGTTCATTCGGGGAGCATCGGCCGTCAATTGCATGATTCCCACCCTAAAAAGGGGACTCATTCTCTAAAGGGCAATTCTTCCTTAAGGGAAGCGATCCAGCCACCACAGGAGAGAACTTCAGAGACGAAAGGTACTGCAGTTAACCACATATTCAGAAGAATAATCTCAAACTCTAAACTCTTATACCTGCAAATCTAGGAGAGTTGCGTGCCTGCACAATCCCGAGCGCCTTCGATGGTCTTCGTTTATGTATTCTTATCTCTGTTCCTTCAGCACATCTTCACTTCCTATCACTGCACTAAGTTATTTCTAATTCTCATTATTATAATTTTGATGCTAACGCTAATTTCCTCTTTATAGATAATAATAATAATACTAATAATAATAACACTTTAACTTATTATTTATCCATTTACTTCAAACAAAGTGTCCGTCTATTCATTCTTCAAATAAAATTATAAAAAAAATAAGATTATTGATTTGACTAAGTCCTATCTCCTCTTCTTCGCATTTACAATTCCTAGTACGTACGTATTAGAAATCTTGATCCTTGCTTCTGTGTGTAATTCTCTGTATCTGCAAAATGTGGTTGTTAGAGAATATTCGGTGCAGAAATAATATTATTAATTATCATGAGCGAGGAGAACTTGGCCCAGTTCCGTGTTCTTGACTGCTATCATAGAGTTTTGCAATCAATCTCATTCTCAAGTGAACTAAAATTGTCTTTCTTTCATTTATATCAGTCACACATCATTCTATTATGTTTTCCAAACCCTACAGTTGAAGTAACTCCTACCAAACCTAGGAGACTGGTCGAAAAAGAAGGTCGGGGGAAAACAGGTAAACTCTAGTGCTCCTTGTTTTTATATATTATATTGTTCTGTCACGAAATATTTGTAGGTAAGTATACAGAATGCAAAAATAAAGGCACGATCGTGTTATTATCAATATTAGCTAAATTTTCTATTGTGCTCTGAGGAATAATCCTAGTTTGGATTCGAAAGCATAGCCAATCTATTTTCTATCTGTTTCACTTGAATTTGTATCACCAGTGAGGGTGTTTTTAACAGTTAGTAAGTTACCTGGATTTCTTTATCACTGTCCCTTGCTATGCCCTTTTATCCGTCTAAGTTTTTAGTTTAGAGAATCCATGAAACCTTTTTGTAGTAACATCTCCCGTGTGGCTTCGACTGAAAGTTCATGCAATCTCGAAACCTAAATTTGTATGCAAATTATTAGACTTGACGAGGAATCCAAACTTCTGAATTGCACAATTTCAATATTTTCCTTCCCTGCTTTGAAATAATGAGGGGGTTGAAAGATCCTTTTGAAAAGAACTTTTGGAAAAGTACGTTTAGCAAATCTGGAGAGATAATTCGAGTTATTTTATAAGGTAATAGCGTCAGGTTGAATAATAAATATAATAGCTTATTTGGCGTATGTTTTACATACAAGATTGTTATAGGAAGAAAAAAGGGCCATCGCAGGAACAGAAAGATCATTCAACATTGATAGTAAGTGCTTCTTTTTCCAAGATATGAGCAGCTGGATTTGGTGTAGGTAATGTATAGTGCGCGTGTTGTAAAGGAGTTCTCAACGGGATATTTAGTTTTATGTGCATTGGCGGAGAGAAAGAGACCAAGTTTGTAACATAATATAAATATGATCTTTTATAGATCAACATAAGGAGAAGTAAAATAGTTAAACTATACCGAGTAGACTACTATTGGCATAAGAAAGATCTGGGATACATTATAATCTATAAAGAATAGATATATATATATATATATATATATATATATATATATATATATATATATATATATATATACATTTTACTTGCCCTCAACAATCTTTCTCTCTCTTCCTCTCTCTGTCTCTCCACTTCTCTATCCGCAGTTGAACATTAGTGGCATTTTTTCTTTTCCCTCGACGCTTAATTTCTCTCATTGATCTCTCATGGGGGATGATATAAGGCAATAAAGATTGTGAACAAGTAAAAAAAGTATTTCCCTCGTCCAGCCCTGAATTAAGTTGCCATCATCCAAATTTGCTCTAATTTGGTTTTCTTGGGAGGAGGAAGTCTACGAAATTATTGGTGCTCTTAGTCAGAAAAGGCAAAAGTAGAGCTGCAGGGAACAAATTGAAGATGGGCCGATATTGAAACAACTTATATATGCAGGGATAATAGTCTTAAAGTTAGATAAACTACTAAAAAAATTAAGAAGAATATATATATATATATATATATATATATATATATATATATATATATATATATATATATATATATGAGAAATTAAACCACATTCTCTGAAGTCAATTTAATTCAGAACAGTTTCAGTGTATCTCACACCCTTTTTCAACTGACACTGGGAAAAAAATGAGAAAAGCATAACACAAGATCCCCTCTTTTTCCCCCCAATCCCCTACTTGTGGCTAACCTGGGGGGGGTAGGCCTAAACATATTGAAGGGCTGACATTTTACTATTTTATTTATTTGCGATCTTATTACAGGATTAAAAGAAAATTGCCCCTTAGTTAGATTTAAATTAAGAACTGACGATATCAAGCTCGATTCTACGATTCTTCTCCTAACATAGTTAGCCGATTTGAATACCATTTTACTTCCATTGAAATCGATCGTATGATTCTTGTCTCTAACATGGCAAAATATTCCACTGCTTTCGCTGCCCACTCTAATATCTATTTTGTGTTCGTACAATCTCTTGTCTAAATATCTTCCCGTTTCCACTATATAAACTTTATGGCAATCGTTGCATGGTATTGCATATACTCCTATGTTATGATGTTCTTTGGGTTTCCTGGCCATCATCAATTGGTTTAAGGAATTATTATATTTAAAGGCTAGATTAATACCCGCTTTTCCAAATATGTCCTTTAAACGGGTATTAATCTAGCCTTTAAATATAATATATATATATCTAATATATATATATATAATATAATATATATATAATATATATATATATATATATATATATATATATATATATATATATATATTTATATATATATATATATTTATATATATATATATATATATATATATATATATATATATATATATATATATATATAATAGATGCATTTATATTCCCAAAGAAACGAAAATTGGTATCACAACACTAAGGGAGGTAACCATTGAAAGCTTAAGAACGAAAATTTGATATATAGAGATGGAGAAAATCGTGAAAACTAATTTAACCGTTATATGAAAAATAAATAAAGGAGTTGGATCCTCAAGTCCGTGCCCCACTCCTACTAGAAAACACCTGTCTTGTCTTTCACTGGATAAAAAAAAAAAACCTACATTTCGTTATTCAAAAGGCTTCTTGAATCAACTTTTGGGGTTTGAGGGTGGTAGCTCAGTCGATGAGCGTCGTGGTCATAGTAACGATGATCGCTTGAGGACACAGGTTAGAATCCTACTCCTTTATTCACTTTTACATATAACGGTTAAAATTAGTTTTCACGATCTTCTCGGTCTCTATATCTCAAATTTTCCTTTCTTAAGCTTTCATTGGTTACCTTCCTTAGTGTTGTAATACCAATTTTCATTTGTTTGGGTCTAGAAATGCATATACATGTATATATACACGGGAGATCTGCGAGGCCTTTCGAATAATCGTCCTATACAAAGCAGACGATTACTCGAAAGGCCTCGCAGATCTCTCCTTCGTGGCTGTTGACTTTATTTATATATTCATCGCGTTCCATATTTTCGTGATTCAGTTATATATATATATATATATATATATATATATATATATATATATATATATTAGAAGACATCGCATTTACGCGATATATAGCAATGAAAAAATGCAAAAGAGTAATGATAAGCTACAATATATGAATCCGAATTTATTTTACAGCAGATAACTAGTTTCAGCTGTCAGCAGCCATCTTCAACTGTGTAATGAAATATGAAATCAGCACCATCCAGTATATAGAGGCGAATTAAAAGATGAAACAAAAATAAATCAGAGAAAACAAAACGGGGAAAAACATAAACATTTGCCTCGGTTCCGGAGCGAATGAAAAGACTAAACAAAATGAAACCAGAGGAAGGAAAACGGGAAACCATAAATAGAAATATTAGGCGTGATACCGAGACAAAGATGGAATATAATGAAATCAGAGAAAACAAACTGGAAAAATGATTACTAGCGTGAAACCGGGGGCAAAGATGTTAAGATGGTTCGGGTGGTCATAAATGAGTTTGGCAACATAATAGAGAAAAGATGCGGCAAGATTTTGAATCTGAGGTGTTCGATATAGCTAAGGTTTTGCCATTGTTTGCTTGCAGACTGAGAGCTATATTATTGTTTTGGAAGTTATAGCCAACCTGTACAAATGGTCAAAGCATTTATGAGCAACTTTAGTCTCCCGGCGATGATGAGCACGTATTTATCGATTTCTCAACGGAAGACTCAAAACTACAATGAAATTAAGCCTGTTATTTGATTCAATTTCAAAAGAGAATAGTCATATATACCCGTTGATTTAGACACAATAGGAAGAAATTTAATGAATTATTTTTTACCTATAGTACTAAGTTTAGATAGAAACATAAAAAAATGGTTGAAATTGTCAATAGTTGTTTTGCTAAATTATATTAAAAATCATTTTAGTTAGAATTCTTTGTAAAGAAAGTAAAACCAGGGTTAGAGCACATTTAGAGCGAAGCAAAGGTAATATATCTAATGCAAGCAACAGAGAAAGAATATTTTTTGAAAATTAGTTCCAAAGTTGGACTGAAAGAAAATATGTTAAAAAGGGAATTCTCAACTGAAAATCAATAGTGTTGATTTTAAAGGGATTATAAAGTTACGACCATTGAGAAGCAATAGGAGACTCTTCTTATTTTATTATTTATGTAACAAATAAGAGGCATATAAAAAGTAATTTTTTCTTAGGTAATGAAAAGAAGTCTATTTGAGAAGAGAGAGAGATCAGATTCTAATTCATTTGAACACCAGAATTCCTATGTAGCATTAAATCAGTTAGTGCTACTAGCTCGAAGCACCTCTCTAAAAAATAGCATATCTGGGGATGAACGGTGAAAACCATTACCATCGATCAGGTGCCTCAGGAATAAAAGAACCTATTTCAATTTAATTTCAATCATTTCTGTAGGGATTTCTCATAAAATGCTGACAGGATAATAGGATGTAATAATAGGTATAAATGAAATAAAAAGTCCTTTCTGACAGGTTATAGGATTTATTGCTGGATGAAAATATTGATGAGATTTTCGGTAAAGATATTTGGGGGAAATTTGTGGTAAGATGTTCTGTATTCGTAAATGAGCCCTTATCTAAAGATGACACGGAAATAAAGAAGAAAGAACTAGATATTTTGTGTGTGTGTTTACAAGTCGTCGATTAAAAAGGTGGTGATAAGTTTAGACCCCAATAATTTAGCAACGGAAATTTGAGAGGATAAATGGGTGGTGTTCAGTTGGTCTTCTTGTTGGGGAAAATATATGATGCTGTTTTTGAGTCAAATGAGTGGTGTGAAGAGAATTATCATCGATAAGTATTTTTGGAAGATGGGATTTTTCTTTGCAAGAGTTATCATTGCTGAGAAATGATAAAAATTTGGATTTAAAAGAAATGGGTAGTATAAACAATGCCACAAGTGAGAACGGGATTGAATTAAAAGTCTGAAAGTCAAAAAAGATGAGTTGAAAGAAATAACAAAAATAATGTCACAGGTGAGGATGTGGTTGGTTTAAACGTTTAGATGACCTAAAAAGGAACTTTTAAAGGAGAATTTTTCCCATCTTGATGAGAATAGTAGTAAATTAGAGGTCGTATAAAATGATGATACATAATTATCTTATGAAGGCAAATATTAGTAAGAGGAAAAGGAAAAAATCATATAGCAGGTTGCTATTTTACATATGGCTGCGAACTGGCCAGAGGACATGATTCATTTCTAAAGTACTTTTTCAAATTGGAAAAGATCGAGCTACAACTACGTAATATTTACTCAAAACTCTGCTTTAGACAGTGACGAGATTTATTTGGCTTTCTTTCATCTCTGAAGAAAGTAAATAGACCTGATAAGATTGAGAATTCTACCCAGGGTATGGAAATATTTACCTAATACATTATTTAAATTTGAAGAAGTGAATTAATATATGTACTCTAGATTAGGATTTAGTTTGTTGAATAACACAAAATTACCCTGATAATTATTTAATAGATAATAGATGAACCCGACAAGTGGAAGTAAACGAAACTGTTTGAGGTCAACTTGAAAAAATAATTGCAGAGGATGCTTGCCTTCGAAGGCTCGTTCTCCCTAATACCCTGGCGGCAAAAATTGTTAATTGATCTTCTTTTTAGCGCTGTTGGATTGGTTTATTGGATACAATCGCTTGATTGGCGTGGAAGATGCGTGTCCCTCGGACGTGGCCAATGTGTCATAGTGGCTCCTCATTCTGTCCTGTTATATTTAGTCTGCGTCCGCAAGACTCAGCAGTTTCGTTCTATTACTCTCCCGCAAAGAGTGAACCAATGGAGCCAATGTCAATCCTATTTGACATCCCATCCTTTTGTAAATGTTGTTATTCAAAAGAAATATTATATCTTTAAATGCAATTTTAAGAAGTTTTTAAAAGTCTGACTTTTTTTAACCAACAACCTTGGTTTTAAGTAGTGTTGTAAAGTGAATCACAGGTTATATTAGAGGATGAAACCAGAGGGTTATCGGTAAAGAGAGCTTCAACATCGAAACTAGGCATGTGCTATTGCCTAAATCTAGAGGAGTTAAATAAATCTACGAATTAAATATTAAACTAATTTTTAGTAACAAGGTCGATGAAAGGTAGCAAAAAATTCCATAGATTATAATAACTAGGTCTACCAATAGCAAGTATGTTTTGATGGATTTGTAGTCTAGTTTTGCCAATTTTCGGAAGTCTATAAATTATCCTGCCGGGAGTCCAAACTTAATTAAAATGAATGCTAGTATTTTTCAAAAATCCTTTAGTAATAATTTAGCAAAGTTAGCTTTAGTTTTTTTTGGTTATTATGACACTGAGAAAGATGTTCAGTAATTAAACAAAAATAGAAGCATTATTCAATGCACAATAAACTTTACCAACGTAATATGTATTATTTAATGAACACTATACCCTTTTCCTTATCTAGTTTGCATCTAAATCCGAATTTTTTAAGCTCTTTAAAGTATTAATATCAGAAATGCTGAGGACGATTAAAATTCGTACGTTATATTTGTCTAAGTCCGAATTAGATAGGGACTTTATATTATAAACAACAGAAGAGAAATCTCGCTCCCACGGTTGCGTGTTAGTATGCATCATACCATCGTTTCAAATTCATGGAAATAATTAATGCATCTAATCTTATAAAGGACGGACAACATAAATCTAAGCCTCAAGCTAAAATTTTATTTTTGAACAGGCGCTAAAATTAGAATTAATAGGTGCATCTCAAAAAGAGCTGTATTTGATGAATTTTGGCATTAATAGTTTGATTAGATGTTGCTGGCATAGCCAAACCTATGTGGTTGAAAATGTTCTGAATTGATCTTCATTTTTCCTCATTTATTTCCTTATCTTTCGTTGCATGGGTATCATCAACTATATCCCAGAAATGGCCTAACGCTTTTGTATTCGTCTCATTGTCAGATGAGAGCAAGCCCTTATATTTTTGTTAAGCCTTAGGGAAATTTAATGTCTGCTCATACAGGTTGATTCCATAAAACTTTAGATATTTTTTTTAATATTTAGAAGTGAGGCTAAATTTATAAGATCGAGACAATATTGAACGGAAAATTATCCATGTAAAACCGATTTGAAAAATTATCACAATGTTAAATTTGTTTGGACTCTAAAAGATACTCGTATTTTAAAATTTCTTGATGGATGAAAGGACTGGATTATTCTCAAATGCAGTCATATTCAATCTTTAGCAAATTAAGGAGGATTTGGATGAACCATTTTGCCCAATTTTATTTTTAGCAATTAATCATATTCTTAAGTTGAATTTATCATTATAAAGACATTTGCTACATCAGATATTATTAAATATAAATCATGCTTAATTTAAATGAATAGCTTATGTAAAAGAGGAAGGAGGAAAGAATGGTCATCTCCAATGCCAATTTAAGAAATATCCTTCCAATAGGTCAATAAATACTTCGAGGAGGCAGGAAATAAGTCCCGAAAAGGCAAATGTCTTCAACGCGAAATTTCTGAAACATTCCCTCTTAGAATTATTGGTTGCTATTTCTTGGTATTTATGGATTAAGTTCGCTTTTCTCAGCTTTTTACAAAAAAGAGCTCCCTGTTATAGGCGTAATTAAAATTAGGAGTTGGATCTTGAACTCCTCTACCTACCACATCAAGCATATTACAAATTTAAAATTTTCAATGATTTTTCAATTAGTAATAGCGAAAGTTTCATCTTTATGAAGCCCCAGGTTTTCCAAACAATTAAATTGGTATATATTCTCGGCCAATTTTGGTTCATTTACGGTGTCACTAATTAGTTTAGATTCTGTTATTAATTTAAATTTCTTTTATTATTTCATAACCTTGCAATACAGTACGATAAGAACTTTTAGAAATTTCGAGCTTTAATTTTTAATGCACCTAATAACAACAAGTTAGTTATTGTGTGAATAAACAACACATCTGCCACGGTATTGTGACCTTAGGAAAAACATATTCCAAGGCATTGTGTCAATAAGAAACAAATTATTCAGGGCATAATCTTTGTAGGTTAAGAACCCAGAATAAGAGATTAGCCCTTGGATTTCTAAGGTGCCTCGATTTTCAGCTCATATTATAGGTGCAAAAGGATGAAATGGATTTTCCCTAATGAAAGTAACTACTTGATCGCAAGGTCTTGTAACCACCGGATTAATGCCAATACTTGTTATAGTACTATCAATTTCTTTAACGGTCAATTTTAACTTTCGAACGGTTTCTTTAGTTATATAGTTTTAAATAAAAGAACCTTTTAGTTATTTAATTTTAGTTGAATTTGATTTAAATTTACTTTGGGAAATTTAAGTGATGGGAGAAATGCTGGGCCACCAAGATTAAAGCTACAGTTTAGGCATGGTTATTTAGTGCCATCATTCTTTTAGTTCTTTTTTAGGACATTTTCTTATTTTATTTTGGAGTTTTTTATTCCCTGATGAAGCCATTTTATAACAAAAAATGAAAGATGATCCTATTATTACAATATTCACGAGGATCAAGGTTGTTTTACCCTTATTGTATTGATAGTTTTGACCAGGGCAAAGGGTATGGTAGTCAATCTCTTTGATTTTATTCAATTTAATGACGTTTGAAGTGTAAATAGAGCAATAAAAATACTAATATCTCGGCCTTGCAAAGCTTACAAGGTCTATTGGCTGAGACAACAGTACCTTTAGAAGAAAAGTTCGATTTATGAGATCCATTACTTGGTTATTTTTAGTATTCCATTTCTATAAAAGAAATTTGAGTTTGGGATAAAGGTACCCATGTCCTACGTTTATGCTCAATGCTTCAGGAGGTCATGATAAGATTTTGAATTGTTTTATGAATCTCCGGATCTCCTGAATTATATTCAGTGGCCTGAGGGATTTCACTCTGAAAATCACTTAAAGTTTAGTAAATTTTCTCATATCAGCCTGAGAATCCTGAATTGATTCATAAATGTCGGACTATTTACTATTTAAGTGGTGTTAATAATGGCAAATTTAATTTGGTTTGATGATGCATAATACTCTTCAAGTTATTTTCATGCTTCATCATATATCACCTCACTTTCCTAAATTCTACATATTAATATTGTTTTAGGTAGGCAAAATATTTTTGTTTAGGTGTAATAAATGCTTTAATTAGCTTATGTAATATTTTATGGTATCTCCAGAAAAAGGCAGTTAGAGAAAGCTGAGGTATTATTAGCTTTTATCTTTACAGAATTGCTCCAAAATCAGAGTCGCAGCCAGGGTTAGATCGATTTGTATCTTCAAAATATTTTATTAATTGGTTATTTCTGCTTTGCATTGTTCATTATTCTGTTCTTATTTTTGTTGTCTTTTAAAGTCTTCATTGCGAGTCACAAATTCGTCAGAAATTTTAGCATTAGGATGAGTTAGGTCTTATCTACTTTGAAAAGTAGAAACAGAAGAAAATGGGGGGAGCACTAAAAGGGGTAAAGAATTTGTTGAGAGCGGGCTTCCTACAAACCCCCACCCCCAAACGGAGACAAGATGTAGGGTTTTTGAGGAACCCTCCTTATGTCCACGAGCTTTGAAAGATGTGCGTAAAAAAGAATAAAATAAAAATTTCTAGAAAGAAAAAAACAACAGGAAGCCTCAATCTTTTTTATATAGCCAGATACAATTGTAAAGGAAGGACCCGTCGCTTTTCCACCCGCCAGGTGTAGCCGGCGACACTGGCCAACCCCTTGCTGGATATTGGAGATTATAAAAAACAGAAGCGTCTTTGATTTCTGATGTGAAGCGAACTCATCTCTGATGATTAATTCCAAGATTTTGTCAATAAGTTCAGTTAATACATTTTCAAACCAAGATTTCAGTAAGTTCATTTACTAAAATAGCAATCTAATCCTAGGACTTAAAATTCATAGGAATAGAATAGAAACTCCGCCATAAATCATTTACGTGGATGATGGTCCTATAATAATAGTACTAACAATAATAATAATAATAATCTATCCCCAAAAGCCATCGAACAAATTTCATCCACCTAGATTCTAGGTCTGTTTATTTATATAGGTGTGCGATTTAGAATAATTTTCGTCCATATTCTGTGACCGCCTATGGTTTGTATCTTGCTAATCTCATTCAGACTAAGGTATCAGGCGGCTATGCAGCGAAATACATTCAATCTCTTTTTTAAGTATTTATTCTTTATCTTCGGCCTCAATTCGCCCCGGAAAGTATTCTTTTCCGAGCTATCAACGTCTAAAAACGCTTTCCGAGGAGCTAGAATCCCTAAAATCACTCATTATCACTTTTCATCGCCTGAAAGCACTGAAAAGCACTATTTCCCGAGCTATCATCGCATAAAATAAGCACTTCCTATGCTATCGTCACTATTTTTCGATTTATCTTTACCTAAAATCACTGTTTCCAGGGCTTTCCAAGCTCATCCACACCCTACTTTACAAAATGAAATACCTCTTACGGGTCCTTCTTCACTTTATTCCACTTTTGCTGATTCATCATGCATCTCTCTCAAGTTGTCCATTTTTGGCAATACGCTTACTCGAGAGTGTTCCTCCACCTTCCATACTATAGTCTTCCTCCCATCACCCAGCATATGTAACAAGGAGTAACAAGAAAAAGAGGTAGCCTAGTAGACCTTACGATTCATTCAAAGAGGGTACCTTTGAGTGAACACTTGAGCAGGCGCAGTCCTCTAATGGGTCAGGTTGACGTTCTAGAAGAGTACTCGCGCCACGCTTCAAGTCTCCAAGCGGCTATTTTTCATAACTTTGTCTAGTCTCGACTTGAACTGTTCAACAGAATTGCTGCTGACGACTTTCACTGGGAGTGCGTTTCAATGGCTGCAGATGCTATATGTGAAACATTTCCCACACAGATCACGCTGGTAACGCTTCAGTTCAAGTTTGTAGCCGTGACTTCTTGTTCTGCTCTGGCTAAGCTGGAAAATATCCCTGTAGTCCAATTCCAGTAATCTATCTTCGTAACTCTTGTGTCCGATAGAGGGAATCAGTTTGGTTGCTCTGGCTTGTACACGTTCTAATCTTGCCATATCCTTTCGAAACGAAGGACTTCAAAATTGTACGGCATACTCCAGGTGCGGTCGGACAAGGGAGTTATACAAACACAGTACTATCTCCTTGTTTCGATATCCAAACTGTCGCTTTATATACCCGAGCATCCTTTATGCTTTCTTCTCCGCCTCAATACACTGCCTCGAGAACTTGAGATCACTAGTGATCGTTACACCCAAGTCCTTCTCAGTGTTAGTTGATTCAAGAGCAGTGCCTTTAAGGATATACTGAGATTGGGGGTTTCGGTGAACGACATGCATCACTTTGCATTTGTTCGCGTTAAATAGCATTTGCCCGGTGTCCGACCACTCCCCAATCTTCCGAAGTTCATCTTGAAAGCAGGCAGTATTTCCTTCCTTTGCGACGTTCATACCAAGCTTGGTATCATCGGCAAATTTAGAAATCTTCTCAACCATATCACCGTCTATATCGTTGACGTAGATTATGAACAGTAGTGTTCCCAAGACAGAACCTTAAGGAACACCGCTAGTAATGGGCACCCACTCAGAAGCCTGTCCATTCAACACCATCATGCAGCTTCCTATCAGATTCCCAACCAAAACAATTAGGATTCACTGACGCTCTAGTCGCCAGAGTGCCACTCCTAACATCTAAAATCTTGAGTTCTCTCTCTGTTTAATCTCTTTTATTATCATTTCTCACGCATCCTAAATACTAAATCTGCGCCATTTGCACCCCTAAATACCATTCTTACTGAACAATCCTCGTCAAAATCTTGAATCAATATTTACCAAAACCCTCTCACTCTCATCCACTAACACCAAGTTAACCGCACTTACTAACATAGATAGAACTCATCACAAGCCACACAACCTTTTCCCTCACTCCTAGGCGTAATTCTGTCATTAATCCATCGATTAAAATATTTAACAGCCATGGCGACATTACACAACCTTTTCTGAACCGTCCCTCCCGATCTTATGGTGAGCCACCCACTCAAACCTTCTCTCAGTCCCACGCATACCTACCTTCCAACGTAAATACTCTTCCAACCATCCCATAGTATACCACTCACCCATACATTCTTAGCATTATCATAGAGCTCCTTATCCCCAATATCATAATCCTTCCCTAGATCCATGAACTGAATATACACTTTGCAACCACGTATTTTATCTGCTCGCTGTATTAATGAAAAGACTTGATTCATTCACACCCTACTATACAATAAAGAGCCTTGTTCACTCCCTCTCAATCTATCAGTTAGTGTTTCTATAAGTCCAATTAGATTTTTCCATACACCTTAACTACAACCATCAAAAACTTATCACGTTCTAGTTCTTACATTCACCTTTCTCCTATTTTCACTCACACAACAGCTCTATTACTTAACTCTTACAATCTTCAGTCAATCTTCTACTTTCAACTCAGCTACCATACCAATCTTATAACACAAACACCATCTACCTTTTCAATTCAGCACCTATATCATCTACTCCAGTTGCCTTCCCATATTTCATACCTCGCACACAATTAACAACCTCTTGTATTCTAAACTCTTTCATGCCTCAATATAGCACGTTATTTAAATCTACGCAAACTATCATATTTACATTTGCAATATCTTCCAAAACCTTATTATAAAAGTCTTAAAATTATTTTCAACATCTACTTTTATCCTCTTCATTACTTGCAACTTCTCTCTCATTCCTACACTTGATGTCAACAAAGCTTTTCTTCTTCTGGCTCTTTACCCTTCTTACTTTCTTTCATAAAGGTTTCCTGTTTCCATCAGCATCATCTCCAATTTTACATTCAACCGAGTTTACCTGTCATCTTCATATACACTATTAAGTATTTTAAAATCCGCCTATCTTGCATTAAACTTTTCGCTTCGCATCGTTATTCCGCCATTTAGCATATTTTCTAATCTCCATTTCTGTCACACACCGATACTCAATGCCTTATTTACTGTTTGCTCTGTTTTGATGATCGCACTTATTTGCTCGCTTCTACTCTTGAGCATTCTCGCATACTCTCCAATTTCACTCTGATACGTTCTCTAATGGAGAAAAGAAAAAGAAGAAGCAAAGAAAGATAAAAACGGCCTTTTCTACCCGGGCTAACCATGGGCCAATCAAGAAGACTATGGGTGAATTGCACGGCTGAAGAATAACTGCTCTCGACTCAGAGCCATTGATATGGATGTTTATGTCGGTCTCTCTTTCCCAAAACTGATTACCATTCTATCAAATTTGTACATAGAGGGTCGTTAGCCTCCAGAACAATCTAATGTTACTTAATAAAGGAAGAATTGCAGCTCTTCTTAATCCTTCAACCAAAAGTGAAACGTTTAATGCATCTTCGCATCAATTACATCACAATATCACATAAAGCATCGTATTATACTAAAATATGCACAAAATCTGGCCGGAAAAATGCCCTTTTTTAATCGCCACGCGTAGCCCCGCGGCCCTGAAGCTGGAATTAACGGGCTAATCATCTCTTGATCTCGTTGCTTCTCAACCCCGTTTAATAAGGAAATTTATTCGCCACCATTCCTCAAATTTATGGCATCTTTGCAAATTAGATACAAAAATTGAGAAGCAAAAGAACTTTAGAAGATTATAATAACAGCCATGGAAGAGAAAGGAGAAAGAGCAGTGATCACTTTATTAAGGAAGATGAAATCCAACGGACAATCACCGCTGTGATTTTATTCAGGGAACTTTGAAGATATTTTTTTAGAATGGTAAGGAAGAGTGATGGCCAATTGGAGCCTTTGCCTTTTACTCAGGGTTAAGAAGATCGAACAAGAGGGCGCTAGATAAGGATGAGAACAAAAATACAGATAGGTGAGAAAGACAAGAAAGGGGTTGTGTCTTAAGAAACGGGATAGGAATTGAGCTAAAATTAGACGCCAAAGTTCTGGGTGTCGATACAAAAAGGTAATAAATAGTGGTGGACATCTCGAACGAAATTTTGCTTCCACAACAGCCAGCCCGCATATACACTCCTATACCTTCCAATACCGTAAATTTGCAAACTCCATGAATTCTGCTGTTAAGGAAACCCAAATCTGCAATCGCGAACTGTTTTATATTTGTATAATGTTCATTGACCTTCATATACCATGTTTCGTTTTATTCTAGATATCATTAGAGGATTTTAAGCATTTTGTCATGTGTCGATGATATTTTGATGTTAATTGGGTTAAATAAACTTTTTTATTCCTCCACTACGGCTATTATTATAAATATTAAGCTTTAAAATTATTCTAACAAACATCTGATGACAAACTTCTCGTTACGACGCCTCAACAAAGAACACAATCATAGTTTTAATGCAATTAGGCACGTTTTTGTTGTCTTACCAAATAAATATGTGTTTATATTGAAATATTCATCAATTTAGCCGCCCTTGGCGGTGAGTATGCGCTCCAGGTGATAGCTGAAGGCCATGCACACGTTGCAGACGAAGTCCTTCTTTACGCTTTGCGCATACGCGGTTGAAGGAGGACTTCAGCTCGTCGACGTGCTGTGGTAGACATTGCAGGCCTTGCCCTCGACATGCGATTACACGCTAGAGTCGAATGAGTTGAGGTCTGGCGACTGCGGCGGCCAAAGTTCCTTCGACCAGAATTACATGTTTGACCCGAAATACTCTTGCACGGTCTTGGCTGCGTGGATCGGAGCACCGTACGGCTGAAACACGTAGTCCTCCTGCTTTTTGATCTTTCTCACCCAGGGTAGGACTTTTGTGGCCAAGATATCCTTGTACTCGGCTGCAGTGAGCCTGTAACCAGCCGCGAACTTCAACGGCGGCATCTTCTCGCCATTCAAAGCCACGATGCCACCCATCATCAGGAAGGCCGGCTCTTGGTCATGGACAAGTAGTGGACCTCGGAGACATCTTGGTTAAAGCTTACCACAGTCTCATTCTGCTTCTTGATGACCGGATCAACTGTGAAGGTTTTTTATCAGAAAAAAATTGAGAATTAGATTGCCATGACTCCTCAAGTCGCTTAGAAAGCGACGACAGCGCTCCCTGCGTTGTTCTCGCATACGGTCGGTAAGCAAATGCTTTTCACCTACCTGAAGCTCTTGACCTTCTCCTCCTTGGCAGTCTTTGAAACCGTGGCCACGGATATTTTCTTCTTCGCGAGTGCTATCATTTCTAGATTCGGAGCAATTTCGAAGGCTTTTCTCACAGCTAAACGGTTGGCAACTTGAGGTCTTCCTGAAGGAAGTCAATCTTTGAGGTCTTTACCATTCTAGAGCCTCTCCTCGACTCTGTGGATGCTTTATCCGGATGACTTCGAGCCGCGTGGCGATATCGGACTTGTTGTGGACCACGCGCAAGAGAGCAAAAATCTCTATTCCTTTCACTTCTATCTCAAAATACTTCACGCAATAGAAAATACGTTTTAATGACACATGTAAACCTCTCAAAAGATAAAAAAAAAAACTAGTGTTACAGAACTTTTGCAAAACCTGCTACTGAGAGGCCCCATCTTAAAGAAGTGTGAAGGCAAGTCAATTTCATTGGGAGCAAGTCTCGTCATTACCCCACTCTCATTCTGAAAGTAGGCGGGAACACTACATAGGACCTTGTGTCTGTAACGAAGTCTTTTGCAACTGCTTAGCACGCATTCTTTTCAGCATTTAAATCAATAATCACGGTCGCTGTGGGACGCGTATTGGACAACATCCCTGGGGCGGGAAGCCCTTAAACGACCGGTATTCTAAGAGTGAAATTTCTTCCTTCCTCTCTTTGTGGGGGAATACTCCTCCTGGATCGGACGATGTCTCGTACGCCATGCTTCATCACTGAGGTGAGTCAGGCATAGCATCTCTTCTAGCTCTTTACAACAAGATCTTTTCGGAGGGTATCTTCTCAGAATCCTGGTGAATGGCCACAGTGCTTGCTTTTAGTATATTGTGGAAATTTATTGCACCCAGGAAGGCATTCGTACAACTTTCCTAATATCTTGATTGTGAAAGTCACTGAAAAATTGGTTAATGTTAGGTTAGCTTATCTTCTAGATAGCTAAGGTAACCTGTCTCCTACACGATGCGGCTTTCACAAGTTCCGCTCCTCGTCGAATGCTCTCCTCCAGGTAAAGAGTGATACCTGCCAGACCTTTCTGGGTAGACTACATTTTGCTCCGGTATTCTACAATCTGGAGAAGGTAACAATCGACGATATGGTATCATGGAGGACGCTCTCCCCCCCATATTTCTGCTGGTGGGTAGGCGATTTTTAATCTTTATTTTAGCTGAATTCTTATGAGATCTTTATATATGGGTGATGGTAAGGGAAGTTACCTATCTCTAGCCTCTAAGGCAAAAGAGGGTGTGCCGCGAGGAAGTGTCATCAGTGTCGTTTTCATGGCCTGCATCAACAGTAAGGGAGAACATTTCCGCAACCGACATAGGCATCAACCCGTTTCGGAATTATTCCTTAATGTGTCTTGCTTGGGGGTGGTAGATTCTCAAAGTTTGTAAGACATTGTTTTTAGTCGCGTGCGACTCTATATCTCACTATGTCGGTCCGTCGGTCCCTGTTTTGCTTTTTTTTCTGTTTTGTAACTATTTGGCTGATCCTAACAAAATTTGAAACCCTTATGTTGTTTTACATTTTCTTTCAAATTATATAATTGCCAAGGTACTCCTAAGGTTAGCGAGGGAATTATTTTGTTTGGCAATAGCCATAACTATTAGGCCGATTCTAACGAAATTTGAAAAGCTTATCTTGATTTACATTCTCTTGCGAATGATATAATTGCCAAAATCCTCCCAAGTTTAGCCGGAGAATTATTTGGCATAACATAACTTGTCGGACTATGCTAAGGAAATTTGAAACCCTTATGTTGTATTACATTCTTTTTCGAATGATATATTCGTAATTGACAAGGTCCTCCCAAATTTAGTTTGAGAATTATTGAAAGTTTTAAAGGTCATAAGGTCATAAATCAGAATAAGTGAGAGCACGTGACTTTGGTCAGCAGACCTTGTTGACCAACGCCTCACATTGGAAACAACATATTCATAGCTCTCTGTTCTGTGACGTTCAACCCATGGGATGCTGATAGAGCTACATACAATTTTTATCTTCTACCTCTCCTTTGTAAGCTCCAAGCTAGACTACCTATTTATGTGAATTTTATTTCTCGGTTTCCTTAAATCTACTGCAAAAGGTGAATACGATAATTTACATTGGACTCCTCTTGGTGACTGGTGCCTTATGCCTGTCCTCTTTTCAATCTGGAGGAAATATTACTAGCTTGGTATTACTGCTCTTATGTTATACGCGGCCAATCTTCTCGGTGCTTATGCTAATGAGAGACGCTATCCATGTCCTAAGCTTTTAGAGTACCTGCAGGATACCACCCTTGAACGTTTTTCATCGCGTCTCTGTTCCCAAAGTTTCTGCAGCATGGTAAGTATTGCTTTAATATTTCTTCTAGCACATATTTTATCACACAGGAGCCGTGCCCGTGTACACCAAATGGTCAAATTCTGAAAGGGGAGTTGTTTTTTATGCCATCTAATCCCTGGTTGAAGATAGAGGGCTCTTCCGGGCCCTGCGTTTGCATTCATGACTAAGCTGATACAATTCACCGCTTCGGATATGGAATTACGTGCCGTGCCGGGTTCGGCATCGGATTTGTAATTCATAGAGACTCAAAGACGGTGATAAGTGTCCTTTGGGCATTTGAATATCAGCATCCCATTTATTCTCATTCTCCGAGACGTCATGGCTGCTCCAAGTCGGAAAGATGTCGATATTTTCTTCTGCTAGGATCATGGACATCTAAGGGATGCAGAAAATGAGGTCACTAGTGAGCGGCCGGACAAACGATTTTTTCTTTTTAACTTAGACATTGTCGTAAAATTGAACGTCGATGCCACCCGAGGATTGACTCTGCGGTGACGCGGGAAGTGAGCATCCTCCCAGTGCGAGGGTTGAATAAAAATCGAGTGTGGTTGGCATAAATAATAAATTATTAGAGGTTTTGGATTTAGAGAAGCTGATTGTAGAAAAATAACTTTGCTATATACAAAGAAAATATTATTAGCAAAAGTAAATAAATGACAATAAATAAGCTGAGACTCGGGGTACCAAACGGAGAGGGTGAAATACAAGTGACTTGACATGGACGAGAGTCTGAATGATGTACAGTGATTGCTTCTAAGAAAAGGGGGAGAGGCTAATAACGGGGAGACTCACGTAAAGCCTAATTGAACGGGGGCTTTGAAGACGACGAGGAAGCGAGGCGCTGCATAGTTCTACTTGCAAAATTCCTTCTTCTTTAACCTCTCTGAGAAATGAACGAGGTAGTACTCCAGACGAGAATGAAGTCAATACCCGAGTGATAGATGCCTGTCCGTGTCTATCGTCTGTCGGGCGGGAACTCTGGCCTTAGGCATGAGCGAGGCCAGGTAGAGAGGTGACGCGTCGCGTTCGTAGCTAGAAGCCGTTGGTAGGCGGAGCAGGGCGTACGAGACTGTACGTAGCTGCTAACCAAGACAGGGCTGTATGGTATGAATTTCTCGAAGCTTTTCCCGAAGTATTTATACTGCCTCGGCGGAAGCGGGTCGCTAGAGGCCACAAAAAGGGGATCGCCGGTCTCATTAGACTTGGCGTGCCAGTGGAGAGGGGATATTCTCCGCTAGCATCATAGGCTTGCGCGAAAGTTCTCGACGTCGTTGGTCTTGCTCCGATCAGGCGATGTGACGGGGGAGAAGGAGAACCCGACACGGATCACACGGTCACGCAAAATTCTCGCTGCTTCCTTGGGGCTGTTTGGGCGTGCAAGTGAATCTTTCTCAGACGCCACGGGTATACGTCGGGTTTAAAGGGGGAGGGGTGTAACCTCCTCTCTCTGACAGACATCATAGCAAGAAATCAGGTCAGGCCTTCAGTGTGCATGAGAAAGATGAAATATGGCGGACCGAAATTTACAGTTGCGAGCTATTACGCCCTTACTTTTCCAAGAGATCTATCCTCCAATTCTTCGAAGGTATCAAGTCTTTTTTGTCGCCTCAAAATAGGATAAACTCGCGGGATGTGACATCATTTTATGCAATAATCCCATAAATCCTCCTGGCAATTTTGCCTAGTCCTCCTGACGTTACGGCATATTATGATTCAATGTCTTAGTTAGGGGAAACATCGTGAGCGGTACTCGACCCAGCACCGCGATCGGCAGAATGGCTGCAGCCTATTTCGAGTCCTTGGAAGATATACAGTCTATTTCGAGTCATTAAAAGTATACAGCCTCTTTCAAGTCTTTAGAAGGCATTGCCTCACACCAGATTGTGATGCGATTGAATCTTCCGTGGCGACGGCCTCAGTTCATTGAATTTGAACTGATGACTGCATGATCGTGCTCCTGAAGAGGGAAGGTTTTCCTCTGGCACCTGTACTTGGGTTGTAATTTTTATTTATTGTTCCAGTGATCGCTTTTGGGCTGGTCGTTCCGTTTCCCTTAGTTTGGGATTTCTTTGTTTTATTGTCGTTTTAATTGCTTTTGTTTTAGTTTAGTTTATATTAGCTTAGTCGAGAAATGGTCTTTTTATGGTTTCGGCTGCTACTCTTGCTGGAAACCACCAGGGAAAGATTATATTTAAAAAAAAAATACATATATACCATTAAATACTACTCTCTTCTTATCATTCAGTTATTCAGTTATCTAATTCAGATCTTTCCCACATATCGCATTCATTTTATTTATAAACCAGCCCACAATTTCGATCTATGTCAAAGTTTTGGCTTAAATTTGAATAAAATACTTCTACATACATTCTTTCCTTTATCTAATTATCTCTTTAAATAACCTAGAGCTGTTAGGATATCTACTTCTGACTCGATTAACCCTCTCTTCAATTCAATTTGGTCCGGTTAAAATAAGATTATTGATACTCATACCTAAGTTTCTTCGCAATAAGGTGCTATGAATACCTTTGTAATTACCGTGTACTCCTGGCTTTCACCCTCTCATTTCTATCACAAGAACGACCACTCAAAATACAGCCTATTCAACTTAAGTTTAAAGTTTTTTGTCACAGAGTTCTTTGGCTTCTATCAGTTTAGCCTGTGACACAGTCATCCTTGCATGCGTATTTATTTTTCAGCTGTTCTGAAGATGATTACCACGATTCTTCCGCCCAGGGTCAGTAAAACTACCACAATTACTCTAATCGAGACAAAATAACTTCAACTACGACTAATATTGCAAGGAAGTCCTTACCAATTTGGAAAAACTTAAAGTAGCATTACCTGATATTCAACCTTATCTTACTTTTTCCTATATAACAAATTTTCCATTCGCTAATTTTCTTCTAGCCCTGATTTTTACGTTAGTAATTCTCCCCCCATTGTTTTGGCTGCCGCACTCGGTTCTTTATTTTTGTACCAACGTCTCACTATTCCATCCAAAAGCCTCTACCTATAACTATTCAATTGGGTAAGCCTTTGTAGCGAATCTTTTAACTGTTGGCTTTTTGTACCTTTTACAGGATTTTGTTGCGACGGATATGATCTACTCGAACTTTGGGACCAGTTATCCTATCCATTTTTTAGTGCTAGGCGGATTTAATGGGGGTAATCCGTTTGGGGGGAGGTTATTTAAATGGTAAATGGCGCATTGTTAAATGTCTTTAACTCTCTGATTTTTATTAATTTTGAACTCGAATTAATTTGCTTCTTCTCATGTCCAATCGGGTAACTTTAGATAGGGAATTTTTCAGTATGCTCCGCATTGCATCTCTGACTTGCTATGGCTCATTCGAGGGAGCTTGATCCTCAAATTCCAAATCAAGTTTTATTTATATTATTAAACTCTATTCGAAATTGGATGGGGGCAGATATCGAGTGATACCTTATCCACCTTACCTGTAAGCAGTCTAAATGTAGATTGACGGTATGTCTCTTTTCTACAATAAATTAGAGTTATATCTTCCATTCTACATATTTTCTCACAGGCTGCCCTACATGTTTAAGCCTCTAGGATTAAGAATTAGTGAACATATCTCCTGTCTTGATGTTTCTGCTGTACTCGCCATTTTGTCAGTGTAACCACCTTTTTCGGACTATGCATATGTAGCGGTATGTGGAATCTTCCAAATAGGTCCTTTGACCCATTTACACTGCATTATTTGTTTCTGAAGCTTGACTCTTCCTATCTTTTGTTTGCCCAATCTATAAAGAAGTTTCCAAGTCGGACCGAAGTGTGTATGCGGCCGTTGTGTACTCCGAGGAATATTAGTGGCAGACGTTACCTTGGGAGCTTCTTCTTGTGTTTTTATCTCCCTCAGTTCTTTAAAACTACTTTTTGTTGGACCCATGGTGGTGACCTGTAGGTGAGTTAGGAGGAGATTGACGACAGAAAGACCAGAGCAGCTTCCCTTAGTGTTCCCATTCCATCTGTAGCTCTGCCATACAGGAAGTTCGACTCATTCTTTTGGGTGTATGTGTGGGGTCTTCAGCAAATATTTTGGAAGTAATGGCCCTTTAGGGTTGTTCTTTGGTGCCTTCGAATAGACAAATTCAGATAAACCTACGGCAAAATTATTTAGGTAAACGAACCTCGAGTCCAATCCTGTGTTAGCTCGGTAGTGACAGGATTTCAGTCTCCAACAACTTACTGCTCGCCTCTAACGCCTCTGCGGGCGTTCGCATTTCTTGATTATTTAACATTTCTACAGTGCCGTTATCTCGCCATCTGCGTTCTCTTTTATCAATAGATTCCTTCTGTTTATTCTCACCTTCGGATTATTTATATTGATTGGGTCAACGCCTTCATTTATACTTTTCTTGCAAGTTTCGAGCGTGTAAATATTTTTTCCATTGTTCGTTGATAAATTGTTTTTGAGTGAATGTAATTTAAGTATGTGAGTATTTATGACGGTATTATTGTATTAGATTATTATTTTTAATTTGGTTTATGATTTTTTATGCCTTTTATATCCTATTAAAGACGTTGAATTTTCGTGTTGTTTTTTACTGTAGTAAGTGCTTTGCTGGGACGTAATTAGTTGATTCATCACCCGACTTTGTTTAAGATTTGTTATATGCTTTGAATGTGTTTCCGAGTTTTTACTTTTTTTTCATTTTAGTGTTATTTATTGCGAATTTTAACATTCACTGCCAGCAAAAATCCGCTGGAAAGGATGGCATTATTTTTTTTTATTTCTTTATATTTTTAATTCCTTGATCGTTTTCAGTCTGCCCATGTCTTGTTTTTACTCTCCCATATCCTTCCGCAGTAACAACTTAATTCTGCTTTAAGGATCTATTGACATTTGAAACAATCATATGTTTCATGTAAACAATTATTACACTCATCTTCTTTTATACTCTTTGTCAAATGGACGTATTTTAAACCATGAAAATAAAATTCACTTTTTTTAAATTTAATTTCATTAAGACATGCCTCAGTTACACATACTATATAGGATGGTTCCAAAAAGACTACCAATTATATAAATTCATATATATTGGTAAAGGTTACTGAAATAAACCTGAAACAAATACTACTACAAAAATTGAGTAAGTTTCTTTAAAACCTAATTCAACCATCTTTGACTTTACTTAACTCTAAAATGGCTAAAATTAAGTTTGAATAAATTTAGTACAGAAGTAGGAGGGGGGGGGGTCATAGACAATATGTTCATTTTCTGTTATAAGATTTGAAAAGAAGGATTATAAAAAAAAACGGTAAAGCGCTAAGTAAAATATCAAGCTTCGAGAAGAGAAGCAAATGTCTTTGACTCAAATTCTGAAAAAGTATCCGAATTACCGTTGTAATAATATACTTTTTCGGCAGTATCGCTCGCCGTTCCGCAAGTAAGAGATCAGAATGGTCAAAAAAGAGTGAGAATGTTAATGAAATTTTTCTAAGTCTGGAAGATTAATCAGTAAAAGTAAAGGTGAGAGTGAATTTTAAAGATAAATGGTATTTAGCGCATTTCGGTAAAGAGATAATAAAGAAATATCTGCATTTAAAAAAGTACAAAGGGTCACCACTATAGCTGTATCAAACGCAGTAAGACATAATAACTGGGCAGTACAAAAAAACTTTTGATGTATCAATCATATAAAAGAGCAAAACATGTTTGCTTCCCTGATAGAAGTAAATACTGTTGAAAATGGATAGAAATACAAAATATTATATTGTTCGATCGCAAAATCAAAAATAGAAATCTAGCCATCTCAACCTTTGCGCGTGAGAACTCACCTTTGGTGAAATCATCTAAGAACACACATTTTGAGGTGTTCATCTAAGAACTCACCCTTGGACGCATCATATAAGAATTAACCTTCGGCTATATCATCTAAGGACTCACTTTTGGTGCATTATCTAAGAACTCACCTTTGGTTGCTTCATCTAAGAAATCGCTTTTGACTACATTATCTAAGAACTCAATTTTGGCTGCTTCATCTAAGAACAAACGTTTGGCTACACCTTCTGAGAAATCAATTTTAGTACCATTATCTAACAACTCACTTAGAGAGCATCATTTAGGAATTCATTTTTGGCTGCATCATTTAAGAACTCACTTTTGGCTGCATCATCTAAGAACTGACTTTTGGCTGCAACATCTAAGAACTTAATTTTGGTTGCATCTTCTAAGAACTCACTTTTGGCTGCTTCATCTAAGAACTCACTTTAGACTGCATTATCTAAGAATACACTTTTGATTGCATCTTCTAAGAACTCACTTTTAGCTGCATCATCTAAGAACTCAGTTTTGGCTTCATCCTCTACGAACTCAGTTTTGGTTGAATTATCTAAGTAATCACTTTTGATGCATTATTTTAGAACTCACTTTTGACTGCATCATCTAAAAACTCACGTTTGGTTACATCATCTAAGAACAAACGTTTGGCTATATCTTCTGAGAAATCAATTTTGGTACCATTATCTATGAAGTCACTTAGGCTGCATCATTTAAGAAATCATTTTTGGCTGCATCATCTAAGAACTCACTTTTGGTTGCATCTTCTAAGAACTCACTTTTGCCTGCAGCATCTAAGAATTCACTTCTGGCTGCATAATCTAAGAACTCGCTTTTGACTATATCATCCTAGAACTCAATTTTGGCTGCATCTTCTAAGAACTAAATTTTGGTTGCATCTTTTTGGAACTCACTTTTGGTTGCATAATCTAAGAACTCGTTTCTGACTGCATCATCCTAGGACTCACATTTGGCTTCATATTCTAAGAACTCACTTTTGGTTGCATCTTCTTAGAACTCACTTTCGGATGCATCATATAAAAACTCAATTTTGGCTGCATCATCTAAGAACTCACTTTTGACTGCATCATCTAAGAACTCACCTTTGGTTGCTTCATCTAAGAACAAACGTTTGGCTACACCTTCTGAGAAATTACTTTTAGTACCATTATCTAAGAACTCACTTAGGCTGCCTTATTAAAACATCATTTTTGGCTGCATCATCTAAGAACTCACTTTTCGCTGCATCATCTAAAAACTGAGTTTTGGTTGCATCTTCTAAAAACTCACTTTTGGCTGCATCATCTAAGAACTGACTTTTGGCTGCATCTTCTAAGAACTCACTTTTTGTTGCATCTCATAAGAACTCACTTTTGGCTGCATCATTTAAGAACTCATTTTTGGCTGCATCATCTGAGAACTCACTTTTGGCTGCATCATCTAAGAACTCACTTTTGGTTACATCTCATAAGAACTCACTTTTGGCTGCATCATTTAAGAAATTATTTTGGCTGCATCATCTAAGAACTCACTTTTGGTTACATCTCATAAGAACTCACTTTTGGCTGCATCATTTAAGAAATCATTTTTGGCTACATCATCTAAGAACTCACTTTAGGCTGCATCATCTAAGAACACACTTTTGCTTGAATCTTCTGAGAACTCACTTTTAGATGCATCATCTGAGTACTCGCTTTTGTCTGCATCATCCTAGAACTTACTTTTGGCTGCATCATCTAAGAACTCGCTTTTGACTGCCTCATCCTAGAACTCACTTTTGGCTGCATCATCTAATAATATAACTACTAAATTTATCCCTCTTAATAACATGAAATTCCAACGATTGTCTTTATGCAAGACGGTGACCAATCTTACACTGCTCAATAAATAGTAATAAACTTTAAAGCTCCATACTGTTTTCCTCAGACTATCACAGAACTGGACACCAAGCAATCCCGTACGACCATTAGAACACTCGAGAAAAATGTGGTAATGTCTACCATGTTTCCTGTTGTCATGTCATCCCAAGTGAACCTGGCCGTATTACCGATCGATTCCCATATACTCCTGATTGGTCTCCCCATAACACCTATTCAGGCCTCATGTACTCTCAATTGAGCGACCACATGTAACACCCATTGAGAGATGCCGTAAAGCTCATTAACCGCGTCTGCCAACCCCTAGCATCAATTGAACTTTCCCTGGACCGAGGCAATGTTTGTAAAGGAACGTGAGCTGGTCTGGGTCTATTGTAATATAGGCCCTTGCTAAGTTCCCCCAGTCAACCTCCTCTGAACAATCATTGATCACTTCCTAAAGACCCATTGAACTCCCCTCGGCCGTCGATATGGTGTGACACTCCAAGAACACCCACTAAGCACTTTCTAAACACTCCTTTAGCCGTAAGCTCTCCATATAATATAATCATTACTATATAATAAAGCCATATATATGTATATATATATATATATATATATATATATATATATATATATATATATATATATATATATATTAATATATATATATATACATCGTGTCCCGTTATTTCTGTATCCGGATGTAAGGTATCCTTTAATAATTGCGTATTTAGCCATTGTTAATTAAGGATCTACAGAAGTCCGCTTGAGAAGAAGATCAATGAATGAAAGGAAGAATGGACCAGCTGAGTCAAAGGCCAACCGAGCAACTTGGTTAACTACTTCTGTTTAAGGTACCCCACCGTAGGAGGGTACTTATCAGATCATGATAAGCTTCTAAATTGAGGTTAAAAGTTCAAGCAAGAACAAGTGGATCTCGCAGATCAAAAGCCTTGGCTGGGAGTAATGAGAGAATATGAAATTTGTCCTCCAGGAATCCAAGAACAACTTGAATTCGATGGAAGGGAGTAGGTATACATTTTAGATGACCTCTTGGATATCGTATAAAACTATCGCCCTGGAAGAAAGTGAGAGGAGTAGGAAAGCCGGGGCTTCATTTCCACCACTACAGCAGCATGGAAGCTGTAGATAGAGTTGTTTCTCCATTGGTAATGACAGCATTTTCCCAAGAGTGGTCTGGCAATGATCCAGAAACTCTAGAAGGAAACCCACCAATTTCAAGAACTTGCTTCCTGGCCAAAGATGAGCGCAGATCCTTGCTGAGAACATCATCTATAGAGAAACAACCACCATAAAGATTGAATAGACGTGAGTAGATGGAATTGAAGGACAGAAAGGGATGGCACTACTGTCTTTGAAAGGTGCCAGTGATCTTCACTAGCTGGGCAATTGACATTAGGGGGAAACTTGATATATGGGCCACTGGTTTAAGCAAAGTAAATGCCTTTGCTAACAGGAGGGAGTTCCTGACCAAAAGGAAAGGTATGTAGGTTACTTTCTACTAGTGTGACCAGGAATGGGAATGTCACGTGGCAAATGGATACCAGTACCCATGGTAGTCTCAAAATGGTTGAGACAACCTGGGATTTATTTTTTATGAACATTTTGATTTTACCGTTTCCCTACTTTCTTCACAAGGTTTGTTAAATAGGAAATACACAGCAACTTGTCAACTGGAATCGTATCATAATGTATTCTACATCATTTTGCAATGAATTTCATTCTGAATTAAAATACGATATGGACATTTTACATTACTCAATATTAAATAAAATAGGATGGAGAGGGCGGGTGGAGGGGTAGTGGAATTGATGTTATGTTGTACACCGCACAAATTCCAGGGTGAATTAAACCAAAGACTTCTACAATCAAGATAATTAATGGTGGTCAGCGCTTCAGGTTGAAGGGCAAATGAATGAGTTGGCAGAGGGGCGACTTTAAGGTAGGAGATTCGAGGCTTCCATGAATATGAGCCCCCAAAACCCTCATGAACTCTCCGTTTAGATTCCTCGGATGTAAGTAAGTTTGGAACATTGACATCTCAGTATTGGCGGGGCAAAATAGGCCGTAGGAAAACATTTGGGTGATGTAGAAGGAATCCCTAAGAAATGCCGCGTTTAATGGCCACAGGGGTGGCAAGTTGAACCTATCTATTGATCGTATGAACATATCTACAACTGTAGTAGATCACCACGTCGCCAGCGTAAAGTGTGATGCTAATGGGGAAGAAAGGAGAAGACAGACTCGAGTAGAACGCCCTTCTCTACGATAAGAGGCTTATGAAATAGAGATAGACACGAATCTAAAATAAACGAATAAGAAATGGAAATGAAAGAGACTACGATAAGAGGCTAATGTAATAGAAATATACACGAATCTAAAATGAACGAATGGGAAATGAAAGAGACTAAAAAATTATGAATTTAAGATGATTGCAATAATATAATAGAGGAGCAATGGTTAGTTATGTAGGCTTCTCGGATATCAAATCATACAGCAAATATTAAACACGGGCCGACTGAGGCCTCATAGACGACATGGCTAAAGCAAACCAAAGGATCTAAAACATTTAAAAATTAGCGGAAGCCAACATGACAGGCATGGAATAAGGAGGGGTACTCGACATGAATGGGATGGTGCAATGTCACCATCCTCTTTATGATCTTGCGTGAGCATTAGGTAATCGATAGTAGATGGTGGAATGGGATGTCTGAGGGGTTGAACACCGGTTTGTAGAGAGGCAACAGGATTGCCTAACGCAAGGCAAAGAAGAATGGGCACGCAGGAAAAATCCCTTTTGTAAAGATCTTGAAGGAAGTGTAGCGACAACACGTAGAGATGATGGAAGTGGGGTTGACAACCGATGACGCATATGATTCCTACTTAGCGAGGTTTTCCACTATCAAAAGTTAAGGGAATAGTTACTTCGTTTAAAATTATAGTGCATATGAAATTAATATGCATGGGTAATTAAAGATGATAGGAAGCTATTTATTCCAATGGATAACAAACGAGATAATGAAAGAGCAAGGAGTAAGGTCGTGAGCTTTGGGATGGTCTAAGAGGATAGCCAGCGTAGCACTAAGTCGCAAAAAGATAGCCAGCGTGTCACTAAGGCGCAAGAAGATAGCTAGGGTGGCACTAAGGCGCAAGAGGATAACCAACGTGGCACTAAGGTGCAAGATAATAGCCAGTGTGACACTAAGGCGCAAGGGGATAGCCAGCGCGTCATTAAAGTGCAAGATAACAGCAGAGTGGCACTAAAGCACAGAAGAACAGCCAGTGTGGCACTAACCATTAAAAGGATAGCTAGCCTGGCTCCAAGGCGTAAGATAATAATAGCCAGTGCGGCACAAAGGCGCAAGAGAATAAACAGTCTGGGAATTAAATTTAGGAATTTAATGTCCTTTTTCTCCATATAGCCATTCGGATTAAATTGTTTAGTGAAAATATATTACTCTTAAATGTGCACTAATAATAAAAGAGGTGAACTAATAACGTCAAAATAGCTAAGATCAAGTCGTTCCCTCGGTTTAATTAAAGATTAAATAAAATAAGAATGGCTAAGATCGGATAAAACACGAATTCAGGTAAAGAAACATGGCTCAAACATCCTCGAAGATGACAATGCCTTCAACGCCTTGTAAAGCCAACGGCGACAGAGGTTTTGCCTCTAGGAAACATACGGCCATTTCCGTGAGGGTCTTCTCTTCGTAGCCACCATGACTCATGATGATAGGAAGGGCCTCCTCCCTCAATCTCTCCACCTTGTCTCCCTGGATTTCCTTATTTCGTAAAACATAGCTGATGCTGGGTCGTCTGGCCTTAGGACTCCTTCCGCCGGTAGAAAAAAGAGGGCTCACTCTACCCTTGCATTTCATAAAAGGAAAAAGATGCTTAAAAGAAGAGGGAGACTAGGGTCCCTCTCCTTTCAGTATTTTCAAGGATGGATGGGTCCATTAGTGTTCAGACAGGTCACCAGCCCACGAAAGCTACGTCAGCCTCTTGGGAGCCCGAGGGTGGAGAGGCTCAGCCACAGACGAAAGTTGTTAGTAGAGCGAGTGGAACCTAGGATGACATTGGGCCCTCTCTTCGAGAGATAACATGGCGCTTTCTAGCCCGCTGGCTTCAAAGGCATCTTAGGTATTCACTGCACTGATGGTAAAATGTTGACCAAAGGTCACATGTTCTACCAGAGGGTAACTTAAGCTTGGTTGATTGGTAGTGAGCTAAAGGTTACCTGTTTATCGGACGAGACCCTTCAGGTTGAATCAGTGTACTCTGCACAGGTGTCCATTATGTGTTCACTGGCCCGCATTTTCTAGTGGGGAAATCCGCAATATTTTTAGTTATGTGCAGTGAAGCACTCGATCAAATAGCACTTGGTCCTGTGCTGTGCCAAATTTTGAGACGACAAAGAGCGCCCTGCAGCCAAAGAGACATTTGGGTATGTCCAAGGTAACGGACGCAATGATACGCAAATTTAAGTTTCCGTCGGACATCTGAGAAACGTCTTTATTAGGTAACCTCCAAGAATAACTCAATTGCTGCCTGAGTCTGTGTGGTCTCCAAGTTCTCGCGGACTCTTTTGCGCACTCATTCGCCACATGTTCAAATTTAGCGCAGAAGTTAATCTCGATATCCGCCTTATTCACAGTAGCCGTGATGTCTCGGATATTGCAAACCAGGAAGTGGGGAGATTCCAATCCCTTGAGAGAAATCTGGGGAATATGTAAGTCTCTGAATATCAAACTTTCGTCTCCGAACATGGAATGAGACGTTATCTACCGTACTGGACGATTATTGTAAACACTTGCCCGTGAAACTAAATTCAGCCGCTGGTAGATCCCACCAACTTCAAACACAGAGGATACGTAGAAGGGGAGGTCAAAATCCTCTTAGGATTTAGAGCGTAACACGTTGGTTTACGACCGCAATAATTTTAGCGCTGTAGAAACTTTGGCAGGAGAGGTTTTGGGACTAATAGCCCAGTGTTTCACCCTCTTAGCTGGCGTCCTGGGTGGAATTAGTGAAGCCACCGGCTTGAGAGCTAGGGTGAACTCCCGGAATTTCTCCTTCGTAAACCGCAAAAGTTTTGAGTATGACTGGCGTCTTTCGGTAGTATAGGCACCTTCGAGATCAGTCGCAAATGCATTGTAAGCCATTGGTTACTCAGGGAGACACCTGGCCCCCGCATACAAGTGCATATAGCACTAAGTACGGCGCAAAGCAAGCAGCAGCTACCCAGTGAGAACCAAGAGGCTCTGAATATGAGAGGTTTGGAAGCCAACAGTCGCCAGATAAAGACCAGTGTGGTTGATCAAGTCCACCTTCTGCAATTCATGCTTTGGTTCGAATGCGTTAAACTTGCATTTGTTTCCGAACTTCAAACAAACAAAGGATTGGTCAAAAGCAATGACTTATGACGGAACCGAGAATCTCCATGGCACCGGTACAGGAGGAGACCCTAAAGTTGCAGGTGTGTCTCCCCGGAGAAGTGCAGGTAGAAAACATTTAAAATTTACTTAATCCAGGCAGAACCGAAGTGATACCGTTGATGCTCAAGGCTAAGATAGTGACATTGTGGACATTTCTCTGCGGGGCGCCCTCATTATGGCCTATAGAGTCCGACAGGGACCCTCTCCAACACAAAGAATCAACGATCTCGTAAAAATTAAGAGGAGTTTTCCTGTCACCACTATGATATGGAAGCTCTCCGTGATGCCGTATATCCGTGCGATATCATAGGAATTCTTCCAACCAAGATGGAGATTAGCGAATTTCTGTCTAAAAAATGGAGGCCTCTTAGACAGCATTTTTCACACGGATCAGAGAATCTGACGTAGAGGGGAACATATGCAAGCGGCATAGTGCAGAATACAGGTTTTCTCCCTTTTCCAAGAAAAATGCTCATCATCATTTACCAATATGTCCATAAACTTGCACACGCCGAATGTTAGAAAAATTGAGAGAAAACTGGCCGGGGTAGAATGGTCTCCCCGATTTCCAAGTTTGCAAGAATCAAGCACAGTAGCCATTTGCCAGGAATCTGGGAGGATACCCTCAGAACGGCCATGCCTTGCTCACCTAGCTGTCGAGGCACGGCATACGGAATAGAACGACCAGACCAAAGGGTGATGTCCGCGCATTAACCGAGAACGGAACGCAACTCACTTTGCATAAACATGTCATCGAATGTCCATTTGCCTGCCTTCTGTGACCTCACGGCGTGAAATTAATGCTAAGGGAGCAACATCTCGGTTACAGAAAATGGAGAAAGCAGTAACGAAGAACACCGCCACGGAGACTGGGTCCGAGATTGCGGTCTCATTCTCCTAGAGGACGGAAGAACATGCTCTGAATATTATTAACCATAATTCACACCTCTGCAAGGAAATGTTTCTTTTAATTAAAGATAGCTATGTAAACCAAGTATGCCGGCGGTAGAGCTTCGAAACATACCGGAACCTACTCCAAGCTAAACCAAATTCACCATGGGTGAAATCGTATGGGACGTACATATAGCGTATGTAGGCATATGGTTCCTCTCTGAGGGTCATTCACACTTGACGGCATGAAAAACTGCAAGACTTCTTGGGAATGGCATTTATGTTCACAGCGTTGAGATACCTAAGAAGAACTCAACATCCACATCAACCGACCTAATATCCGAGACTGCGACAGAGAAATCTAAATTATCCTTTGCCATAAAGCAGATTCTATGGACAAATGACCAATACTCCAAAGTACACTTTATCGATGAATCGGAGTACAATTTGTTGGTTCAGGAGGTTCGTCTGTCGAAGACCTGGATAAAGATTACCCGTGGGCTGCGCGAAGAGCAACATCAAGTTTGCTGGCGAAGCGTTATGGTGTAGGAGATAATTTCGGCGGAAGTTTATGGCCCAATTGTCCGTTTTCAGGGCAGAGTCAATGCTCTAGTGTATAGAGAACTTCTGCAAGCGCATGTTGTGCTTCATATAAGACTTGTTCCCAACGTGCCATTTTTATGCAGAATAATTCACCTTGCTACACGGTAAAGTTGGTGAAGAATTTCCTAGATCAGGAGAAAGTAAGTGTCATGGAGTAAATTGCTCAGAACCCGAACCATAATCCGATTGAGAATTTGTGGAAGACACTAATAGAGAGAACTAAGGAGAGAATCTCAAGCAACGTCGAAGAACATAGTGAAATATTGCAAGAGGACTGGATAAAAATAACACCAGAAGAATGCCTTCGGTTAGTGGACTCCTGTTGCAGAAGATGACTGTCCGAAATTGATAGCAATGGTCTACATACCAAGTAGTAATCAATTGTAACCAAAAATTATTCGTTGAATAACTTTACTTATATCATTGTATCTTCTCATCTACGTGTTTTGTGGTCTGTCCGGATCAATGACTACCATATTTTGGTGATAAAAATATATTTTTGAAGTTATAGTCGTGCTTATTTTATATGTAATTTACCATGCATTACTAATATATAATTGGTTGGAAGCTACTGTAAGTTTTGTGATGAAAACCAAAGTGCCCGAATCATTATGGCCGCTACTGTAGACTTGATCCAAGAGCGACGCTTAGCCTAGCGAAAAAAGCGGGGCGCAAAAGCACAATATATATCATATCATTGTAAGATGACGTGAGGCAATTTCCCCAAAAGAGGCGCTGATGCGGGTTTCGTCCAAGATTACCCGTACTGCGCACGTAGAGATCTGGCTGCCAACACTTCTCATCACACAGCCAGTTAGAATACTGTTTTATTTCCTCTCCCGTCTTCGCAGCACAACACACACTCACTATCTGTTCCAAGGAATCTTGCCGATGGGTTTGCTGGACACGCTGTGCTCAGCACTGTATTTGGGTGGGTAGATCTTACACGTATCATCGCACACACAGCCAATTACAACACCGCTTTCTTTCCTCTCTCGTCTTTGCAACACAACACACACACACACTCTGTTCCATGGAATCCTGCCGATGGGTATCTATATCCACATACCTCTGACGCGGGACAGGTCCCCCCCGGCCCTGAGCTACGAAGGTTCCACCTGAACGTTGTTTCGTATCAAAATCTTATACTTACTGGAACCTCTTCCCAAAGAGGACCAGCCCCTGGTGCCCTCGGGCTCACCATCCATTGTCATACTGATCCTTATGTCAATTTAGTTATCCGGTCAGGATCCGCTTAGCTAAAGGAAGGTTGGCGAACCAGAACCACTACCGTAGGATCGATTCGGGCTTTTGGGGAGTAGGACATGATGAGGGCCGTTGCCGCAACTCTTGTATTCTTCCTCCTTCATCGGCCACGGATGGGAAGAGAACAATGCTTCAGGATGGGGGGGTCTAATCAGCTCGCCGGGCCATTCAAGGCCGTCGCGGAGAAATAAGGGATAGAGGGAGATGTCTAAAAGTACCAGGTTATTGATCGTCTCCCGCACAAGTATTTGAACACACTAGGAATGATGCATGGCTTCTCGGTCATTGGGAACCTGCAGATCCCGCTGTAAGAGGCCATCCAATACTTGCAGTCTGGTATTAGTAAAGGTATCATGCCAATACAAGGCACAATCATCGGTTAAAGGGAAATGGTTTAGTGTGTTGGGAGACCATCTTCGCATGGTAAGGTGTCTATCTGTGAGAGTGGGAGATAGAGTGAGTGAACAGTTAAAAAGCATAGACAGGTGAAAGTGAATAGCCAAGGAGTTAAGATTTGTACGGATTGTAACTAAAATAAATGGTACATCTTTTGGGACTAAGCGGAGGTTACTATAAAATTGGAGAAGTGGTCGGCCTCTTTTTTTTCTTTACAAGCCTATCTGGCTACTAACACAAAAGACATAAACTGACCTAATCAATTCAGCCATTTATAAGGCTATGTTAAAAACAAAAGCAAGATGAAGATGCGAAAGAAGACGTGCTCTAGCATAGGAGGGAGTCCCAACTCCCCCCCGGTACCCGATGATGCCCTGAAAATCAAAAAATTCGACTAAAATCAAGGCCAGCCATCTCCATTATGTCATCTGGTCTGCAAGTCCGTGCAAACAAACCTGTCCCGAGTACTAGGGGTGGCTTCAAGAAACCAATTCTCAAGAAGCAGGGTTGACAAACCTCAAAATTTGAAAAAAAACACCCAAAACCAGGGTTTTATCGTTTTGTTTTTTAATCTGGGGTTTTCAAAAAGCAAGTGCTACAAGCATTATGATAACTTTGACAAAGAACAGCTCTTTTTTATAATAATAACCAGGCAATTGCTTCGCCACTTTCCCTTACGGGGGGGAGCTTGCGCTTCGCAACTAATATTAAAATTTTAAATCTAAAAAAAAGCAGCCATGGTTAAACTTTCCTAAATTTTCCGAACTTCGCCAATTATAATAATTTTAAAAAGTTATTCTAAACTAAATTTTCCCCCTTTCAAAATATCACGTGGCTAAAATATAGTTATAGAAGATATATAAAAATGAGTTTTCTGAACTTCGCCATTTGTAATTCTTTGGGTTTTAAAAAATTCACAAAATTTCGATACTTAGATTTATTTCTGAACTTCACAATTTTGTTTTTTGATATTATAAATGAATTATTAGAAAAAACTTTGATAAAAAAAACGTCATAACCAAACTAGGATGAAATTAATATTCAAATACTCAAAAGAATTCCCTTTTTAAATTAGAGTTAGTGATGATGATAAAGTGATGATGATAAAGTGATGATGATTAAATAGCTTAATATTATCTTATATTATCGTCGATAATTGTGGTCACCCATAATAGCCATAACCTGCAGAAGGAGAGATGAATTATGAGTCGGTATCAGACCTTAATTTGATACATTTTTTTTTAAATTATAAAAAAATACGAGTATGTAGTTTGACTAAAATAATAAGTAGCTTTCATTTCTTGAGAAAATGTGTAATTTAAAAAATGAAAACCCGGGTTTTTCAAATTTCTTAAAAAAACAAAATCCTAGTTTTTTGATTTGCCAATCCCGTCAAGAAGCACCTGTAAATGTCATTATAAAATTATTCATGTAATTCTTGCCCTCCTCGATTCATTAGATTTTACCTTATCTTAATCTCGCCTTTATGTCATGCATAAGGCCCCTTGTCTGCTACGAGTTTCACAACATGAATTTTAAGATATTTCTGAAATCTTTATATATACCCATGTACCATTTCTTGTTCCAAGATTATCAGTCGTTTGCGTTGGAAGGGGGATTGAAAAAGTTAATTTGCTGCCTAATTGTTTGCTCTGTTTAGATAAAATGTTATGAAAAATATGATTAATAGGACCCCGGAACTGGTACTCATGGCCGATTTCAAGGAAGAAAAAAATAGAGCGCCATGCAGCAATCAATTCTTTCCAAAAACCTTATTCCATGATAGTTTGTGATTTGAGTTTTTCATGTCAAAAGGACATGGCAAAGTGCACAGAAACATGAAAATAAGAAAAGTTTATTTTTGAAAAAGCCTAAGACACGCGCCCAGCATGGTCTCTTGTAAACTTAAAACCAATGAGTAAAGGAACGAGAAGCGCCTACGCAGGCCCTCCCAGTTGGTCCGGAGTCCAGGGAAATTCCATTTTTGGAATATGCCTTCGTTCGACCTCGGAGATAGCAAGACCCTCTTTAAGGTGAAGACCCACCCTCAATGGAACGGTCGTACGTTTTTCGGGGGCAGATCTTAGGTGGTTAGTGGGCGTAGAGGGCGCTCTTGGCTTCTAAGAGATTTTGTGGTGGGTTAGTCTCGCTACGTGCCTTTTTCTTTGTCTCTAAACCTTTGTCGGCCAAAGGCTTCTTCGGAGCGTCTGGTCCTTCATCTGGAGAGTGCCGTGTCTCCGAGTACAGCGTTGTTACAAGGAGTTACAAGGAAAGAAAGTACCCTAGGAGACCTTACGGTCCATTCAAATCTAGGCTCTTTCGTGCCAACCACTTTACTGGGGGCAACCTTAGGACCCCCCCCCCCTCCTCAAGGTATCACTACTACCTTCATGGCGTTTACCACATACGAGTAACTCGTTAGAGTCAACCCGAAGAAGGGCTCCGAATGGGCGTGGAAGCGCATCGATAGTATACCTAGAAGGGCGAGTAGCAGAGAGTACCTTAACTTGAGGGATAGGACGTCTCAGAGCGCATAGTGCACGCTAGAAAAAAGTCCTTGGCCTCTGGTAAGATGTGCTCCCAACCATGACTCCTTCCTCGAAATGATACACACTACATTATTTCGATGAACCAGGGTGCAGATTGCAAGGTCACTACACACGAGTCCATTACAGGGAGTACACTATCCTAGTTCTTATAGGAAATTCGCCCTTGCGATCCAATTCCACAGGCAAGTGTATTTTGTGCAGCTCGCTCTATGCCTTAATGGCAGGTCCCTGCGACAGGGAAAGAGTGCCAGCCACTGGATAAGATGTGGTCGTGCAGCGGATGAGGGAAGCTGCCGCTGCCTCCTCTCCCGTAGAGATGAGTGGGAGGTCATTACAGGTTTTATTACGAAAGGGGGGCTCCTTAAATGGTAAAGAGCAAACCCATTTACGAATAGGTAGTGAGGAGGTATCCCTCCATCACAGAAGGATGTTAAGATACAAGCCTACCTCTTCATTTTTTTGCTGTGTATCTTCTAGCAACGTTTAGCTACATTTATTCCATTTTTTCTAACTTACAGGTCTAGATCAGCCTTCATTAAAGGACAGCGTTTACACTTGTTCAGAGACTCGGCCCGAGCAGAGGTTTTTCAGTGCACGGTCGCTTTCCAAAGCCGTAGATCACATCTGAGCACCCAGAGGAAGGACGATAGTCTACATTTCCTTACAAAGCTATGCTAATCGCCAGGATCAGAAGATCTATGTGGCAGAACCAAAACCTGGAAGACTTAGTTGGCCCCCGTGCCAGCACTGCAGTAAGGCCAGCCAACCCTAAGCAGCAAGGCCAGCCAACCCTAAGCAGTACAGCTTTAGGCACCCTTTAATTGTTTCAGCGAGGTTTTCATCCGTTTCAACACAAAAAGTTAATGTAGTAGGTACAATACCGATACTGCCAATATCACTCCCAAATCTGGAACCATAAAGTTCGTCTCTTGGATAATATGGGCTGAAAAAAGTTAATTCTATAGTTTTCAAAGCATCTTTTAACACACGGTTATCTGGTCAGGTTTTAGGCCAGAGAAAATAGACAAGAAAATATTTAGAAAAGGAGAGTACTTAGCTGAACAAGGAAGCACGTAAACTTTACCAGGCCCTGCCAATATTCGCAGAAGCAAAATTATGACCTTTAGAACTCTTAAACTAAAGAAAGGCCACCGTTGTTTCACGCAAGTTGGGAATGTTCAACCCTTTGTATTACGTGGGTAAATGGGCATGGGTGTAGACCAGGTAACAATAGTTTCAAAGAGATTCATGTGAAAGTTACAAATCTACGGGGAAGTGAGGACTAGGGTGCGCGCCAGGTCCAACAAGGCTCGGGAGAGCTGTAGTGCTTCTACTCTATATAGTCTTATACAATCCAGCGGTAGCGCGTACCCATTAATCAAAGAGCTACGTTTCGGTTTTGTGGTAAAATAGAGTTTTAGTGTCTTTGTGGCGACTATCTTTGGCATTGCGCATTACGAAGCTTGGGACAATTTTGTAATTACCGCCTTAGTTTCCGTTTGAAGGTGGGACAGACATCACTTAGTCCTCAAGCTACACTATCTTTAGATAAGTAAAATGTCAAAATGGAGATCCAGAGTCTAAAAGAGTGTTCCAGTAGGTGCCAGCATATCCCTATGTTTGGAATTTTTAAGGAGGGTAAGCACAGTGGGTCCTCTTGCACACCACCTCCACATCGCTTTCCTGAAAAGGGAAGCCTACCGCACCGCTAAGAAAGTTGAACATTCTCCCCAGGGGTGGTGCCATCAGTTTCCCAAAACTAGGGTCATGGGATATTCTGAGGCCACAGAGTGGCAAAAGGGGCTGTAGTTCGAGGAAAGTGCCTCCTTCTAGGCAATGGCCATCAGTAGAGGCAGAGACACGAAAATGCTACCTGGCCGAATTTGATTGCTCCTTCGCAGATGAGTGACGTAAATGAATGAGATTAAAGGTAAATAGAGATGCCTTTTCCCCACAGCCACCCACTTATTTTCTGGGGACTAAAGAAATTAATTTTCTATAAATATATAATGCTCTCCATTAACCATTGAGCCATAGCATTTCCATTGAGCCACTGCAAATGAGCCAATTATCCGCCGACTGCTCATGTAAACAAAAGTTTTGCACATGTACTACATCCAGATTTCAGCTTTGACCAGAATGGAAAACAAGTTAAGAAATTTATAGATGACCAAGTACTCAGAACCGGCACTGGTCCCGCGAGCTATTTCGCGCAAAGAACGCAACCTTGCATTGCTCCTGGTGTTGGGTGAGAAAGAAACTGATGAAATTTTTAGTTTGGAAATATGCTGCCAGCCACCCAGATATATTTTTTTCATAAGGTGCATTTAAGTAGTTAGCTTGGTATCGAGTAATCTTTCGAAATTTTCAGTAGCATCAGAGTATTAGCGTTAAGAAAGATAAGATATAGCCAGAAGAGCCTTTAGTCGTCCGGCTAAGTCTTAGAACAGTTGGTTAACCAACTTTCCTGCCTTAACCGAGCACCATGCATGTAATTATTTACAGAGCCAATGTCTCTTAAATATCTTTTAGGATATTTTTGAACCAAATGTTTATCCGGCCTCTGTTCAACTTTTCATTGCCTGCTTAATACTAAATAGGTCCTAGTGAAAATGGGTATTTAAATTCAAAAAAATAATTTTAGGAATAGTATATTTACATAGATTTCTGCAAAAATAATTTAGTCCATGAACTTGCAAAGCGTCATAGATATACTTTAAAAGGTAATGAAAGACTTCAATCCAGCTATTTATTCACAATAAAAACTCGGACTGACGAAAAAAAATACAACTTCAAATTCAATATTTATATTAAAACTAATTTAAAATAAATCTCTAATTCTTTCTCAAAAAGGCTGCCAAAGGCAACGGTCTACTTAAAAACTACCCTACAGCTTCAGAGATGGCTATACTGACCAGGTGGAGTACAGACTCTCGGAGGGACATTATCACAGGGTACGACACCCTGGTTTCTAAAGAACAAGTCTAGTATAAAGCGTGCGTGAAAGTATTTTAACCATTGTCTGTCATCTTTGGTTAGAGGCCGCCCTGGGGGCATACCGGCTGCCACGGGATCCCCTTTAGTGATTGGGTTAACTGGGCAGTATTTGTGGGTGTGGGCATTGCGTCCTGTCGCTGCGCACATCTTGCAGGTAAAAGCGGATAAGACAGGGCAGACAACGCCACCGAGTTCATCTTTTAGTTGATGGTGATAGTCTTTGGAGTTGTTCCGTTTGCAGAAAGCGCAAATGAGCTTGTCTTCTGGGTCCATCTTGGCATGGAGAATTCCTAGGTAAGGTGTCTTGTCTTGGTAACCGTATCTAGTAAGATGATTGTTAAGAAAAACGAGTCTTTTGTAGTCAAGTTTTAAATGTTTATTTTAAGCAAATATTGCAAAGGCTCTAGATGTCAACACATTACAATAAATTCAAATGTAATGGAAGAGCAAAATTTCTGGTCGTAGATTATTATTTACACTACACGTAGCAAACTTGTAAAGTTTTCCTACCACAACTGGGCCTTTGGTAAGACTAAGGCCTGCCTTTACAAATTCATTGCAATATAGCAAAGATAATTAGGAAAAAATGCGAAAGAACCAGAGGGATGGGAAATGTCTAGCACCGCAAATCACTAAAGTAGGATCCATACCAATAGATTGTAAAAATCCTAATATACAAGATAAAAAGACTTACCCGACATTTTCCTGCGGATTCCACACCGAGCTGGTTCGCTTCGTCTCCCAACTGCTCTGATTCTGGTTAGGTCTGTAAACTTCAGAGTCTTTAAGGTACGCATTCTGATGATTATGTTGTTGTTGTTGTTGTTGTTGTTGTTGTTGGTACAGGTGTTTGTTGTGGTGGTGGTGGTGGTGTTGGTGTTGGTGGTGTTGGTGGTGTTGTTGGTGTTGTTGTATCCGAGATTCCTTACGATCCCAGTAATCGACGTTAGGAAATCTAGAAGAGATGGTAGATTAAGAAAGATTTTACCATATGCAAATCATTAGATTTCCATTTCCTACTATATCGTAAAAAAACTGGTGCAATTTAAGTTGTATTTAAACTTGGTAATTAAGTTACCCGATACTAAAGAGTCGGTGTTTGCATTTCCCAAGTGTGTCAAAAGGTAACTGCCATCAAAGTCAGGACCGACGCAATTACTAGACTAGCTTAGCTTAGCTTGGCTTATCCTTAAGGGTATCAAAATTCATATAACTTAACGGAAAGACGTCTAAACCCGATCAACAAAGACCCAGGTAAAAAATAGGATAAGAAAAAACATCTCTCCGGTGGCGGAGGGAAACGCGATCTCTGATGAGCCCGAACGTGTACCCAATCCCCAAAACTAAATACCATGAAGCCCTGCCTCCAAAAATTGGCACAACCTTGACTAGACAAATCAGTCCCGAGCACAAGGGTAAAACGGTAGCGACCCTCCTCCATCGGTAACGGGAGCTTAGCTTAGATCCCCAAGAGGAACATTCGACAAGCGTTTCTGACAGTGGGAGATTAGCAGTCTCTGTGTAAAGTTCAGCGGAGCGTTCCAGGAAATTTTTGCGTTCGAAGAAAGTGCCCGGGTCAGAAGCGTTTACAAACTACCAGAAAGCACACTCATTTGGGAATGAGGGCAGACTATTTTATATATTAGCAAATGCTTCCTATAATAACTAAGAGGCCCTGTGAGGAGTTAAAAGAATCCAAAATAATTTATAAACAAACTGATGAAAATGGGGACATTCAAATTTTGGACCAAAGAATAGGAGGAAATCTTCACTACAAATATTGCGTTCTAACAAGTCATGCGATGGATTAGTATATTTACTTTAGTTTGTAGTACTATTAATAACGGGGTAAAATGGTTCGATAGCGCTTTCTAGCGAAAGACTGGAAACTTACCCTCTTTCTTCCCAGTTTGTTTCAGAGGGTCGATACCTTTTACTCTTATTTCCGTTCTTCGTCCTTTGTTTCTTCCTGGCTCCACCAAAGGTCTCTTTCTCTGTCTCTTCTTTGTATGGTTTTCTGAAATATTAACTCATAGGTCAGTATATTTAGTGCACACTTGTCTACAATAGTAATTTTAATGTACGCAGTGCTGTATGTAATTAGTATAGCAATGCAATAAGTAGCCATATTCAAACTTCAATGGTTAGATCTGGCGGACGCTTACGATCCACGCCAAATAAGACTTTAAATAGACCAATCTACCAGCCCTAAATAGAAATCTATTGGCCATTTTTGCTATCCCAGCAACAAGATAGTTTCTACCCATACGTAATGTGTAGCGTCCCCACGGGTGGGTGGAAAGTATCCAGTTACTTCAACGGCAAAAAAAAATGAAAGTAAAATTAGCCAATTAAGAGTCTTTAAGGGTTGTTCGATTGGTCAATTTCGCAGTTGCCTGGGGTGGACGACGAGGGTCTCCCGGATCCGCCCTAAACAGATCCGGGCAGTGCTACACAAACAGCACACTTTTCTACCTCTTGAGACCCAGAAAATCTAGCCATCTTTTCGAAATGGTAGGCATTTTATAATCTAAAAAATAAATATTTGATGTATCCAGAAGTGTGTGGAAGACTAGATAGCCTATGTGCACAAAGTTCGATTATCAGTTTTAAAAAGTTGATAGTTTACACCGTTACTAGTGAATTAAAAGTATTATGATTTGAGTGGTAAAGGTATTGCCAGTACGACTGGAGAGTTACTTCCAAATTTACTCCGAGTATGTAAAAACTAATAACCAAGGAATCAAAAACCTTTAAAGATATAATAAAAGAAATCGCATGAAGTTATCTTATTACTAAATATACATAAACTAAATTATTTCTTCGAATGATTGAAAGGTTGAGTGAAAGTATTTTGCTAGTAACTAGAAGAGCTACTGCTTGGGTAAAACTTGCTTCTGTAAACTTGCAGTGGAAAAATCTGAAAAACAAACTAAAGTGGAAAGGAGAAAAATTAGCAAAATTTTAAACACTTTAGCACAAATAAAATTTGAGTGTCAGACCAATATTTATCGTTGAAGAAATCTTTAGGTAAATATTGATTAGGTTTCAACTAAATCTACCCTCGTTAGGTCCTTCTCAGGCTATCTACCCTTGCAGGTACTAAAACCAAGATAAATTAAATACCTTGGACGCTTTTTGCTTAGTCGTTTTGGTTTGCCACAAATCTTCTGCATTTGCATCAAAGAGTGCTGTTGAGAATTCTCTGTGAGCAATTCAAGCTCTCTTGAGTGGCCTATTGTCTTGAATAGCCTTTTCTCAGGGCCAAGGTTATGATTTCTTAGGGGCTCAAGTTCCTTTGGGTGAGAGATTGTGTTGAGGAAGCGAGGCTGAGGGTGACCAGATAAAGGCTTGGCGTATGGGCGGGGAAACTTCCAGGGAAGGTCTGGAGGGCATCTTGACTGTGGCAAATCGGCCAACCTTGTTCTGTTCAGGGCAGCCATAAGACAATCTAGTAACAAACTGTCCCTTATTTATCTGAAAATTGTATAGTTTAGTCAAGAGTATGCCGATTAATATTTAGAATCTACTAGTAAAAGCTGAAATGGACTAACTAGTTCAAAAATAAAATTAGGACCGTATCATTACTATACAGAACCATTTGATAATCTGTTAATAGGCTCAAGAACCACTTTGATGCGTATTTATAGTGGTACCACTATGGTAGAGTAGACGTTTTTCTCGTCTAGTCTGGACCGAGTTCATTATCATTGTTGGACCGATAGTCGTGTCTAGTGTGACTATCTATGCACTTTTCCATTTAAACCTTGTGGCATTACCAGTATGGTGGAAATCAGACTATTTCTATCGCCAAGACAAATCAAGCTATGCCAGCAGTTGTGATAGAGGCAACTTTGGAGGTCCGGCAATCTGCCGACACAAGCATACGTTTACATGAAAACTGACGATGCACTTCACACACCAGACGCGAGTCATTGCAGCCATGATAATGAGCTCTGGACAGACTAGACAAGAAGACATTGTGCTGCCAGAGTAGAGTGGCTTCACTAAAGATAATTTATAACTAATATTGACGTATGAAAGAAACTAATCTCAGCAGAAATGGCGTAATTGATATTAACTTCCTTGTCCTCCCCATTAAGCACGTCGTTCGAGTGGGGGAGGGGTGTAGAGAGCTCATCTGGCGACTGCCTGCTTGGGCATAAGTCGCCGTACAAGACAGCCTACTACTAGGCTATATTAAGAAAAGAATACCAAACAAATAATATGCAAAATAGCAAATAACAAATAACGCAACGACACGCTCCGGCATCTGTGGTAGGCCCGCATCCTCTTGGTGCAGGAAAATGCAACCTACAAAAAAAAAACGGTCAAATAAAGGGAAGGAGGCCAGCCTCCTTCAAAGTCTTAAATTCCACAAGTCAGTGTGCACGAACACGTCCCGAGTCCAAGAGACAATTGGTAGTGACGCTGCCGGTCAAGGTAGTGGAACTGGTAAGGTGGGCGAAGATCACCCAGACTGGGACATTCAACAAGAATGTTCCGAAAGGTCTGGGAGACAGCGCAGTCTTCAGAGTTGGGCGCAAGCGCGTGCTCCATCAAATGGCGATGCGTCCCGCGAGTGTTTCCAATTTGTACACGACAGAAATCAACCTGAAGCCGTCGCGGCATTGAGGGGTAGGTCCATGGGAACAGTTAAGGTGCAATGGCACGCAACTTTAGGTTTCCCTCGACTGTCTCATCTTGTTTGCCAAGTAGCCCTAAGAGCTAGCTGCCCGTATTCCTGCCATGTAATGTGTGAAAGGAAGAGCGAAATGCTCGTTTTGTAGCCCAGTCCATGCTGACTCTTTGGCGCCCTCATTCCCCGCATCTCCTACTTGTCCAGAAACCCAGCAGAAGATGATCTCTGCATCCGGCGAGCTGGCTAAAACCGTTGCGTGACTGATATCGCGAACCAAGGAATGTTGTGGAGATTGCAATGCCCCGTAGCACTAATCCGGTCTCCGAACCTGGCACGTTGCGTTCTCTCTAGTACAAAGCAGTTTATTGCAACCAGCTCGGCCGTAAAGACAGACGCAGCGCATGGTAAAGCCCCGCTGACTTCAAACAGAGGGGATACGGCGTGGAAACAGACCCTTTCTTGGGACTGAGCCATCCGTATCCACTGGCACGGTTCCAGGGTGATACGAAATGTGCTCCAAAAAGGTCGAATGCAATACTTCTGGCGCTGTAGAAGCTTTGGGAGCAAAGGCGTGAAGACAATGATCAAAGGTGCTACCCTCCAAGGTGGCGTGCTGGGCAGAACCAGGGACGCTGCCGGCCAGAGAGCTATACCTAGCTCTCGGCGGCATAGGCACAGTCTAGATCAGCTACGGATGCAGCGAGAGCTGTTGGCGTTTGAGGGAGGCGCCTAGATTGCGCGTACAGACGAATAATGCACTGTGCACGGCGCAGAGTGAGTGGCATATCCTCCAGCATCGACAAGTAGGCTCTCAATGGAGGAAGTGCGAAAGGCACCGGGCGTCAGGCGAAGGCCATTGTGGTGGATAGAATCCACCTTCTGGAATACACGTTCGGCTGCGGATGCATAAAACTCATCCTTAGTCTTAGCTTGGAACGAAAAAAAGATAAATAAAAAAGTAATGCACTAGCCCTATCAACGCCCCAAGCGCTGAACGTCACGGAACTAAGAAAATCCATGGTGCTGGTACAAGAGACCCTAAGGCTGCGAATCAGCCTTCCAGGTGAGGCGTCGGTCAAATACAACACCAAGGAAACTGAGCTCACTACTTCTAAGCGCACCTCAATGATAAGTAAGTTAGGGTGGAGCCGTGGATGGCAGCAGAAGTGCACCACCTTAGTTTTGAACAAAGTATACTGAAGCTTGTGGGATTCGGCATAATGAGAGACGCGTTTCAATGCCTGTTGGAGTCTACGCTCAAAGTTGGCATCTGGGCTGGGCCAAGAGATCGAAAGGCCGTCCACGTAAAGCGTAGCGAGAACATATTCCGGAAGCACTGAGGTGATAATGTTGATAATCAAGGCAAAGAGTGCCACACTGAGGACACTTCTCTGCGGGACACCCTCTTCCTGTTCCATTGGAACCGAAGAGTGGCCCCCCCCCTACCCCCCACCGGTACGCGGAATCTACGATGTCGCAAAAATTCAGATATAAAGATTAGGAGGCGGCCCTTCTCCCCATCGTTTGGAGAGTCTCCATGATACCGTATCGCCATATTGTATTATAGGCCTTCTCCAGATCGAAGAACACGGTGGAGTAGTGCTGTCTATGAAGTAAGGCCTCGCAGACAGCATTTTCCAGTCGAATCAGAGCATACGACGTGGAGTGGAACTTGCTGAAGCCGCGCACTGCAGAAGACATGGCCTACACTGTCCAGAAAAAAAGCTAATCTAACATTTACCAATTTTTCCATCAACTTGCACACGCAAGAGGTAAGAGAGATTGGGCGGAAACCGGCCAGGGTAGAGTGATCTCTCCCCGGTTTGCGAAAAGTGAGCAAAGTAGCGATTCGCAATGATTGGGAGAATACCGTATACCCAGATCCTGTTGAACAAATCTAACAAAAAGGCCATGCCTCGCTCACCCACCGAGGTGTCTAAGTATGGCGTACTGGACATCGCTGGACCGGGGGCTGTGTCTGCGCACAAGGCGAGAGCGGAACGCAACTCTCGGAGTAAACCTGCCGTTGAAGGATTCTCCGCCTCTGGAGGTGAAGTCCAGTCCGCGGCCTTCAGCGACATTACGACGAGCATTGAATGCTGTTTGAGCAGCATCCCGGCTAGAGAATGCTGAGAAAGTGGTCGCGAAGTCATCAAATCTTATTATGGCTTTTAAGAGAACACAATATTAAGTTAGATATATTAATTTTACCAAGCTGTGAAGGGATTTTTAGTCATGGGAACGATTAAATTATTCTTTGATCAAGTGGAAGCTAGTGAAAATAGTTCCAACTTAAAATAAATTATATAAATCCAAGTAGAAAGAATAACACTTCTACTTTAAGTTGTAGACTTAATCGGATGATACTAATTGAGGATTTCGGATACTTCTGTTTGTAGCCCCTCTAATTAAAAATAAAGCATAATTCAATAGTTATCTCCAACAAGAAGTTGGTAAGCTTCGAAGTGGCTAAGTTAGGGAAAATGAAGATAAGTTAGTGATTTTACTAGGTACGCTTTAGACTAGGGCACGCAACAAAACTTGTTAAAGCCAATCATTTGATTAGTCGATTAATAGAATGTGCAAGACTAGATGGGTGTTAAAATGCCTTGGGTTATCGCCAAAATGTAGCATGTGAATATATAGAAAATAGTAAAAAAACTGACTAGAGCGTAGGGCGCTAGCATTGCTGAGGTGGATAATTTAGGTGTATGTGGTAGCGGAATAATTACTCTTACGCGCCCAAACAAAAAGGTAACCAATAAAGGCACTGAATGGGCGAGGACAAATCTATTTCAAATAGCTCATCTGACGACTGCCTATTGGGGCAAAAGGTGCCGTAATCACCTTGTAGCCTAGTGATAGGCTAGAGTCAAAATCGTTCAAAATGCACAAGGATGCACGGATAACTATGTCCCAAAGGGACCTGGAGCAATCCGTATAAGCTGGCACAATTTAGAGTGACCGAGTGCGCGCAAAAAAGACAAAGCTATACTCCCGGCGCTGTAGAAGCTTTGGAGGAAGAGGCATAGCGACGAATAGTCAAAAGTGGTACCCTCCTGGGCAGAACCAGATACACCGCCGGCCCAAGAGCACGAGCTCTTTAAGAAATTTCATAACCCTAACGAGCTTAGGGTATGACTGGCATTTCTCTGCGGCATAGGCACCAGCGAGATGGACTGGGTATGATAAGACGTTGGAGACCGAGGGAGGCGCTGGACTTGCCGATATAGGCGCATAATGGCACTACTGAGCAGAGTGTAATTTTTTCAGCATAGACAATTAGGCTCAATGGCGGAGGTGTGGAAAGCACCTGTCGCCAGGCGGGAACCGCTCTGGTGGATCGCGTCCACCTTCGGCAATAGGCGCTCAGCTGTGAGTCCTTCATTCATCCTTAGTCAAGCTTCGAAGGAATACATGATCAATAGAAACTCAAGACAGTTGCTCTATCAGCAAACCAGGTGTTGAACGCCACCGAAAGAAGAATGTTAATAGCGTGGGTATAAGAGGCACTAAGGCTGAGAATATAAGCTTCCCAGGAGAGGTGCGGGTCGAAAGCTAGATCAAGGAAACTGCCTATCTACCATTTCAGTAGAACCCCGTTTAGGATCAAGTCTGGGTCGGAGAGAAGCTGTAGATAGGGGCAGAATTTCACCACCTTAGTCATGGCCAAGAAAAACCGAAACTTTCGGCATAGCGAGAGATGCCATATAGTTGCCGTTGAAGTCGACGCTCCCGAGTCTGCATCTGGGCCGACACAAAAGAGCGTACAGAAAGTCTCCCGGCACCACCGAGGTGATACCTTTGATGCTCCGGCAAAGAGTGCGACACAAGGGCACTGTTCAGAAAACTGGTGGCTTTTGCTGTCCAGGAAGATGGCTAGTCAAATATTATCCATTTGTCCAGAGACTTTCACATGCAGGAGGTTAGGTAAGAGTGAGCGGTTAACGGTCGGGATAGAGTGAGCTTTCCCCTGTTTTTGAAAGGATCACAGTAGCCATTAGCTATGAGTGAGAGGATACCCTGTGTCCAGATCCTGCTGAACAAGTCTAACAAAGGCCATGCGTCGCTCCTCTAGATGTCTAAGCTTAGCATCGGGGACATCGACTGGACCAGGGCTATTTTCCACGCACAAAGCGAAATCGGAACGCAACTCTCAATGGGAAGCCGTAAATGAAGGGTTCTACGCCTCCAAAGGTAAATTCCGGTCGGCTTCGTTCAGCGAGCTTACGGCATGTATTGAACGCTGGTTGAGCATTAGATTGGCTAGAGAAGGCGGAGAATTTGGCAGCAAAGAACTTCGCCATGGACACGGGGTCAGAGATTGCAGTCCCATTCTCCTAGAAAAATTCCAGGCGTTTTGATTCGCTTTCACACGTCTAGTGGCATCTTCCCGTTTAGTGAAGACAATTATGTCAGCCAGGAACAACTCCCGGCTTGCTTCAAAATAGCAGAAGCTAGCCTTAGCTCTACGAAGTTCCCTTAGTGAAATCGTTCGGGCGCAGCTTATAGGGCATGTAGCATAAATGAAGGAATTTGCACTCTTCTGACCATCACGGAAGCGGTCGGGGTCTAAACCACTATACTTTTTAGTAAGTGGTTAGAATTCCTGCGATGAAGCAACTCATCGAGTAGGACATGAATCCGTCATTTCCTCAAATGCGGACCACCACGCCCGCGCTAGGCACAACCGGGGGCTTCAGGGGGCAGCGGTCCGGTAAATGAAGTGACTTTGAAAGTGTTCACTACCATCAAAGCCATATACCCCACGGCCCCAAAGAAAAATAAAGTCTTGTATCAGGGCAGCACAGGGATATACAAGAGACAAAAATTAAGCAGTTGTCGGGCAGTGATGCCTAAACTCTTCCATATTTAGAGCCAATCACATTTGCCAATCACATTTGCAAAGACAGAACCACTGGCATTGATAAGTGTAATCTTCTAGAGAGATCCGTTCATATTACTGAGCATTAGAAAGGGCATCTGCAACCGTGCCACGATGCAGAGGAAGTTGCCTTACGGTGAAATCACCGTAAGGCAGCTGCCAGGTATAGCTGCACTGCTACTGGCTGAAAGGAAGTATTTAAAGCAATGAAAATAAGGGAGACATCATGCCGGGTGTAAATGAAACATCCACCTACCAGCTCCCAATACGTGAGTGTGGGGGTCGTTAAACTGAAGGAGTGTTCAAGGGCTAGCTCGGAGAAGATTCGGGGGGGGCCCTTTTCAAAGAAAAGACCCTCACAAAAATGGCCATACGCTTCTCTAGGACAGAATTCAGAGGGCAGTTTGCCGATCAATGGGCGGAAGGCGCCGTTGCCTTCGACTAGTTATTGCTATGACAGATTTTTCCTCCCTCTGCCTCGGCGGGTAGGGTGGCTTCGGAGGCGGGGTCCCTCTTTTGAAGGTTCCACTGTCTCCTAGTCGCTAGGTCCAGCCTTTGGTGGAGGAGTAGGAGCCAAAGATCCTTTAGTGCTATGCTTCTTTCAGCTATAAGAGTCATAAATAAGGCTTCAACCGCCTTGAGTTGATTTGCATTTTGAGTAACTACCGGAGGCGGGCAGCACTTTCGCCTTTCATAAACAGTAACACTGGAAGAGGCGAAGAGGCCTGGTTTTAGCCGAGGCTGAGTGTGACCCCTTTGTTCCGCCATGTCTACCAGTGGAGCGCCTAGAGTGAGTGGAACCCGTAAAAGGGGTTCCGAATGGGCGACTAAACTACTGTGCTCTTAGGCCTGGTGGGGCCAGGAACAGAACACCTTTTTAAACTTTAGGTACAAGACGCCGGAGCACCAGGATCTAGTCCTTAGCCTTTCTAAATGAGAGGATATGGAGCTTTAAATTCCAGGAGTTTTTTTTTCTCCTGGTGATAGGAACCACATTGCTTCGAAAAGAGCGGGTTAGTGTCATCAGCAATTGAGACAATTTGCAATAATGTATAGTGACTTATCGTATACGGCCTAGGAGCAACAGAGAGCAAGTAAGCGACTTTGCACGTCTACACTAGCGTTCCGTATGGCCGAAGCGGTGGCAGTAGTAGCACTCTGCGGCAGTGAACGAATGCCATCACGCGGTAGCGATACTAACCAGCACGCAACGATTCGGGGAGCCTATAACTATGAAACTGGTCTAAGTAGTAGTGGTGGTGGTGGTGGGTTCCTGTTTTTCACCACACGTTTGACCTTGACTGCTGAATGGTTAGCCAGCTCTAAGGCGCCTTCTTCTAAGGAGTAGCCCACAAGTTCTCTCGCCTAAATTACTCTTTTCACAAAGTTAAAAGTAGTGTAGTGTTACTCATCGACGAGCCATTAAGTGGTCGTATGGCACGAATAATGGTAGTCTCAGCGGGATCTAACATATGCGCCCGAATGGAGCGAATAACCAGAAAAGTTTGAAACTAGCGGGCTCGAAAGCGGCAGGTAGTTTCTCAATGAGGGGACCTGACGCAATCTAGGCTCCGCCCAGCGCACTTTTTAACTTTGGTCTTAATCTAGGGCCCCAAATCTGAGGCTGCCTCTGTGCCGGAAGTACCAATTTTGGCCTACTCTCTAGCCGAAGTTGCAGCAGAACCATCCGTCATCAAGCCTCTCCTACTGACGAAGAGGAACCCTTAGTGCTTGGTCTTTCTTCCTGTCCTCTTTTTTTAGGCGAGGGTAGGGAATGAACTTTTTCAATCACTGTATGGCACCCCTAGGCCGGACGGACTGCCTCATCAAGACCCTTCTGAGATGGCGAAGGTCTTTGCTGTAAAATAGAATCGACTAAGGAAGAAGGTCCCTCCTCTCCAGAGTCTCTGGGGGCCCTAGCTACGCGAAAAAACTGTCACAGGGGTGAATCTAGAATCCGTGTTTGACACCGAGCCCAGGTTTGCCCCAATGGAAGGTCCTGCTACAAGATGCTAGGTCGCCTTCGAGGCTCAATTTCAGGGACTCTGCTATCCCTTTCCTCCCTAAGGGCGTTGACCCTATCAGACCGACCCCACCGGAAGTGCTAATTTTGGCCTGCCTGCCTCCTCTTGGCAGTCCCTGTAATAGGAAAGGATGGAATGCCGCTGGTGGGGAGATGGAGTCTCCCGATTGTGCCTCCAACGAAGGGGCGAGGGGGAAGCCACCACACCGGTAGGCCTAGGAGAGGGATAAACCTGAGATCTGGTAAAGGTTGGAGATTCTCCTGCAAAGGCAAAAAAGGTGGGGGTGGGGCACCTTTTTAGGTAGAGATTAGCACAAAAGATGGCATATGCGAAATGGTGCCTCTCCTTCGATCCAAGGTGGATGCAGTATTTTCCGCGTCCTCCCTGACACCTAGGTGAGGGGGAAGAGGCAAAGCCGCGTTTAGAGGCGGATCTCTATGCGCTTTCCCATTATTGCCTTCCGTTGTCACCATAAGTAGACATTAGGCCTACTAGTAAAAAGTCTCCACAAGATCAGAAATTCCAGAATGTGATTATTTAAACATGTCCTGGCCTAGTATTGCTGTGCTGTGCATTACCAACCTGATCCGTCATTCAGACTAAATTGTCCTGGAACTTTAACCATAAAGAAAGGTGCCAGCGGAGACGCATCTTTTGTGCACTGGAAGGTAAGTAGAGTCGACGACCCCCCCCCCCCCCACCTACCTAATACATGCCCAGTCCATCTGGGTTTCATTCTTCGCACAAGGTAGGAACCTCAATATGTACACAGTCACTTGACCAAAGCTCATAAGTGGTGGGCGATCACCTATCATCATAATATACTGGTGCTGTGATTTCAGGAAGACATCTAGTTCTCTAAGGTAGAATGGCTACCGGACCGAACTCGGTAAAGGAGGACTACTTCCGCCTGAACAAAGTGAGGGTAGAAAAGGTTGAGGGGATAGCCGTAATGATAAATACTAAAAATAACAATTATAATACATAAAATAATACTAAATAATATCATAAATAAAAGTACTATTAAATAATAAATATCTAGTAATAAAAGGTAATTTACTGCGGAGAGATGGCGAGAGGAATGCGCAGCAACAACTTTCAGAAGTTCCCCAATTTTCTCTCAGGCCGGGAAGATGTGCAGGTCCTCTAGGTACCGAGTGTAACAGGCTACAAAGGGAATGCCCCTGCGGGGTAATCTTAGGAGGGCCATGATCTGGATGAGTTTGGCAGAACCAGTGAATGGATCCGAAACGGTTAGTTTGGCAGCCAACAAGTCATTAAAACCTTTTTCCATTGTGTGCAGGTGTGTCGAGGTGGAAGTGAAAAGAGAAATTAATGCCCTCTTGCGCGGGGGGCGACAAACAAGTCTGGCATCACCAAGCTGCTCTACGTCAGCAGAATGACGGTCCTCAGATTAGCGTAGAAGCTCGAGAATGGGCGCAGAAAAAGATTACCTCTTAAGACGAAATTGTCAACTGTTTGGGCGTAAGGACCTTTGAAAGTGTTCCGATGCCTAAAATGACACCGGTCGCGAAAAAGAACATTTTTCCCCACGGTGTCTGGGCCCATCAAAGATGAAGGCAAGAGCTTTAAATGCGTGGAAAAGGCTCTGCCCTCCGGCTGAATGACAGTACGTCGAAAGCGTGGTATCGCCTTTAACGAGTCATGGCACTAGTTTTCCCTGACGAGAAAATCTCTACGGTAGATCCGGTCATTGACAAGCAGAACGATCGCGTGGTAAGCTTCAGTCAGGACGTCTTTGAGGTCAGCTACGTGTCGACAACCAAGAAACGAGCCTCCTTGATGAAGTTCGGCATCTTGAGACGGTTCCACGCTCCACATGGCTAAGACCGTGCAAGAGTGATTGGATCGAACACGAACTCTGTTAACAGTTTGGGGCACCGTAGTCCACCGACCTCGATCCCTTCTACTAAAGCTTTTGGGAACATGTGGATGGAAAGGCCTGAAAGGACCGCCACAGCAAAGTTCGCAAGCCGATGTCCTCCGTTAGCGTGCGAGGCAGCATGAGGGACAGTCGTAACCTGTGTCAGGACCTTGGGTCTTGACTAGAGCCCATACTTGCAGCATAGTGCGAGCACACTGATATATTACAATGTAAACGTGTTAAAAAAATAAAAACTATATAATTTAGTTTTGTTGAGACCGTTGTGACTGGTGTAACGGGTATTTTTGCGATACCCGGTTTATTTGAGATGGTCCTAAAATTGCAGATCTTTCTATAAATCAATATCCTATTAAATAATTTGTTAGAGAGACTAATTTTTCATCTCAAACGGGTCTTTAAATCATGAGAAAAAACTGGCAAAATTCCCTTATCTTGGGAAGTGAGGCGCCTGAATCTTAAATTTCTTCTCTGATTCAATCAAAGTTATCAGAGGCTAAGGACCAGATATCTATATCTATATCATTACTGAATGGTAGAATACAACTATGGTCTAAAAGAAATAAACACTGGTCTGAAACTTTAGGAAAGCTTCAGCCCCCTAGTACCCCCTGGATGTGCGCCTGACCAAGTAGAGCACAAATCCCGTCTCTACCCATCAAATCTAATTAGTTTGAGGAATGATTTAGTAAATGCGACATATTTAGACATGGGTTAATCTTGTTAAAGTAAGGTACACCCGAAGAAGATATGAAGAGCGTCCATTAAGATCAAGACGAGAAATCGTGCAAGTCAAGAGTATCATCCTGCAGGTATAGTGTGAGGGCACACCATTTTTTAGTTACCTATCTGGCGACTGCCTACTTGGGGCATAAGTCGCCGTACTTCAGCAAAGCCTACTACTAGACTTAAAAAACAAATACCCAATAAAAACTACAAAACAAAAGGCAACAAGCGGGTGTAGGCCCGCTTGTAGGCCCGACTGTTTTATGTCGCCTGTTTCTACGCCAGGGAAAGGCGTAGAAACAGGCGACATAAAACAGTTAAAGTGGATGCCAGCCTCTTCTAAAAAGTCTTTAGTCCACAAAGGCTGTGTGCACGAACTCGTCCCGAGTACAAGGGACAAGTCGTAGCGACCCCGCTCGTCCCGGTACCGGGACAGAACGTGCGCGGAGATCACCCAGAGAGGGACATTCAACAAGCATGATGCAGAGATTCAAATGCCCCGAGAGCACTCAGGGCGCTTTGGGAGTGTCTATAAATCACAATCTGGTCTCGGAACCGGCCACGTCACGTTATCTCCCGTACCAAGTGATGTACTGTAACCAGCTCGGCCGTGAAGACAGAAGCAGCGCCTGGCAGAGCCCAGTAACTTCAAACAGACGGGACACTGCGTGGAAACTGCCCCCCACCCTTTGGAGTGAATTATCTGTAAACCTACACAACCTTTAAATTGTCACTTTCAGTTTGTAGGCCCAGGCTACACCAGATAGCCAACAGGGTTTGGGCACGAAAGCTAGCTTCTCCAGAAATGAAGATGGGAGAAGGGGGAAAGATTGAGACTGAAACTACTAGAAGCAACATTTAGGATATCAAGGTGAAGCCAGCAGTAGCTTAGCAAAAATTAAACGGTTATATGGGTATTAGAGTCCAGAATTAAAGACCCATTGCAAACTACTATAAAACTTAACATCTAGGCTCTTTGAATTGACGCCCTAAGGATTTACTTAAAAAAAATTAAATAGAATCAAGGAGTCTATGGCTTAACAGCGTGGGAACTGATCATTTCAGCAAGGTTGAGCTACATGGGATGTGGTTATATACACGTGAAGTCCCAGACTATTTAGATATTTCACGGCGGCTACCAGTCCAACTATAGTTACATTTTTAACTGATTGAGCATAGTTTCAGTATACGGTAATTTTGAATAGGACAAGGGCAGGCGTTTCAGGCTACAAAATTATCTCTTTTTCGTATCCTTGTAATAATGTCCTGGAAGCAATATTTTGATGGCGTAGGTTGTTTCACCGCTAATAAAGTAATGAAAAAATAGTTCAGCCCGAATCTCTAACGCAAGAGTTACACCCCTATCTTTTATGCCACTAGTATTATGGACTAATTTGAAGCCATCAAACTAAAGTTTATTCTAGTGATTAAGATTAATTCATTGTTTTTCATAGCCACGATGTAGGCTAGGGATAGTCTGTTATTGAAATGGGTTTTGTTTTAGTTATTTTACAGATAACCGAAAAAAATAATAAACTAGCATTTTGCTGATTTCTTTTTCATCCAAAAGCAATAAAAAATCGGCTCATTTCGAACTTTGGCTACCATACTTAACCAGTTAAAAGACTATACCATAATTGGAGTATTACCATTTCTAACGTTAATCTGTAGGCGTATCAAAACTAAACTTAAATAACTTACTACGCCGAAACCTCTACATAGATACTTAAAACTATTTAAGTGATGTATTAAAAAAAAGGACTTCCGCAACGAAGTGGCACACAAAATAGATAGGCCTATTGAATATATCTACGAGCAAGTTTTTGGCAAAACCGCAAGTGGTTTTTTGCCGTTTACCACCAAATAAATTTCTTGCGTATAGCATAAAGTCTGCTTCATGGCATTTAGAGAATTAGGTGAAATATTGACTTTTCGTGACTTTATAAGCGGTAGTACCCCCTCAGAGCCATTAAAATCTTACTTCCAAAACACAATACTATTACAGCGATGCGAAGCAGTAAATGATTTTGTAGCCTAAAGGGCTTACACCCGTCTAATTCAAATTAGCTAGCATGTTCAGTGAAAGTCGTGCTCATAAACCTAAGCCAGATCAAGTAGAAGGCTTTTAACGTTAGACGAACATCCTGTAAATTTGTGATAGTCTAACAAAAGTAGACAGCACAAATTAAAGAGTGATTCAGTAGATAATTCTGAGAATTGATATCTTGGTAGACATCTGCTACCTACTGTGTAACAAAGTATGATTTCGTGTATCACGTGAAAACATTTGCCATTTTTATTATTTTTAGTTATTTATAGTCTCAAGGTAAGGGTAGGTTGTTTGGGTATAGTTTTATGTAATTATCCATTGGCTTTTTTTGATTACCATGAAAGGGAAAATCTTGTAAAGCAGGTGTTGGAAGGAACTAACCTCTGTCCCGTTCTGATATTTTATGAAGTGAAAGCAAATTTCCTTTTTAAGGTTATTAACAAAGTGCCCATGTGCTAAAGATTACCAAATGGTTTTTTTTCTAAATTAAAGTTTTAAATTTTATATCACTATTTTTAAAGAAAATAAGAGATTTAAATAGCATTCAGGGGAAAAGGGGGAGGCTTATACGTCTGAAGTAAAAAAAAACATACAAACTGAACATTAGAGCGCCTAACGACGTCCGATAGTCGCCTTCGAATTTAATCCTGATGCTAGGCTTTCGAATTGTGAATATCACGAGCCGATTAAAAATCAGCAGGGATGGGGGCGCAGTCCCTTGCCATTAAAGAGGCTATGGGGCCGAAGCACCTCCCATTTTGAAATCACCTTAGGATTCAAATTCAATGCGGTTACCAGCCGTTGTTAGGTGCTCCAATGTTGGTTTTTATGCAGTGCTCCGCCTTGAATGGAGCAGAGCTAGAAAGGGTTATAAATTTCTTTAGATCTACGGTAGAGTATTCAAAATTTACCATTTCTGTGTTATCCAATATGCAATTTACTTTTAATCTTTTGTATAATACTAAAGAACCTAGGCTAAACTTATTAAAACGTCAAATAGCTCAAAGTATTCAAGACAGATTTGGATGAATCTTAAAAGTCATACGAAGTAGATCGCTGACCGTTGCTTAGCGTATCAATTTGTATTTTTTTTCGGTAAATATGTAGATTAGCGGCCCGGCCGAAAAAAAAATTGTGTGTAAATATTATCGTTCACTCGTGTCGGAATATTCATGCGCGTTTGAGTCCTTTTCGAATTATTATTCTATAAACAATTAGGATTATATACTGGCGGGGCTGTGCACCCACAGATCCCCCCAATTTAATGAAACTCAGGATCATCGTAGTGTAGTCCTCCCCATTGTGTTTACCCCCACACGAGCCGTCAACTTAAATGTAATCCAAAAACGTGAAACATTTTGGAACACGGACGAAATAGTACGCCCCATCGTTCGCGCCGATAATCTACATATTTACCTTTTTTTCATCGTTTCACAGAATATTAATTCTTTGACTAATCTATTACACCTTTAATTATAGTATTTTAACATCTGTGGCAGAGTTATATAAAACTATCAAGTATTCATGAAGGTATTTCATTTATCTTCAATGGCTGACGAGATCAACTATTGAATTTTAAGTACATTATAAAAAGCAGAGTAGACGCCACTTTTTTTCGGGAGACAAATATTTGCCCGAATACTTGTGAAGAATAGATCATTAGTAGATCGTTGATTCAATTCGGGGAGAGTTAACTTTGCACTTCATTTCATAAAACTCAATTTAGGACTTATTCTAAGAATTATACAATCCCAACCAAATAAGCTTCAACCGAATATAGGAAAACTTTTCACGCTTCTGGCAGATTATACACTACTTACAATAGTATCCGCAAACTCCACTTAAATTTTTCAAACTGAGGTCAATCGTAAATAGCCAAAACTTGAACTAAAGAACTCTTGCCTATTTTGAAGTAGAATTGGTTGTTGTCGCTGAGAACGGTTATGGTAGTATTATTATATTACCCACGCATTTGTAACGATGGCCCCGGAAAGGGGCAATATTTTTTTTAGAATATAGCAAACCGAATTGGTATTTGTTTTTTAGGAAAATATTAGACAAATTTAATCATTGTTAAGATTAGCTTTGGATGAGATTGTCTAGGTTATTTCAAGTGTACAAAAAATAAAATGCTTTAGTAATAATAATCTCAATATTGAGGGCGCATTGCATTAAAACGAAAGTTTAATTATTTTTTTACGATTTAATCTTCCTCCATAACCGAAGTTAATCTTAAGCATTAATTCTCTGAGTAATTAAGATTAGCTCATGCGAGATTTTAGCCAGAGGGGCAACAAATAAAAGACTGACAATTCTTTAAAGAGAAAAAATCAAATATTAAAGGCGAATTGAATATAACTTAATGGGGAAAGTAGTTTCTCCGTTAGTTATTATTAGATGACATAAGTGCGTTTTAGTTAGCTGAAAGAGTTAATGGGACTTGCGTGATGGAGAGTCTAAGACTTGCAGATGTCCATTAACAACTCATTTGCCAAAGGTGAACATGTCTAACAGCACTATTCGTAAAAATCAAAAATCTTGAACTTTTCAACTATATGCCACCATTTGGAGGCGGTTCGATATTTTCAAGGTATTGGATTTAAAAAGAAAAAATTGTTTACCCCTGGACGAGATTTTCTAGTTTCTTTCACTGAAAACAATTCAAAATGGTGGTTTTCTTTCATTATCGTTTTTTTTTTCACTGTCCATGAAGTTAGGTCGCGAACTACGGAGATAATTATTTACTAATTAGACTTAAAATAACCTAACATAATCTAGGTTACGTTGTGTTATTTTAGGCTGGCTTATTTAATAATTAACTATTGTTAGTTGAGGACCTAACTTCATTCACACACTACTTTTCAGGTCTATTAGAAAACAACGCTGGAAGCGAACGCCATTATGAGTGTTTTTCAGTAAAAACAAAATATAGAAAATCTCGCCTAGAGTAAATCTTAAGTATTGCCCCAAATTTTACTTCGCAATAGTAAATTAATTAAATATATCGATTGATTTTAAAGCGTTAATCAGGGCTACAATCGCACACAACACAGGGAAAAGGCGAAAACGCTAATTAATTGTAATCAAGGAACTCAATAGTTCCGTGGGGGTTCTTATTAGGATCGTTGATTGCAAGAACTAGTTTGCCATTTTGAGCAAAATTCATAGAACTGCTTAAAATCAAAACTGCTAACCTTGAGCTTTCATCAAGTTCGAAAATTAAAGCAAATTAAAAAAATAAATGGGTAGGAAATTTTATCCATTATAAATATAGTATCGCTGTTATTATTAATTATTATATATTACTATTTATTATTTTATAATAAGTTTGTTAAACATATTACCTTGAAAATACATTTATTAATTCATTATATATATATATATATATATATATATATATATCAATTTGTCATAATCAAAGAGTAAAATTAACCTAATGAAAAATTAAAAATGTAAACTCCAACTTCATAGTGAATCCTAAAGTAACTGCAAATATGACAAATGTCAAGAAAAAGAACACAAGAAAAAGCAATCCTATGGCGAAACGAGAAGCACAACTACTTCATTCTCTTTGATGTTTGTCTCAATGGTGCAAGAACCTGCGATCTCCCTGTTTTAATCCCATTGACTACCACTCCGTCTTTCCTTATCTACATATATTTCTCACATTCCACACACTTACATGGCTCACACAGTGACACCGATTAATGGGCATGAATGGAAAGCTCCACAAATTACAGGGAAAGAGACTTTGGGATTTGCCGCTTCACAGGCTAGCGGACTTTATCTGGGTTAGCCGCTCTTTACGACACACACCGTAGACCTGTACAGAGATTCTTCCTGCCCTTTTTTAAGGGAAAAAATATTAAACTTAAATTCAATTCCTTATTTTTTGTCTTAAATATTTTTTACGTCCATTCTCTATCTCGCTCGGCCTAAATCTTGAGCCAAATCAGCTCCTCCGGGGGGCCACTGTTGGACTAAATCCTAGTTTACAACTGGTGTTGAAGCCATTTCCGCCCATTAAGCTAAGAGAAGAAACTCAACGTCGATAAAAAACACATATATACCCCTTCCTAAAGTTTAAAGTAACCATGCAGCCATCTTCACATTTTTGAAAGACATACTCCTGGTTCAAATTCACCTAATAACCTCTATAACTGATATATTTAAAGATATGAGGTAAAATAGATAAATTATACGAGTGTATGAGACGGAAGACGCAATTCAACAACACATGTGCTATTTGCGGGCTGCAAAAGAACTCAGAGAGAACAAGGATATTGTCATCCAGAAAGCCGATAAATCCTCAATCTATGTTATCCTGAGCCAAGAAGAATACCTCAACCAGATTAAAACAATACTGCCCGACACCACCAAATTCAAGAATATAACCCCAAATCCCACTAACGATCTAAAAACGAAGCTCACCAAACTCATTAGGAAAAATAACACCACCACCAACCCTATGAAGATTCCTCAATTGAAGGCGACTTCAGGATGGGTTACGCCTATGGCAATGTAAAAACACATAAACCTGGAAATCCCCTTCACCCCATCATAAGTCAAACACCAAGCGTGACTTATTACCTGGCAAAATTTATCAACTCGATCATCGTGCCCTACACACCATCAGACTACACGCTGCCCTCCTCTTCCACCCTTCTAGATATCCTTCACACTTTTCAACCAGCAGCCATACTAGCTTTTATGGACGTAGAATCTCTATTCACAAATGTTTCCGTTGATGAAAACATCGAATTCATAACCAATGTCATTTACCATACTGAAGGATCCACACCCCTCACCATTCCGGAAGACATATTGCGACAGCTCCTCTAAGCATACACAAAAGAAGCCCTGTTCTACGCCCCCAATGGGAAAATGTACATGCTAATCGATGGCGTCGTGATGGGGTCACCCCTTGGCGTCCTCTTTGCCAATTTTTAAATGGGCTCAGTTGAGAACAAGATTTTCAAGAGCAATATAGTGCCCAAGCCTCCCATCTACGCGCGCTATATCGATGATGTAATTTTGAATACAAATTACCTTGAACAAGTAAACGGCCTAGTTGAAATATTCAAGAACAACTCGTGTCTAAATTTCACCCACGAAACGAAAGATGAAGAATCCATTCCCTTCCTTGATATCCTCATAAGTGCCCAGGAGTCCAAATTTGTGACCCAAGTATACGTTAAGGCCACGAACTTGGGGTTCTGCTAAATGGTTCTTCTGAGTGTCCTGAACGTTACAAGGGATCAGTCATCAATACCTTAGGTAAAAGGGCAATTTCTCATTCATCCTCGTGGACAGCTGTTGATCACCAACTTAAGATAGTTTCCCGAGTTCTCGTTAACAACGGCTACCCACGAGAATCCATCGACGCCATCATGAAAGAGAAAATGAACTTGGCTGCTGGCCCTGGCGTCAGGTCTACACCGAAGAAGAGTAATATCGACCTTTATTACAAGGCTAATATGAACACTGGCTACCATGAAGACGAAAAGTCTCTCAAAGCCATTCTCCATCGTAACGTGACCCCAACCGACCCTAATACGGATATTAATCTAATTATATACTACAAGGCCAAGAAAACAAGTAGTTGCATCATGAAGAATAGCTGCCTTCTCCAACGAGCGAACTCCAGAAGACTACGAATATTCGTGCAAAGTTGGTGATTGCGAATACCGCAATTCAAAGTACATAAGCGTGAACTCCACAACCCTGTCAAAGCGACTTACAGCTCACCTTCAAAATGGCGCGATTAAAAAACACGCCCAATCTCATGGCACTACCCTAACCCGTGAAAAACTGAATCAAAACACCTCTATCATCCTGAGACCCCAAAATCGCAGAAGATTGTGGATGGTCGAAGCCATCATCATTCAAATGAAGAAACCGGCAACTAACGTTCAACTTCAGCCGGAAACCATACTCCCGACATCTCGGCGTCCCCGAGTTGACCGCCGTTAAAAGAAGCACGTTTTCAAACTTGATTTTTCTTTGCCTCCTTTGCCAGAGAACTAGATCGGAGCGACAAATAGTCAGACTTTTGGTCTTTGGGAAGTGGTGAGTTAGTGAGTGTGAGAAATAGTGGTGTATTAGAATAGTCGGGTTTGGGGGATAATGGTGAAATAAGAAAGTCTGAGAGTTGCAAGATTTGCAAAAGGTGCCTGGAGATCAGGCTAATCTCTTTCTTTGTTTGTTATAATATTATTATTTTTATAGATGTATATATATGTTTACAAGTATGTATGCATGTATATATTATTATTATAAGGCGTTCAAACCTTTGGATTCTTGTACAATTTGCTTTAACTTATTAACTTGACGTGTAATTTGGTTGTTTAGATTGAATTTATGATTTATGTTTCTTTTTCGATTATTACGTGTTGTCTTATTTAGTTTTAGAATTGTTATGCTATATTCGTATTTATTATTTGTGTTCTGTGTGTTATTTTAATTCTGTCACTGTTTTTCTATATTCGTATTTGGTAGTTATGTATTTATGTGTTCGTATTTAACTGTTTTCTTCATCTTATTCTTCTTTCTTCGTTGTCTTCATTAGGTTGTTTTGGTTATCTTGGTTCTTGATGTATAGTCGGTTTGGTTGGTCATTTTTGGTTAGTTTTCATCATCGGTTTGGTTAGGGGTTTAGTCCTATGCAAAAAATGGGACAATTGCGTCTTCAATCTTGCTGACGCTGCTTGGGAATCTTGCGCGGCTGGGACCTTGTTGGTTTTCTACGATGAGTGCTCTGATTTCTTCATTGCTATACGTTATTATTTTTTCTCTTATATCTGACGCTCTTTCCTTTAAGATCGTATAGAGCGGTTTGATGTCCACCGCTCTGTGCAGATCCAATTGCCTCCTTATTTTCCTCCTTCGTCTGTTATTAATAAGGTACATACATTTATTTTGCACCTTTTGCAACTCTTTTTGTGATGTTTTTGAGGCTTCTTACAGAGTTGCAGAGGGATAGATGAGGGGGGGTCTGACTAGCGTTAGATATATTTTCTTCTTGTTCTTTTGGCTGAGGTTTCTGAAGCTGTATAGGGTTCTTACTGCCGGGGTTGCTTTTTGAATCCGTTCTGTGAGGTGCTTCTTGTACCCGTTCTAAGTGATCTTCAATCTGAGTACATTACACTTGTTTGTGTAGGAATAACACGTATCCTCCACTCTCACATCCGCTGTTTTTCTTCTTCCTAATGAGAAGATCTTGAATTTGTCGCCATTAGTTCGGATTTTCAATTTGGATTTATAAGCCTTGATTTTTCTTATTTCCTCAGCAGTCTTTCGAGCTTCCCAAGGCGCGTTTCTATATCCACTTACTATGATTTGAGTTATGTCATCAGCAAACTGGATATTCAGAATAGAGGGGTGGTTTGGCTCTAGTATGTCGGCTGTATATATCGAGTATAGGGTTGGACTGAGGCACCCGCCTTGAGGCAATCCTGCTTGTAGATTAAAGGCGGGACCGTCCGTGCGCCCTATACTGATCTAGGCCGACCTCTCCATGACATAATCACAGAGCATTTTTTCCAGTTTTGAGCTTAAACCCAGCTGTATAATCTTGTATTGCATCCCCCTTAGCCATACTTTATCGAATGCCTTTGACACATCTCTGCACACTATGTCGATATAGTTCCTGTTTTTCTTCGCTTGAGCAATCTTTTCCGTGATGACATTTATTGCCATCTCGGTGCTTCTCTTCTTTCTGAAGCCGTATTGCATTTCGTTGTATAGCGAATTTTCCTCCAAGTGCTCGACGAGTCTTGTGTTTAGTAATTTTTCTAATAGCTTCCCCCCACCCAATTTCCAGAAGGGATATTGGGCGATAACTCTCTTTCCTCGTCGTTGGTTTTCCAGGTTTGGCAATGAATATCATGTTTGCTGTTTTGTATGCGTCGGAAAAGTAGCCCACAATCAGGCAGGCATTGAAGATGTTGAGTAAACCTTTCCGTACGCATTTCGGTGCTTTAACGAAGTTTAACTTTGTCAAGCCTGATCATCCTGGGGCTTTTTGCTTAAAGAAGTGGAGCGCGCTTTCTAGTTCTTTTAGCGTCACTCTTTGTTCTTCTCCTTCCTGCTTGTTCACTTAGGGGTTGGGATGCGTCCTCTCAATTATTTCATTCAGTTCGTCTCTAATCCTATTTTTAAAATCTATGTCGAAGTCTTCATTTTCTTCTTCTCTGATTCTGAAAATCTGTTCCCAGTATTGCCTGAGAATCTCTTCCATTTCATTCTCTTCCGTTTTAATTTCTCCTTGGTCATCTTCTAACTCCATCCTATCTTCTGGGACGTTATTCTCAATCTCCTGATTTTCGCCCAGTATTCTTTCGGTGTTGCTTCGCTATCTAGTTCTTCGATAGCTTCATATCATTTTGCCTCTTGTTGTTCGTAGATTAGAATTTTCAGTTCTTCCTTTATTTCTCTCATACCCTACATTATATCACAGGATATTCCCGTGTTGATGCTAACCTCATATAATCATTTCAGTTCACGGTGCAAACCTTTCATACGATAGGTCCACTTGTACGTTGAAATTGTTATAAATGTGTTTTGGGGAATCGACTCTTTGTCAGCCTCGATCATCTGGGCCTCTAGCCGCTACATTTCTTCGTCTATTTCCTCGAGCGTTGCTTCGTCGAGGTTTGCTGGGATGTTATTTCTTAGCATTCGCTCGTAATTATCCCAATACGCCCTGTTGTAATTGTTCCTTGTATGCGATGGTAAATTATTGGGTTAACGTTTATTTGTAGATTAATCCCTATATGGTCGCAACAAGGTATTACTTCAGAGCTCATGTGATAGTTGAAAGGTAAGAGGAAGGTGGCCAAGCAGATGTCTGGCCTGGTGGAACTCATTTCCGTGATGAAGGTTGGAAAGTCGGGGCCCAGTCTTTGGACGATGTTCCTGTCTATGAGAGTATTCAAGTATCTGCCTGCATCGTTGCTTCGGGTATACCCAGGCTCAGCACAGCGTGCTTTCAGGTACCCCATAAATATCTTGGGGACCCTTCGCCCGAATATACTCGCAAGATTGTGGTTAGGCAAATAGTCGCGTCTTGGGGGTTGGTATCCCTTGGCCACGACCAGATTTCCCAGGCTTATCTCTACCTCTATGGCGAGGTAGGATTCTTCCAAGTTGCTGAGTTGCTTGAATTTGATTCACTTCTTTATCGCGATGGCTGTTCTGTCGTAACGTTCTTGTGAATGGTTTACTGTTAACACGTCATAGTTCCATATATTGACTATGTCCCTATCCGTGTTAACTCCGTGTTTCGAAATGAGAATGATATCAACATCAATTTGTTGGAAAATATTACCGTAGTGCACTCTTTTTGTGGTCCATCCGTCGGTGTTAATACTCAAGATTCTTAAGCTGTCTATATGCATTATGAGGAATTAACTACCGCTTCTTCAGTCTGGGGTCCCTGTTAGGGACCTTTTGAGGTGCAGGGGAGGGATTTTGTTTCGTCTCTTCATGGATTACTTTTATGCCCTTGGTCTTCTTAGTTAGTTGTTTTCTGGGGAGGGGGGGGGGGCTGGGAGTTTTAGATTTACTCCTCGAGCCCTTCTGTGACCTCGTTTTTGGCTCTTTTTCTTCTTCTTCTTCTTGTGAGTTGCTTGATGACTCTTCTTCAGTGTCATCCGAATCTTCCTCAGATATAGATTGCTTCTCTTCTTCCCTTCGTGGTCGTATGGATGAGGCTGTGCTCATATTTAGTATTTTTAGGGAGTCCGGCGACTTGGGCACTTTGATGGTTGGCAGGTTGTTGGCCTGAAGTAGTGAATTGAGTTCACTCTCATAGCTACCTGGGTTTCCCTTGTTAGTGATATGGGTGTGGATGACGCATATCAGAATCTTGGAGCTCAGATCTGAGTTGAGCTGCATCCTCGGTTGATTTACGACTGTTTGATTCGATCTCGATTCTGCGGTCTCATAGCTTTGGATACTACGGACTCGAGCTGCTTCCTCCTTTTTTTATTATTTCTTTTCTCCTGGAACAGTTAAGTGCTAAGGTTCGGTGGTCTCCGTTGCAGTTTAGGCACTTTTTCGTTGTTGAGGAACATTCTTTAAATCTATGTCCCTCTTGCCCGCATTCTGAGCATAGCTACTTGTCATTGTTAGGGCAAGAGTGGCTTGTATGGCTCTCCAGTTTTAGCAGGAAAAACACATTTGAATATTGTGAAATTTTTACTGCTCAATATTTGCCTAAAGCTCGATTTTCTTTAGGGCCTCCGTACCTCATCCACGTCCTTCGTTTCCGAGCACATTGCAATGTAGCCGTTGGTTACGTCGATCAAACGGATCAACGTAACCTTAAGTTCTTCGAATAGAACCCGGCATACATCAGCTTTGGCCGGAACTGCTTGGCTGGGGAGACCCCTGAGGGGTACTCTCTTTGTTGTTTCCATCTCCCCTGGGGGGGGTTCTTGATCCGGGTACTGCAATTGATGGGGCGATGGATGATGAGGAATGGGCCCGGGAAGGGATCCTCCCAAGGAGTGATTTATGGCGGACTTGATGATGGATGAAGGCCGAATCAACTTCCTTCACCCGGTGGGTGCCGCCCCTTTGGAGGTTTTTAAATTCGTGACTGCATTCTCCATAGCATAGAGACGGTTGCATCTCCCTCTATGATCTTGGGCGGTAAACCCCCATCGATAAAGCTAAAAGCTAAATCAACAGAGTTCGCAGTCTGTCCCTTTTCCAGGGGGGCCTCTGAAATTGATTTCAGCTGTGGGCTAATCCTCAAACCAGCTTCCGTAAATTCCGCCAAAAAATGTCATAACACAGTCGACTGGCATAGTTGGAATGAGGGTTATGAGCAGTCCAGGTCCACGACTGCTCAGTGTCCACTGACGGGGAACGATGTAGGGAGCTTAAGCGCTCATGTCAGTTTCTTCATGTTGATGAAAAAAAAAGCAATACTCTCTTTCTAAACACAACCAGAGGGCTGTTCTAAATTCGGCTGGCTCGGCTCGCTTGTCCTTGCTTCGAACGTAAGAATTTCGAAAAGCGCGAATATTATTCGGAGAGAAAATTTTACGTATGCACCGTCAAGATTTAACTGCGAATAACGTTCCGTCATCGTCAGACAATCTGAGCCTTCCAATTTTATGTTTCTTGTAGCGTTTAGTTTTCCCTTAAAAATTTCCCGCGCCATAATTGGCCTATTTTTGTAATACTTTTGTTCGCGTAGAAATACTATATATAATGTAGCAATTTTTGAATAATTCCATTTCTGTTCATTCCCTGAAGTTTACCTAACATGGTCGAAAGACGTCTAGGAATAAAGAATGTCATTCGCGGATATTTTTTCTTGCCTCGAAGACCCCGTTAAAATACTTGTAAGAAATATTAATAACCTGCATACAACATGACCTTTTATCTAATCATATATATATATATATATATATATATATATATATATATATATATATATATATATATATATATATATATATAAACACAAGTTCCGCTAGTATGTCACACCTTTTGGTTTTTAAATCCCTACTTGGTTCTTAGATATATTAGTTGTTTAGGCCCATTGCCATTTTATCATATCCATGTAGAGGGAGCGTGCGTAGTTAGGGAGTGCGGAGGAGATAGAAGACGAGGAGAGGAAAGAGAGGGAGACGGGGAGAGGGCTACTTTGGAAGGTAGCGATAGCGGTAGCGTTTCGAGAAAATTATTGGCCCGCTCTTGGGCGAGTAATTTCAGCTAGTACGAGGGGCGGTCAATAAGTTTTGCGAATCAGTAGGGCAAAACACAGGAAGGGAGATGGCTGTTTGTGGGGGTGTTAGTACAAGTTATGACAAGTCAGGATCTGCAACCGCACGCTCCTGCCTCGTCTATTCAAACACAGTAGCTGATCCCAGATCGTCAGTCACAAACTTTTCAACAATGAAGAAGGTTGAGCACCGCGCAGTGATCAAATTTATGACCAAGGAAGGCAAAAATGCAAAAGAGATCCATGAACGCATAGTTGCAGTGTACACCGACACCGACCCTTTCTTTGCAACCATTGCTCGTTGGAATAGGGAGTTCCACCATGGTCGTGATTCCTTTGAGGATGACCCCCGTCCAGGACGCCCGTCAGACGTGACCAACGGGCACAATGTGGCCCGTGTGGAGAGGATGATCCTCAAAAATCGACGGGTGAAGATCGAATAAATCTAGCGACAACTTGGAATATCACATGGAAGTGTTATGAACATCATTCAGGACAATTTGGCCATGACCAAGGTCTGTGCCCGTTGGGTCCCTAAAAACCTCACGCCCCATGATCGACTTCAATGTCGTCAAAGTCCATAAGGCCAGAGTTGCACAAGCTGCCCTGCGCGAGTGCAGATTCGAGGAGCTTAACTACTCCCCCCACAGTCCAGATTTGGCCCGTGGCGACTACTTTTTATTCCGCCAGCTCAATTCTGCACTGCGTGGACGCCGGTTTAGGGATGATGAAGATATCCAGCTCACCGTCCAGGAGTGGATTGAACAGCATTCGGGAGATTTTTGGTTGTCGGGAATTCGAAGCCTCAGGAACAAGTGGCGCAAGTGCATTGAAGTCGAGGGTAGTTATATTTAAAAATAATAAAACCCCTTTTCCTCATATCTCGTTTCCTTATATCCGTATTACAAAACTTATTGACCGCCCCTCTTAATATCTATAGTTAACCACCTCCAAATTATCCAGTTTAAATAAGAGACCCTCTCAACTTCACGTACTCTTTCCTCCGTATTAACATATTATCTCTACCTCACTTTCCAACTTCTAATCGCCCCCTTTCTTAAATCTCTAAGGCTTACATAGAAGAATTCTTCAAACGTGCTTCATACATCTTCAAATTGCAAACTAAATCATCTTGACCTATTACAAACTTCTACTTCTACTCATAGAGAGTTCTGTTTTGCCTCATCTTTAGATATTTTTCTGAAAGGCTCAATTTAGTCTTCCACCACACTTACCAGAACATTCGCCATTCTAATTAACCTCACTCGCTCACTTCCGGCTCCTTTCTCAGTGGGATTACTAAAAGTATCACTCGCTGACATTAGGTAAAGCAAGTTTTAGTCGCGACCATATCTCGCCTAAGAAGCTAAATGCATATTTTGTGCTGAACGAAAACACCTTTGTAGCTTCTACTTAACATAGTAGGCGTTCATGCAGGTATAGAGAGATAAAAGGCTTGGTGGCAGAATTGGTTTAATTATGGAAACCCATCTCTTTCCTACCTCCACCCCGATTGATCACTTTCAGACCCTATCGTAGATTTAATTGCTTCCTTGGCTGTAAATGACACAATTGTACTCGCAATTATCCATTGCCCTCAAGAGCCCCCTCCCCCCCCCCCCCTCTGACTGCTAAATTGGGTGAATTTTTAAAGTGACTTTCTCTATCCCCTTTGTAACTTCTCATTCAGGGCGATTTTAACATCGCCAGCATTGCCCATAATATGTGACATTTCGCTAATTTTACACTTTACTGACTCAATGCATCACATCTTATATGCACCGTCACGAAAATATAATTTTCCTTGATATTTCGTCTTCCTCAATTCACAACATTTCTATAACACCCTCCCCCCTCCTCCCACAATTTCTGACCACTTTCCCCTCTAGTGCTTTTTCTCTTATCCTCTTACACCAAACTCTCACATATCTGCTGTATCTAAGTCTTCTCTCGTTAAACAGCTTTTCTCTCATTTCGCCCTCAATTATTCCGCCTGTTCCTTTACCTGGTCCACCTTCAACTGCCTTGATATCCATGTTTCATTTCCCCTACATCAACGGTTAGACGTTGTTTCTCTGTGAGAGGCTCATACAACACAGCGCATACGTGCAACCAGCGTGCCAGCTCCCAGGAAGGTGGACACAGTATGCTAAAAAAAGGGAAGCAGGCTCTAGAGGAGGGCGCCATCGCAATTCCCCCTTAAGAGATGCAAAAGGCTCCAACTTCCCCTTCGGAAGTGGAGGGACCTTTTTCCTGGCACTTATGTTTATTTCATTAGTAGGTCCCTTGAGACATAGTAGGAATGACAACCGCTACAATAGCGAGGGTGCCACTTAAGGGTGGCTCGCAGAGAGAAATGGTAAGGGCGAAACCCTTTACTACAAGAGGTATGAATGGTAAACCTCTTCACTGATTGCCTTAGTCGTATTAGCAGCTACAATTTTGTTACCCATTACATCTATTTGTCACAATTGGTTTTGGGGGCCTAAGCATAACTTCGGGGGGTAAACGTCCTCCCGGTATCTGGAGTGAACGCATTGGTTTCAAGTTAAACCTTCTCGGAACCATTCATTACCACCTCTTCCGTCTCATATATCAAACGTTCTGTGGTATGGCACGTGACCACGACTTGGGTATAAGCGGATAGACTAAAAAAAGGGAAGGTAAGGGCAGTAGGAAGGGGTAAAGATAGGTCAGAGTGCAAGCATGTTAAAACCTACCATCCTAAACCCAAGGCAAGGGGAAAGGGGAATAACACCCCCTCCTAGCGCCAAAACTAGAGCCAAGAGGCAAGGGTTGTAACCCTCCTCCCAGCCCGAGCTGGAGCCAAGACGCAAAGAGTGTAACTGTCCTCTACCAGGCAGCGACTAAGGATGAATGGTGGCGCCGGGTGGTCGAGCAGCCTGTGAAGTTAGCCTCGGGCCGAGATAGAGATGCGAGAGGAGGTTGTATTGAAAGTGGCCAAAAGACCTAAAGTGGAAATGTCTAGACCTTTTAAAGCCCAGGTATTCCTAATCTTTTTGAGGTTGCCAGGAATTTGTTGGCTATTTTGGAGTGTCACTCCTTCAGGTATCACCTGTAAAACTATACACCCCAACCTCTTGGTTTTCCTGAGGTTTATAATCACTTGGCCCACCAAAGCAAGAGCGGTTTTGCCACATTTATGCTACATCATCTTTACTATTATATATTTATTTTCCAATTCTATTCGCCCCTTTTCCTGTATCCCTCGCCCTTTCTTCCACCCATGCCAGTTGTCCTACAGTCTTTGCCACTTGTTCGTGTTAGATGCACTCTTTCAAGATCCATGGCGCGCCAAATCTTCTCTTTCAATTCTTCTAAATATATTTCATTTATTTTCAACTCTCCCTAGCTTCCTCAATTTTCTTACTAACCTAATTTAAAGAATGTTATGGAAGAGCTTCATTTTCAATGAGAATGACCCTAGAGCTCAAAAACGGGCCTCCATAAGACCAAAAAATCAAATAGATTGATTATAAATTAAAAGCAACCAAGAACTTGGAAGCACACAGAGAACAAATAACCTCGCTAAATAAAGTGAATAAATAGGTAAGAATCTGGTTCCGGATCTGAGTCCGCTCCGAAATCTAATCTACACTTTCATCCGCAAATGCCCCACCCATATCACCACCACAAATTTTCGTCAAAATCCATCGATATAAAAAAACAAAAAAAAAACACGGATGATCAAATCTATTTCCGTCAATTCAGATAAAGGAGTTAAAATAGGAAAATTTCTCCCAAAGCCAATATTTTTTGCTCTATTATTCAGAACCCTACAAACTAAGAACCTGCGCAAACTTAAGAAACAACGCATTTGACAAGCAAAATTTGAAAAACAAAAGTAATAACAAAAAGTTTCTTTAGCTTATAAAATATTTCATAGCGCCTAGATTTGCCCAACCGAGTCATATATAATGGAATGCATAATTCAGGCCGAAGAGACTTGTCCAATTTGAGTCCTTCGCGTGTCGTGGGATTTCTTGCACTTGACAGCTGGCGGTGTATTCATGAGGGAAAGGGTTTGAGAGGAAAGGAAATATTCAGGGATCGGTCGAGTTGAAGGGCGAGATTGAAGGAAATGGGTCGGGAAAGGCCAAAACTTGACGTTGCGAGAGGACAGGGGAGAGGCGAAATTAACAAGGAGATATATCATATTAAAAAGATTAATTTGCATAATTTTGGATGAATGACGAACGCCATTTGCCTAAAATGTACCGAAATGGGAGTGAGCAATTAGGAGGTGTTGAAGTAAGTCAATCTGAATGTAGGCCACAATTTCAAAGGCAGAAAATATCCTCATGGGTCCATAAAACAACATAATAGAAATACTTGATTTTATACTATAGCGAAAGGTTCATATTTTAAAGCAGATATGCAATAAATTAGCAACTTTGAACCCACGATGAAATGAACATATGGTTAAGTTCCGATGAATTAAACAGAATTGATATTGGAAACTACTCTAGGGCCACATGACCGGACCATCTCCACCGAAGGCGGAGGAGATCACTGGACTAACTTGAATTCCTACTTCTGAGGACTCTGAGGACTCTGAGTAATAATAGTTATCTAACACAGTATTGATAATAAAGGACAATATCTCACACAGGTGTGAGCACTATATCAGAGCAGAATTTTTTTCCACATATCAGAAAATTATGAATTGTAATTTTTGGGACGCCAGCGAAGGTATAATACTGAATTTAAGATACATTCGATCGAAACGGTTTCAAAACTGTTTTATATATATATTCTTTATTATTACATAACTCTTTCTGAATATCAAAATACACTTATGGCTTTAAAAAAGCAATACAAACATAAACGGGTCTGAAATTGGTGGTGCTTTTGCACCCCAAATGATTTAAAGCCAAAATAACCTTAGCCGAATAGTTACCGATCCAACGCGTAAGCAAAACATTCTTGTTATAAGGTAGCGGCCATAATGATTCGGACACTTAGATTGCCATCACGGTAATAACATGAGCATTAAAACAAACAATGGCAGGTAACATAACATAACATAACATAACATAATTTCACGGATGACAAAAGCCACAAGGGCCTATCAAAGGTCATCCGCCTCTGTCAAAACCCACCCACAAAAAGGACCATCACCAGGGGAAGACAAAATCAAAGTCCCCCACAATATAATATAACAGATGACAAAAGCCACAAGGGCTCATCATAGGTCATCCGAGTCAAACGGCCTCTTTTTTAAGGCACCCAAACTCCCAGGAAAACTACATCCAGAGGATTGCGTCCAGAAACAAGGGTATCACCAATCAAGGCTTGTCAAGAACTAAATCATGCAGCTATAGATATATATAAACAATATTAATATATACAAAACTTAGGAACCATCACAACCTTCCCTCCTCATAAACTCATCCAACCTACTCTTAAATACATTTCGATTTGGACTACCTACTACCCTCCGCGGCAATTTGTTCCAGAAGTCTACCACTCTATTGGTGAAAAAATATTTTCTTAAATCCAACTTATACCCTTACTTTTTAATTTTTAAGTGGTGACCTCTAGTCCGATTTACATCATCTAACTCAAAAAAGTTGCTAACATCCAATTTATCTATCCCGGAAAAAAATTTAAAGAGCTCGAACATATCCCCTCTCACACACCTCCTTTCGAACGAGAACATATTTAATACCCTCAGTCTATCTATATATTCAAGGTGCCTCAGGGAGGAAATAATCTTTATTGCCCTTCGTTGCACTGACTCGAGAAGGTTAATATCGTGTCTAAAATGTGGGGACCATGCCTGTATACAGTACTCTAGATGTGGCCTAACATAAGAGTTATAGAGTTTAAGAATAACCTCCTTACTTTTGTAACTGACATTTCTCTTAATGAAACCCAGCACTCTATTTGCTCTATTTCTTGCTTCAATACACTGCTTAGAAAACCTTAATGACTTATCTATTAATACTCCTAGATCTTTCTCATCGTCTACTGAGCTTAGCCAATGCCCATCCATTTCATAGTTAAATTCTCTATTATCTTTTCCCATGTTAATAACTTTGCACTTATCAAGGTTGAAAGTCATTTGCCACTTATGTGCCCGGGGTAACAATTTATTTAAATCCCCCTGCACTTTAAAATTATCATCAATATCTTTAACTACAGCTGCTAATTTGGTATCATCCGCAAAAATTGACACTTTATTATTAACTGCCTCCCCAAGATCGTTTATATAGATGACAAATAATAATGGACCGAGAACTGATTCCTGAGGAACCCCACTGATAACATCCCTCCACTCTGACTTTACACCATTTAGCACTACCCTTTGCTTCCTGTCTTTCAGCCACTCAGCTATCCAATTTGAAACACCCCCACATATCCCAATCATTTTTAATTTATGAACTAGTCTCCTATGTGGTACCTTATCAAATGCTTTACTAAAATCTAAGTAAATTATATCTACATTCTCTCCCTTATCTACTTGATCTGTTACAAACTCCAGAAAGTCTAGTAAATTAGTCAAACATGATCTACCTGATCTAAACCCATGCTGAGCATCGCTGATTAACCCCTTCCTCTCTAGATGTTGGCAAATCCCTTTTTTTAACTATTTTCTCAAGAATTTTACAGACTACAGGAGTTAGGCTAACCGGTCTAAAGTTATTTGGATCCTCTTTACTACCCTTCTTGAAAATGGGGACTACATTCGCTCTCTTCCAATCATCGGGTATTTCTCCATATTCCAGTAACCTAGTATACAACTTCTCTAGAGCTATTGAGATACTTTCTACCCCTTCATTAAGTATCCTAGAATGAATTTTATCAGGGCCGGAGGCCTTGGTAGTATCTAACTCACCTATTAGTCCTTTTATCGTCCTCCGATCCATACTAATGGTAGTAAACACCTCTTTCCCTGACCCATGAGTACTATACATAAGACTATTTAGTTTCTCCTTTGTAAATACTGATGCAAAATGACCATTTAGTACCTCAACTATTTCCTCATCAGTTTCTCTCACAACCCCTTCATATTTGATAGGTCCTATTTTAACTCTGCCAGACTTGTTATTAATTTTATAGTAACTAAAGAACTTTCTAGGATCTTTGTTGCTATCCTGAGCTAATTTAATTTCTGACACCCTTTTGTTCTTCTTTATAATCTTATTTAACTCATTCCTAGCCATTCTATAATCACTTAAATTTTGAATATTATTTTCTACCTGTAATTTTTTATATGCCCTTTTCTTCTCTGAAATTTTTCTAGCTATCTCCTGATTCCACCATAATGGTTTCCTACTTTTGTTCCTAATGGCCTTCATTGGAATACATTGTTCTTGGACTACATTTATTATATGCTTGAAAGTATCCCACATCCCATAAGCATTTTTACCTTTGAATTATACATCCCAGTCTACAAAATTTAGCAAGCTTCGGAGTTTTACATAATCTTCCTTATGAAAATTTGTAACTTTTACAGCATTCTCGGTTATTTTAGCCTTATCAATTCCCAAGTTAAAACGAACTATCTGATGGTCACTATTTCCCAATGCTTCCCCAACAGTCAGTTCTTGAACTAAATTATCAGTGTTAGAAAGTACTAAATCTAATATATTGTCCCCCCCTCGTTGGCTCATTAACAAATTGATTCAAAAAATTATCCTCAAAGCATTCTATGAACCTGCCACTGGTTCTATCCATACCTATCATATTTTCCCAGTCAACAGAGTTTAAGTTGAAGTCCCCAATAATAACTGCATCTGTTTCACATCCCTTACTTATTTCCCTTATCATTAGTTCATCCATATCATCAGTCTGCCCAGGTGGCCTGTAAAAAGCTCCCAAATGCACCATTCTATTTTTACTGAACCTAATATCTATCCAAAGTGACTCAACTCCATCCTGCTTTATTGAAGTATTTAAACTTGAAACAATGTTGTTTTTTATATAGATAATTATTCCTCCACCAATCCTACCTGTCCTTTGACTAATGTACATATTATAGCCCTGTAAATCAAATTCACTTATAGTGTCACTAAATTCTATTTCATTAACCCATGATTCAGTAACACATAATATATCTATATCCTCATTGCTAATATAACTAAATAGCTCATCCTTCTTGTTTCTAAGACTACGAGCATTTGTATAGAAACAATTTAACCTCCCTATCCCTGAAGCACCTCTTGAAACCTGAATGACCTCACCTCTATCGCCTTGGAACCTATATCTGTTATCTGCCAAGTCCATTCTACTTTCAGTACTATAATATCCTCTCATAATTCCCTGACCACTATTAGTATCTAGTTTCCCACCCGCAAAGACCTAATAACACGATCATACTCCTCCCACAACACATCTACCCCCCTCCTACTCAAATGCAGTCCATCCATCGCATACATTTATTCCATTCCAACAAACCTATCTCACACATGCACAAACATGACACCTTCCATCTCACACATCCTCCTCACATAATCATTCAGCCCAATCGCACGAGAAATCCATTCTACCCCAACATCCATTCTTGGAAGCACACCTGTCACAACACCTTTCATTCTACTTTCTTTCACCTTTTCAATCAACCTCTTGTACCTCTCACGTAACTCACATGCACCCACTTTCTTCACATCATTCACTCCTACATGTGTAATCACAACCGCATCCCTTGCACAGCCCGACACAAAGGCATCATAAATTACAGATATAAACTAAGCATTAACATGTTTTGCACGTAATTTGCAGTTTCAACCATCCTGACATGTACAATGTACAAGTACAACTTATAGCCATGTATATTTTATATCTGTAATTTATGATGCATTACTTACGGTCATTTGGTTTAAAGCTCCTGTAAGTTGTGTGATGGAACCTAAGTGTCCGAATCATTTTGGGCGCTTGTGTATTTCTAACAAAATGAAAAAAACTTTGTTGAATGTTTTCTTCTTTGGCGAACTTAGAGGCAAAAGTGGTTACGATGTTACTCGATCTAAGCTAAAATTGGCTCTTTGAACAAAACACCGACGAAGTAATATTCCTAATTTTAGGGAGGAAGTGGTGGCGACCCCGTCCCCGGCCCGACAGTGGGTCAGGGACCCTCACACCTATTCCAGGCCCCAATTCAGCTCCCAGGACCATCGCAGGAGCAGACCCTCCGCCTCCCGAGGTGTCTTCCTGAGATCCACCGGGTCCAGTTATGTGTGTATATGTGGGCAGTTGAACAGATATGTGGTGTCGTGTATTTGTGTTAAGCATTTGGGGCAGTTTTAAGTTGTATAGGTGGTGGGAGATATTTTGTGCATGTGTGACGTCAGGAGGGGTGATTTGTTTGTTCGTATCTATGCTAGTGTTCTTCTGATCTGCTTTGTGAGTGTTTGTTCTGAGTTGTGTATGGGTGAAGGTGGTGCAGTTAATATTTTGTTGTGAGTTCTGTTTGTCAAGTATTGTTGTGTGACTTGAGAGTGGATTGTTTTCATGTTTTGCTTGGTTGTGTCTTCTGTTGTTGTGTTAGGGTCTGTGCCTAAGTCGGTGGTGTAGTTGTTGTTCTGATCGAAAATGGTATGTTTCTTGTGTCGATGATTGGGAGGTTTTCAGGTGATGTGGTGGAGGAGATGATTTGGATGTTGTGTTTTCTGCCTGAGTTCAGGTGATTTTTGATTAGTATGACGCTCGTCTCGTCGTGTAGATGCTGGGTGTTTGTCTCAAGAGTGCATCTTGTGGCAGTGCGAAGGGCTGTGTTTTGTATTGTCTGTAGTTTTTTGGTGTTGGTTTCTGAAATAATCGGAGACCAGATTGTGTTGACGTATTCTAGTGCTGGTCTTGTGATTGTTTTGTATGTGTTAATGAGCGTTTCCTTGGTTTTCCGCCAGTGTGTAGTTGTGAGTGTCTTGATGACTTTGAGTGTTTTCGTGGCCTTGACTATTGTGTTTTGTATGTGTTTTGAGTATGTGAGTTTAAGATCAAAAGTGAGGCCAAGGATCTTCGGTTTTTTAGTGGTGGGTAGTGGTACGTTTTCTATGTTTAGATTTGGGGTTGTGTTGTATTCTGCACGCTTCTGGTGTAAAGAGAGTGGTCATTGTTTTGGTAGCGTTTAGCGTTAGTGAGTTTTCTATTGTCCATGAGTGTATTTTGCTGAGGTAAGGTTGTATCTCTTGCGCAGCGGCTTCTGGTTTCTTGTCGGATGAGAGTATTGTGATGTCATCTGCGTAGGTGACAATTTTTACTGTTTGTGAGGGAGTTGGTATATCTGAGGTGTAGATGTTGAAAAGTGTTAGGGAAAGTACTCTTCCCTGTGGAACTCCGGATTTTGTGTGTCTGTGTTTAGATTTTGTGTTTTGTATTTGGGTGTATTGGACTCGTCCTTTGATGTAGTTTGCTATGTACTTAATGAAGGTGGCGGGTATGGTGAGTTTGTGGATCTTGTTGATTAATTTGTGTAGGTCTACTGTGTCGAATGCTTTGGACATGTCAAGAAGGACTGCTATAGTTCTATGTGGTGGAATTTTCTTGTTTTAATTATGTTGTTTATTGTGTGTAATACTGTGGTGGTTGAGTGCATGGGTTTAAACCCATGTTGTTGTGATGTGTTTGGGATGTTGGATGTGATGTAGGGTAGAGTGATTTTTTCTAGTGTTTTAGCTATAAGGGAAAGCATCGTTATTGGTCTGTATGAGTCTCCTTTGTTTAGGTCTTTGTTTGTTTTGGGTATTGGATTATTTTTGTTACTTTCCATTGTTTAGGTATGTTTTTTGTGTTTATGGCAAGGTTATAAATATGCGTGAGAAGGTTTATGGCGTTTTGACCTAGGTGTTTGAGGTGTTTGATATTTATGTCATCAGGGCCGGTGGAGTTGTTGTCCCCTGCTTGTTTTATGGCTCTGATGGTCTGTTCTGTTGTGGTTGTGAATTGTGGTTTGGAGAGTTTTTTGTAAGTCTGTCTATTTTTCTGTTTTCATTTTTCGTTCGGTGTATGGCTGTGTTTGTGAATTGTTTGTTGAAGTGTTCTGGTTTTGTATGGGTGTTGTGGCTTGTTTGTTTCCGCGGGTTATGGTATTGTTTTGTCGCTGTGTTCTTTTTTGTTTGTGAGGGCAGCAATGGTTTTCCAGAGTTTGTATGTGTTTGTTTTGTGGTCCGATTGCTGGTCTAGGTGATGTTTCTATAATTCTTGTTTGTGTTCTTGTATGGCGCGATCTATTTGTCTGTTTTGTTCTCTAATGTTGGGGTATGATGGGTTTTGTTTTCTAGTTTTTTTTTCCATTGTGCTATGCGGTTTTTGATGCGTTTAGGGAGTAGTTTTTGTGTGTTGTGTATTTTCCCACGTGGGATGTTGTGTTTGTCTGCTTGTAAGATAGTGTTAGTTAGTATTTTGTTTGCCGTGTGTGCATCTTTGGGGAGTTGGATGTTGGAGAGTACTTGTTAAATTTCTTTTGTGTATTCTATCTAGTTTGCCTTGTGATAATTTGTATGTTTGGATGTTTTGTTTTAGCCTGAAATTTGTTTTTGAGTTTTAGGGATCTTTGCTCCTCTTGAGTCTATAATTCTATATACCAGTTCCTGACACAGAACGGGTAGTACTTCGGCCACAGAGGATTTCCTGCTCGCGGGTCTGTGGCAAAACACAGTGGTAGCCTTCTTCCAACACATTACAACCAAACAAAGATCCCTAGTGCTTTCAGGATTGCCAGCGATTGTCATTCTAATCTTTATTTGGATTTCATTATTCAGCTGGGTGTCTAGATTGAAAATGGCCCGGTGGCGAAATTAACTGAAAATGATGGTAGAAATAGTAAGAAATAATATAAAAAATAATGAAAATAATAGAAATTATATAAAAAGTATAAATAGCGGAGACGCTAATTTTTTAAGGAAAAATTCACTTATTTGCTTCGAATCAATTTTGAAACTTTCGCCATCGTTCTCTTATTTATTTTGGTATCTTCATTCAATCCTCGCGGAACAATCCATCTCAAAGTTACGCATTTGACTCAAACTGGTAATTGCATAAATAGTACACAAATTGTAACACAAATAGTACTCAAATAGTACACAAGTGGATCCCCCAGGGCCAGGCACACTATTGCACCCTGGTGATGCTGACCTCTGGGATTATCCTAAATTGGGTTAATTGGAGTTGGCAATTTTCAAATTCTTTTTCACTCCATTTACAGTTATCAGAATATCCTGTTATTACCCTAAAGAACAACTGCAATAATTTATATCTCTATTCTATACTCTATATATGTATAAAATATATATATATATATATATATATATATATATATATATATATATATATATATATATTGATATATGAATGCAATGTCCCGCAGGAAAAGTGAAAAGGTGTTTCCAAGTACTTTCGTACTTTGTTTAAGTTCCTTATCAAGGATAACTACAAGAAATAGTATTATATTAGAGAAAATATATACGAAAGAAAAATATGAAAGCCCGCTTTAAAAACAAGAAATCACCAATATGGAAGAGGGAAGGGGGAAGGTAAAAAAAACATTAAGGATTACAAGAAGCAGGTAGTAAGGTCAAACTAATTCGAAGGAAAGGGTAACAGATTCAAAGAAATGGAGATAGCCTAACGAGGGAGATTATAAGACATGATGAGCAAAAGAGGGAAAAATACAAAGTACAAAACAGAGCAGTGACAATTAAAAAATAAAAATTAATAATAAAAAAAAAAATAGGGGCCACATAACTAAAGAATGTATATAAAAAAACTACTAGGAACGCAAGACAAAACTAATTTCTTTGAGTATTAATCTTTTGAATATAGCATCTTGTTTATATAAACCAGGGAAAAGGTTAAAATTTCGAAAGTACTTGGAAACACCTTTTCATTTTTTCCTGCGGGACATTGCATTCATTTGCTACCCTCACGTGATACTTTGTGAGTTTTTCATTCTATATATATATATATATATATATATATATATATATATATATATATATATATATATAGAGAGAGAGAGAGAGAGAGAGAGAGAGAGAGAGAGAGAGAGAGAGAAAGAGAGAGTTACATAGAGTTACATAGATACACAGATCACACGGGCCTTACGGCCCAGACTAAGGTGATCTGGCCTTAAATCTACTGCCACTTACACATAGAATAGTAGAAGTAAAGGATAGAAAAGTTTTAGGCTCTCCCCACCCTCCACTCCCTCCGGCAAAAGCCGTACATGAAATAATTTGGGAAAAGTACCTTGCAGGTGTAAGAAGACAGTACCTGAAGGAAATTTGCATTGAATAGTAATTAAATGAAATGAATATGAAAACCACTTACATAAACCTGAAAGAGTTATATTTTTGTAATATTATTTTATTTTGTAGCTTATGCTAAACAATTCCAATATTTGTTAAGTGTTTGTCTAATCTCATTTTAAATGAATCTATAGTTCTGCTGTCCACTACTGCGTTTGGCAAATTATTCCAATCATTAATAATCGAGTAAGTGAAGAAGTTTTTTATTACATCCATAGTGGCTCTTTTACCCTGAAGTTTTGAATCATGTCCACGGGTGGGACACTCCCCTGTCAGTGTGAACAAGTTATTGGCATTAACGTTGTTAAATCCTTTAAGTATTTTGAAGCACTCTATAAGCTGCCCCCTTAGTCTTCGTTTTCTGACGGAAAATAGATTGAGTTTTTTTAGCCTCTCGTGGTAAGGTTTGTTACGTACTGACGGGATAAGTTTTGTCGCTCTGTGTTGTACAGCTTCTAATTTATCTATGTCTTTTATTAAGTAAGGGACCCAGAACTGTACAGCGTATTCGAGATGGGGCCTGACAATACTTTTATATAGTGGCATAATTATCTCCTCGCTTTTATAAGTAAAGTTTCTTTTTATAAATCCTAGTGCTGTGTTAGCTTTGTTTGCAGCAGCTGCGCATTGGTTTGATGTTTTTAAGTTTTCTGTAATTATTACTCCTAAATCTTTAACCTGCGGGGTTGTGTTTATTAAGCCGCCTTGCATTGTATAGGTGTATTTTTTGTTTTTTGTTCCGCACTGAAGGATTTGGCATTTGTCGATATTAAATGGCATTTGCCATTTCTCAGACCATTCGGTAATTTTATTTATATCAGCCTGCAGGCTAGCCCTGTCATCTTCGCATAGTACTGAGTTACCTATTTTCGTGTCATCTGCAAATTTAGATATGATATTATTTATTCCAACGTCTATGTCATTGATGTATATAGTAAATAAAATAGGCCCCAGGACTGATCCCTGGGGAACACCGCTGGTAACAGATACCCAGTCCGATTCCACGCCATTTATTATCACTCTCTGCTTCCTGTTTTTTAACCAGCTACTAATCCATCCGTATATATTACCGTTAATTCCTAGCGTACGCACTTTGTTCATGAGTTTCTGATGTGGAATTTTGTCAAATGCCTTTTTGAAATCTAGGTAATTTATATCTAATGATTTAGTATCGTTATATAGGTTGAAAAGGTTATGGTAAAAGTCAATTAGGTTTGTTAAGCACGATCTCTTAGACCTAAAACCATGCTGGCTATCACGTATAAGGTTATTGTTTTCAAGGGAGAGAGAGAAAGAGAGAGAGAGAGAGAGAGAGAGAGAGAGGGAGAGAGAGAGAGAGAGTAACAAGGAGTAACAAGGAAAGTAAGTACCCTAGGAGACCTTACGGTCCATTCAAAGAGGGTACCTTTGGACTATCAATCGAGCAGGCACATGACTGCTCAATTGTTTTGCGTTCCTAAACGGCCACTTTTCAAGACCTTGTCTAGTCTTGACTTGAACTGGTCAACAGTGAATTGGTCAACAGATTCACTGTTGACAACTTCCAATGGAAGTGCCTTCCACTTACCGCAGATATTGTAGGTGAAAAGATTTCCACACAGATTGCGGTTGTAACGCTTCAGTTCAAGTTTGAAGCCGTGATTGTGCGTTCTGTTCTCACTCAGTGTGAAAATATCCCGGTAGTCAACATTGTCGAACCCTCGAAGTATTTTGAAAACTTTGATGAGCTGACCACGCAGTCTACGGGTTTCCAGCGAGAACAGGTCTAATTCCCCTAGTCTATCCTCATAACTTTTATGTTGGATAGAGGGAATCAGTTTGGTTGCCCTAGCTTGTACGCGTTCCAACCTTGCGATGTCCTTTCGAAACGAAGGACTCCAAAATTGTACGGCATACTCTAGGTGCGGCCGAACCAGGGAGTTGTACAGACAAAGTACTATCTCCTTGTTACGGTATCCAAACTGGCGCTTTATGTAGCCTAGCATCCTTTGAGGCTTTCTTCTCTGCCTCGATACACTGTTTCGAGAACTTGAGGTCGCTAGTGATAGTAACACCCAAGTCCTTCTCAGTGTCACTCGAATCAAGAGCAGTGCCCTTAAGGATATAATGAGATTGGGGGTTCCTGTGGCCGATATGCATTACTTTGCATTTGTTCACGTTAAAAGGCATTTGCCACGTGTCCGACCACTCCCCAATCTTCACAAGATCTTCCTGCAGGTGGGCAGTATTTCCATCCTTTGCAACGTTCATACCAAGCTTGGTATCGTCAGCAAATTTGGAAATCTTGGCAACCATGTTACCGTCCATGTCGTTGACGTAGATGATGAATAGTAGTGGTCCCAGGACAGAACCTTGAGGCACCCCGCTAGTAACGGGTACCCACTCAGAAGCCTGTCCATTTACCACCACCCGTTGCCGTCTGCCACTTAGCCAGTTCTCGATCCAGCCAGCTACTTTTCCGTCTATGCCCAGCGCTCGCACTTTCCGGAGAAGGCGGCGGTGTGGTACCTTATCAAAGGCTTTCTGAAAGTCTAAGTAAACCACATCCACCGCCTTGTCCCGATCGTGCTCACTGAAAACAAGGTGGAAGAATTCCACAAGGTTCGTCAGGCATGACCGTTGCCTTCGGAAGCCGTGCTGGGAACTCCTCAGTAGCAGGTTTGACTCTAAATACGACGTCATTTTGTCCACCATCATGCTTTCCATAAGTTTACCGACTATCGAAGTCAGACTGATAGGTCAGTAGTTTGACGGATGGCTGGGGTCTCCTTTTTTTGAAGATCGGAGTCACCTCCGCCTCACGCCAGTCTCTAGGAACGCATCCGGTCCGGATTGACATGTTTAAGATAGCGCACAGATGTCGTGATACTTCATTACACACTTCCTTCAACACCTTGGGTAGAAACCCGTCCGGTCCAGGGGACTTATTCGTCTTTAGGTCAGCGATCTTTTTATTTATTTCTCCTTCGGTGAAGTCCATTGCCTCCAGCTTTTCCCCCGAGTAGGAATACGAGGGCTGGGGGATGGGACCACACTCTTTAATAAACACTGATGAGAAGTAGTCATTGAGAAGGTTAGCATTTTCTGAATATGAGTGAGTTAATGCACCCTCCTCGTCCACTAAGGGCCAAATCCTCCAATGGATTGGTTTACGGCTATTTACATAGCCGAAGAACTCCTTGGGATTTTCCTTGCAGAGTCTCGCCACTCGGAGTTCCTCAGTACGCTTAGCCGCCCTTATGCTGGACTTCACTCTCCTGGCTAGCCTCCGGTACTCGTCAAAGGCACCCGAGATCTTCGATCGCCGGTAATCATTTCTCTTCTCCCTAAGCAGTTGGCCGATTTCTCGATTAAACCACTTTGGTTGAACAGAAGACCGACGGAGGCATTTCAGAGGGATGCAACTTAATTGAAGACTCATGAACTTATTTTTGAAATTGTTCCACGAATCCTCAACCTCTTCGCATACCGCTAGCCTTACATCAGTCAGCCCAGCACGAAGGCTTGCAAAGTCTGCTCTTCTCAAGTCAAGTTTCCTTGATTGACTGGCAACAGACCTTACCTTCGGGATCTTGACGGTAAATCTAACTAGCTGTTGATCACTGCCACCGAGCTCTTCGCCTACAGAGACATCCTCAACGAAATCATCCTCAGAGGTGAAGACAAAGTCGAGGATATTGTCTCCTCTCGTCGGTTCTCTGACCAATTGAGTGAGGAACTCGTTGTTGAAGAACTCCAGGAGTAGCGCGCTCTCGCCACAGGCTGCTCTGGTTTTCCAGTCAACTTGTCTGTTGAAGTCGCCCATAACGATGCACACTCTGCCTTGAACAAGCTCAACCAGCAGCTGGTACAGTTCCCTGTCCTTCTCAACGGGTTGAGAAGGGGGTCTGTGAAGCACCAGGGTCTTGTATCTGACAGGACCTATCTCTAGGTCAACGCCTAGGAGCTCGTGATCAGATATAATGTTGGAGTTCGTAGATTCGATTTTATCCTTGACATACAACATTACACCGCCATCCTCTCTATCTGGCCTATCTTTGTGGAAGAGTTGGTAGCCAGGAACCGTGAATTCGCCTTCAAAGTCTCGGTTTGAGTTTTTTATCCACGATTCTGTTATGGCTACCATTTCGGGTTCTTCCGTCGCTACGAGGCCATGGAGCTCAGGAAACTTGTTCCTGATTGACCTCACATTGAATAGAAGAACTTTCAGGGAGTCCCCGACTGTAGGACTCCCTACGCTCTTCCGTTTCCTGGCTTGTTTGTTGGCGAGGCACCCCTTTTTGCGACCTCTGAGAAGGTCGTTCCTGGAGTGACACGGGCGTACTGGCGTACGTCTGCCCTCACTCTGGGCCGGATACTCCTTTCGGTCCTCTCTACGACATCCTGGATCATGTTCGACAGAAAGGCCTTTCCTTTAAAGGAAAGATGTACCCCATCCCTTTGGTAGAGATCATTTCTACCATAAAAGGTGCGGTACGGGTCCACAAAAAAGACCCCCTCTGCCGTACACAAATCTGCCAGGCGCCGGTTTAAAGAGACATTCATCGAGTGAGCGGTCCGTGTTGGACCTCTCCTCGGGAGCATCCCGACTACCACGTGCTTGCTGGTTTTCAGCCCACAGTCGTCCACGGCACCCATGACCGTGTAGAGGATGTTATCTGTAGGGCCTACCCTACCTCCTCTCAGGTAGAGGTCGTTTCCACTGAACATCAGAGCAACGACTGAGCTCTCAGAAATCTGTGATTTCTCAGCCTCCACTCTGATCTGATGGTTACAACATCCTAGCAGGCAGCTTACCTTAACGCTTGTGCAAAGGCGGGCCGCTAGCAGGGGCGGCAGGTCCCGTGCCTGAGAATCGCCCACAGGGATGACCCTGGCACATATGCCTGTTGAGCTTGGATTCTTTATTTTCTGAGGCAAGCTCTCCTATTCCTTTCTCTCCCCCGTCATGGTCTTTTCAGTCTTTTCTTTTTTCTTCTTCCTCTTATTCTTCTTCTTCTTCTCTATCATCTTTTCCCCCTTGTCATCCTTTTCATTGACTTCTTCTACCTTTTCTTCTTCTATTTCTCTCTCTTCCTCTTTCTTTTTTCCCTTTGTCGTCTTTTTTTTATTTTTTCCTTTTGGCGTCTCTGCCACATTCGGGTCCGGGCTCTCTGCAGAGGTGGTGTTTGCCACAGGACTCGAGAGCTCGTTTAATTTCTCTTCGAGCCTGCGGATCTGGTGGGAGTGCTCTTCCTTGAGCCTCTTAATTTTCTGTTCGAGGTCTGTAGTTCTTTCCCTGTAGTAGGTGACTACTTCCTCCACTTCCTTCTTTAAAATGCAAGTGGTGCATACACTGCCTGGGTGGCATTTCGCATAGCAGCCTTCCGGGAAGTCAACGCACCACTTGTCCTTCTTACATGTGGCACACGTGAATTTTAGCGCTGCTGGACCTTTCTTTCCTGCCATTTTGAACACTCTTTTTCTTAAGCTTGTGACCAATCAATATATAAAAAGGGGTTGGTGAGTTCTCCCCGCGTGAGTCGCTCCCGCCTATTGATCGGAGTCGTTTCGGAGTCTTCCAGAAGGCACGCTCCATGTGCTGCTGTTCATCTGACCGAGTCGTCAAGCCTCGGCGTGCCGTGGCTCCCAACCAAGCAGCACAGACGGTCCCCGAAGGGGCCATCGATTTCTCACCAGGTGAACAACAACGAAGCACGCCTCTTACTAACTCCTACTAGTTCCCTTCACAACGGCCAGGATCTCGGAGTAGCGTTCAATGGATATCCCGCCACACCAAGGAACTCGACCCAAGGCTTTTTATTGGCCTGGCAACCAACATGGGAACAAAGGGCAGTCACCTCGGACCAATGCTACCATAAGCACCCGTCAACGGGCACTGGAAATGGTTAATAATTACGCGGCAGGAAAGGGGTTAACGGGGCACTACCCTCATCCCATTTATCGTGCCCCAACGCCTAGGACACCTCTAGTCCTAGTCTCTCGCAACCAGTGAGCGTCGATTGGCGTTGTTTATAGAGGTTCCAAAGCCTCTCTTCTGACGCATGAGGTAGCTGCCAGGTCCTTATAGGTAGATAGAGGAAGAAAGGGAAAGAGTGACAGGATAGGAGTAGGCTTTTTTTTTGTTTTTTCTTTTTGTATGAGTGGGAGATAGGATAAAAGTAAAAAAGGAGAGGGATAGAGTAGAAAAAGGAAGGAATGACGCACTTAGTCTGGAACCATTTAGGAATGTCTAAGATATTTTGTCATGGTATCGTAAGTGTATACCTTAGCAGCTGTGAAGGTAATTACACTTACATGGCAGGCGGCCGAGAGATGACCAGCTGTACCAAGCTGATAAGTTGGGACAGTGAGTCCTCCTTTGGTTCGGGAGTTTAAAGCGATTAAATCTATGCGAGTGCGTATTCTTTTGCCGGAGGGAGTTTTTAAATACCATGTTTCATTCAAGGTTATTAAAAGATTAAAACCCCAAATAAAAGTTAAATTACAAAAACAAGATGAATATGGAAACATGTACATAGGGATAAATTGAGAATTAATTTCGGGATCAACAGGGAATAGTGACTCAATTACTAAAGCGAAAATTTAGGGGATAAATGATTAACTCGGTCAGAAAGGAAAACAATGACAATAGGGAATAATCTTCGTGACGGAGTATAACAGGTAGAATTACTTTTACTTTGTAGACCTGACTCTTGATGAAAGGAAAAATGTAGCCAGAGCTCGGATTCTTTGGGAATAAGTAATCTCGAACGAGGGGTGAAGCAATCTTGAAAACAGGATGAGCCGAGTGGGTCGCACAATTCTCTGAGGAAATGCCGTTTCACGAATTTGACTATGGCAAAATTCACGGCAGTTAGTCTAGCCGACTAAACCTTCTAACTCTGAGGTTCGACTCCAGACGAAGGGATGTATCTTCACGAGAAGTGGGCGGTACTCTCTCTTGAGTAACGAGATAGCTCCGAATAAATATTTTGTTGGTTTTCTCGCAATTCCAAGGGAATATGGTGGCGCCATTCCTCGTCTACCAGACGAGATAAAGCCTTGGACAGTCGTTCGTTCAGGCGGCGATCTTCGCCTCAAGGCATGGGGGGTTAGCTAGGAGGTTAGTATGTCCGCGGGGCATGGGGTTCTCGGTGAAGCCGTCTCAGCGGGGGATCGGTCGGCGTGAGCAAACACAGCTGTGTACAGTGGCTGGCTGTTTGCACGCGAGAATCTCTTTGCTGCCCCGCTTTTTGAAATCCTGCTTAAAGCTACATGGCCTCTACCCGACGGGGATGGGTTAAGAGGGACCTTCACAGTTGTCCTCTCACATATTTCAACGCCTCTTTGTTATCACTTTATACCAGAAGTTTTAAAAATGACATTGAAACACCCTCTATAGTTTTATTCGCCCGAACATTTCTTACCTTCTTCATCAGAAAATGGGTCTTCCATTTTCTCTCTTACTTCACAATCGTCTTCCTTCTAGGTCATAACAACCAATTTATAAAAGGGGTTCACAAAAGTGGACATTAGGTTACCAAATACAATCCTACAGGTTAAACATAAAGTACAGTATATCACTCAGCCGTACAGATTAAGTTAAAAATATACAGGGCGGTCCGAAAGTCTTGTCATTCCCTGTAAATTTTGTTTTAATTTTGTATTTCAGATAGCTGACACGAGCTCCTACAGTTTGGACGAGAGGCTGATTGCAATTGTATGGGCATATGATCGTATGCCTTTTGGCAAGAGCATAGAGGATGTGCGGCAGTTCTTCACCCCAAGATTCGGCTGCCTCCGAAGACTAAAACCAGTACATGTGCTTAGCTTAATATTATTATATTTTGCCTCTGTTGGTTTTATTACTTTTCGGTAGGGGGCGACAAGACTATCGGATCACCCTGTAGATATTTTTTTGAATCTTCAGTTTAGTGAATTTTTAGTTATTCCTTGGAATATATTCTTGGAATCAAATTTCGTTGGGTGAAGGGGATAGAGGTTCTTACTTATGATGAAGGCTCCCTCAAGGAAATATATTTGTGTCCGGTTTCTAGACATGAAAATATTGAATCAACGCTCAATAGTTCTTGTTCTTGTTGTTCTCGTTCACCTCAAATTTGTTGATCTTAGCAGCAGCTTGAAAAGCAGTATGCCCCAATTTGAATTCCTACTTAAAATTATTATATTTATTTTACATATCATTGTTGATGTGGGTGGGAAAGGGATAAAATCATACACTTGCATTCTATTTACATTGAATCTTAAAAAATTCCATAAAATTGCTTCAGTAAATCATTAATTTTAACGTTTTACTTAATTATATAAAAAAGTGACAACACCTGAAACAATGTAATGGAATTTGGGGCCATTTGATTCTGTTTAGCTATTCATGTTTTGTTTTTTTGTTTGGTTTTTTATTTTGTCTATCTTATCTCCACTTTTCGCGCAGTGTTATTATGCTTTATTTGGGTTCCTAATGATACAATTCTTTTTAAAAAACTTATATTATTTGAATCTTTTTATGCATTCAAATTATTGTATAGACTTTTATATGCCCATTTTCTATTACATTATTTTTCGTTTTAATTTCCTTGTGTGAATTTGGTATTTTAAGTCACAAATTGTTTATAAACAACTTTCCTTAGAAAAATTCCAACTAAGGGTTGTTAAATTTCTACAAGGCGCATATAGAGGGGGAATGTGTCTGAGTGAGGGGGCTGAAGCCCCCTTCGAATTTTTTAAAGCCATACTTGTATTTTGATATTCAGAAAGAGTTATGTAATAAGAAAGAATATATATAAAACAGTTTTAAAACCTTTGCGATCGAATGTATCTTATATGATACATGTCTAAAATTCAGGTAAATTTCTATTAAATTCAGTATTATACCTTCGCTGACGTCCAAAACTTTCAATTCATAATTTTCTGATATGTGGAAAAAAATTCTGCTCTGATATAGTGCTCACTCCTGTGTGAGATACTATCATTTATTATCAATACTGTGTAAGATAACTATTATTACTCAAAGTCCTCAGAGGGAGGAATTCAAGTTAGTCCAGTAATCTCTTCCGCCTTCGGTGGAGATGGTCCGGTCATGTGGCCCTAGAGTAGTTTCCAATATCAATTCTGTTTAATCCATCGGAACTTAACCATATGTTCATTTCGTCGTGGGTTCAAAGCTGTTAATTTACCGCATATCTGCTTTAAAATATGAACCTTTCGCTATAGTATAAAATCAAGTATCTCTATTATGTTGTTTTATGGACCCATGAGGATATTTTCTGCCCTTTAAATTGTGGCCTACATTCAGATTGACTTACTTTCTATGATGATATTTTGTTGCTAACTGCCTACAAAACTATCGTAGTAATTTTGAACTATTATTAAAGAAACTAGTTAGGAAAATGCCTAGAATTTTCATTTTCACAAATATTATAGAAACCTTTTCCTAAAATATTGTAGTTTTTCAGGATATCTTTCAAATACATACTCATTTACTTGCCTGATTATTCGCTAAATTATGTATACTTTCTCTTTCTGTCTCATTGCTATGGCCATTCCCATTGAATGCCTTCGTCACTGTTAATCCTCTTCCCTTTTAAATTGCTATTTGCTTTTCCTTTCATTACGCAGGAGAAAACATAGGGCCATGTTTACTCTCGTTTTGATGTCCATAAATAGGACCTTTATACCTCCTTCAAAGCCGTTGTCCAAAGGTAAACAAGCTCATTGTCTCTGGCCTTTCTCCTCTTTCTCTTTGTAGACATACATATAACTCGTCTTTCAATACCCAATGTTGTTGAAAAGTTGCTGGCAATCAAACACAGAGCACGATTGATAGAGTGTAACAGCCTGGATAAAGGTGCTCGTGCTTTGATCCTGCCTAATTCCTGCCCTGAGCCTTCGTCAATTTCCTTTTGGAGATATGCCGAGTTGGAGAGGGAGATCCTTTATTATTTTTTAATGTAATAAATAACAACTGGAACATTTTCATATGAGATTTTTTAGATAAATTTGTATTGAAATGCTTGTTAGGTACAACCTGGGACCTATGGGCTGTACAAATAGGGTCAAATTCTTGTTTCTTACTCTCTACGTTTTGGTAAAAATTTGTTCCGAGGAGGCTCGATTTTCCTCCTGCCCCTATAAAAAAACTTTCATGAGGTGGGCAGTTCTTTTATTCCCGATTTAATCTACTAATATTTCTTCGGTAATTTTGTTTTTACTTGTTCTGTTATTTTTCACCTTTATTTATCCTCTCTAACTAAATCCTCCCGCCGAAATTTGAAAAATTATATTAAATGCCTTCGAAATCAATTATTCTTTTATGGTAACTTAGTCAATCTTACACAGAGAGAACAACTAAAACACAAATCTGCAAAAAAAAAAATCCGTTAATAGTCACAAGGTTGCCTCTTCTTCAATACCTCTGTAAATCATTTAAGTATGCTCCATATTATGCGTCCAGAGGTTATTTTGAACGCTAGACTTCCAGTTATGCTTGAAAATTTGTTAGTTATATTCTGTTCTAGTAGTTGTCTTATGGATCTAGTTCTAGACAGTTTTTAGACCATTTACCAAGTTACTAGGTTGGTTTCTAAAGTGAATTGTTACCAGTCAGGGTGCTCCGCCTTGATAGAAAATGCATGAGTTCTTACTATAAGGCTCTTATACTGTTGACAACGTTTACCTTTGGTGGATAGTTGATTCTATTTTATGTTCAAAAAGCTGTTCTTGGAAGACTTTTTTAATATTAATTCACTTAATTACTATAAAACTTTCTGTTTCTTTCCAATACTTTCCATACACTCAAAAATCAGCGTTCCTTTCACACACTTCAGATGCCTTTAAAGATACCCATAAGTTTAATGTCGTAAAAAGAGACCCTTTCACCATAATGCATAGAAAACAGCAGAGTAATTACCCCTTGGGAGCTGGTAACAATAATAAATCTCAGATAATGCTGAAGATTTTTCACCTCCATCACTTTGGACCCTGTAGTAACCAGGGGTGTGGCAAAATTCAAATTCTTACTGGTTCCCTTCTCAACAGAACTAAACTCGTCGATCACATCTACCGATATAATCTCAACTTGAGTCACTTCTTATTCGCAACATTTCTCCCTTATCCTTATTCCCTAAGGATTACTATACCCACACCTCTCTAACTACTCCCCACTCCATCAGATTCCCTATTTAATCCATTTATTTTTATTGTTCATTTTCGCAATGCGTGAAATATATATCGGGAACACATGTGAAAGAAATCTTTCTCTTTGCAGTCGAGTGTGTTTGCCTTTATTTCAACTTCTCCATCTAAACATATTTATACACACAGCCATATCCTCACTCGTGAAAAAACAACACTTTCATCGAAGAATTAAATCTTCACTCGTCCATGCAATCTACCACGCCAAGATGGATTTTCACAGCCGTAACGTCCATTCAATGATAGTTTTACTCACAAGAATACATAGATACACATACGGGTTTTATTTAAAATGAATTAGAGCACGTCAAATCTTCTAGAAGCATACAGGGAAGATTTTCCAAGACAACATAATATATTTCAACTTTAGATGCGTTATTTAAATTCGAGAACATCTTAGAAGGAGAAACTATGAATAAAGAGAAGGAATAAGAATACAGAATAGAGAGTGAAAATGCAAAACAAGTTTGTATAAAGAGAACAAAATTAGAGATAAAAAAGATATAAGGATAATGGCTAACAAAGATTCTTGGCTCCGACACACGTCGATCAAGCGCTACTAAAACACTCTCAGAGACAATGACTGTTAGAAGGAGATTCTCTCGTATTTGACCGAAATCTGAAGCTAAAAAAATGATTTAGCATAGCATTATTTACTTCTAACTCTGTTGTTCTTATTTGGTTTTTATTTGTTTTTCCTACGTAAATGTGAACATACATAAGACAAAGAGACAGAAGGAACTATTGAGTGGAGTAATAAAAAGTAAGAGAAAAATACAAAGGGAACGATTAGAATGAAATTTAGACATCTTTTCTGCATTACGTCTTCTGGTCCCAATTGTAATGGTAAGACTACAATTAAGACTCACTAATTAAATCAGCGGCAAGTAAATAATAAAGCCAATTGTGCGAAGTCATTAAATGAGAATTTAAATTTAGATATATTATGAGTAAGTGTCCTGGAGTCCGCAGAGCTGAAAGACTGCTTAAAAAATGGCCTAAGTGTTGGACAGAAAAGGGAGTGAAATAGGGTTAATTGGATGTCATTGATAAGATAGCTGCGCATGGAACGGTATTATTTTAATGGGGTGCTTTCGAACTTTGGCTCGGAAATGAGCAATGATTAGAGAGAGACGATACAGCAAATAGCCTCACATCGCCATGACGGGACAAAGTCGAGGAAAAAGGCAGTGAAGTTTAGTGATTACGAGGGCCTAAGTGTAAGTGGGGGAGGGGGATGTGGAGGGTATTCAGAATGTAGACGCACCAACGGCACAATCTAGGAAGTTGATTGAAGTTGAAGATTAAGAATAGTAATTAATATAACATAGTGTAATTTTAAATATACAGATGATAAAAATAATAAATGTAGGATAACCCAAATAAAACTATGGAGTGGTAATGGGAAGTTGTGCCTCCACTTTCAATGTTGCCGTAATGATGGCACCTTTGAGGTGCTTCTTCAGGAATAACCTCTACTTTCTTTCGCCCCTATATAATATATGTTGAGGATCTGTAGTGTTAGGGGGTAAAGCCGGTTAACTGTAGGGTAGTGATCACAATATTACTCTTACCGCCACTCCACTGTTTTGTTTTGTTTTATCGCAAGTAAAATTCCAGGTTCGGATGATCACGCTCCATCCTGTGTAGTGCAGCATTAAGCTCCGAGAAGAGTACTGATCTAGCTTTGGATTATCATGTTCCATCCTGTATCGTGCAGCATTAAGCTCATAGAAAAGTACTGATCTAAGTTCCGAGAAGAGTACTGATCTAGCTTAGGATCATCATGCTCCATCCTGTATGGTGAGCACTAAGCTCCAACAAGAGTTTTAATCTAACTTCGGTTCCTCACGCTTCATCTTTCGTGGTGTGGCAACATGCTCCGAGAAGAGTACTAATCTAGCTGCGGATGATCAAGATCCATCCAAAGTTGTGCAGCATTATGCTCCGAAAAGAGTACTGATCTAACTTCGGATCATCATGCCCCATCTTGTGTGGTGCAGCATTATGCTCCGAAAAGAGTACTGATCTAACTTCGGATCATCATGCCCCATCTTGTGGGGTGCAGCATTAAGCTCCGATAACAGTACTTATAAAGCTTCTGATCATCATACTCCATCCTGTGTGGCGTGGCATTAAGCTCCGAGAAGAGTACTGATCTAGCTTCGGATCATCACACTCCATCCTGTGTGGTGCAGCACTAAACTCCGAGAAGAGTACTGATCTAACTTCGGATCCTCACGCTCCATCTTTCGTGGTGTGGCAACATTCTCCGAGAAGAGTACGATCCATCCTGTGTGGTGCAGCATTAGGCTCCGAGAAGAGTATTGATATAGCTTCAAATCATCACACTCCATCTTTTATTTGGCATCAAGATGCTCCGAAAAGAGTACTGATCTAGCTTCGGATCATCACCCCCATCGTTCATGGTGCGCCATGATGCTTTGAAAAGAGATTGATATTGTCTCTCGCGGGTTCAGGTAAATTCTTGCAGATCAGATCAGGTTCCATTGTATGTGTATTCAGCTCTTTCCATCGCCTTTGTTTTCCCTGTGGCCCGCTCTTTGGCTAGCATCTGTTTCATAATGTATGTGTGTTTGTCCGTTCGCGTGGGAGCACAAAGATTTCACTTGCCTCCTTACAAAATACTCTACTTTACATTGATACATAGATTATTACATTGTAATTTTACATTATTTCAAGTATTTGTTTTGTCTTACATTATTACAGGATGGTATATTGTTTCAATGTTCGATTTGTGTACCCAATTTCAAGCTTTCATAGGGCCAACGGGAAGCTCATTTATGAGGTTCTTTATTGGCCTCTACTCCACCTTGCAAGTGGGCGCTAAAAAGACTCACCTTCGAAACCACAGAGTATTACAAATGAGATAAACAATTTGTTGCATCATTAATTGCTACATTATTTACATGGCTTTGATGTATATATATATATATATATATATATATATATATATATATATATATATATATATATATATATATACTTATCATTTCATGGTCTTTCTACCTTTTAAGTAGTCCCTATGACTATGCTATATGGTATACACTTCGGTTCACAGGGAAATTTCATTAGTCTTATAAAGAAATATGTACAAAATATTGAGGCGTGCGAACAATTTGCCTCTTTTTATTATAGTAAATCGTAGCAATGGATCGAACGCGTACATTTTATATTTCAGATCACCCTTTTTTACAATGCAGCCGGTTTTAAAAATAAAAGAATGAAGGATCCTGAGCAAACGAGGCGCGTTTCCCTGATCGTGTGAAAATTTCCAGCTTATCATCATTTTTTCCGATGCCTGAAGAGATTTTCCTTCGATTGTCCTTGTCGTAGAATGCCCCCCCCCCCTTTTAGTTCTAAGAGTGCTAAGAGTGCTAATATTGATATCTTAAAGGAAGAGAGCCATTGGAAACACGTACGGATATAGAGAAACGCACAATAATTCCCAAAATAAACTTATATTTTAACTTTAACAATTGGATACACAAAATTTATACATTAACCACAGCAATACTCCGAATATTATAATAAACAAGAATTAATTCAATTAGTTTGACCCTCTTAATTTGGTTAATTCCGCTACACACATCAATATATAAGATTTAGGCTACGGACTCTACTGGAGTTTAAATCCCCCAGGGATGATATTGTCTCAAGACCGGTGCCGCCTGGCCAGATGTAGGTGGGCGGGATCACGAGGTCCTTTTGGCGAGGGTAGCAGCTGGGGTGTCCACACGGTATTCCGGGGGGGAGGGGGGGTTCTTCAAGGACGAGAACAATTACGGTGCTTTATGCGGCACCAAGGTAGTCGTGGTCTCTCTAACAAGAGGGAGTCGAACTTGGTTCTTAAACCAAGTTAACTTGGAGTGCGGTGTGACCACCGAGTAACGAGCTCGAGGGGAAGCTTTTCTCCTTTGTTAATTAATTCCTCAAGAGAGAGGACTGAACTTGGGGAGGGTCTTCTTCAAGGGCGAGGATAACGGAGGGGGTTTCTCTGGTGAGAATAAGTTGAACTTGAAGGTCGGTTTGGTAACCAGGAACTAGCTCGAGGATGAGATTCTTCTTAGTTCCAGTCTTCCTCAAGGGCGAGGATAACGGAGGGGGATTTCTCTGACGAGAATAAGTTGAACTTGGTTCCTCAACCAAGTTAACTTATGAGTTCAGGGTGGCCACCGAGCAACGGGCTCGAGGGGGAGCCTTTTCCTTCTTCTTTTCGTGATTCCTCAAGGACGAGGAATACCCCTGGTATTTAAGATGCACCAGGATATGAGGAGTCTCTCTGGCGAGAGTAAGTTGAACTCAACAAAGTTAACTTAGCGTTCGGTTTGATAACCAGGGACTAGCTCGAAGATGAGCTGCTTCTTACCCCCTTAAGGTAGTTAGCCCTTCCTCTTTTGCAGATTACTTCTTTGTCTGGCGAGCCAAGTAAACTACCAATCCAGTCTAGGTAGCCCGGGGTCTTAATTCCAAGGACTTCGTCACTTAGAGACTGACGTATTCAACCCCGATTTTCCTCAGTGTTCCTTATTTTTACGTTCTCACCCTACTGGGGGAGTGCTAAGAGGTTGGGAGGCTTGATGACGGGCCCAGGAGGGTTCTTATGCCAAACGGTTTTTCTCACCAACTCTAACATTGGCTCCTCGTCAGCCTTCGAGTTTGGGAGAAACACGTCTCCAATTTCTTACTTGGCATGAAATTGAATCTCACTCTCCTGGGAGAGATCTTGCATTTTAACCTTTAGGTCTTTTATAGCGACGAGTGTTGCGGCGCTGCGGTTACGCGCTTGCCCCGACAGTGCCTGGGGCCGGATGTTTTTGCGGTAATCGCCTCGTAACTCCACCACGAGAGAACGGGGGAGTGACGATTCCCCTACAGTCCTTAAAGCTATTGTTCTCTGTTTTATCTTTTTCTTCATGATGCGAAGGTCAAAAGGTCGTTCTCCCAACTTATGCAATAGTCTTTTAGTGTCGCTGATCACTCAGTACATTACCATTACACGAAAGTGGGAGCTTCGCTTGTTTCAACCTGTCTACTGAGGAAGTATCTCATTTGCCATTAAGGAATTCCAACTTGTAGACCTTTTCGTCGCGCTCCACCACAGGAGAAGGACCAGCATATGGCGCTTCTAACGGTTTGCGAACACAATCGATTCGGACTCACACATGTGTTGCCTCATGAAGAGCTTCAGGTACGAAAGGTTTGGGCTCTGAGTGCAGGTGTCCCTCGAATGCCTCTGTTAAGTCGATTTGTGCCATGGTTGTAGCTAACTCTTTAATGAATCTTGATTCGGTTTTCGACGATAAGGATGAAAGCAAGTGCTTTGGCCACATTAGTGTAGTTCCTGTAAGTGCTGTGAAAGGCAAAAACCCTGAGGCATTAGGTATGGATCGAATGCCCAAAAGGATTATCGAAAGAGCCATCAGCCATTCTTGTCGAAGGGCTATTATGGAACACTTCAGAGTTCTGTGTGCACTTTCCGCGATCTCGTCCGTGGTTGGGTGGTACACTGTTGTGCGGAGACAATGGAAACGAACGAGGGCTAATAATTCTTTAAACAATTCTGACTCCAATTGGGCTCCTCTGTCTGTTACCACATATAACGGGACTCCAAATCTGGAAATCCATCAGTCTAAGAAGACCAACGCGACCGTTGCAGCACTTATTTCCGGAATCGGTAATGCCTCGATCCATCTCGTAGCACGACCAATGCCCGATAGGAAATACCGGTTATGCGACGAGTAAGATTGTCCAAGTAACGTACACGGTGTTAGTGGCGTGTCGATGTCAATGTGCATGGTCTCGAATCTTGGAGAGGTAATATTAATGGGCAGGATTGTATATACCGTGCGGCGTGCGGCGATCGATCTTGGAGGAATGACATAAGAGGCACTTCCATGCCCAAGGGTGAATGTCCCTGTCCATATTAGGGCAAAAATATCGAGACTTAATTAGACGGAGGGATGCCTTAATTACAGGGTGGGACTAATTGTGCAATTGACTGAAGATACTTGTCGTGGTATGACATTACATTATATCAATACCATATTATATCTATCAGGGAAGGACCAATAACTTGAAAGCGAACCGACAAAAGGGACAGAAAACCACGAGTTCAGACGGGCTGAGTAGCGAGAGAGTGCAAGGAGGTCAGGTAAATTATGGACAATGGCAAAGCTCAAGGTTATTTAAAGAAGTATGACAAAAATATAATTTTATTTACACAAAAATAATGAGAGAATTGATGAGTAAAATTACCTCAGACAATTGACGAGCAAACTCACATCAGTAAATGAAAGGGGGAATTGTAGTTATAAATCAGGCTATGAAGTAAGAACTTAAGGTATTCCTTGGGGAGACTATTCAAATGGGGGATGGGATTAACTCATTAGGGTTACTAAAAGGGGGAGAGGGGTTGGCTTACTGGTGTCTCATGCACTTGAGGTGAGGCCGCTTGGACTTCAAAGCGGGAGGCTGGAGTGATGACGGTTCTCCAAAAGCAAGGGGGGGGGGTAACTTCCGGTCCAGGGAAGAGTATTTCGGCTACCCGAAATGAGGAGGGCTTTGACAGGAGTTGATGAAAGAAGTCGGGAAAATCACTCGGGACGATCGTTCAGTGGAATTACCTCCTGGCTGGGGCTAATTCCAAATACACAAAATATTCCAGCTGTCACTTTGCTTTGTTGCTAGCACTTGACTTGGAACCATGGGGAAATCTTCTGGGTTCTGTGTGAGACTTCTCAACTCTGTGTCTCCTCATGGGAGTCGAACTCTATTTATGTTCGAGGCTCTCCCTGATGGGGGTTAGCGGGAAACAGCTCTACTCTCGAATGGCCTCGAATCTTCTTGCAGAGGCCATTCTAGTCCGCGTAAAGGTGAATCGTTTGCTCAAGATATTCCACGTGTGGTTTCCTCACACATCTCCCAACCGAAAGATATGCTTTACAGAGCAGTTGCGTAGGAAAGGATCATCCCAACCCGTCAAACTATAATTATCAAAGGTCTAGTGAAATTTTGACCTGCGACGACAGGTGTACACACAAAAAAAACGTAAATTGTAGCTCAGCGGGGAATTTACGGACATAAGCCTTAAACAGGTCGATTATAGAAAATTTAACTAATACAATTTTAAACAAAAGAAAAATCACAGGAGTACATTGGCGACATTTCAGTGGAACCAAAAAAAAGGAAACAACTAAATGGAGGCATAAATATGAGACAAAAAAAAAACTTAACAATTTACTGGACCCCCCCAAAAATCATAATTAGGAACATTGATGATATAATATATATATATATATATATATATATATATATATATATATATATATATATATATATATATATATATATATATATACAATTCACGTGGTAAACCTTCCCTCCCGCCGGAGTATGGATGAAGTAATCCACGGGTCCTCTGGCCTCGAGGACGTGGTAGGGTCCCTTTCACTAGCTAAGGATTTTGTTGCTTCCCGTGGAAAGTAGCACCAGCACCTTCGCGCCAGGCTTAAATCTTCGTTCTCGTGACTTGAGGTCCAATTAGGTCTGAAACCTCTCAATAAGTCCTTCTTCACGAGAGACGAGACTGGTTTGTTACCTTGGGTGGACTCACGCTCGAGGGCTTTAGTTTTCTCCCAAAGGGGGGGTGGAGTTGCGCACTCCTTCTGGGCGTGGGGAAACTTATCGCTCCGGAGGGCTTGGAACTCCGAGTCGATAGGGGTTTTCAGTGGAACAGGTGCACGGGATTCCAGGGCTGCCTGTGTACGGGTAATCACGGGCTGGGCACAGGATGGTCGTGAATTACGGGCTTCTGACCCAATAAAACGGAACAGAACTTATTTGGGGCCGCTACCACTTCGTCCCAACCGGACATATAGTCACACTCGATGTGACAACGAATTACTGGGAAACGACTGGCCCGGCCAAGATAGTCGTGGACCACCGCAAATTTCTTGTGGTCGGGCCCAACAGGGGGAAGTAGGTCGTCAGACACTATAATACACGTGCACCTGGTCTCACGGACGAGGGTGGATACTCGGCGACCGTTCACAGTTCCGTTCTCGAACTTCAATCCACCAGGGTTGTTTTCATTAAAGAGAAAATTTACCTGATGGACCGGGTCTTTGGCGGGCGAGGGAGGTTCGGGAGTCTTCTGAGGCGACAGAGAAGGATCAGGGGCGGCCCAGATTTAGTGTACTTGGTGGGACTGAGGGTTTGCGAATCGGGAGTTTTGAGGACAGTTCGTGCGGTAATGGCCGGGAACTCCGCAGGTGTAGCAGATGATCGGGTTCTTTTGGTACGGCACAACTGGGGAAGAAGAAACTAGGGGCTTAACGTCTCGGTGTTCCAATGGATGGAAGTTTCTTGGCTTCGAGGGACTAGGAACTTTGGTAAATCTTGGAACCAATTTAGGGCGGGTCTTAGGGCCATAAAATTTTGTTTTGTGGGGCGATTGGGGAGCCTTTTTTAACATCCTTAGGGTATAAATCGTGACTACTCGCGTAAACATTGGCCTCTTCCAAGCACTCCTTGAAAGTGGCACAACGTTTATCCTTAATGAAGGCGTGAATTTCGGGGGCCACGGCAGCTAAAAGCTGATCCCTAAGGAAGAAGTCCAGAAGGGACTCGTAGACCTGGGGAATTTTGCACGCATCCAGCCAACACTGAAGGATTCTTTGGGGGATGTACCCGTGTTGTCGAAATGTTTGGCCAGGGTGGATCCTTTTCTGGCGGAATCTGGAGCGGTAGAATTCGCTATTCATATGAACATCGGCTAACAATTTGAACCTTAACGTGGAATAGTCCAAAGTTGCTTCCGGGAGAAGGGATACGAAGATATCCCTTAACTTGGCATTTAGGAGGGGAAGTAAGCGAGGGACGCCATCATTTCTGAGATCCCATCTATTGATCTGAAAGATTCTCTCAAAATGGGCCAAAAATGACCCAAAGTCCTCTCCATCATTAAAAGCGGGAAGGTGGACTGAAGGAGTTTGGGGAATTTCAGCCTGGGAACTGATGGACTGAGAATCCATTTGATTTCGGCTCATTTCCAGCTCATGCTGCCTAATTTGTTCACGTTCTTCCATCTCCATCTTTAATTTGTTCTCCTCCATTTTGTTCTTCTCCATCTCCATTTCTATCTTCAGTTTGTTCTCCATCTCCGTTTTCAGTTTGTTATCCTCCATCTCCATCTTCAGTTTGTTCTCCTCCATCTCCATCTTCAGTTTGTTCTCCTCCATCTCCATCTTCAGTTTGTTCTCCTTCATCTCCATCTTCAGTTTATTCTTCTCCATCTCCATCTTCAGTTTGTTCTCCTCCATCTCCATCTTCAGTTTGTTCTCCTCCATCTCCATCTTCAGTTAGTTCTCCTCCATCCCCATCTTCAGTTTGTACTCCTCCATCTCCATCTTCAGTTTGTTCTCCTCCAACTCCATCTTCAGTTTGTTCTTCTCCACCTCCATCTTCAGTTTGTTCTCCTCCATCTCCATCTTCAGTTTATTCTCCTCCATCTCCATCTTCAGTTAGTTCTCTCCTATCTCTATCTTTACTTTGTTCTCCTCCATCTTCATCTTCAGTTTGTTCTCCTCCATCTCCATCTTCAGTTTGTTCTCCTCCATTTCCATCTTCACTTTGTTCTACTCCATCTCCATCTTACCAATTTAGGTCCAACCGGGCCTTCTGCAGCGCGTGGAAGTTCCGTCTGCTCAAGATATTCCACGTGGGGTTCCCTCACAATACTCCTCCTGGATGCCGTAGGGGCGAACGGTTGTGCGTATCTTGATGTTACCTCACACCATAGTTGAACCTTTCCGTAAAAGAGAAAGATATTACTCGCGACTGTAGTTCTTCTGTTTCTCCATCGTTATACTGCTCTGCCACCAAAGCTCGGAGGTCAAATTAGTCATCTGGGACTGAAGTGACGTTCCGCGATAGGCATTCAGCAACGACTTTGTCTTGACCACGCAAGTAGGTGATGTCTCTGATGTATTCCAAAATCGCCGTCCAGTGGCGTTGCTGCCAGTCCGTTTTGGCATACAATAGTGAAGAGAAAGACGATACTAACGGTTTGTGATATGGGCATAAAGTAACATGGTGACCCTAAATCATGTGCCTGAAGTGTATTACAGCAAGATACGCTTCCGGGAGTTCCGAGTCATGTATGGTGTATGCTTGAAATGTATTGCTTTGTTTGCTCGAAAAAATGCCACTGGTTGCGGTGAAACATTCACCATCTGGTCAAAGACAGCACCTTCTGCGTATTAGGAACAGTCCGTCACCAGTTGATATGGTGAGTCATTGGGCAGCAGAGCTTGAGGGACTTAGTCAGAGCTACTTTAGTATTATTGAATGCTTCTCGCGCAGAATCGTTGCATTGGAGCTCACGAACTTTGTGTTGCAGGCGTGCGAGCTCGGTCAGGGAGTCAGCAAACGCGTCAAAATTCAGAATCATCCTTCGATAGTAGCCCAACATGCCCAAGTATCGTTGTAGTTCCCTATAGTCTTTTGGTAATGGCATGTCCCCAATTCCTTTCATTTTCATAGCCGGTGAAAAAATTCCCGTAGCCGAAATATAATGCCCAAGAAAATCAATCTCTTCTTCGCTAATTCTCTTTTTTTCCAGGAATTATCCTAAACTGTTTTCAACCAGGACTTTTAATACTTGATCTTAATTATCAAAATGGTCGTCCAAAGCGTCCTAAAATATCAGAATGTCGTCTATATATACATAAACGAATTATAATCCCAGAAAACGATTATTCATGTAACTTTGGAATGTGAAACTTGCATTCATGATGCCAAAGGGTAATTTTATATACTCCCATAACTCAAACGGTGCTACTACCTCAGTCTTCTCTATGTCCGCCAGGTTCATCGAGATCTGATGGTAAGCACGAGCCAGATCCAACCGAGAGAAAATTGTTTTAACATGAAAGTGGTTTGCTACACTTTGTATTCTCGGTAATAGATATCTTTCGGTCTTCATGATTGCATTAAGTGCGCAAAAATCGCCGACCCCACATTACTCGCTTGGCAACTTCTTTTGGAGCAAGTGAATTGGTGAAGCCCACGGGGATTTTGACAGGCGCACAACTAACCTCCTTCAATAGTGTTCCGAACGTTGCTCTGGCAACTTGTAGCTTCTCTATTCAAAGAGATCTTGGTCCCGCGATGTTTTTGGTGCACTGTCGGTCTCAATTATATGTGTCATGGAGTTAGGCGATAACGGGGCGGGATTAGTTGGCGTTGGGCTGTGCAAGGCTTCATACTTCTCTAATACAGCATTGCAACTTGGCGGTAGATGCTGGAGGTCATTAATCATTAGTGCTACTGCAGGCTCTCTAAGATTGTTTTACTTTTGACTTGAGCTTAGTTGGATTCTCGATAAGGACGACGCATGCACAATCCACCAAAAGATTAAAGTGCCCCAGAAAGTCAATCCTTAATAATGGCGATGTGGTTTTCGCGACCACAAATGACCACCTAAATGATCAGCGAAGGCTAGAAATAACTATATCAGCGTGTACTTCGCCGTATACGTTTATTTTTCCACCATTAACCGTTGTAATGCTTACACTAGATTTACGTAATTCACCCGTTTGCACCAAATTAATCGGAATTATTGACACACTTGCCCGGGTTAGATTCTTCTGGGTGGCGATTATGGCGCGATGTTTGTTGGCAGGGATTGAGTAAATTTGTGCCTCACGAGTTTTTCCCCAACTCGTACCTGTAGAGCAGGTAGAAGTTCCTCCACCGTTCCTACGGGTTGTATAAGGTCGAGCAGTGAGTGTAGGGGAGGTAATGAGCTTCTCGAAGAGCTCTGGTTTGGTTCTTTCGATCAGTCCGATTACTTTGGTCCTTAGAAGCTGGTAATTTTTAGCAGATAAGACGCTATCTATAGTATCGGGAGGTAGTGCAGCCAGTACGTGAAAAAATTTGTTTCGTCCTTATTTATCCTCGATATATGAAACTGCGACTATACTCTCTTAAACTAAACTAATACTGCTGTCTCGTTAAGGATGGGTGGGTTGATGGTGATGGCGTTTACGATTTCCGTTATTCCATGTCGTGCTTGGTGATGGTCCGACGCGTCCATATTTTTTTTTTACGTTTTGGTTCGGTCGAAGGGGTCACCGACAGTTATAGGGGTTCCGGTTGATGATCCTATTTATTTTTTAAAGAAGCTAAGGCGGCCTTACAGTCGAGTTTGGTCTGTCTCCAAAGTGTTCTTTACGGTAATCCGCTTGTAGGCTGGGTTCGAATGGTAACCTGTTTCTTGCTTGGCAGAAGGAAGGACTCAGAAGAAGAATGGCGGTTTTGTAGGCTTTAATCTTGGCTTAGGGCTACCTCAATTCGGGCAAATGAAACTGTCACGTCTTTGGCTGACTATCAATGTTAATACTCAGTGTTTTTTGTAAGTCTCCTTCTGCTTCAGATTGTTGGCACTATGGACGGACAGATTGAGGACGAGGTTACCTTCTGGTGATACTAATAATAATAATGATTCTAATAATATATCAATCAGAATGAGAATGTTTCTGCCCGCTTATTTATATTAACCCCAATTACGGGGGTGTGGCTACTCTTTTCTTAATTTGGATCAAAGGATATGTTGTGTGTTCTCTACTAAGACTTCTGGGCGGAGCTTGTTTGGTAAAAATGTGTGTGTGTGCATCAAGATAGTATCTGACTTTAAGAACCTAACCGTGCTTTATCACCCAACATTTATAGCAAGATTGATTTTGCCTTTCAAGGGTTCATGTAAACTCTGGCGGGTCAGATCAGATTCCGTTGTATGTGTACACAGCTGTTTCCATCGTCTTTGTTATCTCTGTGGCCAGACCTTCGGCTCGCATCTGTTTGCTAATGTATGTGTGTTTGTTCCTTTGCGTGGGAGCATAACGATTTCACTTGCCTTCTTACAAAATACTCTGCTTCACATTGATGGATAATAATTAAATTATAATCTTACATTATTTACAAGGATTTGTTTTGTGTTACATTGATTCATTATTACAGGATGGTGTATTGTTTCGATGTTCGATTTGTCTGTCCAATTTAAAGATTTCTTTGGGAAAACGGGGTACTCATTTGTTAGCACCTTGCCATTGGTCGATACACGCTGATGGCCAGTGGGATAGCTGAAAAACTTGAAAAAAGTAGCAAAACAGTAGCGAAAATCGCTAGAAAAATTTGTCCGTAAACAATTACTAATTGCGTTAAAGTAAATAATTACCTTAACTTCTTTCAATGTGGAGATTTTGAAAATCATGTATACCAATTTACATTTTATAAATTTAACATATTACTATATTATAGTTTGCCCTTAAGATTGCTATAGAAAACAGCAACCTATGTTTGACATAGAAAACAGTAATTTTAGTACACTAATCATTTTTTTCCAATTCATAACAAATAATTGAGGAAATCAAGGGACAAAATGTAAAAAGACGTCGTCGCAGAAATTATTCTTTACAAAATATATTCGTAAAAAATTGTCAAAAAAAAGGGAAAATGTAAGGCCGGTGCTACCATTTGGTCAACTAGGCAGCCCCTAAGGCGTAGATCTTTTTTTTAATGATTGATAATAAAAGCAAAATATAATAGTTTATTCGATTCGATTATTGCAAATAGTTATGTGTAAATGGAAAAAAATGGTTGCATATCGAAAGAGAGAGAGTGGCGAAAAAAGAAAAATGTGGAAGATTTGCAAAGAGATGCCAGGGGCCTAGACGTTGGACTAATCTCTCTCTTTATCTATTCGCTATATTTTGTTTTCTTATTAGGGTTCAAGCCTTTGACTTTTGTTGGCTGTTGTTTTGTTCTGTTGCTTGTCCAATGATTTTGTTTTGATTCTTTGTTTTATGTCTGTTTGTTTTGTTCATTCTATTTTGCGTGTTGTTGTAGTTGCTTCTGTTCGTGATTTAACGTATTCTTTGTTCGGTTTCCATTGAGTTCTTCATACGTTCGTGTACTGTCCGCACATATAATGTATCTGTGACCTTATAGATGTTCGTATTTTATTTCATACATATATATCTTTGTTTACATACTTTGTATATTCTCTTGTTTTTTATACTTAGTTGTATATTTGGTGTTACTTTGTTGGGGAAAATTTTACATTTTTTCTTTTGTTTCTTCTCATCTGTCGCTTTCATTCATCTTCGGTGATTCGTCGTATTCATTAGTAGATGTCATAATTGGTTATTTTATAGGTTGTAATCAGAAGGTAATTGCTTTGTATTCACAAGGGTATGACTCCAATTTTGCCTTTGTATTCACAAGGATAAATTGGTGATGGAGATTTCTTCCCAAAGTAAAAGGAATCTTGGATTTGAATTCAATATTCTATTTCGGCGGAAGCTTGGGATCGTCTTCAGATGGACGTTTCTTGATAAAAGAATCCATCCTTAAACTTAGTCCAGATCTTGTTTTACATATAAGACCCTGTAGACATGCAATATCTTGACATTTAATTAGTTCCCAGGATATTAAATTTATTCTCTCTACTTACATTAACATTATTTTAAGGTCAAATTTTTTTTTTTAATTTAATCACTAATATATAAGGATTACAGAAACAAAACAAAACCATTATTCCATATTCGCCTTTTTGCATCGAATCCCCTTCACCCCTTTTCGCTCCTTTGGAAAGATAACCAAATTCGCGGCCGGTCACACAGGAAAATGACTGCCTCAAAAAACACCTGCCAGCCGACAAAGGCCCGAATGCCTTCGCGCCGCCATAAACCTGCGACTTGAGACGAGGAAAGTTCGGATGGTACCTAAGTGTGAATGTTTGGCATGTCCTGTCGGCAGACGAAAGGTCTTTTCGCGTGACGATAAGAATTTTATGAGAATCCGGTGCTCTCTCTCGATTTTAGCTCTTGAGGGGAATAAAAGGGAAACTTCTCCCTGGAGTCGAGCGGAAGATTTTGGACCTACGTTGTGTGTGGAGCTAGTCTTTAAAAGGAAACAGTTTGCCCGTTGCAAGGAAGAAACTTCGGGGAATTTGTTATTGCCGTCACGGTACTTGTAGGTGCTAAACTTCTCGCAGCCTCTCCCTCTCTCCCTCCATTCAGAGTCAGAGGTTACACAGGACCTCCCTCTGCGGATTACATAGACAGCTAGGTAATCATTTTTGGCTACCCAATCCAAGTGCCAATAATCGGAACGGACACTTCGCGGAGAAGAATTCCGATTTGAGTCACAGTTTGACTCGCCTTCAAGATCCGGCCTAGGATCATTATATCAGGACACCGGTCTAGGATTACCCTCCACATTCAGTAACCTCGGACGACCGGGCTAAGTACGAACATCGTCAGAAGAAGAAGACATTCATCGTCATTCTCCAAATACTTACAAACTCAAAGGTATCGTTAAAGTGAATTATCCCCTTCCCTAACTTCATCAATTTAATCGTTAACTAGAATTTTCATCCCGAGCTCATAACCTCGAGTATTACAAGTGATTAATTCAGTGCTTAAACCATGATATTATTCAATTCATTTTTCCAGGCGCAATTAAGGCACAATCATCCTAGTAAGTAGATTTCAAGTGTAATCCCCACGGCATTATATAGACTTACCAATTCAATGCGAAGATTAATCCTATTTATTCATATATATGCTATTTCATATTTCCAATTAATGCATATTAAAGTTTATTGTTGTATCTGTGTATTTTAACTATTTTGGACGATCCTTTGGCAATTGAAAGGCAATCCACTCGGCTCAATTCTCAATATTACATAAGTCCACCCATGACTGGCTTTTTATTGAGTGAAAACACACTCAGGAGATCATTATCTTAATTTTGATTAAAAGGGGAGCACCGGGGTTATTCTTATTCCCTGGAAGTGGCTACGGTAGGTGTATTGGCTACACTTCACCCCCACTTTACCTTGGTGCGGAATTAAAATAGATGCCAAGGAAGTGGAACTGAGATTACCCACTCACTAACCTTCGACATATATAAGTGGTCTCAGCTGTGTGGGGTTATCACTAAAAGCAACATCTATAAAGTTGTGTGCATCTCAAAACTTTAATAAAACAATTGCCAAAGTCCAAATTAGTCCAAATACTCAAACATTAACAGCAATTCTTGTTTTGGGCTCCAAAAAAATAGTTAGGTTAGGGTGATTATCTAATCTTGTTTTTTTTTGTTTTTATTAATTGTTTCCTCTTGTCTACCACGATTTGCTAGGGAACTATAATAACCCCTTTCTTCAATCACGTTACGCTATAGCAACTCTCCCAGTGCATAATCTTGTCTTCGGATCAATAAAATAGCTTCCACATCGTTCGAAATATTCCACAAGAAAGGACAAACACTCGAACTGGAAGGTCGGGAACAACTCATTGAGTACGTTCAAAATGAATAAAGAAATAAAAGATAAGAAAAGAGAGAAGAGCAAAAACTACAACTCGAAGAAAAGAGAGAAGAGCAAAAACGGAAAGAAGATTTGGAAAGGGAAAAACTACAACACGAAGAACGGGAGAGAATTCGCCAACATGAACGCGAATTAAGCAGAGACCATGTGGAAGTAAGTTCAATTGGTTCCCGGGGTCAACAACCAAAATCCTCTGCTCTCAAACTACCCCTTCATCGTGAAAATGAGGACTTCATTACGTACCTAACGCATTTCGAAAAAATATTCGAAGTAAATGGATGGGATATTGAAGCTGATGGAGTAAGTCGCCTTCTCCCCTTGCTCTTCCCTCCCTTGAAAGAGATTTTTATCGCATTGCCGCATGAAGCGACAATCGATTATTCCACCTTAAAAACAGAATTTCTATCTCCTATTAACCTTAACCCCCAGTTTTATAGAACGAAGTTCAAGTCAGCTAAACTCCAAGCAGGGCAGACATACAGACAATTTAGATTCATCATGAGGAGGAATCTGCAATTCGGGCTGGGCTAAGCTAAAGTCTAAAGAGACTAGGAGGCATTGATCGACTTTATTTTAAAGGATAATTCACTAAGTACACTTCCCCAAGAGATTAGAGCCTTTGTTCAAGACCGAAGGACCTCCACGTTCCAGGATTTCCTCAATGAAGCGGACCTTCACGTTTCAAGTCATCATTTATACCCGAAGGAAAGCAGAAAAGGTAACTTCCCCTTTCCCCAAGAACAAGTTTGGGTACGGGAGACACCCACATGAGAAACCCTCTCAGTTTGGAAAAGTTGCTTTCCCTTTTAAGCCCAAGAACAAATCCCAGAATATCTCGGAAGACCGAAAACGCCCTGTTTTTAACACCCACTCAAACAACACCTTCAGGAGTAGTCCGATCACGTGTTACTCTTGCGGAGCCCCGAGGCACATAAAATCACAGTGTCCGCAAAATTCAAGGCTCTATCCCTCCCCAAGTCAGCAGATACATCAAGTGACTGCCACCCTTTCTCCAGAGCAAACCACCGTAGCTACCCCGCAACCTTCAGCCCCGTCAGATCAGGACTACCAGGTGAACTTGTTATTCAATCAGAGTTCTCCTGGTGGACTCAAGTTTGAAACTGGCTCAATTAATGGGTGCAAAATTTCCACTTTAGTTAGGGACATCGGTTGTACTTCTATCGTAATGTCAGACAAGCTACTCCTCCCCGTAAAACCCCAGCATCAGAAATTTGCGGTAGTGCACGACTTTTTGGGACGCGCCAACAAGTCCCCTGTCGTCCGGTGTCATGTAGAGTGCCGCTATTTCACTGGTTGGGTGGACGTGGTCGCGGCCCCGATAAAATTCCGTGCAGTGCTGGGCGGGTAGAGCGCGCAACTCTCCCTGAGTGAGATTACCCAACCCGTCACCACCCGAGCACAGACGGGCAGAGAAAACCATCCCCTCGCGCCACTCAAATTCCCGTTCAGCCCTGAGTTCAAGAAGCTGAATAAGGCAGAATTCACCTGGGCCTAAAAGGACTGCCCCTCCCTCTAACCTTTGTGGGAAAAAGCCAGAAGAGGTGACCTCGAGATAGTACGAGGAAACCGACAGGTGAGGTATCTCGTAGAAGACTCCCTGTTATTTCGCGCCTCTCTGGACGCAGTAAGCTCCCTCATCAAGAATACTTGTGTTCCACGCCCCTATGTCCCAAGGTATTGCAGCTAGCACATGAAAACGCATTGGCCGGTCACTTTGGCCATAACAAAACGTCTCAGCGCGTTTCCAAATATTTCTTTTGGCACGAGGCAAGGAAAAGAAATAGCTGAATACTGTAGAACTTGCGACCTGTGTCAGAAGACTACAGCTAAGGGACAGATAGCCCCAGCCCCTTTACAAAAGACCCCCATTATAGCAGAGCCGTTGTCAAGGGTTGCTTTTGACCTCATAGGGCCAATATATCTCCCTTCCGCCGAGGGACATTTATACGTCCTCACGCTCATCGATTCGCCACCCGGCTCCCTTTTAGACTAGTTACGGCCTGTAGCAGTTATAACCGCATTATGCGAAAAGTTGTAGAAGGGCTAGAAAACGTCACATTCTATTTTGACAACGTGTACGTAGCCCCGCATACATGGGAAGAACACCTCGCGTGTCTTCGCCTACTCTTAGACCAACTGAGGTCTCACAGCTTAACAATTAAGCCCTCCAAGTGCCATTTTTTTTATAGCACTATTGCGTATTTAAGGTTCAAGATTGACGAGAACCGCATATCCCCACATAAGGATAAGATAAAAGCAATACCTGATATGCCGCTCCCAATCTCGAAGAGGCAAATCCGATTCTTTTTAGGAGCAGCTTCCTTCTATCGTCGTTTTGTCCCCCATTTCGCGTCCGTCGCCTCCTCCTTAAATGACCTGCTTAAAAAGAAATCGCCAGACCTATTATGTGGAACCCCATGGCTATTGCCAGTTTCGATGGCCTCAAACAGAAACTAGTGACAGCCCCTATCCTGCTCTTACCTAATCCCGAGGAGAAATTCGGCATCCGGACCGACACATCTCATCTTGGAATTGGATGCACTTTATTGCAATACGAGGCAGAAGTGCCGTTCTCGGTGGCCTTTGCAAGTCGGAAGCTTTCCGATCAGGAAAACAAGTATGCCACTTTGGAGCTAGAAGCCTTAGCTATCGTGTTTGGGGTACAAAAGTTCCGCATATACTTAATAGGTAGACCGTTTTCCATAGAAACGGATCACAACCCCCTAGCGTACTTAAAAAGTTGTAAGAGCCAGAATGGACGACTCATGCGATGGGCCCTGTTGTTATCCGAATATCAATATGATATCCGATACCTAAAGGGATCTCTTAGTGTACTCGCGGATAGTTTGTCTAGGAACCCGTTAGACGAGCCCAGTGAGTCTTTGTAAATAATCTGTATTATAGCTATGTAGTTTTGGATAAAGGTTTAGTGTCCACCCACTAATTATTTATACATTATATTTGTAAAATTGATAATCTGACACGTTCTATAACTGTCGTGATTAATTTTGATTGTTTTCCTCTTTTTGTATGTGATTCTTATGTCATACTACCTGGATTAATGTATTAAATATAATCATTTATTTCTTTGTTACTTAGACATCAGCTCTTAATTATTCAGGAGTTTCCTGTATATAACCGGTAATCCGTGTATTCTTTTACCGTCATTATTATTTTATGTTGTTCCTTTATTCGTTGAATTCCCGGGGGTTTTTTCTTTTATTGTGTGGTTCGTGTAGTCAATGTTAAAGGTATACATTATTCCTAGTTACACATCAGAATAATATCTTCCAAAACGGGTAGGAATGTAGAAGTTTAAATACCTCCATGCATTAGTACATACATAAATACACCAACACAGCTGCGTGTCCTCCTCTTTCTAATTCCAAATTCGCCTTTTCGCATCAAGTCTCATTCACCCCTTTTCGCATTTTTGAAAAGATAAGCAAATTCGCGGCCGGTCACACAGGAAAATGTCTACCTCAAAAGACACCTGCCAGCCGACGAAGCCCCGAGTTTCTTCACGCCGTCATAAACCTGCGACTAGAGAAGAGGAAAGCTTGGATGGCGCCTAGGTGTGAATGTTTCGCATGTCCTGTCGGCAGACGAATGGTCTTTTCACGTGACGATAAGAATTTTATGAGAATCCGGTGCTCTCTCTCGATTTTAGCTCTTGAGAGAAATAAAAGAGGAAATTCTCTCTGGAGTCGGGCGGAAGATTTTGGACCTACGTTGTGTGTGGAGCTAGTCCCTCAAAGGAAACAGTTCGCCCGTTGCAAAGAAGAAACTTCGGGAAATTGTTGTGGCCGTCACGGTACTTGTGGGTGCTAAACTTCAGACCCCCCCCCTCTCTCCCCCTCCATTCAGAGTCAGAGGTTACACAGGACCTCCCTCTGCGGATTACATAGACAGCTAGGTAATCTTTTTTGGCTACCTAATCCAAGTGCCAATAATCGGAACGGACACTTCGAGGAGAAGAATTCCTATTTGAGTCACAGTTTGACTCGCCTTCAAGATCCGGCCTAGGATCATTATATCAGGACACCGGTCTAGGATTACCCCCCACATTCAGTAACCTCGGACGACCGGGCTAAGTACGAACATCGTCAGAAGAAGAAGACATTCATCGTCATTCTCCAAATACCTACGAACTCAAAGGTATCGTTAAAGTGAATTATCCCCTTTCCTAACTTCACCAATTTAATCGTTAACTAGAATTTTCATCCCGAGCTCATAACCTCGAGTATTACAAGTTATTAATTTAGTGCTTAATTCCGTGATATTATTAAATTCATTCTGTCGGATGCAATTAAAGTGCAATCATTCTAGTAAGTAGATTTTAAGTGTAATCCCCACGACATTATATAGAGTTACCAAATTCCGTGCGAAGATTAATCCTATTTATACATATATATGCTATTTCATATTTCCAATTAATGCATATTAAAGTTTATTGTTGTATCTGTGTATTTTAACTATTTTGGACGATCCTTTGGCAATTGATAAGCAATCCACTTAGCTTAATTCTCAATATTGCATAAGTCCACCCATGACTGGCTTTTTATTGAGCGAAAACACACTCAGGGGATCATTATCTTAATTTTGATCAAAAGCGAAGCACCGGGGTTATTCTTATTCACCGGAAGTGGCTACGGTAGGTGTATTGGCTACACTTCACCCCCACTTTACCTTGGTGCGGAATTAAAATAGATGCCAAGAAAGTGGGACTGAGAACACCCACTCACTAACCCTCGACAGTATCGATAAGGAAAACCTTTTGTATATCATAACTTTGCAATATTATTTATTTAAATTGCATAGAGTGAATTAAGCATTCGCCCTAATTTCTAGTTATTGCAATCAATTCATGTAAGTTATCTAAAGCTATATTTCTCATTATTGTTAAATTTCTAATGAATTGTTATATATTCCTAGGAATCAGAAGATGAGCGCACAAGCTCGAAACGTGTTTTAAATAAATGGATTTAGAAAAATGATTGGATTATTTTTCGTCATTAGTTTTATATTGAAAATTAAGTTGCGCCTCGCCAGCAAATCGCCCAATATATATATATATATATATATATATATATATATATATATATATATATATATATATATATATATATATATATATATATATATATATATATATATCCAAAAAGATACAGTAGCGTACGTGTAACTATAGTAACTATAGGAATAAAACCTCAGTAATAGGACTAATTTTATATGTGAAACCAGGTTTCGACGGAAACATCCACCATCGTCAGTCATTGGTGGACAAGTAAAATATGGCAGTTGCCTAACGTACAAACACACAAATCAGTGTTGCTAAGAAGAATGCTGCGGGAATATAGCGGCATTTTTGAGAAGCGGAATTATGAATTTAATTCTTATTAAGGTATTAGTATTAAATTGGCCGTCAGAAGTATTAAATTTGCCAATTCAATTAAGCGTCGATGTTTATAATTGTAAAACTTATAAACTATTTTAACGTTATCAATATCAATTTGATGATTTTCACAGGACATATGTAGAATAAACTCAATGAGAGGGCACCACGTCGCATATCGCATTTATGTTCATTCATTCTCTTGGAAAATCTGCTGCTTTCACCGATATATACTTCATTACATGATTTGCAGGGAACATAATAAACTCCCTGTTCTTTATCGTTCGATCTATTTTTAGATAAGCTTTTTTTGATCGTATTCTCATACTGAAAGGCAACATTGATGTTGTTGGTCCGTGCCAACTTTTTGAAATTGATTAACTAGGGGGGGGGAGTATGGGAAGGTAGCATAATATTAGTCACATCTGTTTTCCTTATAATTAGCTAGGGAGCAATAAAATTGTAAAGTTAGTTCGTTTGTGTGTGACGGACAATGCGCTCAGAGCTGTAGATTGTTTTTACAGGCATAAATATGGCATGAGTATGGATAATCCCCTTTCCCCGATATTATGCAATCTGTTTATGGAGGATTTTGAAAAGCATCTCCTTCCCCCCATTTTACTGAATCCCATAATAATTTTAGGAATCGGAAAAGGTAAGTTAATATGTAAATTGGAAAGAAATCTCGATAACACGTCAAGCGCTTCATCAACCGGGATTTTCGTGGACAAACTATTTACGTCAAAGCTTAACAGTATTTTATCACTGTTGCTGTCTCTTTACATCATAATTTATCTTTCGCGTTGTCTCTTTCTCTCTCTGGTTCCTTCTATCTTTATCTTTCTACTCATATCATGCCCTTCTCTCTCTCTCTCTCTCTCTCTCTCTCTCTCTCTCTCTCTCTCTCTCTCTCTCTCTCTCTCTCTCTCTCTCTCTCTCTCTCTATTGCTATTCATTATGTACGTTAATGATATAGATGATGGCCTACTATCGAAAATTTCTAAGTTTGCTGATGATTGTAAATTAGGAAAAGGGATAATTACTGAACAGGACGTTCAAGAATTTCAAAATGATATTGATAAAATAGTAAGATAGACGGAAAAATGGGAATTGCCCTTAAATCTTGAAAAGTGCAAAATAATGCATATTGGTTATAATAATCCAAGGAGAGAATACAAACTGTTCGACAATGAGATCAAAGAAACTGAAAATGAAAAAGACCTAGGTGTCTACATTACAAACGATCTAAAGTTTTCACGGCAGTGCATCGAAGTCGAAAAGAAAGCGCAAAGGATTCTTGGATATATAAAACGCCAAATCACTTTCAAAAATAAGATTACAATTCTGAATATGTACAATGCACTAGTAAGGCCACAATTAGAATATTGTTCCCAAGCCTGGTCTCCTTACTTAAGAAAAGATATTGAGAAGTTAGAAAAAGTACAAGCCAGAGCCACGAAATTGATTCCAGAGCTAAGGAATCATAATTATGAAACAAGATTAGAAAGATTAAATTTATTTAGCCTTGAAACAAGAAAATTGAGAGGTCAATTAATAGAAATGTTTAAAATACTAAAATGAATAGAAAATGTCGACTCTAATATTTGGTTTCAGTTTAGCACATCTACTACGCGATCAAACGGAATGAAAATAAAACCCAAGAATTTTCGCACAAATATATGTGGGAACTCATTTGCGTATAAAATTGTGAACAAGTGGAATCAATTACCAGAGGATGTAGTGAAATGTAATACAGTAGAAAATTTTAAAAAGAAATTAGACACAATTTTAAGAAATCTAACATAATATGTGACGTGACTAATAAGTTAAAATAATATTTGTATGCTAATTTTAAGATTTACAAAATATTAATTGTATTTATTATAAAATATATTTATTGTATGCAATCATAATAAAATGCTTTTTGACATGAATATGTTCTAAATATTCCTTATAGCTCAGAATCATTAACCAAAGACAAAGAACGAGTTTATGTTCTAATATTGGACGAGAAACCCTAATCTAAGTTGAATGTATATATATATATATATATATATGTTAGCATGTAAAATATTATATAGAATAAGTAAGTTATGAGAGAACAGCAAATTGACAAAAAAAAGTTAACTCTTGCATAATGTAGCACAAGTAGCATAATAAAAAGTTTGGATGTAGCAAATAAATACTAAAAAATAAGTACCTCCATTGAAATGGAACGAATGTTCTTTTGAGGTACTTACTATCCTTGTAACTCCTTGTAACTCTCTCTCTCTCTCTCTCTCTCTCTCTCTCTCTCTCTCTCTCTATCTATCTATCTCTCTCTCTCTTTCTAGGAGCACAGATTTAAACGTCATATATTATAAGGAGTTTGGGATTAAAATGAAATGATGAATAGAAAGATGCCAGCGACGCCTCCATGCATGGAGTGAATGTGAATTCCCCTTTTCTTTTTCTGTCTGTCCTATAAGTATATAATTTAATATCAACTCTGGCCGTAGCGGAACATATAGTTACATGTGACCATAAACTAATCCGCTTTGATCTAAATGCCAGGTATTCAACTACCAATAACTATTCAAAAGTACCAGACTACAGTAAAGCTAACTTAGAGGGCCTCAGAGAAGCCCTGGGAAATATTCACGAGCAGCTGATAGAAATAAAAGATGTAAATCAACTTTGGAATAAATTTAAAGAACTATTTTTTATAGCCCAAGAAAACCATGTTCCTCTTAAGACAAGGAATAGTAACGCGAATAGAGGCAATCCGCCGTGGTTTAATAATGATATCAAACGAGCAATTAGAGATAGGAACCGTCTCCACACATTATTAAAACACAATAGAAGCTATCAAGTTAACCAACAAAATAACACTAGCAGAAGAAAGGTTAAAACACTCATAAGATCAACGAAACGTCAATACGAAATCGAGATAGCGAAAGCAAGCACCACTAATCCCAAACACTTCGATACTTATATCAATAGAAATAGGCAAATGAGAAGCGGGATTGGCCCCTTGAAAAACCAGTTGGGTGTAATTATTTCAGATGATATGGGTATGGCTAATATCTTAAATGAGTTTTTTAGTTCAGTCTTCACCTTAGGATATACTAATAACGATAACAACGAGTCTATACAGGTCAGACACCCATCACGAAGGAGCCTGGAAGTAAATCCGCAACTAGTAATTGATAAATTAAAGAAAATGAACTCGTACAAAACTCCTGGTCCTGATAAATTTTACCGGAGAATCTTAAAACATTTCCATAATGAGTTAGCAGAGTCACTTGCTCTCATTTTTAACAAATCTCTCGAGCATGGGGTCGTCCCTGATGATTGGATGGAAGCTAACATCACACCTATCTTTAAGAAGGGATGTAAAAACCAGGCCAGTAATTACAGACCCATTAGCTTAACCTCAAACGTTGGAAAGTTGCTCGAAACGATCATTAGAGACAAGCTAGTAGAGTTCCTCTAAAACAATAACCTTATACGTGATAGCCAGCATGGTTTTAGGTCTAAGAGATCGTGCTTAACAAACCTAATTGACTTTTACCATAACCTTTTCAACCTATATAACGATACTAAATCATTAGATATAATTTACCTAGATTTCAAAAAGGCATTTGACAAAATTCCCCATCAGAAACTCATGAACAAAGTGCGTACGCTAGGAATTAACAGTAATATATACGGATGGATTAGTAGCTGGTTAAAAAACAGGAAGCAGAGAGTGATAATAAATGGCGTGGAATCGGACTGGGTATCTGTTACCAGCGGTGTTCCCCAGGGATCAGTCCTGGGGCCTATTTTATTTACTATATACATCAATGACATAGACGTTGGAATAAATAATATCATATCTAAATTTGCAGATGACACGAAAATAGGTAACTCAGTATTATGCGAAGAGGCCAGGGCTAGCCTGCAAGCTGATATAAATAAATTTTCCGAATGGTCTGAGAAATGGCAAATGCCATTTAATATCGACAAATGCCAAATCCTTCAGTGCGGAACAAAAAACAAAAAATACACCTACACAATGCAAGGCGGCTTAATAAACGCTACCCAGAAGGTTAAAGATTTAGGAGTAATAATGACAGAAAACTTAAAAACATCAAACCAATGCGCAGCTGCTGCAAACAAAGCTAACACAGCACTAGGATTTATAAAAAGAAACTTTACTTATAAAAGCGAGGAGATAATTATGCCACTATATAAAAGTATTGTCAGGCCCCATCTCGAATACGCTGTACAGTTCTGGGTCCCTTACTTAATAAAAGACATAGAAAAATTAGAAGCTGTACAACACAGAGCGACAAAACTTATCCCGTCAGTACGTAACAAACCTTACCACGAGAGGCTAAAAAAACTCAATCTATTTTCCGTCAGAAAACGAAGACTAAGGGGGCAGCTTATAGAGTGCTTCAAAATACTTAAAGGATTTAACAACGTTAATGCCAATAACTTGTTCACACTGACAGGGGAGTGTCCCACCCGTGGACATGATTCAAAACTTCAGGGTAAAAGAGCCACTATGGATGTAATAAAAAACTTCTGCACTTACTCGATTATTAATGATTGGAATAATTTGCCAAACGAGGTAGTGGACAGCAGAACTATAGATTCATTTAAAATGAGATTATACAAACACTTAACAAATATTGGAATTGTTTAGCATAAGCTACAAAATAAAATAATATTACAAAAATATAACTCTTTCAGGTTTATGTAAGTGGTTTTCATATTCATTTCATTTAATTACTATTCAATGCAAATTTCCTTCAGGTACTGTCTTCTTACACCTGCAAGGTACTTTTCCCAAATTATTTCATGTACGGCTTTTGCCGGAGGGAGTGGAGGGTGGGGAGAGCCTAAAACTTTTCTATCCTTTACTTCTACTATTCTATGTGTAAGTGGCAGTAGATTTAAGGCCAGATCACCTTAGTCTGGGCCGTAAGGCCCGTGTGATCTGTGTATCTATGTAACTCTATGTAACTCTCTCTCTCTCTCTCTCTCTCTCTCTCTCTCTCTCTCTCTCTCTCTCTCTCTCTCTCTCTCTCTCTCTCTCTCGCGCGCGCGCGCGCGCCTTTCGCCTTTTCATAAAATTGCCACGAAAGCAATTTCAGCGTTAAATTGTGATCATCTGTTTGTCGAGTAAACACAAGATATTTAATAACTCAAGAATGAAATGAACAAATGAACCAAACACGAAATCGGCTGATCGAGAAACAAATAAACCCTCACTTCCGAACAAATAAGATGAAATGAAATAATAAAGTGAGCCTGAAGCAGAGACTGTGTGTGTGACTGAATTAAGATGTAGTAGTGATTATAGCAGTGGTTTTCAACCTTATTTGGCCAGTGGCATACTTAGCAGCACATGAAAATATAGCGGCACACTTGGCTAAATATAAATGAAAAATACAGGGAGTTTTCTTTTTCCATGTCCTACATTTGAAGTTTAATAAAATCAAGAATAATTTAGTAATATTAATTAAACTTTTCAGATTTTGTTTGTAATAGTTGTGGATACTTTTCTCTAAAATATCTAATTGATTAATTTATAGTTGTAGAGATTATGCCTGTTTAAGTGAAACATTGATTTTTAACAAATTTTCGCTGAACTTTCCGATATTTAACGACTATTAAAACCAATTTTATTTTAACTAATTTTATTTCCTTAAAATTAGCAAAATAAACTAAGGCTAATTATCAGTTTGCATAATTAACATAATAATTTAATTTATTTGAAGATTCTTCTTTTCAAATGCTGACCATTCTTTTCATAACATTCATTTACTCATGACGAAGTTGGTCTCATCACTTTTTTCAAGAGTTCTTCATCGATGTTATTAATTTCTTCATCGATATTATTTGTTAGTTGTTAGATACTTCTAGGATTATTACGGTAAACATAATATTTTAAATATCCCCATAAAAACATCAAAAGGTGTTTGATCGGGGGATCTTGGCTGCCACTTAAATTCACTGTTTCCAGAAATGATCTTTTCTCTGAAGTTTCGTCTTAACAACTGCAGTGTTTCATTCGATGTACATATGTGATGTTGCACCATCTTTCTGGAAAAAAGCAGTTGTCGTCTATTTCTAAGCCTTCGAAAGTTAGTTAAAAATATTCTTCATGCATGTGTCCGTTTCTTTCTCCATTCACAGTGACTGAGTTTCCATTTTCATTCTCATAAAAATACTGCCCAATCATCTTCTGAGGTGTTATCGCACACCACACAGTGTTTTTTGTAGGATGCAGCTCTTCCTGGTGTATAGCTTCTGGGTTGTGATCCAACCATATTCTGTTGTTCTGCTTATTAGTGTATCCGCTGAGATTAAAGTGCGCTTCGTCAGACATTATCACGGGCAGTAGATCAACTTCCCCAAATTTTCGTCTAAATTCTTCTGCATACGATTTTCTTTTCACGAAATCGTTGTCTTCTAATTTTTGCACAAATTAATCTTGTATGGCTTAAGTTTCAGTTTTTTCTTCATTACATTGCATGTTGCACTATTTGACAATCCTACTTGTTCTGATCTTCTTGTCAATGATTTCTGCAGCGACCGGTCGACGTTTTGACACAACGCTTCAACTTTACGTTGTTCTACGCCTTTTCTGCCAACACGCCCTTTTCGTCCATCTTGCACACGACCGGTGTCTTGAATTTTTTTAATTAGTCTGCATAGTGCTCGTCGTGATGGTACTTCTTCAGCTCCTTCATGTCTCATCCGTCGTTGTGTAGATACCACTGAAAAGTTGCATCTAAAGAATGTTTCAACAATATTTTTTTCGTCCAATCATTTCCAGGAGCTTCCATGTTTTCAGTTTGAAAAAATTCATAATAATGATTTTTGCTAAAAAAAAAATCTCCTTTCATAGTCTACGAATGAATATGATGCTAGTAAATTTGTTACTTCAGAATTTTCGTGAAACTTTGCTAAGAATCGAGCATTCAAAAAAATCACTTTTTTTTAACAAAATATTTTACGCTTTCCATTTCTAGCACAAAAATTACAGATTTACTAAAACTAGCATAACTTCTAAAATAATAAATAAATCAATTAGCTATTTTAGGAAAATTAACTTACAAACTATTACCAACAAGTTTTGAAAGTCTCATTATGATAACAGAATTATTCTGGATTTTATTAAACTTCAGATGGAGGACATGTAAAAAAAAATCTCCCTGTATTTTAATGTAAAAAATAAAAACATAGCAACTCATAGACGGCATATAACCGTAGACTACTATTGTGCCACTACACAGACTAGTCATAGACACAAATAATAACTAAAATTAAATTAAGGAAAACACAGATATGAACTTCATTTTTTGCAGTGTTTCGAAATTCATCATTCAAATGACCAGCTTCTTTAGTCAGAAATTTATGACTGGCTTTTCGTCTTAATTTCCTCAATGTTTGGTGGAATATAAGACAAACAGATCCTCATTTCTTCTTCTGTTATCGTAATCTTTCACTCTTCTTGTTTTTAATATTGTTTAATGTTGAGAAGCCAATATTCGCATATATAAGAAGTTGAAAATTGTCATTAAATTGCTAAAGCTCTTTTATATCATGAGTGATATTCTTCTTGAATTGAAATCCAAAATGTATCAATGGGCAGAGTCGAATGATTTCATTTCGGCCCTCGATCACTAGAAAGGGTGGCCAATTCTCCTTCATGTAACTCAAGTTCAATAATTGAAGAAAAATTTATGATTGGATTTCTAATCCAATCATACTTTTCTGTCTTTAATAACGGAATATAATTGTTGATGCTTTCGTCTAGTGCTGTCAGATGAGTAACAACAACAAGGATCATTTCTCTAATGTGGGTAGACCGCAATAAAGGAAACATATCAAGATTGTCAGTGATTGCTCTATTTTTCAAATTCACAATTTTCTTTTTGAGAGCAACCAACTTGTCTTATGAGGTAAGATATTTTCGTTTTTAGCTAGCATGCAACTGTTTGTTTTATTTAGTTCAGTAAATATTTCTCTTAAGTATTCCATTTTAGACATCCAATATTCGCAACTAAAGTTTTCACGGAATTTCTCCTGTTTTTCCTGGACAAAAAATGATAGTAATTCCTTGTTCAATTCGTTAACACGATTTACTACTTAGCCTTTCGACAGCCATCAAACCTCAGTATGCATTAATAATCTAACATGCTGAGAGTACATTTCTTTGCACAGTTGTTTAAATAATCGTGCCTTTAATGGCCTACTTTTTATATAATTGACCATTTGAACAACTTGATGTAACAAATTCTTTAAATCTTACTGAGATATTTTTGAAACAAGAACTTCTCTATGTATAAAGCAATGAGTGTGAATGAAATTTGGGATTTTCTTTTTCTGCGAGGGATACAAATCCTTTAATACAGCCTGCCAGGCATGGAAATCCATCAGTTCAAATGACAACACGGGATTTCCAGGACAAATCCATTTCTTTGAAGTAGCCTCTCATCATATAAAAATTATCTTTACCTCTTGTAGTTGTGGAAATTTCTGTACAACACAAAACTTGATTGATTATTTCATTCTCGCCAATAAAACGTACAAATGCAAGCAATTGACATTTATTACTGATGTCAGTGGATTCATCCACAATTAAAGCAAAATTAGAATTCTGAAGCTTTTTCTGAACAGTATCTTCATTATTTTTCGATATATCTACAATGCTTCTACATAATGTATCCTTTTCACCAAACATGGATTTTACAGTCTTTTTACAAGATGGAAGGATGACTGACTCAGCAAGCCTGTGGGATTTAGATTTTAATGCTATTATTCCAAATACCTGTATTGACGCTAGTTAGGCTCGTTCAGAGACGGGCATTTTTCAAAATAACTTCTCTGTTTTGATTTCTGCTCTAATTATCCTTGAAAATTATAATGAAGCCTTTTATCTTTCAGAGATGAATGTTTAGAAATAAAATGTCTTTTTAGCTTACCCGGTACCATGGATTCATTTAACATTGTTTTACCGCACATTACACATGATGGACTTGGTTTGTCAATGTCACCAGACAAATATAATCCAAATTTCAAATAATTATTACAATATTGTCGATTGATGTATCTCTTTTTGACACTGGAGGTTGATGGTTATTCGCCTCGTCACTAAAATCTCTCCTTTTCAAATATTTATTCATTCTGAAAGGTGTCATAAAATATCAACTACACTTACTGCTATCTAATGATACAGTGGCTCAGATTAAAGACGTTCTGAAAAATTTACTCGTGTAGCCAAATAGTTCGTTCAACTTTGTTGCCAATATAGGCAAACAGAAATTTATTTAGAAAGCAAATATCTATATTATGTTAAATTAATCTTGTTTTGTATATAATTTAACAGCTAAATTATAGAATAAAGATTAGTTAAGTTTATTTTAACTTTAGTCAATAATTGACCAATTTCCAGTAACATCATCAATACTAATAACGAATGAAACAATTAAAAATGCAGAATTGTTAGCATTGCGACATTTGGAAACATTTCGCTCATCCTAAATGAATTAAGTTAAGTGGTGGAACATGTTACACTTGAGGTCACGTGGATTTGTGCATTTTCTTAATGTGCCGTTCAAAATTTCACCTCACACTTAAGAAGATCTAGTGGCACACCGGTTGAGAACCAATAAATTAGAGTCTAGAACATGCATTCAAGCAGAAGTAAATTCCAAATAACGTATTTGACTATTCTTTCTTTTCCGCTGTAATGTAATGTGTGTGTGTGTGTAGTTGTGTGCGTATGTGTGTGTATGTGTGTGGTACATTGTTGAAATCACCCTGAAATAAACTCCAAAACATCAGCTCCAAAAGTGTTTGCACTCCAACCACCTCTCTCTTTCAAACACATTGGGCCCTATGTTGAAGTTAAATTGTTTGTTAAGTTCTTTTTTCTTCCAGAACTCATTCTTACCAGGCGATTTTCTCTTTCATGCTGCTGTGTACATCTATGTGGATACTCGTTTTGATATAAAATAGATACACACCCGATTTCACTTCGCAATTTAGGGAGGGGGGTAATTTAAAGCATAAGCCAACGAGGGCATCGTCAGGTGAAGGTTCGAGAAAGTGGTGAAGTTGGAGGAAGCGAAAACGTGCGAAAAATATATAGTAGCTGATCCTGATGTGAGTATTGAAGCCAGGGAACTCCAGGCGTTGGAGCTGAGTATTCCTGCAATCCTTCAGATGTCAGCTACACCATGGGGGCCCATACTATGTACACTTGAGACCTCTTTGGGGGGTTCTCACTTCGGAAGCGATTTATGACGTCACATAGAAAACCCCTTATAATGTGAGTCAAATTTGTCTTTGAATCTCTATGTTTTCGGGGTGCTTTAAATACCTCTAATTCCTCCTCCCCTTCCCCTCTTCCCCCACCCCCATCCACCTTCCTCCATCCTCCGCCTCTGCCCCCTACTCCTAACTCTAGCACTAATAGCTCGCTTGCTAGAGAATTCCTTTCGCTAATTTTCAAGGAGATCGCCGACAAAAGCCCCAAAGAAGAAAGCGGCTTTTATTTAAAATATACATATATTTTCAGTTTCAAGACTTCCAATTCTTCAGCTTGCCTTTTTCTATGGCTCTCTATGGTGTTTATTAAAGTACGGTTAAGGTATTAAAATATCTTATTACGAAGCAATGAGCAAATAAACAAATTACCGGAAACCATGTGTCGTGGTAGTTCATAATAAAAAGAGAAAGTGGAGAAATATGAACATACATTAATAGCGAAACATTTTGATAGAAGCAACTTTGAGGTTGCAATCCTTTATTTCATCCTATTATTTAATTCACATGTTCCTGTGTCATCCTACAGGGCAATCAAAACGAGTCCTCGGCACCAAAAAACAAACTTTGTGTTATGAGCTTTAGAAAAAAGGCAAACCTAAGAATTGGAAGGTTTTATAATACTTTGACAACGACGCGAGTCCCTTTTCGGTGTTTCTTTTACTTGTTTATATTTCTCGTTTGACAACGCGATAATAAGACACGTATTTATTTTGATTTTAGACAGTATTGTTAGTTTTTTAAATTTTATGCAATCTGTTACGTTCCCTTATGCAATTTTTAATCTCGTTATTTATCTACTGCACTTGATTGGACCTATTAGAAAGTCGGGATTTATAGTAAAAAATAAGGATCATATGAGATTGGTGAATGATGTGTTGAGAACGTTGGAGAGTGTTGGTGTGAAGGTGAAAGTAGCGAAGTGAGAATGGTTTGCGAAAGAAGTGAAATTCCTTGGGCATATGGTGAGCGAGAATGGGTTGCGAAAGTCGCCGAAGTATGTTGAGAAGGTGCGAATGTTTCCGAAATCGGTGACTGTGAAGCAGCTAAAGTCGTTTCTGGGTTTGATTGAATTTCAGCAAAAGTTTATACGTGATTGTTTGAGTGTGAGTAAGCCTCTGACTGAGTGGATGGGCAAGAAAGGTGGGACGGTTGTCAGGTGGAATGATAAGATGAATGAGACGTATGAGAGACTGAAAGAGGCAGCGGCTGAAGATGTTGAATTGGCCTACCTGGACTATAGTGTGAATGCTAAGATGCTTGAATTGTATACGGATGCGAGTGGGTACTGTATGGGAGGTTTTCTGATGCAAGAGAAGCGTTTGATTGGAGAGAATGTCAGGCGAATAATTGGGTATGTATCCAAGGCTATGAATGTTGCAGAACGAAAGTATTCGACTGTGGAGTGAGAGTTAGCTGTGATAAGGTATTGTTTGAAAGTGTTGCGTCCGTTTTTGTATGGTGTGAGGTTTGTGATCAAAACAGATCATCAACTTCTTGTGTATCTGCAGCGTATGAAGTGGGCTGATAGTAGGATTGCAAGGACTTTGGAAGATTTGAGTGACTTTGACTATGTGATTGAATATGTGCCTGGTGAACGGAATGGAGTTGCTGATTTGATGCCAAGATATACTGGTATGAATAATGAAAATGTGAGTGGAGTGAGTGATCCTGAGTATTTACCAAAAGGGATTATGAATGGAAAGGAGAGTAAGGGTGGTGGTGATTCCTTGTTTGAGAGCGTATGGAATGGTTTGAAAGATTTAAAGAGTGATGGAGTAGATGTAAGAGTGCCCGATAGTGTGAATTACTTAAGAAAGGAGGTAATGAGTGAAGTATGTAGGAAGCCTAAAAGTATTGGTATGGCGAGGGTGCGTAACTTTATGAAAGAATTGAGAGCGATGTGTATGCAAGGGGTCCCGCCATTTCAGGAAGTGTTGATTGTCGTTAGTCGTCCGTATAAAGTGATTGTCTATGTGCACTTTGGTGGTGAGAGCCCAATTGTGTACGAGGATGAAAAAGTGAAAGGTTCGAATGCTAGTGTGGTGCATCTGCAGTGTTTGAGTGATGTGCATTACAATTGGGAGATTGAGAAGTGTTCGTATAAGAGAGAGAAGAATGATTGTCTGAAGGAAGATGAATGTGTAGTGAGTGATGATGTGGGTGTTGATGATGGTGTGGATGTCAGTGCTGATGTTGGTGTGGTTGTGCCTTCTGTGTATTGCAAACATGGTGGATCTGATATGATGGAAGCAAGAGTGAAAGTTGGTGAAAGGTTGTTCTGTGGTTTGATTGATACTGGAGCGCAAGTGTCTTTAGTGAATGAAAAGATCCTGACTAAGTACGATGAGTTTAGATTTTGCGAGCATAAGCCGGTGAAGTTACGGATAAGTGGATTAGGGAATGGCATGATAGTGGCATGGGAACAGGTTAGTCTGAAAATGAGTTTGGGTAGTGGTGTGAATGTGATGCATGACTTTGTGATTCTGAAAGATGAGCAAATGCCGTGTTGTTTCTTGCTTGGTGTAGACTTTATGAGATTGAATGATTTGTCTTTGGATGCTGATAAGGATTGTCTTATGAAAGGTGAATGTGAGGTGATGAAGTTGAATAAGTGTGCGAAGAATGTTATCAAGTTTTGTGGTATGATTGAATTGGTCATGGATGATGAGAATGAGATTTTTTGTGATGATGATATTCTAGAGATGCAAGAGATGTGTCCTTTTGTCTGTGAGTTGAAGAGGTGTGTGGTGATACGTGTTCATTTGAATGAATGGCCTGAGTGTTTAAGTGATTTTGAAAGGTATGCTAAGGATTTTGTTGTTTGTATGGATGTTGTATATTTTTTGAGGCATATGAAGGATGGGGATGATATGTATGTACCTGTGATGTCCTTGGTTGGTATGATTGGTCTGGTGAAAGTTGTGCATTATAATTATGGGCATATGGGTAAGTTTAAGCTGTGGGAGTATGAAGGAGTGTGTGTTCCATCCGTTTCTGAGGACTGTTGTGAATGATGTTGTGACTACGTGGGAAAGGAGTCAGACGCGAAAGGTGCAAAGTGTACAAGTGAAGCCACCGATGTTGAAAGTTGATGCGAAAGAACCGCTTGAATTGGTAGTGATTGATTGTGTGTCTTTACTGCGTACGAGTGCTGGGAATGTTGGTATGGTTGTTATAGTTGATCATAAAAGCAAGTTTGTATATGTGGCGCCTGTGAGAAATAAAAGGAGTGTGACTGTTGCACGTGTGGTTGAGCAGTTGTTTTTTCCTATGTGTGTATGGAAGCCTAAGAGATGTCTGAGTGATAATGGGCCTGAGGTTGTGAGTGAAGTGTTTGAGCAAATGTTAAAATAGAAGGTAGTGGAGCATGTGAGGACGACTCAGTATGTACCATCTTTGAATAGGTTGGCTGAACGTACAATTAGGACCTTGTGTGAGATGTTGAGAATGATGAGTACAAATTTGAATGACTGGGATGAATGGTTTGGTAGTGTTATGGGCGTATAATTCGACGGTGCATAGTGCAACTGGAGTGTCCCTGTGTCAGTTTGTTATGAATTTTGAAAGGCGAGTGAAGGATAGGTTTCGTTTGAGTGAAAGTGAGCAGAGTGTATGGCCAGAGGCGCATGAAAGGTTTCGTTCGTTTGAAATTGGTGCAAAAGTATTGAAGGTAAGAGAAGTAAAAGGTAGGTTGAATGTGTCGAAGATAAGTGAAAAGTTTGAAGGTCCGTATAGAGTTGTGAGAGTCTGGGAGAATGATGTGACGTATATTTTGGAGAGTTTGGATGAAAGTGTGACTGAGAGAGTGCGGGCTCATCAGAGTCAGTTGAATATGTGGAGAGAACCTCCTGACTACCTGGTGAGCCATCCGGTGTATGAACTTTGCAGAGAGATAGATAAGGTGCATGACGATAAGATGGAGTGTGATACTATGGATATGTCTGGGAAAGAGCTTGTCTTGCTCTCGAGGAGTAGAAAGCGTGCAAAGAAGAGTGAAAGGAAGAATTCAAGTACGAATGAAAGTAAGTCTGAGCAGTCTTTCTGGTATGGGGGAGCTTGAGAGAGAGATTGAGTGTTTGAATAAACAGGTGAGTGATTTGGCTGGCGTAAGTAGACGAGTGAGTGAGCTTGCTGTGGCTTATTTTTCTGGTTTGGGGAACAGTATGAATGATAGTGTGTTTGGGCAGAATAAACATAGTGTGGCTGATTTTTCTGGTTTTGCGAATGGTAAGGGTAGAGGTGAGTTCGATGTGGAGAATGAGGAGGTGACTGACTTTTCTTTCTTCTGGTGGGAACCAGTTGAAGGGGTCTCCTGTGTAGCCGCTGAGTGTAGAGGGGATGTGAGTGATTTGTTTGTTTCGCAAGAGTGTAACTTGAGTTGAATGAGAGCTGTGAGTGAGGAGCTGATGAATGGAGGTATGAAGAATAAAGGTTCTGAACGGAAGAGTATGAAAGAGTTCTGTCGATAGATGGGAGAGCTAGTAATGAAGCCTAAGATTATGGTGGACGATATGATCGATAGTGACGAGGAGACTAACAGGAAGACTGACGAACGATCCGACATATTGCTACGCGTATCCAGGGACTATTAGACGAGTTAAATGTGTGCAGAAGTCGCGATTGAGTAAAAAAGGTACCGTGAGTAAGGATTGAGAATGTATTGTGAGCGACTGTGGTCGAATGGCCTAAGTAAGGAGGGGTGTGGTGGAGCGAATGCGAGAGTGCTTGTAGGGCCATTCTCCCACCCCCTTTCTAGCAAACCTCTCCCTCCCTCTGTAAGAATGTGTGTGTGAATGGAGAGCTGTTTTTATATAAGTATATATAAAATGGATTTCATGTTGTATTATAAAATGTTTTTATCTATTTTCAGAAGCCACTGTATAATTTGCTAAAATTTCAACAGGATAATCCTTCAATTTGTAAAGAGTGGCGGAGATTGTAGGATTTGAAGTAACTTAACTAAAGTTATTTCACGTCCTGTTAGGACAGAAGAGTTTTATATAGCCTCAATCAATGCGCGACCGGATCGCAATATAATATTTTATGAGCTCGGAGGCCGAAGCCTTTTAAAAAGACGTACGCAACAATTGTACCCACACGAGTGGCAAGACTTTTCCCCGGGGAACGCCAAACCCTTCTTTGTCTCTTTGTTGCGTTGTAAGTGCTTTTTGTAAATATTTTTTGTTTTGTTTGCTTAACTTATTCTCTCTTGTTTGTTTAGATAAAACTTTATTTGGTGATAGGACTGCTTATTTTGATTTTGTATATATTGTAATTGTAAAATTATCTATCTCATATTTTTTTCCTGAATAAGTAACGAGATCTCAAGTATAATTACCCTATATTTTTTGGTAAATAAAGAACTGTATATACAATCTGTTTCATTTCTCCCTCGATTTCTCACGGCCGACTTAGTGTAGAAAGCGGGATAGATAGATTGGGGTTAGAGTGTAGGTTCAGTGCCCGCTGCAGCATGAGCGCAACCGATTTATGAGTAGGTATATAAATAATCACAAACCAATTAAAGAGTGCATTGAGTGCCTTCAAAAAGCAGACGGTCTCCTTAGTAAGGATACGGACTGCGCGAGTAAAATATTAAATGAATGTCAGAGAGAGAGAGAAAGAGAGAGAAAAGACGCCCGTGGCCATCCCTTTCAAGGAGAGGAAGAGAGGAAACACCTGGTCGACCCTTTTTAATGCCCGCTAACGAGGCACAAAATCGCGAAAGCGGAGATGGGCTCGACGCCCGACTGCGCGGAAGCCCGAGATGTGCTTATGAGCACGAAGGGTCCCGCTGGAAATTATCCTGCGATGGCGTGAATCGGGCAAAGTCCACCCTGACCGGCGAAGCGTCTGTTCACTGGAACCCTCCCACTTCGGGCGCGGGGAAAAGCCCCGCCGTCTCACCCCTATAAAACGTCTGACGCCGGACTTGGACAGCAGCAATTAACCGCCTGTGTCCCGAGTATCCGCGAGTATCTCCCATCCTCCCGTCCCCGTTAGTTCCGCGTGAGCCCTTGTAGAAGCCGTCAAGCTCCATGTATCATCCTAGAACTCGTGAGAGTCAATCCCGTACTCGTTGGTACCCGTTATCTGAACGTGCCGCGTCAAATTCTTGATTCGGTATTCTAAACCCGAAGGCAAGATCTGAGTTCATCTCACGTAATAGTTGTTTGTCAAGAGGCTATTATTGTGGACTATACGCCGTCTCTACAAGGCAGGATTACCCCCTCGGACCAAATCTTCGAGGTAACCGCAACGCGCAACTCTCCTGTGCAAGCCACAAAAGGAATCCCAATCACCTAGGCAACCACAATACATGGCTGGGAATGCATGATAGAATCCGGATTCTGTAAAAAAAACACTTTAAACCAATGTTTGTCGTAGTTTCTGTATTTCTTTTAACGCCCTTCAGTGACTAATTAACTTTATATAGGAAGATTTACGAATTAGTAAAATAATATCTTTCAAAGGATTAGATCTGAGGATATTGACACTTATGGTTACAGATCTGAGGATATCCACACAAGTAAATGAGTTGAATTTTCGTGTGATAAAATGATAATGGGAAGTTGTTGTTTTTTTCACAGATTGATGTCCCTTAACTCTTTTAGTTCCGATGTATTTGTATTTATTTGTATTTAAAAATACACATATTTAATATGTAAATCATAAATAGTTTGTTGCTATATTTAAAGAGCATTCAGATATACTCATAATTCAATGTACAGCTAGAGAAATGAGGCGAGAAGCCTTGAAGCCGGTTTTGGCCAGGAAAATTAACATCTACTTTTATCCGAGGGGTTTTAGTCAGTCGATATTAGGGGTTAAGATCATTTTGGTCGGCCATACACATTAACACGGATTCTAAACCGAATAATTGCAGAATTTACAGACCGACAAGACTCAAAGATCCACTTGAGGCTAGCCCAACGAAGAAAACGAAATTGGGGAGGGGAGAGAAGATCAGAGTGAATGGGAAAAGGTGATGCAAAACACAGGTTGCGTCAGTATTTTCAGCCAAACACTTTGAATAACTCTAACTTTCTTATAACTATTATATTTTTAATTTCTTTTTCAGATTAAAAATGAATGCTATTAAAGTGACGAAGCAAATGAAAAGGCACGCTGTAATCTTTGTCATAAAAAATCTCAGCATAATGATACACAAATTGCTCGCTTTCTGGCAGTTGTCAGATCTTTCGTTGCCAAAGTTAGAAAGGACCCAGAAGTTGCTGATAGGCATCCAACATTAGGAAGAAAACGCAAAACACATGCAAAGGATTCTAATAGCAGTAGAACCAGAGAACTTGCGAAGAAAGTACAAGAAAGAATTCAAGAAAACCTTAAAAATTCGATCAAAGCCCTTGCAAAGGACTTCAAGTTTTCCTAATAACCATCAGAAGAGTTGTGAATACGTTGTGTGATGCGCAGAGGTCAGTTTATATCAGATAGTACAAAAGAAATTTGTTTGATCGGTGTAAAGGGCTTCTTGCTCCATGTTGAAGCATCAAGAAGCTTGAATGCTTTGGTTTTTCTCTAAAGACGTCGACCAGGACCAAAATGTAAAGCCAATGAATGATAGATGGTTCGGCAGGAGGCTAAGCGAGGTTTCAATTGTAATGCATACCAAGTTTCCAGCCACTGTGATGATTCTGGGAGTCATTAGCAGTTAGAGAGCTACCATGCTCCATCACTTTTTACGATGCTTAGGAGTCAATGTTGCTGCCTACAGAGGTTTTGGAGAAGGTTATGAGGCCTCGGATAGACAGAGTACCCAATGGAAGACCTTACATCTCAAAATAAGAATGCCCCATCTCATATGGCTAAAACAACCCAAGCTTGGATGCGTGCCAATTTCTACGACCATATTGTTCCAGACACATGGCCTCCTCGCTCACTTGACCTCAGGCCACTGAACTATTATGTATGACGCGTCGTCAAAAGAAGTCAATCAACACCCCTATAACACCATTAATTCTCTAAGTCCGCTAAGACAGAAACATTATATCTGAAATTGATCAAGATCCTTTGATTCAAGCATGTCAACCCTTCACACCCCAAATTAAAGCAGTCATTGAGGCTAAGGGTGGCTTCATTGAATAGGCATGTTATAAGGATTCTCAAAATTATTTATATCCATTTACATTTAAATACATCTTTTCTCTGATGTGTTATGTATCATTCTTTTTCTTCCTCCAAAATGTTAACCGAAGTGCTTTCAACGACTTATGAGGGGGAAATTATCCATATCTGAGTAATTTTTGTACGAGAAAAAGTCTTCTCTATCAGTGTTAAAGTTGTTTATAAGCTGGAAGCCGTTATTTGTAGTGGCTGTTTGATTTTCTAAGTCAAGTAGCAACCTATACCTTATATTAGTTCCCCCTGTCTGGTTTCGTTTGGTTTACTTCTAAGTTCAAGAATTATTTTCTCTCTCAAAATGGACGGGCGGTGGTCTTATTAAATCCCAGCCCACTCCACACATATAAAATAATATATATGAAATTGGAATAAGGAAATGAGTATGTATATATTAATTTGCATCTATGAATTTGAATACAAAAAATAAGGAATGCAAATATATTTGTTAATGTATACATATAGAAGGCAGGCGACCGTTGGTAGTGCCCGCGGGACACATAATGCAAGTACGCGCGAAAGGTCAAAAGCACCTGTGTCAATAAGACAACGCGAACACAAACATTTCGCGCCTCAGAATAGATTTATCAAACGACGGAAGTCTACGAAGCACTTGGGTAAATACACCCGCTGACCAAAAGGAATTGTATCACAAAGCTGCCACAAGCGTATCCTGTTATATTGATAACTCCACCTTTGGGGTGGATAAAAATGATTCTAGGCCACGCCCTCTATAAATTAGCATATATATATATATATATATATATATATATATATATATATATATATATATATATATATATATATAGACTGCTAGTCGACCACAAAGTAACTTCGTGACGTGTCGCTTAGCCGGTTAATAAGACAATATTAGAAAAAAGTATATTTTTGCAACGTCCTTCTTTACCTCTATTTAGCCTGAAACATTCGGTAAGCCAAGACAAAATAAGAACACAGTGAAGAAATCATCTTTTGGAGTCAGATACTTAATTCACCTTCCTATAAACCGGTACCAAGGAATTGGTAATTCTCTTCCATAACCCCCCTCTACGTTGTTTTACTTTTGATGCTTTCTTAAGATAGTGGTTTCCAACGAGCTCTGGCAGGTGTGTGATGGCGACACTTGGCATTCACACCATCTAAGGACTATTAATGTTCGTACCCACGAGAGACCTGAGAATATCTTCGCTCACCTGTTATTCTTCACTCCAATGCCAGTACCAATTTTTAAATCAACCTCACACAAACTGCAATGCACTTGACTTGAAGCAAACAAAAAAATTCTAAATGTAGTCCTTGTAGATAAAGACAAAGAGTGGGCGTGGTTACTTAACCACCTGCTTAATTACGATGTCTTTTCCTGATGATGAAAGTGAACCGCATATTCTAAGCAGTTTATATAATGGAAGAATAATATCTTCCGATTCAATTGCAAATTCCGAGCTATGTAACCGGCAAGTATGTTTGCTTTGGGGCTGAATCAAATGAATCGTGTTGAGATTAAACCCTCTTGGTCCATTTCAGTCCTCAAATCCACCTTGTAAATTTATTATATCACACCGATATTTGGTACTTTTCTTAATTTTGTATCACCCATCCAAGTTCTCGAAATTATGCAAAATAAATTAATGTCAAGGTCATTAATATAGATTATAAGCAAGGATGAACCAAGGAATGATTACTTTTAAACATATATTGTCTCTTATGCGCAACAATATCAAACGCATTCTAAAAAAGAGATAAATTGCATCGGTAACAATATGCTGTTTTAATGCTTAGACCATTTGGTGAAAAAATTCTCACAGGTTACTTAAACATAAGCGATGCCGCCGAAAACAATTCTGCCTCTTTAGGTTTTAGGCCTCCAAATGTTCAATGATTCTATTTATAATATTGGATTCTAAATTTTAGCCACAACGGAAATTAAGGAAATCAGCAAAATATTTCTGATTAGTCTTGATACTTTTTTTTTAAAATTACGGGTCATATTTGTCTTTTTAAGCTTGCTTAGAACTATTTGTTCCTTAATTGGTTTGTTATAAAATTTACGAAATGGTTTTGCTACTTCGCTTTCTAATTCTTTCTTATAAATTAGATCGACTTTATTGTGAACTGAAGGTTCAGATATTTTCATTCTCCCTATATAGAGTTATTCCGTTTTAAATTACTATAATCGAAAAGGTAATGTCACCATCAAAATTTATAACGGCGATAATTGTGAGCAAGTTTCTTTTCTTGCTTGCCAAATGCGTTTTAAAAATCATGTAATACCTTTACAGCATGCATTGGAGAGTCACTTAGCATACACGCATGATTCTAATGGTGGTGACACATTCCCTAATTATTTTTCAATTATTAAAGTAAATCTAAAATCTCTTATTTTCGCGTTTCGATGCCAACGCTAGTTTATTTTCATCGTTCATCTTGACGCTTCTCATTGCTAGATTTTACAATAAAACGATAAAGAATAGATTCGTTCTGGTTTTCAACAGTATCATTAGTCCCTGAAATGTAATTCCAACTGATAATTATTTACGCCCTACATCTTATGAACTTACCCCCACTAACCAACACCCCCTTCGATTGGCTTCTTCTCGTCGGGCTTCCTAAATTGTCGCCCTCTGTCTATAAATAAAGGTGTTTTCATTTACGACTTTATCTTCTCTAAATAATTAGCCCTCTTTGGTGATGCAGAGGCCTGACTTTTTTATAGCTTAAATGATAGTTAAGCTTCCACTTGTATTGTTAGTTACTCTTTTCTACATGTTGCAAAAGCTTTAAGTTAAAGTGGTTGTAATAATTTTAAAGCTGCATGCAATCTGACTGCCTCTCTTTCTCTAATACACTTTTCTGAGACGCTTAAAGTTGTTCTGTTCTCCTGCCTGGTCTCTCAAACCATCTATCAAAACTTCGGTCATTTGCCCCCTACATCGTCACCCTCATACAGGTTCTTTGACGTATTTGTTTAAGTTCGAAACCTGCCGTCTTTTACCTCCATACTCCTCAACATCCCGCACTATTCGCTCATATCTCAAACTTCTGAGCGTATTTACCTCCTTAACCAAATATAATGGACTATAACTTGATATTGTCTTCTCCTCGTTCTCAATTCATAGCCTTAATATAACTGACACCTAGACCACAATTTCTGACTACTTCCATATCCAATTCTGTCTCTATCTTCCACTTGCCCTCAATCTTCACTTAGCCACTGTTATCTCTGTGTTATTATAATAGCTTTCCACCATTGGCTATAAAATTAAGACCCTGGAGTCCTCCCCACCCCCCCTTCCTTCTCTTTTTTTCTCCTTTCCTCCTTGCTTGATTTGATGCCCACCATGAGTTCTACCCCACATCGGACGCTCTGCTTGGATGGGTGAGTGGCATCTGCAAGGCTTTCTTTCCTAGGCAGCATTTCGCAATGGTACTTTTGATTTGAATAAGGCCTATAATAGCACGAGGCAATGTGTTATCATGGAGACCCTTCCTTGTAAGGGAAGCCCTCTCCGATCCTATAGCGCAAGAAGAGAAGTTGTCTCCCTGGGAAATGTCTTCAGCATCACTCTCTTTGCTGCCATCAAGTCTATGCTGCAGCTAGATGTTATCGCTACTCTCTTTTAAAATGTATTTTTATCTCTTTTGTCGTAGTTTAGATATCTAGCCTAGAAGGCCGGCTCCTAAATAGGCCTCCTGGAACATGGTGAATTCATACCGATTCACTGATCATGTATTCGCCCCAGGACTAAACCAGGAGGCGCATATTGGCATTCTTAATGCCTTTTGTACATGTGGTGTTCATCATGTGGGGTACTGATAGGGCTACACTACTTATATTTTACCATTTCTTTGTTCCCTAAAAACTTGACAACGGATGCGCGATATTATTCTTCCTTGCCAAAGGTAGATTCGATCCTCCACGCCGGTCTCCCCTTGGTGCCTGGTGTCTTCTGTACATTCCCTACAGAAAGCCTCCTTGTCAACACAGGAAAGAAACCAGGAGCCGCTCCACAGAACTTTTCTGCCAATACTGCTCCCCCCCCCCCTTCGTCCTCAACTCTATGACACACTTTGGTTAATTGGCCGTGTCTAGACCAGATTCGGGATAGTAGTGAATTATGATCAAGTTATGGACGTTAAGTAATTGCATTACTCTCTGATAGATCCAAAAGTATTAATTGATTTTATGGTGCTTTTTTATTTATATAAGAATATATTATGGATTAAAAATGAATGGGAAGTTGGGATTAAATGTAGTAAGCACCACAAAATAAAAATGCTCAACTGGTTTTGTATAAAAATAATTGTTTTGTTAAATTAGATAAAAATGGAATATAATTTACTCAAGGTACAACGTATAATAAAGTACTCGATTGCATCGCATTGGGAAATGATTTGGTTAGGGATGAGATTTTGCACTCTGACTAGGTTCGAACAAGATCGAAGGAGCTGAGAGAGTGAGTGAGAGAGAGAGAGGGGGAGAGAGAGAGAGAAGGAGACATATATAGTATGAATTAAGGAAAAAGGAGAGAGAAAAAATAGAGCGGAAGAGTCCTAGATAACAAGAGAGAGAACGGGAGAGAGAGGGACAGAGAAAGAGAGAGAATGAGAAAAAGAGAGAGAAGGAAATAGAACGAGTAACAGATAACTAGAAAGAGATAACGAGTGAAATCAATAGAGAGAGAAAGACTGACAGACAGAGAGAGAGCAAGGCAACAAGGGAGAGACATACAGACAAAGAGCGAGAGAGAGTAGGGCAACCAGAGAGGGGGAAAAAGAACGAGAAAAATAACTAGAGCACGAAAGAAAGAGAGAGAAAGAGAACTACATATATTTAGTTGATTATATGCCTAAAAATCTCTATAAATATAAGATATCCGAGAATTTAGAGCCGATAAGTAGTATACTAGTGAATAAGGTGACTGAGTATTTTTTGCTCATAATTTTTAACCAATGGCAGCTAATAACTTTTAGCGAGATACACTCATGCCATTATTAGTACACGAAGATGCCATGCCCACCATAATATTTATGCAAAATAAAGGCATTCTCAAGAGCCAAATGAACTGTATTTAGTGCAACAAGCATTTGAATTTGTGTAAGCGTAAATCTTTGAAAGACGGCTTTGTTACAGTCGACAGTGCCAAAAGTATAAATCATGTTACTTCAATCGAAAAAGGATCTTTTTTGAGAATTCCAATTTGAAATTAGCTGTTTTGTTGCACATAATGTATTTGTGGTGCGTCCAAGAAAGTGTACAAAATGCAGTTAATATGGTGTCAATTTGCGAAAAAAGTGTCATCGACATGTTCAATTTTTTTCGTGAAGTTTGTCAAAGGTACTTTGAGAGGCATCCAATTCAACTGAGAGGCCCTGGAATCATTGTTCAAGCCGATGAATCCTGCTTTGCCCATAAAGTAAAGCACCACAGAGGACGAGGAAATAAAAAACCCATTTAGGTTTTTGGACTAGTGGACACTAGATTCACTCCACAGCTGTTAGCTACATGGAAATTATAGAACGCAGAGATTTCATTACGCTTCATGGAATAATCGATGCTGTTGTACGACCTGCTTTTGTTGTTCACACGGATGAATGGAAATCTTATCGCCATATTCAACGAGAAAAATTAAACAAATGCGAGGTTGTCGAAGAAATTTACTAGCAACCTATTTAAGTGAAATGATGTGGCGAAATAGGTTTAGAACCAATTTTTTCCGGTATTTATGCGAACATATAAGCGAACTATATTCATGATAGGTTTTTACTCTATAAATAAAGTAAAATCATTCAATATTTTATAATTATTTACTGTATATGATATTAGCTTACATATTTAAGGGGTGTATAATAAAGATAAACATTATTTGCTTTTTGCTTTTCTATGCCTTTAAACTCGAGTGGCAGATTCGCTAGTTGAGTAATTCTGGGCGACGGATTCTCCAGTTGATCCGAATTCTAGAGAGAGAACGAGGTCGAGATAAGGATAGAGAGAGAAAGCAAAAGATATAGGATAGTAGAAGGGGAGAGGAGAGTTGGAGAGGAAAGGAAGGTGGTGAGGTAGAAGGAAAGGGAAGTGTACGAGAGAGTTTGCAGAGAGAGGATGAGAGAACTTGTGAAAGAGAGAGGGTATTGATCGTTCTCTCTGGAATGAAAATCGCCGGTACTTATGCGTCTTGGAGAAATTTGACGAGGGAGATTTGAATTTAGTTATGCGAAGATTTAATGTCGTCTCTCTCAATAAGTTGGGGGAAACACGACGTCTTCTTCTTGGGAGAATTTGCTCCGCTGAAAGTTTAAGGTCAGCAGAAGCAAACGGATTAGGTTAATCTCCTTTCTATTCTCGTACCTCCACCGAAGACGTGATTGACGGCCCGAGGGTTCAGCCTAGATTGTGATGCTGCTAAGTTAGTAAGGCAACTGGAAATTGCCTCCTTTCATATCTCGTTAAAAGACAGGGAACGGAACAGGAATGTCTTCCTGCTCTGCATGTGAAAATATGAGAAGTGTAATGGAACGACGCTCCCAGACATTAATGTTTAGATTAATACCGTAGTGCATATGTATGTTTATTCCCGACCAGATTAATCCAGTTCTGCCGATATTTCGCTTTACATATATCGAGTGTTCAGAGGAAAGCCTTTTGTCCGTTTCAACTATTCGTAATTTCATTGCCATTGAAACGCCCTTTCTATTTAGTTTGCCTTCCTAGCAAGCCAAAAAAGGAGTTTCAGTGATGACCATTACAGCAAAGCCGCTCCTTTGTAACGCATACAAGCCCTCTCAAAACCAAAGTAGGGTTTGTATGCTTGAGTTATTTATTGAATGAGTTTTCGGGTATGTCATTGTCGTGGAATGGCCAGACTATATATATATATATATATATATATATATATATATATATATATATATATATATATATATATATATATATATATATATATATATATATATATATATATATATATATATATATATATATATATATATATATATATATATATATATATATATATATATATATATATATATATATATATATATATATATATATATATATATATATATATATATATATATTTATATATAAAAACTCACAAAGTGGCACATGAAGAAAACAATAATATGAAAATTAACCAATAGGAAAATGAAAATATGAATCCAAGCACTTTCGAACTATATTTGCAAGTCCATTTTCAAGAAATAGCATGAAAATGGAGAAGACAACCTTATATAGGGTACAAAGATACGAAGGGAACGCCCATCACATTGTACAAACCAATGGAAAAACACAATAACAAGACAGTGGAATACCAATAAAAAGATCATTAGGCAACTAATAACGGACATTTGCGTCCCAAAAACGATATACACACAACAACGCCGTGTATATGAATGGAAATGGTGTCGGAAAAAACAAAAGCATTTTAAAAGATTATCATTAGAGCGAAAACATTTAGGGCTAAGAGTTAATCCATTATCCTAGCAGAGACACGTGGTGGGGGAGGTAATGCGAATAATATTACACTAATAAAGAGTGACAACAGGCTACATTATCAAGTTATTTCATTTAGTGCAAGTTTTTTTAAAAGAGGGTCGAGTTTAAATAAGCCAGGGGAGATATTTATATTAGGCAACATGCCAATTAATGAGCACTCGACAATAATTCCTTTTGTGAAATCAGCGGAATGATAAAGGAATTTTGCAGAGTTCCATTCAATTGGGTGGTTATTTTCGGATAAATGTAAAAATAAAGCGCTGTTTAGTTCACCTCTTCTAATATTATACTTATGTTGGTAAATTCTAGTAGATAAAGATTTACCAGTTTGCCCGAAGTAAGGTAAATTGCAAATAGAACATTCTATAGAATATACTCCACCTTTTTCCTTGTATTATTGCGGACTAACATTTTATATAAAGTGGATTCATATCTAAAATTTACAGAGATATTAAGTTGCTTAAAAATAAGGGTAAGACCAAAAAATGGTTCAAAGTATGGCACGATAAGACAATTTTTGTAATTGAAAACCGGTGGGTTATCAGTTCTATAAAAAGTTCTCTTAGCAAAGTTTAATGAAGTGTGCAAAAATTGACGAGGGTAACAAAGTTTTTTACCTATTTCAAAGATATTTGACGATTCCTTATCCAAAAATTCTGGACTAACAAGCCGTAATGCACACATAAACATAGAAGTCAATACAGACCGTTTAATTTTAACACTGTGATAAGAATAGAAGTGAATATATGAACTGGAGTTAGACAGTTTGCGATAAACAGAGAATTCAAAACCTGACGGTGTCCTATGTATTAAAAGGTCAAAAAAAGGAAGAGTCCTATTTTCCTCAATTTCAAGGGTAAATTTAATAGAAGGGACTAAAGAATTAAGATTACATAGAAAATTGTGAATATCTTTTGAGGAAAGCTAAAGACATATAATATCATCAATGAAACGGTACCATACAATAGGAAAATCGAGGATTTGGGGCAAGAATAATGTCTCAAAAAATTCCATATATAAATTAGAGAGGGTGGGAGATAAACAACCCCCCATCGGAAGAGCAAATATTTAGAGGTAAAATTTGGCATTAAATGAAAATTTACAATTTTTAGCACAGAGATAAATAAGACTTAGGAAAGTATTGACCATTACAGGGAGATCTAAATTATATAATTTATCACAAAGGAGAGGAAGAGGATCGTCTAAAGGAACTTTAGTAAACAAAGAAGAAACATCGAAGTTGACAAGAATGAAATTGTTGGAGTAAGGAATTATATTAAGCTTCTCTATAAGTTCACAACTATTTTTAATATGAGATTGGGAGATGGACCCCACAAGCAGGGATAAGTGATTCTCAATCCATTTTGATATATATATATATATATATATATATATATATATATATATATATATATATATATATATATATATGGATATAAATATATATATATATATATATATATATATATATATATATATATATATATATATATATATTGTCGTAGAATTGCTCATAGTCTAGTCCAATAATTATTCTAGTCTTTGATCTGGACACACCGCTTTTGTTTAACCGATGGTATTGACCCTATGACTCAATCACTATAAAAGTCATACTTGTTACTGGGGGGAGATTTGTGATTGTTGATTTCTAAGAGTGCATAATACAGGTTGAATAAATTAGCCGAAGGGATGCTTAATTAAAGTCTTGCCAAGGGTACGTCAAAAAGGAGGAGCCACAAATAAACACACGTATAAAAAATATACTTTACTTTACACAAATATAATAATTAGAAATAGTTAACGGGCACAATTAAGGATTTATAATGACTCAATGGGAGTATCAATCACGGTTAATTAAATAGGTAATTTAAGAATAGAGGGACACTGGGTTTACAGATTACCATTAATTGTGATGGATTGGAGAGACGACTACTTAGGTCCAGACGGGGTGGTTCGGGTGGCGTTAACACGAGTTCTCGGTGAGAGAGGATATAAGACGACGGGTTCAGGGCTGCTGGCTGCAGTTCCGGTTAGTTCACTCCTAACTGAATGTGACACTAACAAATAGTAACTTCCAGTAACTATTTAGATGTTCCTTTTCTTTCTCAAGTTACGTTGAGCAACAGAGTGTATTCTTCTAGTCACAGAGTCTGGAGGGCGGGATTTACCCCAGGAACACTTTGAGATAGCGACCAAGTTGACTCGAAGGCGCGTTGGCAGTCGATACGTTACGGCAACGACTCTCATTCAACGTGAGGATTACGCGAGTTGGTTTGAGACACTGCTCTAGAGGGGCAAACGGCGATGTTATTTATATTGCGGATTGTGGAAAATCGAGAGAGAGATTCCATTCACGACAATTCGCTTATCGCAGCGCCTTCTGGACAATCTCCATGGTATCATAAAGAAGGCAAATAGGATTTAGGCTTCTTTGTGAGATAGGCGTTCTTTCGTCCGACTTCCTATCGCCAGTTAGGGGAAGGGTGGGGGGGGGAGAGGAGACGAAGGTCGACTCAAACGGCAAATTTCTATCGTTCCCACAATTGTCTGGCGGCATATGAGTATGTACGTTCCATGCCCTCACACGCCTACCTATTTCGAGGAACATTATCCTGCCATGAAATAAGGAATAATGTGAAAATTAACTTCACCGGGGGAATTTGTAATTATCTTCCTCGACTCGAACAATTGAGTCGGTAATTTCATCAAAACCGTTAGAAATTTACCTTAGTCTCTAATGGCTACAAAATACTACTGCTACGTCAGTTTCTCTAATTTACATATACAAAACAAAACAAAATACAGACAGAGTACAGGCAAGAAATAATTATTTATACAAAGAGATACACAAAAAAAAAAATAATTGACGATTAGTCGCTATCTGAAATTGGGTTTCTCGAAAGGCTGTCTGCGAGTACATTGTCAGGCCCTTTTAGATACCGATTTCATAACGGTACTCCGCTACAATAATGACCAGCGCATTAGCCTGCCGTTTCGGTTTTTACAAGTTTTTAAGTAGGCTAACGGTCTATGATCAGTCTCTATGAGGAATGGACGACCTACCAGATACATCCTAAATTTTGTAATCCCAAAAACAATCGCTAGAGCTTCTAATTCTACCGTAGCGTATGCCCTTTCGCGAGCCGTCAGTCGGCGACTCGCATAGCTTATAGGAGCGGGTTCTTGGTCCTCGTCGTATTGGAGTAATACGCAGCCAATACCCAGTTGGGAGGCATCTGGTAACTCGGGGAAAGGTTCTTTTTTGGGGGGCAGCTTGGACGGGAGGACGGGGAGGGGACAATCTTCGCTTGACTCTACGCAAATCGAATTAACAATATTTAGGGGGTTGTTTGGGTGGACGGCGTCAATTACCCTTTCTTCATCGAAGGCGACTATATTGTTTATACAGGCCCGTCTATGATACTTTTTTAGCATGTTTATGTAATATAACTTATCACCTGCGGCTGTCTGTATAGCGTAATCGACTGATCCGTGGGTTTTCTGAACGGGGTAGGGGCCTTTCCATTGGGAGAGAAGTTTATGGGAATCCGAGGGGAGTAAGAGTAAAGCTTGGTCTCCGGGCTTCAGTTTTCTGTGTTTGGCCTTTAGATCAAAGTATGTCCGATACTTTTCCATATTAATTTCGGAATTTCTGACTGCTATGTCAGAACACCTTTTTAATCTTTCCCTTAGTTCGAGGACGAAGGAATAAGTGTTCCTTAATTCTGGACACAACCGGAAATTTGTCCATAACTCCTTCAAAATACTGAGGGTCCCCCGCACGTTTCTCTCGTACAGGAGCTCAAATGGGGAAAATCCGATGGTCCTATGGGGAATTTCGCGGCATGCGAATAACGCAACTGGCAAATATCGGTGCCATTCTTGGGGTTGTTCCATGCAAAGCTTCTTGATGACGCTTTTCAAGGTCGCATTGAACTTTTCACACATGCCGTTCGCGCTCAGATGGAAGGGGGTGGTAAAAATAGGTTTGATTTGAAGCAGGGTGTTCACGTGTTCCATGAGCTCAGAGGTAAACTGGCGGCCTCTATCTGACAAGATTTCTTCGGGCAATCCTACTCTAGAAAAAAATAGAAATAAGGGCTTTAGAGCAAGAGATACTATCGATCCTTTTTAGAGCGACAGCATCTGGGAATCGGGTAGTGCAGTCTATCAATGTTAGTACATGCGTATGACCTTCGGCGGAAGGGGGATGAATTGGTCCGATGAGTTCGATAGCGACTCTCGAGAAGGGTTCCGAAATGACTGGGGCTCTTTGCAAGGGAGCTGGGGCTATTCGACCTTTTGCAGTGGTTTTCTGGCACAGGTCGCACGTTTTGCAGAATTCTACAATATCTTTAGCTGCACCGGGCCAAAAAAAAGTATTTAAATACTCGCTGAGAAGTCTTGTTATGACCGAAATGACCGGCCATGGGACTTTCATGTGCTACTCGCAGGATTTGCTTACATGTGTGCGCGGAATACACATGACCTTGGAAGGTGGGTCCGACTCATCTCGCGGGGTGCGAAATAGAAGGGAGTCGTTATGGGTCAGTTCCCTCGAACGATCACCTCTTCGTTCTTCCGGGCCTTTTCCGAAAGGGATTGAAGTAAATGGCAGCTCTGCTGAGCTCTGAGGAATTGTGCATTACTCGTTGGAACTTCTAAAGGAGCATCTGGGGTGAAAAGGCGTGTTGGGGGGAGAGGCCTCGCGGCTAGCTTGCGCTCGAGTGACGACAGCTTGAGTCACTTCACACGGGGAGAGTAGTTCGCTCTGGCCAATGAGTACCAAGCAAAATTTGATGGGGGCTACCACTACGTCGGCCCAACCAGTGAAATATTTACACTCTACATAGCAGCGGATTATCAGGAATCTATTTTCTCGACCCAAGAAGTCGTGTACAATTGCGTACTTCTTATGTTGGGGGTCGACAGGGGGGAGCAATTTGTCCGACAACACAATGCATGTGCACTCGGTGTCTCTGATGAGGGTGGACACTTTACAGCCATTAATCGAGCCGGTTTCGAAATTTAGTCCTCCGGGGGAACTCTTGTTGAACAGGAAGTTCACTTGAAATTCCTGTGGGGATGGAAACGAGGGGGATGACGTAAGCGCGGCCGGCTGTTCCGGGGGAAGGGTAGCAGTTACTTGGTGGACTTGTTGGCTCTGGGTGTGACGTAGGCTGGAATTCTGTACACATTGGGATTTTTAATGGCCGGGGAAACCGCAGGAGTAGCATATAACCTGCTTATTCTGGTGCTGGTTATTGTAAGGGGTATTGAAGACTGGGGGTTTTCTGTCTTCGTGGGCTACAAAAGGTTTATTCTTTGGCCTGAACGGGGCTGTGATCTTTATCAATGAAGGGGGTTTCCTTTGTTGGGACTTCCATTGACTAAATTTATTCTTCGGGGACGGGGGACTATTCTTCCGGGTATCCTGTGGGTATAGGCATGGAGATCAGCTTCCTCCAGGCATTCTTGAAAGGTAGACGCTCGGCGGTCTTGCACGAATGCTCGGATCTCCTGGGAGAGGGTGGACAATAGCTGGTCTTTTAACATAAAGTCAATCAGGGCCTCATACTCCGATTCGACTTTGGAGGATTCTAACCAGAACTGGAGGTTTCGCTTTAGGATAGATCCAAAATGTCGGTAAGTTTGACCGGGCTGGATTTCAGCCGATCTAAACTTAGCGCGGTAGAACTGAGGGTTCAGGTTGAAGGCGGATAGCAATTCGGCCTTCAAAGTGCTATAGTCTATTGTAGCTTCATGTGGTAATGAGATGAAAATTTCTCTTAAGCGCGGACTAAGCAATGGGAGCAATCGGATTCTAGGGCCCATCCGTTTACCTCGAAGATCTTTTCAAAATGTGTTAAGTATGAGCACAAATCTTCTGTGTCTTTATATTGGGGAAGTTTCATAGCGGGGGCCTGGGGTTGATGATCACGGGTCCAACAGAACTGACTTCAACTTGGTCTCTGCTTAATTTCCTTTCATGTTTTCGAATCCTTTCTCTTTCTTCAAATTCTAACTCTTCTTTTCTTCTCCTTTCTTCCATTTCTAACGCTTTTTTTCTTACTTCCATTTCTAACACTTCTTTTCTTCTCCTTTCTTCCAATTCTAACGCTTCTTTTCTTACTTCCATTTCACGTGCTCTTTCCTCTCGCTGTTCGCTTTGGACGAATTCTTTTAGTTCATGTCCTGTGAGACCAAGAGCTTGTCCTTGCTTGACGAAAACTTCGAACGATTGTGAAGTCATTGCTGATCTTGCTGACGCAACTGGTGACTCACGAAAGAACTTACGCACCTGGTAAGAGGATTAGAAGCTGCGATTGTTCCTAATCGATACAATCTAATAACTAACCCCCAAATTAATGAATATTTTCCTAGCTTTGTTTTTGCTATCAGGAAAGGATTATTAATGGTTATTATTTATATTCCTTCGGGTAATAGGCTCTAATTTTTAAAATTTACGTTAGTTTATTTTGGCTTCCTTGGAAGTTGGCAAGTTTTAGGCTATATGAGTTCGTTTCCTCAAAAATTTAACCCCTTAAAGCTGACCCCACTTTTATATATGTCGTAGAATTGCTCATAGTCTAGTCCAATAATTATTTTAGTCCTTGATCTAGACACACCGCTTTTGCCTAAGTCGATGGTATTGACCCTATGACTCAATCTACGATCATATATATATATATATATATATATATATATATATATATATATATATATATATATATATATATATATATATATATATATATATATATATATATATATATATATATATATATATATATATATATATATAAATATATATATATATATATATATATATATATATATATATATATATATATATATATATATATATATATATATATATATAGGTAGGCTTTAATTCCTACTGAACGTGCGAAAGCTGGTTAGAGGCGTCTTGTGCCTTAGCCAAGATTTTCACTATAAAAGTCCCACTTGTTACTGGGGAGAGGTTTGTGATTGTTGAATTCTAAGAGTGCAAAATACAGGTTGAATAAATTAGCCGAAGAGATGCTTAATTAAAGTCTTGCCAAGGGTACGTCAAAAAAGAGGAGCCACAAATAAACACACGTATAAAAAATAAACTTTACTTTACACAAATATAATAATTAGAAATAGTTAACGGGCACAATTAAGGATTTATAATGACTCAATGGGAGTATCAATCATTGTTAATTAAATAGGTAATTTAAGAATAGAAGGACACTGGGTTTACAGATTACCATTAATTGTGATGGATTGAAGAGACGACTACTCAGGTCCAGATGGGGTGATTCGGGTGGCGTTAACACGGGTTCTCGGGGAGAGGGGGGATAAGACGACGGGTTCGGGGCTGCTGGCTGCAGTTCCGGTTAGTTTATTCCCTACTGGATGTGACACTAACAAATAGTAACTTCCAGTAACTATTTAGATGTTCCTTTTCTTTCTCAAGTTACGTTGAGCAACAGAGCGTACTCTTCTAGTCACAGACTCTGCGGGGCGGGATTTACTTCCAGGAACACTTTGAGACAGCGACCAAGTTGACTCGACGGCGCGTTGGCAGTCGATACGTTACGGCAACGACTCTCATTCAACGTGAGGATTACGCGAGTTAGTTTGGGACACTGCTCTAGAGGGGTAAACGGCGATGTTATTTATATCACGGATTGTGTGAAATCGAGAGCGAGATTCCATTCACGACAATTCGCTTATCGCAGTGCCTTCTGGACAATCTCCATGGTATCATAAAGGAGGCAAATAGGATTTAGGCTTCTTTGTGAGGTAGGCGTTCTTTCGTCCGACTTCCTGTCGCCAGTTGGGGAGAGGGTGGGGGGAGGAGAGAGGGGAGACGAAGGTCGACTCAAACGGCAAATTTCTATCGTACCCACGATTGTCTGGCGGAATGTGAGTATGTACGTTCCATACGCTCATATATATATATATATATATATATATATATATATATATATATATATATATATATATATATATATATATATTTGATTTTAAAAGGACCCCGCAAAGTTTATAATAAACCATCCCCACTGGACTCATTACAATTTCCCCAATCACTAACGGTCTTCAACCAAAAGCGCCCAAAGTATCTACGTGTATATATATATATATATATATATATATATATATATATATATATATATATATATATATATATATATATATATATATATATATGTATATATATATATATATATATATATATATATATATATATATATATATATATATGTATATATATATATATATATATATATATATATATATATATATATATATATATATATATATATATATATATATGTATATATATGTGTATATATATATATATATATATATATATATATATATATATATATATATATATATATACGTAGATACTTTGGAGGCTTTTGGTCCAAATTTGGTTGAAGACCGTTAGTTGATTCGGAAATTGTTATGAGTCCAGTGGGGATGGTTTATTATTTACTTTGCGGGGTCCTTTTTAAATCAAATATTTTAAAGTGCAAGTTGACCACTGATTAACAGGTAGCTGCTACACGTTGGGGTTGCAAAAAAAGAATACGCAATGATAAAAATATATCTTTACTCGCAACAAAATAATATTTAAATATACACAGATATTGAGTTTAAAGGGAATGGTTGCACAAACGGAGTTAAATGTCTACGCGAGATACAGATGGGTTAATCAGGGGATTAACCTGGTCGGGTTCAGGTCGGTGATTAAAAGGTGGATTTTAATCCGGGTGCGCACACAAAAAATGGATCTACAGGCGGCAACGGTTACTAAACCGAGTCGAAAGATTATAAAGGGTGTTCTAATAACTTGGACCGATTTTAAATGTGAGTTAAGTTTAAGCCTCTAATGATTTTTTTCTTTTTCTTTCAGATTTCACAACTTCAGTCTTTGGCAATTTTAACCATGGAAAGATTGACAATCGAACAACGTGTTAAAGTTTTTTCAAGCCTTTTACGAAAATGGACGTTCAAACAGAAACGCATTTCAGGCACTTCGCGATTTTTTTGGTCAACATAATCGACCAACCGAGAGTGGAATTGGGAAAATTGTTCGTAAATTCAAACAAACGGGGTCGATGTCAGATATGAAAACGCCATTTCGTGCTCGTTTACGCCGTTCAGCTGAAAACATTGCTGCAGTGCGCGAGAATGTGGCCGAAGATCCAGACATCTCTATTCGTCATCGCGCGCAGGAATTGAACCTCTCCACAACAACGTTACATCGAATTTTGATAAAAGATTTGTCTCTACACGCTTACAAAATTCAATTTACACAAGATTTGAAGACTGCTGACCATTTGAAGCGCCGTACATTCGTCAATTGGGTGCACGAGCAAAGACAAACCGATGATGATTTTTCTCTAAAAATCATCTTTAGTGATGAAGCCCATTTTCATCTTGGTGGATTCATTAATAAGCAGAATTGTCGCATTTAAGCTGATGAAAATCCCAGGAAGATTGTTGAAAAGCCACTGCTTCCATAAAAGGTCATTGTTTGGTGTGCATTTTTTGCTAGCGGAATCATTGGGCCGTATTTCTTCGACTATGATGCCGGGAATTCTGTTATGGTGACAGGCGAGCGATACCGTGCAAGGATAACCAACTTTTTATGGCCTGAATTGAATTATATGGATGTCGAAGACTTGTAGTTTCAACAGGACGGCGCCACATGCCACACAGCCAATGTAACAATGGCCTTATTGAATAAGAAGTTCCCAGGTCGCATCATCTCTCGAAACAGCGAGGTCAATTGGCCACCACGATCGTGTGACTTGACGCCTTTAGATTTCTTCCTTTGTCCTTTGGGGTCATCTCAAAAGTAAGGTCTATGCCAACAAGCCAACAAAAATCCAACGGCTAAAGGTTGAGATAATAAGGCACATCGGTGTGATCGAGGAGCAACTATGGAGAGACGTCATCAAAATTTTGACCATCAAGTGGAGGTGTGCCGCTGAAGCCTTGGCGGACATTTAAACGATATTATTTTTCACACATAATTGCCATGACTCAAATAACATGATCTAATAGTGAAATTAATAAATTTTCACCAATAACACTGTTTTATTTACTGCTAGCTTCGATCCGTCTTAATGGAACACCCTTTATAAATGCTCGGCGAGGTGGCTTTAGATGGCTTTGTGGCCCCTCCACACCCACGTGCGATTTGGGGGAAAGGTCGGTGACTCCTCTGGGGGAGGGAATTGAGATAACGTTGGCGTAGAATCTTCGACTAACTTTGATCTATGACAGAAGGCAGGAATAGTGGCTGAAAGGCGGCCATGGGAGACGATGAAATCGGTCCCTAAACAGATACAGCTCGGGTGTGATAAACGGCGTGGGCTGCACCTTCGTTCTGGTTCAGCCGTGCTTTCAAAGCTGCATGCGGTGATCTTGAGACCACGTGGGTACAGAAGGGCACGTGGTCGCCCTTTGACCTTATTCTGCTATAGTCGTCATGTTGATATCGTGTGAGTATAGACACCGGACTGTTGCTTATCATATAACTCTGGATCTCCTCAGTAAAGAAGGTGAAGAAATTCTCGTGCTCCAACGACCCCTCGAGCAGCCTCGCTGTATTTGAGCACCCGGTCGAGGGTGAGGAGGAGCCAGACCAAGAACGATCATCCAACTCAAATCGTCCAACGGCCAAGCAGGCAGATGAGATGGCGCATTTCGGATTCCAATATCTGTAAGGGCGGTTGCAACTGTGGACAGGACCCGGTCGTCACGGTCTCCTGTTCCACGGGGCTTCAATCTCCGTAGTGAAGACCGTGGGTGTAATGTTCGTGCGCCACTGCTTCCACGCTAAACAATTCACGCACAAGCGTACCCAGGGAGAAATTGGCAACGCGAAGCTTTAAACCCCGGCCCCAATTTATACTCGTCCACGTGTGGGGCCATGACTTACTGACTGATATGTGACAGAATTCATGCTACCTTCTATTTATGTATAGATTACTGTGAGTGGAATGTATGTCTCGGTTGCATTCATCTACCTTGGGATATGTCGCTGTGTAATATTTTCATAGAAATATACCTTCATATTTGTATATAAAAAGATTTGGAATTAATTTTCATATTCGTTTAATTGCGTCTGTATATGTATGAACAAAACAGGCTACGGATTCTCATATATCAATTCATATATGCATATATGTATGAGTTGAGCAAATAAGCGAAAAAGTAAATTAAATTGGCATTAAAATGAGAAATTCTTGTGAGAGTAAGATTAAAATTGCCAGATTCCGTCTTAATAAAAAGGAACCTTAACTTTAAGAGAATTCTCGCGAAATTAAAATGGGATCTGCATTTATATGCCGAGTGTGAGCTGATGTGCAGATATATGGATACATGAACGCGAGATTGTTGAAAGATTAAAGACATTTAGGAGAGAAAATCGAAAAAATATGTAACGATGAAAGAGAAATTTAGACTTTTTCCAAAAATGTTTACCGGTTCGATTATACAGAAAGTCACCCGAGACGTATTCATAGCAACGTCCTCAGTAGCCTTTTTGATTTCTCTAAAAAGAATTTTTTTAATTTCCAGGAGAGACATTTTTCTGCCTCAATTACAAAAACTTTTAATTCCTAAAAAACAAAAGGAAAGTTGCAAATAAAAATGAATAAATATATAAGAAGATTATAATTTATCAAAATATGAAACGAATTCAACTAAGACAACTACTGTGAGTTTTGGGAAAAGAAACTGTTACAGAATATAATAAAAGTGAAAGAACTCAATAGCGAGTTATGGTACATGATAGTGAAGCCACTGTACAGGGTGGTCCATAAGTCCGAGAACACTTCACGTACAACTTTTGTACAATTAATATCATTTAATAACATATTTATACAAATGTTGTGTATAGAGTGTCCTGAGACATATGGGACACTCTGCATAGGAGCATACAATTTATTTACGAGACTAGTTTCGGTATGAATTTTACCAAACCCTCTTCAATAATAAACTATATGTTCCTATAAAGTGGTTCCACTATCAGAATATGGTAAATTTAGGAGATCTGAAGAATATAGGGAAAATACAAAGCAACAACTAGCAGAGGAATAGACATCGTGAGGTTTGGGGTTAGATGGAGGGCCTGCCTCCAGAATCCAACCCCACTGGACAACAAATCTAGGCTTTCTGAGAGATACCTATGTGAAAACGCCCTTTAAATAAACACTAAATACGAATGTTACCTAAAATATACCTTAAAAACTATTCCATCCATTAGTAATCTAATATAGGAACATTCGTATTTAGTGTTTATTTAAAGGGCTTTCCACATATTCATCTCTCAGAAAGCTTAGATTTTTTATATTATATATAAGGTTCAAGAGATTTTCAGGTGCTGAGGGAAAAGGAATTTTGTATTTGGCTATAAAAAATAAGGCGAAAGATCCTTAAGGCCTTTGTCTTACTGTTACAAAGGCGAACTGGCTAAGTCATAATATTTGTAAGATCAACTAAAGATAAGCCATCTCAGTTATCACTAGTAAAAGTCGCCCAGGAGGAAAGGCTGTGGTTGTTTAAACTCTTACCACCCACGAGGGGAAGAGGAAAAGAGTTGAGGAGTGGTCAGTGGATATGAGCCAACCATCCCCTCTGGATGCAATCCTAGAGTCGGACCACTCCACTTGGATATATCCCAGGTGATGGTTACATTGTAAAAAAACTTCCTAGCTGTTTGCTTGGACCTCTAGCATAAGGAGGGTGCTATACAGTTTTCATAGCATGCAACAGCCTCCCTCCACTTTAACCTGATCCCTCAGGACAGCCTTACTGAAAGCGCGACCTCACTTAATTGAGGTAATGTTGGTAGTTCCGAAAGCACAGGCTGTAGCGGTCGGAGGGAGAAGAGCTATCATTTGCTTCTGGAAAGCTATAAACATGACTAGTAAATATAACAAACGTTCAATTGAGCTAGTAAAGATAAGCTATCTTTAAGATAACTCAGCAAGATAAGAAATCTATAAACTGAGTCAAGATTTAGGTGGGAATTATGAAAATGAAAACAAGTTGCCCGCAAAAGTAGTTCAGATTTTAATTTTCATAATGCACAAGTAAATCTTTAATCAGTTAGTTTATAGATGGTTGATCTGTGCTAGTCTAAAAAGGTTCAAATGAGTAAGTATAAGGTATAAGGGTCCTAAAACACCAAGAGCAATGGAACATAAAGAACCAATCTCAATCAATAGTAAAGATAAGCTATCACTGTTTTGTATTAATAGAGAAGCACCTTTTTTATTCTTTGTAAGAAGAGTTATCTTTACTTGATCCGAGTTTTGTAGAATTTATGGTTAAAAAGAAAAGGATTTATGTGTTAGTTTAGTAAAAAAAAATGTATCTAAATGAGTGATGAATTTATGCGATTTTATGTTAACTGGACATATTGTACACTACGTTAACTTACTGAAGATCTCTCCCTTTGAGGAAACTAAGGATACTTCAGACGCTTCAGACAACTGAAGATATTCCACAAGTCCTTAACTTATATTGGTTATTATTGAGTATATACGAATATATATATATATATATATATATATATATATATATATATATATATATATATATATATATATATATATCTATATATATATATATATATATATATATATATATATATATATATATCATCACCTGATCACCTAGTCTATAATTTAAGAGGAGGATTTTCTGGAGTATTTGAATAAAAATTTCACCTTGGTTTGGTTATGACATGTTTTATTATCAAAGTTATTATCCAATAATTATTTTATAATATCAAAAAGCAAAATGGTGAAGTTCAGAAATAAATATAAGTATCGAAATTTTGTGAAATTTTAAAACCCAAAGAGTTACAAATGGTGAAGTTCAGAAAATTTATTTTTCTATATCTTCTATAAATATATTTTAGCAACGTGATATTTTGAAAGGGGAGAAAATTTATTTTAGAGGTTTTTTTTTAAATTACCAGGCAATGGCTTCGCCAGGTAACTCGTAACATATGCTTGTAGACTTCAGGATCGAGAAGTTTTGCAGATGTTGTTTATCATAATGAGATTGTTAACTTTTGTCTTTTTATAATATATAATCATCTGAATCTTATCTCTTTGCTTCTTAGCTTTGATGTTACGGTTAACAATCTCCTTGATGATTTTTTTCATCTATTTTTTAGGTCGATGACATCTGATTTCTAAAGTACAGTTTGATGTTATTTACGGCTTCCTGGTTCCTTTCCGTTTCAACCGTGTCTGTGAACAACTCAAAATATGTTGGTATGACTACGACCACACTTTCGAGGCGTTTAACAATGCATCTGCAACATGGAGCCCCCCCCCCCAAATCATATGGAGACCGTGCTTTAAATCAGCTTAACCAGGGACATATTGTTTAATAACACAAAGATCAAAAGAAAAGAGGGAAATAAAGTTAGACTAAACACTTTAGAAGCCATCTTAATTAATGAAAAAAGGCCAGCCATCAACATCCAGACTCCGGGCTAGAATCGAACAGTAAAGTTGTTTTAAAATTCTGCTCACACAGGAGTGGCCCGTTCCCATGACATAATGTTTAAGCGAAGAGGAATAAATATCCCCTAAAATCCGTTTTATTTCCATTCTGACTCCACCATTCTTCAACGATAAAGGAGGAAAGACACTGAAGATGATTGCACAGATCGAAAGCTCAGTAATTAAAGTCAAGTTTGGGTACACTAAACACATTTCATTTAAAAACGAGATGAACGTAGGAGAAGTTGTTTACCATCTACAAGATGAACTAATAAAGATAATAAGAAAATTAGAAAGTTTCCAAAGAAAATTAATAAAGGCGAGATATACTATGTTCTTTAACAAAATCTGCTTACATGAAGGTCTGATACCCATTTACACTAATATATATATATATATATATATATATATATATATATATATATATATATGTAAAGAAATGGCTACATTAAGCATCCTGGAGGAGAATAGGTACATTAAAGCCCCCCCACCCTCCCTCATGAGGAGAAGCGTGGGAAAGGTAGCCGCCGAATAACCATAACTGCGTACCATGTGTGATCTTCCCTCCGCTGTGGGCAGTGGGAGCGCACTTCTGTTTTAAGGCGACTACCTAAGGTCCTTAAGCGACGCTCTAACGATGTAATTACCTACGAGACCTATAAACCCGTGGTTATGGAAAAAAAAGCGGTGCGAGTCAAAAGGCACGCCAAGTAGCGGTGCGGTTGCGAGCCTCGAATTAGCGAGCTGACTTGGGCACCCCAGTGCCACCTCAGCAATTCTCGCTCTCCCCAGATGCTAACTCACCATTCGCGTACCCCCCCCCCCCTTGCCTCTGTGGCCTGGTCACTTCTCCCTTTAGATGGGGCGGCAATCCGCCTATAAATAAGAAGTCGATACGCCAGAGTAAGATTAGTTCGTGAAGATCGATCCTTCGGCCAGACAAGAAGATTATTAGAAGTCGATACGCCAGAAAAAGATTAGTTCGTGAAGATCGATCTTTCAGCCAGACAAGAAGATTAGAAGTCGATACGACAGAAGAAGGGTTAGTTCGTGAAGATCGATCCTTCCGCCATACAAGACTATTTCCGTGAAAAACAATAGGATCAGATTGAGAAAATCGATCCACCCCTTTTCGAGGCGTATTAACCTAAATAGTCAAGCTTTATATCGGCGCCATACCGAAGAATCCTGTAGACTGCGAAGAAGTCTTACTGAAGAAAAGCAAAGCCACTCACTCGCGAGTGACTCTCACATCTCAAGCTCCCTAATAGTGAGAGGAGAAGAACCCAGCCCCAACGAGCTCCCGTTCTTTAATTACGTTGAAGAAGCAGCCCCCGTCACAGGCAGCAAGCTAGCCCTCCTCGACGAAAAATTTCGCCTTCTGGACACAACATTTCAAAGCAAGAGATAGGTCCTCCAGCGACATCCGGCAATCCCTAATACCTTCTACCAATGTAAGTTAAAAAGTACATTTATATTCATATTGAGAGATAGTAGAAGTTTAGTACGCCTCACGTTTTAGAGGGGAGTAGAAACCATTGTTCTTGAACAGAGGTCATATGTGTTTGTAGACGAGAGTACGTTAATTTAATGTTTAACACTAATCAAATAGAGTCGCAATTAAAATACTAATCGGCAGTTGGTATGTTTAAGGGAAGCCTATTTGTTTATTTTTGTGAGTTGTAAACGTGCGAAGGGTTTAGATGTCAAAGATAGAAATGTGTTAACTGTTGGTTTGTTATAGTTAAGTGTTTCATTTAAAATACAAGTTTATTTTGGTAGATATCTGGTGTTTCCTCTTATCTTTATGTGTTTAAAATAGCTCTTCCTTAAGAACAAGACTACTGAATTAGCACTCTTAGAACATAGCCTACTTCATCATAGAAGTAACTCACGCCCCTTAAAGCATATCGCTACTAAAAGGGTGTCAAAGAGTATAGTGATCAAAAACAGAGGGTCATTCGACGACATATTATAAATGTGGTGTCAGATCTATAGGTTTTATATTAGAAAGAACCCAGCAGTGTCTATTTAAGGAAAAGCTAACACGTAAAAGGAATACCAGGAATAATAGAATATTTGACGAGAGGAAAATTGGTAAATTTAGAGGTGGAAACAAGCTAAAGGTAATTGTTAGGCCAAGTGGTAAGTTTCGGTGGTGGAGTAGGTCAGGCTTAATTTGCAACAAGGTAGATGACTGACATAAGCGAGATGGCATCGTTTGCCCTTTATCGGATGCAAGGTCAAAGCCCCGGACTGGAAGGAACCGAGCTGAAGTCGTTTATTCAGGAGAAAGAGAGATACGAAAGAGACGAAAGAAGAGAGGAACGTAAAATGAAAATGGAAGCTGATGAAAGAGAGAAGATAAGGGCCCACGAAAGAGCTCTTAGCAAAGACCAGTTAGAGGTGCAGTCAGTGTCATCCAGAACAGGAGTGTCACCAGCGGCCAGCATGAAACTCCCGGAGTACAAGGACGAAGAAGATTTATGCTAATATCTCTCCCATTTTGAGAAAATATTTGAAGTCAATAATTGGGACCTAGAAGAAGATGGGGTAGCCAGACTGTTCCTGCTACTCAATCGTAGGATGAGAGAGATATTCGTATCTTTACCCTCAGAAGCGACTGTGAACTATTCCACTCTCAAATCCGAACTTCTCTCAGCAACAAACCTTAACCCGGAAGAATATATGACGAAGTTCAGGCAGGCTCGTATAAGACCTGGAAAAACATACAAACATTTTGGCTTTGAGCTTCGTTGAAGCCTACAGTTTTAGATGGAGTCAGAAGGGTTAGAGAACGAAGTCGCTGCGGTCGTCGACTTCATGCTTAGAGATCAGTTACTAAGTACACTACCCCAGGAAATCCGTGCATTCGTTAAGGACCGAAAAGCTTCTACCTTCAAAGAGTGTCTGGACGAGGCTGACCTCCACGCGGTAAATCATCGTTTATATCCGAGGAAGTACAAGAAAGAGAAGGCTCCCTCCCCAAAGAAAAATGGGCCGCCACCCAGGCATTTGCAGAAGAAGCCCTTTAAGTTATCAGTAGCAAAAGGAACTTATAAGCCAAATTTTGGAGGAGAAAAAAATCAAAAAGAAGTAAGGATTCCACAAGGATCATACCCTAATACCGGCACGTATCCCAGGAAGCCCGTCACTTGTTATACCTGCGGGATAATAGGTCACCTGAGTTTCCAGTGCCCACAAAATTCCTTACTGAGGGAGACCTCGAGACAACAGGTGCAAAACCTGACTGCCGCGATCCCAGCAGGACAAGCTGATTCGTCCTACGTCCCCGAACCAACATCCGAAGGGTCCCAGCAACAGGTAAACTTTCTATTCAACAAAAGTTCGCCAGGCGGCCTACAATTTGAAGAGGGCACTGTTAATGGGTGGCGAGTATCCACTTTAGTCAGAGACACCGGATGTACGTGCATAGTGGTATCCGACAAGTTGCTGCCCCCAGTAAACCCTAACCATAAGAAATTCGCAATCGTTGACGACTTTTTAGGATGCGACAATCGATTCCTCGTCGTGAGATGTCATATACAATGCAGATATTTCACCAGTTGGACGGACGTGGTAGTAGCCTCGATTAAGTTCTGCGCAGTACAAATCGGACAAAACCCCCTAATTCCCCAGCAAGAAGTGGCCCAACAAGTAGTCCCCTGGGCACAAGAAGCCCAGAAGAAAGAGCAACCTGCTAAGTTGACCCCGAGGATTACCCTCGAAGACAATGGGTTCAAATTGACTTGCTTCGCCATTGCTCAGAAGGAATACCCTACTCTTAAACCTCTATGGAAGAAAGCTACTAAAGGTGAAACTCTCCAAGTGAAAGGAAAGAAGCCTATCCAGTATATTGTAAAATACTCACTTCTCTACCGTACTATCAGCGAGGAGGATAAGGAGAACAGGAAAGCACTGTGTGTTCCTCAAGAATACACGCAAAGAATTTTAAATACCGCGCATGATGGAATATTAGCCGGACACTTTGGGCACAACAAAACGGCGCAGCAGATATTCCGACACTTTTATTGGCCCCAGGCCGCCAGGGAAATTGTGGCCTATTGCCGATCATGCGACGTGTGTCAGAAGGATCCCTCCAGAGGACGGGTACCTCCCGCACCCTTACAAAAGGTGCCCGTTATAACCGAACCATTCTTTCGAGTGGCTATTGATTTGGTGGGACCAATTCACCACCCTTCAAGTGGAGGACACTCCTACATCCTCACCCTAGTGGATTGTGCCACCCGGTTCCCAGATGCCGTGGCACTACGGAAGATTGACACTATTTCCTGCGCGGAAGCATTGATTTCAATTTTTGCACGAGTAGGCCTGCCTAAAGAAATTCTATCGGATAGAGGGCGCCAATTCACTTCAGAATTGATGGAGTATTTTAATAAACTACTCTTAGTCAAGCCAATTTTTACGAGTCCATTTCATCCATCCGCTAACGGAATCTGCGAAAAATTAAACGGGACTCTCAAAAATTTATTGAAGAAGTTGTGTCAAAACAACTCTTCACAGTGGCACAGATACCTGCCTGCAGCCCTTTTCGCCTGCCAAAAAATACCTCATCGGACGTTGGGATTCTCGCCCTTTGAGTTATTATACGGGAGAAATGTGCGAGGTCCTATGAGTATTCTTAAAGAATTATTTTCCAACGCGAAGCTCGACCAAGAAATCAAATCGTCTTACGCCTACGTGATGGATATGCGCGAGCGCCTAGAATACTGCTCTGGCTTAGCTCGAGAGAACGCCGAGAAAAATTTAGCCAAATACCGGGACTACTTCGATATGAAAGCAAAGGCGCGAAAATTAAAGGCAGGAGATCAAGTCTTATTATTACTTCCGACCGAAAATAATAAGTTATGGGCCCAGTGGAAGGGACCGTTTGAAGTAATCGAGGCACGGGGTCCAGTCGATTACTTGATAGATACCCCAACAGGGCGAAGAACCTATCACATAAACATGCTAAAAAAATATCACCGCCGCGCGTGCATAAAGAATATTACCCTTCTAGACGAAGAAGAACCGATGGATGCCGTTTGCCCGGGTACGCCCCTGCAAGTCATACACACCGTGTGTGTGAAACAAGACGAGGAATACGAACTTCCATCTCTCTCATCTACCCCGCAAGACCCTCGGGTGGATTTAAAGATAAATCACCACTTCGAGATTCAACAGAAAGCGGAAATGTTGAACTTACTCATGGAATTCCCAGAAGTCATTTCTGAAACCCCCGGATGTGCCAAGGATTTCATCCATGAAATAAAACTAAAAACTAATTAAGTGGTGCGAAGCAAACCATATCCTTTACCGATCCACCTACGGAAGCCTTCAATAAGGAAGTCCGGAATTTATTAAAATTGGGAATTTTAGAGCCATCAGAGTCCGATTATTGCTCCCCCATAGTAATGGTTAAGAAACCTGATCAATCATTTCGGATGTGCGTGGACTTCGGAAAATTGAATTCAGTGACCGTTTTCGACGCCGAGCCCATCCCACTAATAGATCAAAATCTCCATTTATTTGAAGACGCCAAATTCATCACCGAATTGGATTTGTGTAAAGCGTACTATCAAATACCTCTCTCTAAGGAGTCCAAAAAACTGACGGCTTTTGCGACTGAGAGAGGTCTGTTACAGTTTAGCCGGCTGCCCTTCGGACTATTTACAGCCGTTAGCAATTATAATACGATGATGAGGCGAATTATCGCTGGCCTAAGTGACGTGTCGTTTTACTTCGACAACGTGTATGTAGCTACCCGTACATGGGAGTCACACTTACACGGCTTACGCTCATTGCTGGAGAAATTGAAGGAGCAAGGTCTAACCGCCGGGCCGACCAAGTGTTAGTTTGCCTACGAATCCATTGACTACCTGGGATTCAAAATAGGACAAAAACACTTGACTACCCAGCAAGAAAAAGTGGACGCCATAGTCAAGATGCCCCGGCCGAAAACAAAGAAACAACTCCGATCGTTTATGGGAGCCGCCTCGTTCTATAGGCGTTTTGTACCACACTTCGCTTCCATTGCGGCCCCACTGAATGATTTGTTAAAAAAGAGAGCGTCACACCCTGTCACGTGAAACCCCCATGCAATAACTTAGTGGGAGGTTCTAAAAGGAAAAGTCGTAACTGCGCCCATTCTTCGCTTACCAAATCCCAACAAGATCTTTGGCATTCGCACGGACGCTAGTCAAAACGGGTTAGGCGGAGTATTGCTTCAATACGAAGATGACGAAACAGCCTATCCCATAGCTTATGTCAGTAGGAAACTTTTGAGTAGAGAAAAAGCCTACGCTACAATCGAAATCAAAGCTTTGGCCATAATATGGTCCATAGGTAAATTAAAATATTATCTAATAGGGCGCGAATTTAAGTTGGAATGTGACCATATACCGTTGTCATACTTAAGCAAAAATAAGAGTAAGAATGGAAGACTCCTGAGATGGAGTTTACTCTTGATGAAGTACCAGTACTCGATTCACTATATAAAAGGGTCCAACAATTGTATGGCCGACTCGTTAAGTTGGAACACGGTCGACGATTAAGGAGCAGCCTAACTATTGTATTATAGCAAAGTTAAGTGTAAATCCGTAGAATTGTATTAAGTAGGGGCGAGTAAGCCCCTAGTGATAGGTAAGAAGATCCTAAGTTGGCACAGTAATATAGGAATTAATGTAAGGTCAGGTAAAATGTTATCAAGGCATTCCCGAGTGAACTAGAATTTATTGTATAATATAATGTTCCGTAAGTTACCCATGTATATTATTGTAAGCGTCGGATTAGAATAACCCCACCCACCTGTTAGTTTCTTTAGGAGGGAGGAAAATGTAGAGAAATGGCTACATTAAGCATCCTGGAGGAGAATAGGTACATTAAAGCCCTCCCCCCCTCCTCATGAGGAGAAGCGTGGGAAAGGTAGCCGCCGAATAACCATAACTGCGTACCATGTGTGATCTCCCCTCCGCTGTGGGCAGTTGGAGCTAACATCTGTTTTAAGGCGACCACCTAAGGTCCTTAAACGACGCTCTAACGATCCAACTATCTACGAGACCCATAAACCCGTGGTTATGGAAAAAAAAAGCGGTGCGAGTCAAAAGGCACGCCAAGTAGCGGTGCGGTTGCGAGCCTCGAATTAGCGAGCTGACTTGGGCACCCCAGCAATTCTCGCTCTCCCCAGATGCAAACTCACCATTCGCGTACCCCCGCCCCCTTGCCTCTGTGGCCTGGTCACTTCCCCTTTTAGATGGGGCGGCAATCCGCCTATAAATAAGCCCCGCAAACAAAGAGAGAGGATTATTATCAGAAGTCGATACGCCAGAGTAAGATTAGTTCGTGAAGATCGATCCTTCGGCCAGACAAGAAGATTATTAGAAGTCGATACGCCAGAAAAAGATTAGTTCGTGAAGATCGATCTTTCAGCCAGACAAGAAGATTAGAAGTTGATACGACAGAAGAAGGGTTAGTTCGTGAAGATCGATCCTTCCGCCATACAAGACTATTTCCGTGAAAAACAATAGGATCAGATTGAGAAAATCGATCCACCCCTTTTCGGGCCGTATTAACCTAAATAGTCAAGCTTTATATCGGCGCCATACCGAAGAATCCTGTAGACTGCGAAGAAGTCTTACTGAAGAAAAGCAAAGCCACTCACTCGCGAGTGACTCTCACATCTCAAGCTCCGTAATAGTGAGAGGAGAAGAACCCAGCCCCAACGAGCTCCCGTTCTTTAATTACGTTAAAGAAGTAGCCCCCGTCACAGGCGGGAAGCTACCCTCCTCGACGAAAAATTTCGTCTCCTGGACACAACACTTCAAAGCAAGAGATAGGTCCTCCAGCGACATCCGGCAATCCCTAATACCTTCTACCAATGTAAGTTAAAAAGTACATTTATATTCATATTGCGATAGTAGAAGTTTAGTACGCCTCACGTTTTAAAAGGGAGTAGAAACCATTGTTCTTTAACAGAGGTCATATGTGTTTGTAGACGAGAGTACGGTAATTTAATGTTTAACGCAAATCAAATAGAGTCGCAATTAAAATACTAATCGGCAGTTGGTATGTTTACGGGAAGCCTATTTGTTTATTTTTGTGAGTTGTAAACGTGCGAAGGGTTTAGATGTCAAAGATAGAAATGTGTTAACTGTTGGTTTGTTATAGTTAAGTGTTTCATTTAAAATACAAGTTTATTTTGGTAGATATCTGGTGTTTCCTCTTATTCTTATGTGTTTAAAATAGCTCTTCCTCAAGAAAAAGACTACTGAATTAGCACTCTTAGAACATAGCCTACTTCATTATAGAATTAACTCACGCCCCTTAAAGCATACCGCTACTAAAAGGGTTTCAAAGAGTATAGTGATCAAAAACTGAGTGTCATTCTACGACAATATATTTATATATATATATATATATATATATATATATATATATACAGTGGCGGCAACAAAAAAAGTGACATTGAATATTGGCAACAGAAATCGATACACAAAATCGATTTCACGATTTTACTTGCCAACAAGCCAATGAAAAGGGGCAGGGCTTATGCCGCGAGTGGATGACTCTCCTGAGCTAAGACAACAGAACTGCGCTTTATTGGAACTCACTGTCTCGTTTGAGCTCGTACAGTGAGGTTTTAGTGTACAACGCTCCAGCGTGCTGATTTCCTGCATTCGTGCCTACATTTGACGTGCTATAACTTCTGTGCAAGTGGATACAATGGGGCGGAAAAAGCTTTCTAAGACAAAGAAAAGCCGTGCCTTGACCATATTAGAGCAAGGAAAGTCTTTTATTGATGTAGCAGCAGATTTCGTCACATCAAAAAATACGATTCATCGCCTAAAACGGGCAGCTGAGTTATTGCCACCAGGTAACATACCAAAGAGGAAGGAGGGCATTGATGCAGCTAGGAAGACATCTCCAAGGACTGATAATATCCTAAGGCGTGAAGTGATGCCAGACCCTTCTGTAACCTCCGCTCCAATCAAGAAAAAACACCCAGACCTCCTCCAGAATGTCGCCCTCAGGACCATCCATCATCGCTTAAAGAAGGACCTAGGCCTACCGGCTCGCCGCGCTGCCAATAAGCCACCTCTTACTAAGGCTATGAAGATGCAAAGGCCCAATTTTTGCAAGAACTATAAACATTGGACAGCTGCCCATTGGAAGAAGGTCATGTTCAGAGATGAGAGCACCTTTAGGCTGGTCAGAGGAGAGTCAAAGATCGTGCTCGTCCCAGCAATGTGTCTCGGTATGACCAAAAATATACTGTGAAAACTGTGAAGCACCCTGATAGTGTGATGGTGTGGGGTGCCTTTAGTGGAAACAAGGGCAGAGGAGGTCTGTACTTCCTTCCCAAGAATGTAACCATGAGGGGGACTAACTCTCTTGAAGTTTTCAGGTAACACATGCTGCCATTTTGGGAAATTCATCAGTGTAAATTTTTCATGCATGATGGTGCCCCTGCTCACAGGTCCCAGTTAGTAAAAAGGTTCTTCAATGATAATAATATTAGTGATTCGGAGTGGCCTAGTCATTCCCAGGACCTAAATCATATTGAGAATGCTTGGAATCTCATGAAAACCAAAGTTCAAGAGACAACACCCGGCATCATCAAAGACCTGATAGAATCACTGAAGAAGATTTGGGTTACGATCGACCCCACCTACTTGGCAAACCTCGCTGAATCAATGCCCAATCGACTCAGAATGTTCATCAAGTGCAAGGGCAACATGACCAAGTATTAACTTTCATGAAATATTCATAATAAAATATGTAAGTTACATTTTTCTGTTTCATTTTTCCCGAATTGTCACATGTCACTTTTTTTGTTGCCGCCACTGTATATATATATATATATATATTAATAGGAATAGTTTATTAAATAACAAACTAAACAATACAGTATATGAATAAAAATAATAACACTAATATAATACTGTAGTGTCATAATTTCGCAGGGCTTTTCAAAGTTATCAGTGAAGTGTCCGTTCCATATAAAATTCATCAACATTACTTTTTAGAAAATCACGTTTACATACTAACATTGCTCTCATTTCACTGACAGAGCTAGTAAGGTGGGGGGATCTGCCCCAAGCCGCACGTTTTGGTGGGGCGGCAGTTTTTAATGAATTCAAGCTAAGTGTGAGTTAGTCAAATATCGTCCACTATGCATTTTTTCGTTTTCTTTTTCCAAATCAATCTGATTTCATTATTATTATTATTATTATTATTATTATTATTATTATATATAAAAAGAAACGGTACAAAACCTTGGGAAAAAATAATATAATTTTCATCATAATTTAAAAAATTAAATTTTAATGTATTTTAAGATGCATCATGAGAAATTGAGAGGATGTGTTATGAAATTGTATGTTGTTTAGAAGGGCGGAAAATTGTATCACCGCTCCGGCCGGCACAGACGCTAGGTACGCCTCTGCCTTATTTTATTCTTATGTTGTTCCCTAAAGATTCTGGTTTGGGTATTTACACGCGATGTTCACATCACAAAAACTGTTGAATACTCGTGTATTAACCGGTTAGATTACGTGTCTAACTAAACCTGTTGTTACTTTTGGAATAATTGGTCCCTTTCATCTTCTGTCGGCAACTACAACAAAGAATCCGCGTTGATAATACATTTTACTGAAGACATTGTATACACGATGAAGAAATTTCGATTAATAATAGCAAAATTATAGCATTACAAACTTCATTATAGCATTAGAAATTAGTTTAAAATTGTTATAAATAAAATTCCGTATAATCGTAGCCTCAATCCATTACCTAGAGTATGTTACTTGAGGTTAAGTTTTTCTACTGAAGATATTTTGCAATAGTTTTAGGAAACTGATCATACTCCATCCTATGTACCTGTCTATTGAAATACACACATTTGCACTTGTATGTACATATATCTTAGCAAATACATACTTTGTTTTCATTAACGAGGTACTATAATTGTATTAAGGGGGGAGCCGTTTATAAATTGAGAGAAGTATTTATAATTATAATTTATATATAGTGTAAGATGTACTGTAACGATACCAAAAAGTAGCTTCTGTTAGCCAGCATCGGTTATGGCTGATATCAGGTGAACACCCACGCCAAGCAAGTGACTGCATCAAATAGACCAATTTGAAAACACTAAAAAGAACTTTTCCAATTAGCATTTTTAACATTTACTTCTCTGTAGCAGTACACGAGGGCCTTAACCCAATCGCGAGATCAAGTAGTATGTTACATTTCGGTTAAAATCATCGTGTTCTGGAACGGCAAAAGTGAATGCTAACATGGCCAGATAAAAGCTCTTTTTTGTTGTTGTTAAATTGGAATAGTGGATACAGTCACTTGGCGTGGATAAAGAGCGTGAAATAGGCATGTCAAATACACTGTGATGGTGGAAAAGCATTGTTTTAGTAACCGTAAATTATAACTGCTCAGATTTACTTGAGAAACGCATTATTGTTTCTTCAAATTTAATCCAATGACATTTGAAGGAAATCCCGACCAAGACCAGTAAGTGCAGAGAGAATTTGGTCACATGCACATACCTTGGATTATGTTGGTGAGTGTGTTATTCTTTGTAATCGTATATCCTTTCATTAATATAAAGTGATACGAAATGGAAAGGCACCTTCGCTTCTCTCGATATATGAGTCGGGTAAGGACATTACACTCCTGGGAATATTCCTGCAAGCACTATTGGGATTTGTTGTTGCAATAACAAGGTCCTCTTACCATGCCAAACTACTTACACAAAGTCCCTTTCTAAACAGTAAAATGGATTTCTGGTATTAAATTTAGTCTTTTACAAAACCAAAGGTTAACAAGATTTTATTTACTTACCTAAATTGATAAAGTAATGAACATTATTTGCAGTATCCTTCTGAGCCTAAACCTTCCTAAAAGAAGTTCCTAGCGCAATTTTTGTCTAAAAATTAGACTTTTTTAAATCTCAAAAAGATAGGCCCTAATTCTTCTGCTCCCTTTAAAATCATTAGTTTCTAAGGAGCTGAATGTGTCTCTGTGGTTTAATTTTGTGTTGACTTTAGGTTTATATTTACAAGAATATTACGATTATTATTATTTTTATTATATTGAAAGAGTTCAAATATACCCGAAAGTTATTATATATGATATATAGAAACACGAATAATTAAAGAGTTCTTACCACTTGCGTTCTTGTTTCTCGTTTGTTGTTTGGTAACAGATCCTACCTACAATGGGTCAAAAGCCAGATTTGCGTCACCAGTGTCAGATGGCAATTTTGGTCACCACCACAAGTGGGTTTACTTGTTCAACACACTCCCGCTTCTTTGTAGCCTGTTTTCACAGTATTAAATCATTATAGTGGTGGGATTTACTTCTTGGAGGCATAACGCACAACCTCGTTATTGACGAATGGAAACCTCACCTGATCGTAGCTCTAGAAATTGATTCTTCTTAAATGCTGAGGAAGTGTCTATGTAGGTTTTCTCTCTTTACTTTTTCTGTTAGACAGGGGTGTATCAACACAGAACCCAGAAATTATCATCTGAGTAGTAGAGCGGTTGGTTATCTAAACACGCTACAAATATATATTATCTTTATTGTTCAGGTCATGTGGCTGCAGCTTGCGTGAATGAAGAGCTTAGATGTTGACGATAGGGGTGGCAATTGGGGTTTAGCGAGTGAGCGAGCTTAAGTGAAAGGCGAGGCGATGAGAACACAATATGATTCGCACCTCTCCTCACTACCACTAAATAGGCTCGATTGGCGTGGGGTTTGGCAGCGGTCACTGGCTGCGCCACTAAGAACTAAAAACGAGATGAGTTTCTTAAATTTTGCTTTGATTATCTTTACAAACTAGTTGGACAAGTCTCGAAGAGCGATATCAAGGGGAAATTTGTTACCTAGATTCATACTTTTCTAAACTCTGAAAAGTAGCTAAAGTTATATATATATAATATATATATATATATATATATATATATATATATATATATATATATATATATATATATATATATATATATATATATATATATATATGTATGTATGTATATATATATATATATATATATATATATATATATATATATATATATATATATATATATATATATATCTTATACTTTTATAATATATGGCTTCATACACAATACTAGAGTATTCGTTTAATAATTCTTTACCCTAGGACGACAATACATGTAAACACAGTTGTGTTTTACTCATAAAGTTGGAGTAAAATACTTGAAAAAGACATTTCCATTCAAAATGCACTCACTAATTTATAGCAATTTAGCTATATTATATAAGTATCCAATTAGCGCTTATAGTATAAAGAGATGACGAGTCTTTAGTTGATGTTGTTATTATTATTTCTAGGTTATACATAATATTATTCATTCACTAACGGATTTATTATTATTTTATATTAGTAATTCATTATCACTCGCGGTCATCGTTCTATTATATATTTTAACTTATTAATTTAACATCACTTGTATACTAATATTATTATTTCGAATATTATTAATTTTCCCTTCATGATATCATTCCTTAGTTATTATTTTATTATCAATCTTCTGTAAATGAATTACATTTACAGATGTTCAATACTTCAATGTGACATTAATTAATTATGTCGGCGCAATGACCGTTTCTATGGGAACACACCGATATATTTAAAGGTATTTGCAGTTGGCACATTTGCCCTAATTAGTCATGTCACATTTGACGCTGAATTTCATTCAGGGAAAATTTAAAATATTATTATTTGATGAGAGATGGAGCGTTTGAGGTAGGTTCAAATATCAATATAAAAAAAAAATTATTTAGTGATTTTTTTTTTTTTACATTGTTGCGCTATTTCGAGGGGTGAAGTCGAAACATTTCGACATGGATATGTTTCAAAACAGAGTTGCCAAATTTCACGATTTTTTTTTTTTTCCTTTTCCAAGCTTAGTTATTTTTATATCTTTATCATTTCTTTTAATCGTGGATATTAAAAAAATACTCGGATGAATGTTTGACGATTTTTTTAGCTATTATCTCTATAATTCATTTTCCAACATAAAGTTATAAAAAATATTATTAGATGGCAATACGGGACAGCAAATCTTAGCGGCACATTGCAAAACTATTTGAGGATTTATACAAATATAACTAATTATATCGTAGTTAACTCAACGTTTGTACGAAACATTTAGAAAAATATGAGATCTCTAATTGAGGCAAATGTTCAGGAAGTGGATTTGAACGCTTATATATATATATATATATATATATATATATATATATATATATATATATATATATATATATATATATATATATATATATATATATATATATGAAAAGAAACTCACAACTTGCACGCGAGTCAAAACTATTATAAATAACAGCCACAAGGAAAATCGAAAAACGATTCCGAGCGCTTTCGTCTTTATTCTAAAAGACCTCTTCATGGAATAACGTAGGTCAGGACAGACAATGTCTTAAATAATAAGGAGTTGGGGGTTAAAACGGCTACCTGCTTCAAACCCCTAACTATGGGGTACAAATTCTTTAAACACTTTAATTTGTGATTTAATATACTTAGATAGGATAGGATCTAAGCTAAACAATCTAGGGCTAATATTAAAATTTGGGAAAGTATTAATAGAGATACACTCCCAAATATTTCTTGAAATAAAGTTTGTACATTCAATAATAGGTTTAGCACTAATGTTCGTAATTTTTGTCAACAATCTGCATTATTTTTACATATCTATAGTCCTGATCATGTTATTAATTGGAATAGTGCTAAACCTTTTATTAAATGGCAGAAGGCAAGTTCAAGTTAATTGAAGAGCAGTGGAACGTTAATCTATTTAGATTTTGTGTTGGACCCCAGGTAATTAATTTTTTTATTATTGTGTTTATTTTGGAGACTCTCCTGGTTATTAATCCAAAAGAGTTAAGGTCTTTGGTGTCCTAATTCCGGTAGGACGATTTTATTTTTTTTTTCGCTTAGAAACAGCCTAGGTAGGTAGCTATATTAATTTTTTTTGTAAACAAGGCCTTCACGAATATTCAATTCGTTTCGCGTAGGTAGTGTCCTAGCTCGTTTTCGTGTCAGTGTTCCCTCAGTTAACTGCGTAACAATGTCATCCTTCGAAAAATTCAAGAGTCAGGGTGAAACGTTAGGTCTTTCGGGCGAAGACCTGCTAAATTACGTACAGGGAGAAGAGAGAAACGAACGGACAGAGCGAAGGGAAGAGGAACTAAGAAAAACCGAGGAGAACAAACTGAAAACGGAGATGAAGAAAAAACTGAAGATAGAGATGGAGAAGAACAAAATGGAGATGGAGGAGAACAAACTGAAGATGGAAGAGAACAAACTGAAGATGGAGATGGAAGAACGTGAACAAATTAGGCAGCATGAGCTGGAAATGAGCTGAAATCAAATGGATTCTCAGTCCATCGGTTCCCGGGCTTAAATTCCCCAAACTCCTTCAGTTAAACTTCCCGCTTTTAATGATGGAGAGGACTTTGGGTCATTTTTGATCCATTTCGAGAGAATCTTTCAGATCAATAGATGGGATCTCGAAAATGATGGCGTCGCTCGCTTACTTCCCCTCCTCAATGCCCAGTTAAGGGATATCTTCGTATCTCTTCCCCCGGAAGCAACTTTGGACTATTCCACGTAAAAGGCCGAATTGCTAGCGGCTGTTCATATGAATAGCGAATTCTACCGCTCCTGATTCTGCCCTGGTCAAACATTTCAGCAACACGGGTATATCCTCTAAAAACACCTTTAGTGTTGGCTGGATGCGTGCAAGATTCCCCAGGTCTACGAGTCCCTTCTGGACTTCTTCCTTAGGGATCAGCTTTTAGCTGCCGTGGCTCCCGAAATTCGCGCCTTCATTAAGGATAAACGTTGTGCCACTTTCAAGGAGTGCTTGAAAGAGGCCGATGTCTACGCGGATAGTCATGATTTATACCCTAAGGATGTTAAAAAGGCTCCCCAATCGCCCCCCAAAACTAAATTTTATGGTCCTAAGCCCCATCCTAAATTGGTTCCAAGATTTACCAAAGTTCCTAGTCCCTCGAAGCCAAGAAACTTCCATCCATCTGAACATCGAGACGTGAAGCCCCTAGTTTCTTCTCCCCCGGTTGTGCCGTACCAAAAGAAGCCGATCATCTGCTACACCTGCGGAGTTCCTGGCCGTTACCGCACGAACTATACTCAAAACTCCCGATTCGCAAACTCTCAGTCCCACCAAGTGCACCAAATCTAGGCCACCCCTGATCCCCCTCCGTCGCCTCAGGAGACCCCCGATCCTCCCTCACCCGCCAAAGGTCCGCTCCATCAGGTAAACTTCCTTTTTAATGAGAACAACCCTGGTGGATTGAAATTCGAGAACGGAACTGTAAATGGTCGCCGAGTATCCACCCTCGTCCGTGACACCGGGTGCACCTGCATCATATTGTCTGAGGACCTACTCTCCCTTGTTGGCCCCGACCACAAGAAGTTTGCGGTGGTCCACGACTACCTTGGCCGGGCCAGTCGTTTCCCAGTAACTCGTTGTCACATCGAGTGTGACTATATGTCCGGTTGGGTCGAAGTGGTAGCGGCCCCAATCCAGTTCTGCTCCGTTTTGTTCGGTCAGAACCCCGTAATCCACGACCATCCCGTGGCCCAGCCCGGGATTACCCGTACACAGGCAGCCCTGGAATCCCTTGCACCCGTTCCCCTGGAAACCCCTATTGACCCGGAGTTCCAAGCCCTCCGGAGCGACAAGTTTGCTCGCTTCCAGAAGGAGTGCGCAACTCTCCTCCCCCTTTAGGAGAAAACTAAAGCTCTCGAGCATGAGTCCACCCGAGGTAACAAACGAGTGTCGTATCTCGTAAAGAAGGAGTTATTGAGAGGTATAAGATCTACTTTGACCTTAAGTCACGAGACCAAAAATTCAAGCCTAGCGCGGAGGTGCTGGTACTACTTCCCACGGAAAGCAACAAACTCCTTAGCCAGTGGAAGGGACCCTACCCCGTCCTCGAGGCTAGAGGAGCCGTGGATTACCTCATCTGTACCCTGGTGGGAGCGAAGGTTTTCTACGTGAATTGTATATATTATCTCTTTAATGTTCTTAATTATGATTTTTTTTTTTTGGGGGGGGGGTTACTTAATTATTTAGTCATTAGTCCCATATTTATGGCTCTATTTAATTGTATCCTTTTTTTTTGGTTCCACTGAAATGTCGCCAATGTTCTCTTGTGATTTTTTTTTTTATTTTTAAATTATGCTAGTTAAATTGTCTTTAGAATTGACCCGTTTAAGGCTTATGTCCGTAAATTCCCCGCTGAGCTCAGATTAACGTTATTTTTTGTGTACACCTATTGTAGCAAGTCAGAATTTCCCTAGACCCTCGATAATTCTAGTTTGACGGGTGGGATGATCCTTTCCTACGCAACTGTTCTGTAAAGCATCATCTTTCGGATGGGAGATGTGTGGGGGAATTCCACGTCGAATTTCTTTTCCAGCACGGAAGTGATGTCCTTGCGCTGGAGAAGATTATAGAAGTTGGTTAGGCTTAAATTTGTAAGCCTTCCCACCCCCCACCCCCCTTTCCACAAGCGGTAGCCTCGAACCGCGTCCACCACGGACCACCTTTACGCGGGTTAGAATCGCTTCGGCGTGAAGATTCTAGGGCATTCGAGAGTAGCGCTGTTTTCCCCACCGCGCGGGAGGGAGCCTCGGATATATATAGGGCTCATCTTCGATGTGGCAGACACAGAGTTAAGAAGTCTCTCCCAAACCCCAGAAGATTCCCCTAGTTCCAAGTCAGGTGCTAACAACAAAGCAATGTGACGACTGAACTATTTGTGTGTTGGAATTAGCCCCAGCCAGTGAGGTAATTCCATTTGACGATCGCTACCGAGCGATTTTTCCGACTCCACTAATCAACTCCTGTCGAATCCCTCCTCGTTTGCCCTTCGTTTTCGTGTGGCCGAAATACTCTTCCCTGGACCGGACCATACCGCCTCCCCTGCCTCCCTTTTGGAGAACCATCATCACGTTAACTTCCCGCTCAGAAGCTCCGCGCGCCCTCGCCTCACGTGCAGAAGACATCCGTGAAACCTTACCATGACGTCTCACCCGGACTCCTCCATAAGCCAGCTCCTGTCCCCCTTCAGCAACCAAATTGAATTAATCCTCCCCAGTTGAATAGTCTCCTCCTGTAATACATTAATTTTTAACTTCATAGTCTGATGCATAACTCTGCAATTCCCTCCCTCGTTTACCGATGTAATTTTGCCCATTAATTCTCTGATGTCATTTTTCCCATTAATTCTCTGATGTAATTTTGCCTATTTATTCTCTTATTTTTGTAAATAAAATTATATTTTTGTTCATGCTTCTTTAAATAACCTTGAGCTTTGCCATTGCCCAAATTTTACCTGACCTCGTTGCACTCTTATCTCGTTGTTCCGCGCGTCGAAACTCGTGGCGTTCCGTCCCTTGTCGGTTCGCCTTTAAGTTATTGGTCCCTCCCCCATAGATATAATATGGTACTGATATAATGTAATGTCATACCAAGACACTAATAAAGGTCGATTCAATGGTATTTCGTGAAATTGTATCGTTATTATGACAGATGATTTTAGCATAATTCTAATCAATATTGTGATTAAGATTAATTCCAGTTGAATTACGAGTAATCCCACATTTCCCGTCGAACGTAATCTTTGAAGATTGGCTAACTTCATCGGAAGGATGGTTCGGATCATGCTCCACCTGCCTCATTCGGCCCGTGCCCCACTTGCCTCATCGTACCGTGCCTCACTTTCCTCATCGGATAGTTCTCCACTCGCTTCATCGCAAGAAGGACCTTCCTCGAAGTCACCAACCCGTAAGACTGAAACCCCCTCCATTATCAGTATTGTCAAATTTCACCTTTTGATCTGAGCCTAGTAAAGCTAATCAATTAATTCTATTTGGGAATACCTCCTCATAATAATTATCAAAAGACTATTTCAATTTAAATAATTCCCTTTTGGCCATTATTATTCTTATTTTGATATTTGTAAATAAAATTATATTTTTGTTGTTTCATATTTAACTAACCCAAGAGTACGAGAAGTTTCTGGACTTCGTCCTAAAAGATCAATTATTAGCTTCCCTGACCCCAGAAATCCGTGCCTTTGTTAAGGACAAGCGCTGTTCTACGTACAAGGAATGCCTGGAGGAGGCTGATGTTTATGCAGGTTGTCATAACTACTTGTATCCCAAGGTTAATAAGAAGCTTCCCAAGTCTCCAACCAAGTTTAAGATTAATAACTCCAGGCCCCCTCCAAGAAATACCCTTAAATTCCTGAAAGTTCAAGGCCCCTCGAAACCCAGGAACATCCCTCATTCGGAACCAAGAGACATTAAGCCAATAATTACCACTCCCCCCTCCCCCGCGTCGTCATTTCCCAGAAGGCAGATAATCTGTTCTACGTGCGGGATAGAAGGTCATGTACGCACGAACTGCCCTCAAAATTCCCAATGCAGAAGAGTGTCCTCCCATCAGGTACTCCAAGTTAGTGCCACTACTGCTCCTCCCCCGCCTCTTCAAGATACCACTAAGTCTCTCGTCGACCAACAACTCCGGTCACCAAGTAAATTTTCTCTTTAATAAGAGCTCCCCCGGTGGTTTTAAATTTGAAAATGGAGCCGTGAACGGTTGCCGTGTGTCTACCCTTGTACGTGACACTGAGTGCACATGCATCGTGGTATCCGAGAATTTACTTTCTCGATCGGTCCTGACCACCAAAGGTTCGCTGTGGTCCATGATTACCTTGGCCGAGCGAATCATTTCCCTATTGTAAAATGCCACATCGAATGTGAGTATTTGACTGGTTGGGTCAAAGTGGTAGCCACCCTAATCAAGATTTACTCTGTAATGATTGGTCAGAGCCCCCAGGTTACAAGTTACCCGGTAGCACAGCGCGTGGTAACCTGTGTCCAGGCCGCCAAGGCTTCCCAGAAACTCGTTTCTTCAGAAAACCCCGTCGATCAGGAGATGGAGACCATCCGGAACTAGGATTTTGCCCGCGCCCAGAAGGCGTGAGCAACTCTCCCCCCCCCCCCCCCCCTCTTTGGGAGAAAGCCATAACTCAGGAGCAAGAATCTTCCATGGTGGGAAAAGCATCTCATACTTTGTCAAGGATGAGCTGTTATATAGTAAATGTTCCGACGGAACCGAACCTGAAAAACACTCCATGTGTGTTCACCGCTCTCACGTTCCCCAAGTACTCCAGATTTCTCACATAGTTTATTCTCCGGTCATTTCAGTCATAACGCAACCGCTCAGAGTGTTTTTTTAAGTATTTATAATGGCCGGGTGCGGCAAGAGAAATTGCAGAGTACTGCAAATCATGCGATGCCTGCCAAAGGACATCAGCAAAAGGGCACGTCAAGCCAACCCCCCTTCAGAAAAGTCCGATCATCTCGGAACCCTCTTTTCGTGTGGTCATTGATCTTATTGGCCTCATTCATCCCCCGTCTAGTAAAGGACATAGTTACGTCCTCACTTTGGTAGACTTGGTTACCCATTTTCCTGAAGCAGCTTCCCTTAAGCGCATTGATAGCGTGTCGTGCGCTGAAGCCCTAATTTACATTTTTTCTCGGGTAGAAGTTCCAAAAGAGGGATTGTCGGATCGAGGAAGATAATTTACCTCCAGCTTATGGAGTAAACTGAATTTGCGAAAAGTTAAATGGCTCATTAAAAGCAATCCTCAGAAAATTGTGTATAGATCAACCCCGAGAATGACACCGCTTTTTACTCTTGGTACTGTTTGCGTGTCGTGAAATCCCCCATAGCACCCTAGGATTCGCTTCCTTTGAGTTACTGTATAGCCGTAATATTCGAGGCCCCCTTGCTATTTTAAAGGAACTTTTCACCAATCCCCGTCTGGATAACGAAATCCGATCCTCCAATTCGGACCTCCTAGACCTTCAAGTACACCAAGATATGTGCGGACATCACGTAACAAAATGCTGAGGTAAATTTGGAGAAGTATCAAACTTATTTCGCTTTAAAGACGAAGGAAAGAAGTTTTAAGCTTGGCGAGGAGGTACTGTTGCTACTTCCCACGGAGAGTAACAAACTACTTAGCCAGTTGAAAGACCCCTTTTCTGTTCTAGAGGTAAAAGGACCAGTGAATTACCTGATTCGAACTCCCTGAGGAGATAAGGTTTTCCACATCAATATGTTGAAGAAATATCACCGCCGTGCGTGTTTCAAGAATATTGTGGCCCTCGATGAAGAGTCCCCGTTGGAAGCAATGTATCCCACTGACCCCCGCAACGTCATGCAAGTAGTATGCATTGTACAAGATAGTGATTACCCTATTACATCTTTACCTGGACCCCCGGAATAATCATCTCCAGTGCTGGATGTCTCCCTCAGGCTAGCGCCTCTTCAAAAGAGTCAGTTGCAGCAGTTGCAAAATGGATTTGAAGATGTCATCTCGAGTCCCCCGGTTGCTCCAATCAATGTGAGCATAATATCGTTCTCACCACTCAAGAATCTGTTCGATCGAAGCCCTATTCTCTTCCCATCCACATTAGGAACGAATTTAACAGAGAAGTGGACAATCCTTTAGCCTTAAAGTTCATCGATTCCTCGAAGTCAGATTACTGCTCCCCGATAGTCATGGTTCGTAAGCCCGACAAACCTTCGGTATGCGCGTCGATTTTCGAAAATTAAATTTAGTCACGGTGTTTGGTGCAGAACCTATCCCCCTTATAGACGAAAATATCCAACTTTTTGAGGAAGCTAAATTTATTTCTGAGTTGGACCTCTGCAAAGCCTGCTACAAAATTCCCCTCTGTAAAAACGCGCGTAAGTATACTGCTTTTCCCACCTACAAGGGTCTTGGCCCTTGTAAGTGCCACTTTGCGTACGATACTATTAAGTATCTGGGCTTCAATGTTGGTAAAATCAGATGGGCACCCAGGACGAAAGGGTCCGAGCCATTGTCTAGATGCCCCTTTCCTGCATGAAGAAACAGCTGAGGTCATTTATGGGATCGGCCTCCTGTTACCGTAGATTTATCCCTAACTTCGCGTTTATTTCCTCCCCTTTAAGTGCCCTCCTTCAGAAGAGATCCTCAGATCCCCTTTTATGGAATCCCGAAGCTACAGCCAGTTTCCAGCAGCTCAAGGACAAGCTAGCGTTCGCCCCCATTTTGAGGCTCCCTAAACCCTCTAAACCTTTCGGCATCCGAAAGGATGCGAGTGACGAAGGAATTGGATGTGTACTGCTCCAATACTCTGACGAAAGTGAGAGCCACCCGGTGGCTTACGCGAGCCGAAAGTAACTGCCCCTTGAAAGTAATTACTCGGTAATAGAACGGGAAGCTTTACATATAGTATGAAGTATTACCAAATTTAGCATGAATTTAATAGGGAAAGAGTTTATTGTCGAAACTGACAATCACCCTATCCTGAAATACTAAGAGCCAGAACGGATTTATAATACAATGGCTTTTGATACTCAAAATCATATCGGTTTAAAGTTTGGTATATACGTGGTACCGATAATTGTATAGCTGATAATCTTAGCCGGAATCCATTAGCCGACAATGCAACCAAATCCAGTAATTTATAGGTCGCCTGTAAATCCATAGTAGAATGAGAACAGAACAATTATTTACCGTTTCTAGACGTAAATATCCATCGTTTGAATAATCATATCCAGTGCTCAGTCTATTGAAAGCCTACAAATTCAAATGCTTACATACATTTTTTTCTCATTACAGGGAAAATCCGTTAAGATATCTATTATTTCTTCCCTCATTCTTCGAGCCTATAGAACATGCGACCCAATCTTCCTTCAGGATGAAATTAACCGCGTTATCTGCAATTTCATTAAACTCAAATATCCAATTCACCTCATAAATAGATGCCATTCGAAAGCGCGAAAAAATCTTCTATGCCATCTCTACACTACGAAGGGACGATTTTAAAAAAATATTAGTTTCCCATGTACTTCAGCCTTGGTGCCCTTAAAATCATATGCGAACGGAAATAACATAAATATTACATTCAAATATTCTAATACCATTGGAAAATCCTTGACTAGACTGCGCCCAATCAATCTCGATGCTGGAGTATACAGCATACCATGTATAATGGCAAATTAACATACATCAGAGAGTCGGGCCACTTTAATAATAGGATGAAAGAACATTTAGCTAATATCAGAAGGTGTACGAACTTTTCAAGTCTCTTTACGCACATGCAAAAGCACGACCATAGAATTGATTTTGACCATGCCAAAATCATTTATAAATAAAACAATTATATTGAGAGGAAAATTGCGGAATCAAAGTAAATAATTTTAATTTATCTGAAGGGCAATACAAATTTAACAAATATATATCTAATAAAGTCTCCAATCGTATTTATCAAACCTAGATGCAATGGATCTCAGAGATTAGCCACTCTCCAGATTGTTTCCGGTTCTATTTCATTTTGTTTAGCTTGTCAGTCGCACCAGATTCACTCGAGTTTTTCCAAGATTGTTTCCTGCCGTTTCATTTTGTTTAGGATGTGTCTTACCTTATATAAATATTCTGTGCTCCTTGCCTAGTTTCTTCATTATTAGTTGAAAAAATGGCATCTTGCTGAAACTAGTCTGATAGTTATAAATAAAATCTTAATTCAAATATTGTGGTTTACTATTATATTTCATATATATATATATATATATATATATATATATATATATATATATATATATATAAACTCTGGATTTAGAACCACTCAAACGAAAATGAATTTCCAAACCCTTCCAAAATTTCTAAATCTCTATAAATCTGCAAATTTATTCCAGCGAGAGATAGGAAAAAAGATCGATTGGGCGGAAAATAAATAGAGATGGGATGGAAGAGATAAGTAATGGGGGCCTTAGTGAAATAAAGTTGAGGGATAATCTACTTTTGGTGATAAATTCTACTACACACAGCTTTCCCATCTTCTTTTTGTCAATAATCTATCCTTCAACCATACTCTTCCCTATATCAACCTTGTCTTCTTCCTCTTTCTTCTTAGTTTCTCATTGTTCCATTCCCCTCTTTGGGTTTCTGCGCTCAATTTAAGTCTTTCTACCCTAGTTAATTTCCCTTCCTGTATTCTTTTGCTACCATTATCTGCATTCGTTGTTTCCAAAGCAAATTTTATCTGTTTTGTTTTTTATTTCCATGAACACTGTTGCTGTAATTCATCTCTTCCCGCTAATAGCATATTTGTAATTCCCTGTCGTAGAATTAGGCAGTTATTGCCTATTTCTCGATTCCTTCAAAAGCTCGAGGAAGGACGACGGCAGCCCAAAATAACAATTGGAATTGAATTTCGTTGAGTGCGCGGCGTTTTTGTTATTCCAATACTTTAAATATGGTCGGCCGGGATTGGTTTTATTTAATTAGGCTTTGGTGATTGGAGGACTTCAACAGGAATTGCAAAAATAATCTTTAATTACACAACAAAACATATAATACAAATAATTACAGACTCTCTAGTTATTTATTAATTTAGCGATGGGAAAATTATCAATAATTACCAATAATTACCCATGCTGCTAGGGCTCAATACTCCGAGTACTAACTCGATAGGGTTTAGGAAGAAACTACGAATGACATCTTTGCCTTAGTGGCACAATAATTCACTTTAGTTATCCAAGATGACTCAGGAGGAGACTACTTGACGAGTCTTAGTCGTAGGGCGTCGCACCGCCCCGACGAGGAAAGGAAAGGTGTAAATATCTTACTATTTTTTTGTTGTAGGGATGGGGGGTACCACAAGTAGACGCTCTTGGAAGATTCTCCAAGTAGACGCTTAAAGGGAAGATCCTCCTGTAGACGCTCGAGGGAGAAAACTCCTGTGAGGCTGAGACTGTGCACTTCTTCTGGACGGATCCTTCGATCCTGACGCCGTTGTTCCAAACAAGATCCAAGCTGCGGGCTGGTATGATACCGTGTTCTATCGCTCGAGGATATGGGCCGTCAGTGGATGATTCCACAGACGTCTTAAAAGAGGCCGCTGAATACTTTCTGTATTTTCCGGGCTTGGCTCACTCGGAAGCAACGTAGACACAGCTCACCACCACGACTTGGGGTCTTGTCCAAGGGGGGTTACGTCTTCGGGACTCTTCCTTGGGCGGATTATGACGGAATACTCCTTCGATTAATTTTGTGACGGGGAATATATAGGCGTTCGCCCGAACTCCTATATTTGCTAACGGAAGCAATTAAGCCCTGCCTAACCGCTTCGGCGATTATAGCTCGGTGGCGGGGTTTTGATGGTCCAACTGAACAGAAGAAATTCTTGGCTTATCTCGCAGTAAGTTGGCCGACGGGCGTAGGGCATTGCTCTTCCCGATAACTCTCGTTTCACACGACTCCTTTAAACAAAGTCTTACTCGATCTTTCTTTCTTCGACATTCCTCTTTGACTTTTTTAAGGATTTTTGACTAGTTGGTTCACCATTTAATAGTTGTTTTTTATATATTTATTTTAGAATGCGTCTAGTAATAATTCGCACTTTAGTATCTATGATTCATTTTTTCCCTTTCGCTCGACTTCACTTTGCTCTATTTCAAACGCCTTTGTCGATTCAACGTAGTTGTAGGGGAATGGTCACTTCCCCCCCCCCCCCATCCCGTTCACTCGTGATGCAGTCCCAAGGCGGTTACCGCAAGGACATCCGCCCCAGGCATCGGCGAGTCTAAAGCGTAACCACAACGTGGCACAACTTGGTGCCATGAAAGACCCTAAAGGTCAAAAGGTAAGATCTCCCCCAGGAGAGTGAGATCCAGTTTCACGTCGAACAAGAAATTGGAGACGGGTTTCTCCCAATCTCGATGGCTAACGAGGAGCCGATGTTTGACTTCGTGGGAAAGACCGTTTGGAAAAAAACTCTCCTGGGGCCGTCCTCAAGCCCCTCTCCCCCTTACCACTCCCCCAGTGGGGGTGCGAGGTATAAATGAGGAACTCTGAGGAAAATCGTGGTAGTATACGTCAGTCTCTAGGTGACGAAGTCCTCGGATCCACAACCGAGCTACCGAGACTGGAGAGGTAGAGTACTTGGCTCGCCAGACCAAGAAGTACCCTGCAAGAGAGGCAGGGCTACCTACCTTAAGGGGCTAAGAAAAAGCTCATCCTTGAGCTAAGTCCCTGGTTATCAAACCAAACGATAAGTGAACTTTGGTAAGTTCGACTTACTCTCGCCAGAGAGACTCCTCATATCCTGGTGCACCTTAAACACCAGGGGTATTCCTCGTCCTTGAGGAATTAAGAAAAGAAGAAGGAAAAGGCTCCCCCTCGAGCCCGTTATTCGGTGGCCACACCAAACGTTAAGTAATTTATTCTCGTCAGAGAAAATCCCCCTCCGTTATCCTCGCCCGTGAAGAAGACCCTTCCCGAGTTCAATCCTCGTCCATAAGGAAATAAGTAACGAAGGAGAAAAGCTCCTCCTCGAGCTCGTTACTCGGTGATCACACCGCACTCCAAGTGAACTTGATTTAAGAAACAAGTTCGACTCACTCTCGCCAGAGAGACCACGACTGCCTAGGTGTTGCATAAAGCACCGTCTTGGTTCTCGTTCTTAAAGAACCCTTCTCCCCCGGAAGAACGTGTGGACCCCCCAGCTGCTACCCTCGCCAAAACGACCGTGGAATTTCTCCCATCTACAACTGGACACACGGCACGCGTCGTGAGTCAATAACATTTCTGAGGTGCTTTAAACTCCACATGAGTCCGTAAGCCTAATTCTTATATTATTGTTTTGTCTAGAGAAAACGTTAACCAAATTTTGGAGGGTAAACTAATTTAATTAATTCTTGTTTATAATAATATTTAGAGTATTCCTGTAGTTAATGTATAAAGGTTGTGTATTCAATGGTTAAAGATAAAATATAAGTTTATTTTGTGAATTAGTGGGCGTTTCTTTTATATCCTTACGTGTTTGGTAACGGCTCGGTTCTTTAAGATATTCCTATAATATCAATATATATTAGACACTCTTAGCACTCTTAGAGATAGAACAAAAAGGAGGGGAATTCTACGACACTAAATAAAAGTGGTGTTAGGTAAGTAGGGTTCTTATCAGAAAGAATTCTACGACAGTAGTGAAAGATATTTTTTCGTCCTCTGAGTTTAAGTTTTATTAATTTAGATATTTAGCGATCATGACAAGTTCTATTCTTCTCAAGTTCGTTAATTTTTCTTAAATTTTAGTTCTTTTCTTTGTTTTATGATTCATATTATTGCTTTAAACCTCAGTCCAAAAGTTTCGTTCACTTCGAAACCTCTTTCATTGGTTAACTGTAATATTTTACACCATTAAATAACAATTGTGTTTATCGATTATTCTTTTGTAGTTAATCTCTCATATTAACTATCATCATTGTTTGCTTTTATCTCTTTATTTTCTGCCTCTGTAGGATTTGATTCGATTCATTTAGCGAAATCTTATGTCTCCTATGTACATATTTACTATATGTACAATATATATATATATATATATATATATATATATATATATATATATATATATATATATATATATATATATATCCTTCTTTAATGAATGCATTGTTCTATATAAAACGCTATTCAAAATTTACTTTCGTTATTTGGCCCTATTAACTATTTTTGTGGGTATAATTACTTCAATTACTAGACTCCTTTCTCGGTTGTATTACACAGGCCTTCTACCTTCTATATGCTGGTTTATTCTCATTGCTCTTATATTATCTTTGTATATAAACATTATCTATAGTGCCAACCCATAGGGCCCTGATACCCAGTCTCTCCCTACCCGTTGCCTCTAAAAACCTACTCCCTCCCACATTGGAAATGAACGTACCCAAAAGTTGTTCTCATTTTGTCTAATGTATTACCCGTTAATATCACCCTACTCCAGCCTGTCTTTTTCTCATCTCCACAGAGACAGTAGTGGAGACCCTGGAAAAGAGAAAGTTCCTACGCAGTTGCGCTTTCCTTCTGCTCAGTCTGCATATACCAGCTGAAGTTAGGAAACACTAGCTACATGATATAAGCGGCCACGTAGGAAAAGATTTGATCAATCTTGGAGGAAAGTTCTTTAACTAACTTTTTGGGATCGCCTCGGAACACGATTTATAATCCCGCATGGGCGTGTATATATATATATATATATATATATATATATATATATATATATATATATATATATATATATATATATATATATATATATATATATATATATATATATTCTATAGGTTTACTTCTAAGAAGGCTTATTTTGAGGTTGAGGATAAATCCCAAAATGAGACATGTAAAATTTCTCATTTTTTTCAAGTACAACGTTTCGGGTATCTTACCCATCTTCTGGTCTATAAAAGAGATTTAGAACACGTTTAAAATTACAAAAATTATAATGCACACAAAGTTTAAAAATAAATTATTTAGTTAATTGAAATTATGGCAAATCGTTTGAAAACTATTGAAATTTAGATATGGATCAATTATGGGTACTTTAAATATGGATAAATATAACACTAGTTGATACAATTATTGGTTGACACAGATATTAGTCACTTAATGAAGGAGAAATAGTAATAAATTATTTAATAAAATGAAAATGTGAAAAAATCATTTGAAAACTTGACACTAAATATAAATGCTATAAATAGGGATAAATATAAGAATATACTAATTGGGGCAATTAATTGGTACACAAAAATATTAGTCACCTTTAGTGGACGGTAAAAGCGGAGAGACTGAGGAAAGATTATAGAGGGAACCGATTAGAGATTGGTCTCTGCCTGAACTTTTACAGTTTTTGTGATATTTCTTATAAGATCAACAACATCAAAACCCTCCTTCACCGTGGCTTTCAGCTTTCATCTGATTATTTTCTTGTTCATTCTGAATTCAGTTTTCTCATGGGTTATTTTCAAAGGAATTGTTTCCAGCCCTCACTTGTACAAAAATGTATCCGTCAATTCTTTGATAAAATATACCATCCTCCACAAGAAATTTCCTCTGTCCCCAAGGATGTCCGCTATTGTCTACTTCCTGATATTGGCCCACTCAACCTACCCTTACGCCGAAAACTTAATAAGCTTTTGAAAAGTTTTTACACGCATACCAACTTCAAAATAGTTTTTCTTAACAACTTTCACATTGGAAAATTTTTCAGAACTAAAGACAGAATCCCACCTGAAATGAGCTGTTCAGTTGTCTATAAATTCATTTGCCCCAGGTGCCACCAGGGGATCTACATTGGCAGCACTGTTCGCTCACTTAGGGCTAGGGTCTGTTCTCATCTTGGTATTAGCTCTCGCACTGGCTCCACCTTGACCAATAAAGAAACTTCTCCCATTCGAGATCATTCAATTAAATGTAAGAGAGAAATTTCCCACAAAAATTTCAAATTTAAAGACATGCAAAGGACTCCGCATTCTTGAATCATTATTTATAAAACAACTAAATCCCAGTTTAAATTCTGATTCAACTGCTTTTCCCCTTCTCATTTCATAAACCACTCAAAATATTTTCACAACCTACCAATCTCTAATCGGTTCCCTCTATAATCTTTCCTCAGTCTCTCCGCTTTTACCGTCCACTAAAGGTGACTAATATTTTTGTGTACCAATTAATTGCCCCAATTAGTATATTCTTATATTTATCCCTATTTATAGCATTTATATTTAGTGTCAAGTTTTCAAATGATTTTTTCACATTTTCATTTTATTAAATAATTTATTACTATTTCTGCTTCATTTAGTGACTAATATCTGTGTCAACCAATAATTGTATCAACTAGTGTTATATTTATCCATATTTAAAGTACCCATAATTGATCCATATCTAAATTTTCAATAGTTTTCAAACGATTTGCCATAATTTCAATTAACTAAATAATTTATTTCTAATCCTTGTGTGCATTATAATTTTTGTAATTTTAAACGTGTTCTAAATCTCTTTTATAGACCAGAAGATGGGTAAGATACCCGAAACGTTGTACTTAATTAAATGAGAAATTTTATATATATATATATATATATATATATATATATATATATATATATATATATATATATATATATATATATATAATTTTCAATAAGAAAACAATAGCGAGGAGTAGACTCAAATCCAACATCAAACAAATCTTTATTACGATTGAGTAGTGCAACGTTTCGACCTAACGGTCATCTTCTGGCTCTAGAAAACAGATTAAGATATACAAATATACAAAATAGGTTTAAGTAGTCACTGCAAATTATAATTATAGGGGAGTGAAATACAACGATTTAAGGAAAGAAGTAAAGTAAAATTGTACAGAAAAAACAACTAAAAAACTGGCTAATAAAAGCTTAAAAAACAACAACAAAAATCAATATAAAACTAAACGGATCAAATGAGAAACATTCCTTGAATCTTTGATATCCAGTGAGAATATGGTGTGGTAGAGAGGTGACGGGAAATATAACAGTTTCGCTAGTAGTAGTTGTTTAAAGGATGTTTAATGTAATAGAAGAGGAATTAGAATTGAGTAAGGGAGATAGTGTTTTGATATAAATAGATTCAGAGTTACGTAGTGACAGTGGGTTTGAGTGGGAGTCCAAAATCTCGAAGTCATTCAAGAATGGAATTATTTGGCATTTAATCGAGTGCTCTCTTATAGAAGAATGTTCTTTTTTATTAGGAACTTCCCCTGTTCTAAGGCTGATGCCCATGTGAGAGAAAAAACGGGTCTGAAGGGTACGTAGGGTGCTTCCAACATATTTTCCAGAGGTACACTCTGGACAAGAGTAAAAATAAACTACACCACTACGTAAGTCCTTAGGAGTTTGATCTTTAATTTTAAAAAAATTCCAATTGTGTGGTTGTTGGAAAAAAACAACTTTAAATTCAGTTTGCATAAAAAATTTTGTTAATAGTTTGGAGATATCTTTACTGAAGGTTCGATTCAAAAAACCCATCTCAGGAACAACAAGAAATCTAACTTCTTTAGGTGCAGTGATTTCAGGAAAGGGAGGGTAATCTATATTAATAAAAACTGTTTTATTGTCCTTTCAATTCAGAGTGACGGAAAGCTGTTTTTTATCATGAGTGACTTCAAGTTCTGGAACTCTTGGTGGATTTGGAGGAAGGATGAGCAAAGGTGAAAGCCCCTGTGTACAAGAGTCTTAATGGTAGAAATTTTATATTTAAAATCACAGAAACTATAAAAGTTAATCCCTAACCCTGTAGAAGTCGGTTTTCTATGGATGGAGGTCAAGATATTGCCGTTTTCTTTGGAAATTAAAATGTCTAAAAAGGGGATACTGTTATTATTTTCTGTTTCAATAGTAAAAGAAATATTCGGGTGTAAAGAATTAATAAAATCAAGAAACTTTTGAGCTTGTAAAGGTTCATTAAAATCTGCGAAGAAGTCATCGACAAAACGACGGTAAAATAGTGGTTTATAATCGTCGGCACACTGATGAAAAATTAAGTCTTCCAAAAAATTCATGAAAAATTCAGCAGCGGTTGGGCCAATAGGAGACTCCATCGCTACCCCATCTGTCGGTTGATAGATATTATTATCGAAAGTGAAATAGGGCTCATTAAATATAAGCTCCAAAAGTTGTTTGAAAAGAAGTCTAGAAAATCCCTGAAAAGTTTGTTGGTGATTGAAAATTTTGTTAAGAATTATTTCACTGGTTTGATTGACAGGTACATTTGTGAAAAGTGATTTGACATCAAAACTTACAACATGCTGATTATGTGTGAATTACTGTTTTAAGATATCCTTTTTAAATTCATAAGAGTTAATTACAGTAAATTTATTATCTTTAATGGGAGATAACAGTTTGACCATAAACTTGGCTAATTTATAAGTTGGTAGAGGGTATGAAGCTATAATAGGGCGTAATGAAATATGAGTCTTATGGATCTTTGGTAGACAATACATTTTGGCTAAGCCATTACCCGTAGCGAAAAGATCTTTATAGGTGCTCTGATTAATAATTCCTTGGGACTTCAAATTCATAAGAAATCTATTTACTTTATCCTCCATTCTTAAGATCACATCTTTGGCTGGTTGGTTTATAAGCTTAAACTTATTATGGTCGTTTAGGATATCTTTTGTTTAGCAAAACCACGCCGTTTCCTTTATCAGGTTTGGTAATAATTAAGTTTTGGACACGAGCGAGTGTTTTTAAAATATCTCTGTCGGACCTACGGAAAATAAAGGAGCTAATGCGGGAATTTCTGACTTTGTGATAGTGTTCATGTACTAGATTAGAAAACTGTGTTCTAAAGTCAGTTAAGGTACCATGAATTGGAACACTTGTAACATCATGAAAGAACTTTTCGAAATATGTAGAGAAAAAATCGTGGTTTCTGAATTTGGAAAATAGGTAACTTAAATTGAAGTCCCAATGAAAGCAAAATATTCTCTCGTTTACTCAACCCATAGTGAGAAAGATTAGTAATAACTTCTTTAGGTTGAAAGAACTGGGGGGAATCAAGCCCCAGAGATCGAAGTTTACGTTTGTGGGTTTTGGAAACAGAATTTATCTATTTTTTTTATTCTTTTTCTATGATAGAAATTATGGCTAGGTAATCTAGAATGGAAATTGTTTGACGCAAGTTGTTTAGAGACGTATTAACAGTAATGGTATGGCTGTCAATAAGTTTCAATTTGTGATTCACCTCATTATTTAATAAGTATTCAAGGGAAGATTGGTAAAACTCAGAAGTGTACAATGAGTCACGGTACAATTTGAAATAAAGAAACTTGGGATAAACCTGACTAGATCGACATTGTTAAAGGAAATTACAATCTAACTTAGCTTTAGTAAGTTTGCGAGAAGATTTGATGGTGGTACGAAACATCTTAACTCCATCCTGATGGTATTTTGAGTAAATATAATCCAGGTAGTTTCCGCTGTACAGCCTTAATTTAATTTTCAATGAGAAAACAATGGCGAGGAGTAGACTTAAATCCAACATCAAACAAATCTTTATTGCGATTGAGTACAATTTTACTTTACTTCTTTCCTTAAATCGTTGTACTTTACTCCCCTATAATTATAATTTGCGGTGACTACTTAAACCTATTTTGTATATTTGTATATCTTAATCTGTTTTCTAGAGCCAGAAGATGACTGTTAGGTCGAAACGTTGCACTACTCAATCGTAATAAAGATTTGTTTGATGTTGGATTTAAGTCTACTCCTCGCCATTGTTTTATTATTGAAAATTAAATTAAGGCTGCACAGCGGAAACTACCTGGATTATATATATATATATATACAGCGCATGCCGAAAATCAGTTACTCCTTAGATTCAAAAAATAATAAATTACTTCATAGAGTGACGAATTCCTGAAACCAAATATATGAGTAGTTGGTGAATTCCCTGAAAAGCTATATCATATTTGAGATCGTTGATCTCATTAGTCCTAAGCCTACCCTCATTATTGACTATATACAACGTGGGAAGTCATTTTATACTGAGGTAATGCAAATGGAACTATTTAGCCAACACCATATTTCCTTCAATGCAGATTACCAGTGCCATTACCAATCATGCTGCTAAGGAACTGAAACACATAGGGGTGTTTAACTTAACTAAGTAATCCCTTTATATCTTAATGGATTACAAATGGAGACTACAATGATCGAGCCCTTAGATGTATCAGTTCGAGGTCCCTACAGACTTCATCCATTTTCAACCATTACCTTACCGCAAATCATTCAGATCGATTACACCTAACAGAAGCTCCACCTTTCCTTTTGGAAACTCTCGATTCCCGATCGTCCACCACTTTTTCCTGATCAGAAAAAAACCCTTTCTTCTTTTACGAACTAATGAAAATTGTTTGAGAGATTTGATAAACCTACGCCATACCCCAGCATGTAAATTCTCGAAGCTCTCATCCTGAATTTGATAAACCGACTCACAGGTCACTACCCACCAATACGACTACTATCTTCACATTAGTCACCTACCTCCCTCATGGATGCGAAATCGATACTGGCCATCAATTAATGCAAAACCTACGAGAGGTTACTTTAATATCAAGTACTCACCAACTCCTGGCCTCTCCGCTGCCTGTCTGCGCAGTGGACCTTTCAGTTATACCTGTTGTGATACTTCCAGCTTCACCGAATTTTACCCGTACTCTTGTTTCATCCTGATTTGCGTAACTTCACAACATTTAAACGCCGTTATGAGAGTTATGACAGTTTTGGATCATTTTTAAGCCAATGACATATTTTTAGACCACGGCATTCGCTTGTATTATCCTACTAATCCTCATTTGGCCAATTGAAAATTGATTTTGTAGTGCTGCCACACTATCTAATCCTACTTCACCAGAAAATATCTACACCCGACCTCGCCCCATCTCACTACCACGAAAGTTAATAGAAGATAATAATTTAAAGTATTTGTATACATTGATATCTGCTATTTAGGATTTGGGGGCCTTGTTTGGAAGGATTCTTGGCATTTTAAGAGGGGAACAGTCAAGAACGTAATTAATGACTCGAAAAATCATTCCGTTTCGGTTGCCTATCACCTCGCACTGAAGATACTAGTCTGTGCATTTCTTCTCTCTGCATATGGAGAAGCACGGATTCGACCTGGTCAGGTTAGGGAAGAAGAGTGGGTAACGGCACACCCGTGGCAATGTGAGATTGCTACGAGACATAAGTCTCGCGCCCGTTGCTTTCAAGATCAACCGTTGCGCCAGCCAATGTTGAATCTCATCACTTTAAACATTTAAACGGCAACTTAATGGGTTTTAAGCAACGAGAACACCGCAACACCAGTGAGCCTACCCGATTTACACAAGTCAATCGCTAGACAAAATCTCTTATTCTCGGATTCATTGTGATTCACAGTTCATTCCATTCTGCAGAAGCCAAAAACACTTAAAACACATAAAAAACTCCCCTCTTTCTGGAGTGCTTAGGAGACAGGCTGATCCACCTAACTGTGTAGCATCCTCGGTCAGCGCAGAGACTAAGCCAAGTTCCAAAGCCTGAATCCCTCTAGATGAAGAAGGAAACACTCGGAGGTGTTTCCACCCTACATCGGGTGGCTACCTAGCATCTTCGAATCCACCTGTTTTAAACGTTTCATGATCGTTCGCATGACTAATGGATCAAGGTTGTCTAGCATACATAAGTTTCATCAGCGCTAAATATTAGCTAGGCCTTTAGATACAAAACCAAAAGTCTCCCGTTTCTCGGATGCGAGCTTTCTGACTAATGCGGCTGATCCTGTCTAGGGCAACTTACTGAAAGCTCTTTGGGCGCTCAACGGTGTACAGATGCAGATGATAACACACTATATCATAAACTTTGTCAAATAAGTAGTCTATGCAAGGAAATTGCTGGAATACTACATGGAAGAATTAACAGAGTATCAAGGAAAGAGGGAGTAGTCTGAAGACTGACAACGACACACTTTGTCACATTCGACTGAAACAGGCTCCCCGAGTCGGTGCGTTTTGCATGGTATCGCAACAGCGTGAAAGAATTCGTGCATTTACCGCGGAGGTGTTACCACTGTCAACTCTTTGGCCATATAAATAAGAACTGCTGACGTGCAAAGAAGTTTCAACACAATTTTTCCTAATTTTTCTAAGGATGAACATGTTGAAACTGTCTCGTGTATCTCAAGTGCGTGAATTGTAGCGGATCGTAATTTGATTTCTTCTAAGCAATGCGTTTCCTATTTGTTCATAAAAGAGGTTGCAGTGGTCGAGACTGTGTGACGTATTTCGTATCAAGAGACCTAGTGGATACTTCTATCATGGTCAGCACTCGAGTCGCTTTCTTATGCTTAGAAAGTGAAGTCATTTTCCTCTTCTGGCACAGTCTAGGTTCACGAACCGGGTAGCTACCGAGTCTCTACTTCTCACAGCGGCCACCCAAAAAGACTAGTGGACACCGGTCCCATAGCCGCTCAGCCCGCAAGCCGAAGAATTCTAGGTAAGAGAAGACGAAAGATCATGCGCCGAGTATGGTCTCCTCTAAAGCAAATAGGCCAAAAGCTTAGTCCGCGTCCAATATCACTTAGAGCTCTACATCTAAAAAGCCTACCCTCATTCTGGTGTATGTCATCTCCTCGAAAAGGCCTCCCAACAGCTCGTTCTAAATAGACCTGGAGGGTATTTCTCTTCAATGAAATTGCCATGGAAATCGGACTAATTTGGATGAGCTGTGGAGGCTCATCTCTTCCTATTCTCCTATAACTGTCTTCCTTGAGGACGTTCTCCCTACCGACCTTTGTGTGGTAACAATAAGGTTTTAATACCTTCTACATCACTCGTTAGCGGTTTAGCCGTTGGGTATGCAATTTCCTCTTAAAGTGATATCTCTGTTCTTTCTTCATCTCCCAACACCTCCCAGCGACACATTACAGTTACAATTAGACAATAAGTATTCGGTTGTTTCACTTTAACTTCCAACCGCAACCGACAATGACAAGTTGGAGTCTCACAGCGTCGTAACGCGGTTTATGATGCACTCTAGTGCTCAGAGACCTTAACGGTAAAGAGCAGCTTTCGAAAAAGTATGAAGTCACTCCCGTAGGTCGAGTTCAAGCGGACCTTGTCGAATATTTAGACATAGGAGTCCTTAAAATGAGAGAGTTTACGAATTTATGTGTTAAAACAGCTTATTTTTCATGTCTTGATCTCTCTCTGAGCTCTCCCGATACGCAAAAGGACGTTGGGTTAGAGGTGATCGACGATCTTCATGGAATTGATCACCTACGCATTACGATCTCTTATGATAAGCTGCTATCGTTAAATAGAACGCATCGGTGGTTTGGGGGTTGATCATGATGGTCCACCTCGTAGAAATGACTGATTTCTGTCTTACTTGACGAGTATTAGTTGTATAGATGAGGTCGTTGCGTTTTCTCCGGTACACTCATCACCGCGGGTTTGGCTTCTATTTCTGTGAATCCAGTCAGTTTGTACTTCGACCACTTAGGTGGCAGTTGGCCAAGTGTGAGATGGCCCTCCGAGACAAACGATATACTTAAGCGCTACATGCTCCGTCCGTATGCGTTTAACTTATGTGAAGTTTGCCTGGAAAAGGTAATATTTAGTTTAATTATGGTAGTTCTTTTTTACAGGCATAAGTGTATCAGTTAATAAGAACAGTCCTCTTATAGAAAAAGGGAGGCAGAGAACCCTACAATGACCTGTTTTCGCTTATCGATTTACTTTCCGCTTACTTTCTTCGAGAACACAGTCCCTGGTCCGAACGATATGCCGTAGGAAATGCTTCGAATGCTAGCTAAGCGTTGCTTTTCGTAAACCTGGGATAAATCACTCATCCCCGGGCCGTTTTTCTCCAAGTTGTCTAAGACACTGCATGTGTAAGTTGATGGAGAAATTGGTAAATGTTAAATTAGCTTATTTCCTGCACAGCGGAGGTCACCTGTTGCTATCACAGTGCAGTTTGCGTCAGTTCCACCTCAGGTCGGACGCTCTTCTCAGGCTGGATAGTGCTATCTACAAGGCAACGTGTTTTCCGATGTGGAGAAAGCCTATGATACCACGAGGCGATAGGGTATCATAGATACCCTCCATTCTATGAAGAAGAGGGAACGAATCCCAATCTTTCAATCCGATTTCCGACGAGATTGTCGCTTGCTCGTAAGCGGGAAAGGAGCTCTCTCTAAGCAAGCAGAACAAGAGGATGGCGTCCCGCAGGGAAGTTTTGTTTGTGCTCCTCTTTTCCCATGAACATCATAGAGTGGGAATTAACATCCCCCTAGTTTCAGGATTTAATAACGATGTATAGAACTTTGGCGTGCGCAACTCTCAGCCAGCACTCCACTTGTTGCCATTGTTACCAAGAGGAATGTTAGAACTGATTTGTGTTTAGTGAATAAAACAAACCAGTCTCGGGAATTCTCAGTGTAAAAGAACAACCTCTCCCCCTCCCCCCTAAATTTATTGGAGACCACGTGCTATGGTATCCTTCCATGAACAACGTCATTTCCTGTTCAAACATTCTCGAATTTTTTACTCTTGAGCACGTTGGGAAAATATTACCCAATCCCGCGAACTCGTCTCAAGCTCCCCCCCTCCCCTTCCAGGTGACGAGGTGTGAAAGAGCCGCTCTGTCTTGCCCCTTGCTGATAAATGATGAATCAACTCCACCTCCGGATTAAGATGTCTGGTGCTTGTAACTCCTTTACCCAAGTTCCCTTTTCCCTCCAGAATCGGGCATACAAATACTGGGGTTATTCTGTAGTTCGACGAGTCCATCCCGCACCTTAAGGCCGTCCTTATTTTCTTGTCCCGTGAGCGTTCATCTGACAGCAAGACTTCTTCAGCCGTGATTCTACCCAAGTCAATTGATCGCTTCTGTGAACGGCAATCCTTTGAATTTGCGCAACAGTCTCCCTTCGTTTAATTGAACCGAAAAAATCTCCATCGATTACCTTTGAGGAAAAGAAGATTCCTCTTTTAGTGGAATTACGAGAATTCCCACATTCCCCGTTAAATGTCATCTTTAAAGTTTGGCTATCTTTATCGGAAGGTTGGTTCGGATCGTCCCCCACTTGCCTCATCGGATCGTTCCCCACCCGTCTCATCACAAGAAGGACCTTCTTCCAAGTCATCGATCCGTAAGACTGAAACCCCCTTCATTATTAGTATTGTAAAGTTCCCCGTTTTGATCTGATCCTAGTTACATAATAATTATCAAGAGATTCTTTTAATTTAAATAATTCCCCTTTGCTTATTATTATTCTTATTTGGATCTTTGTAAATAAAATTATATTTTTGTTGTTTCGTCTTTAACTAATATTGAAAGAGAATCTCGGCCTATTCAAGTAAATCTCGCCAACCATTTATGCGCTTTTAAGGATTTGAAACTCAACGCCTCAAGTGTGACCTCCTAGTCGGTCGTTAATCCCTGCGAACAGTGCTTCAACGGTTCGCGTTACAGTAGGTGATTAACTCACCCCCTTCCCACATAATATAGGAGTAGTGCATTGTATAGAGTGGTTGTACCACGGCACTCGGCTTTCTTTCACTCTAGCAATAAAGTATGAGAAAATGCGAAAGTTAATTCAATATAGCACAATCATTTCTCATTTTATTGTACAGCAGTGAAATGAGACAAAGAGCTTCGAAACTATTCTTACATTTGGAATTAAAATTTCGTTCTCGCATTGCTTTGATTCAGTCGAAATTTACATCCTCCAATCGAACTTTATAGCATTTATTTAAGATGCGTATTAATTTAAGTAGGTCACACGCTTTTTAGCATTATTACATCTTTTCGAAGTGAAATAAATGAACTATATTTTCAAACTAAGATGGAGTGAGACATCTATGCGGTGGTGTTTTTATCTTCGTAGATTTATACTTCAAAATTTTAATTTCTATACTTTATGTACCTCTTGGTGGCTTTCTTCTTAATAAATAAGTTATGAAACTTTTTTATGTTTTTAAAAAAAAATCCCTATTTTCTGGTTCGGATTTGCAGTACTTTGTACTTTTCTTCGCTAACTTTTACTTAACATGAAAGTGCCATTTCCAAGGTTCGAAATTCTATTATATCATTACCACTGTTCCATTATGTTTCATGCCAAGGGCAAAGTGAAATACAGTAATCGAAAGATCATTTATAATTTACAAGTCATTTAAAAGATATTTACTTTTTTATTTATATATAAAATAAACAACCAATTTATATTTAACATTTAAATACAAAATCGATATTTACTAGAATAATTCCTTGATGGACATTGCTCATTAGACATCGCCACATTGATTTTGGCGCTTTCTAATCTAATGTTGGTCTCATTTTGCGCTACCATCACAACACAATTCAGCCCACAATGAAGTTGGGTAATTTGTTGAGCCAACCTTTTAATAAGTTTTAATAACCCTTTTCACGAAATCCCTTAAAATTAATTTGTCTTTATTATTTAGGACGAAACTACTTTTTCATAATAGGAACGAGAGGATTCCCAGTCTACTCGCATATAAAGTATGGCAAGTTTATGAAGTTTACCACCCATCTTTAGTGGTGGGTATAAGTTGCCACGCATTCTGAGTCAGGATTTTTATGTTTTTACAATAACTAATAAAATTTTTAATCTAAAAAACAAGAGTTTCATAAAAAGAGTCTGAATTCTATAGGTAGTCAACTAACCGACGGTAGTTAATGTTATATCAAGTGTTCCATTATTTGAGAAAATAAAACACTTCTTTTCAGATCAGTTCCGAACTATTTGCACGAAGGAAATGGTTCCATCGAACGTTTACTCGAAATACTGAACTTCCTGGAGGAATCAGAAGAGATGCATTCGCTCTCCGACTTTAGCCTCTTGAATATTCTCCTGTTAGGAGACTCGGGCATAGGCTTTCTCGCACTTGCCCTCCTTTAACTATGTGAAGTTTTCGCAGTAAACACTTCACGCATGCACTCCACTATTTCTTTCCTTTTCCGTTGGGAAATTTGTAGCCTCTCGCGGGGTCGCGATAATCTTGAAGTTCGGGCAGGCGAGTGTGAAGCCGTCGCTTCCCTCCGTATCCGCGGGAACTTCTCCGTCGGGGAAGCGGAAGGCGAATCTCTGGACTAAGCAGGCGATGGTGAGGAAAGCCAACATTCGGGCCAATGTCTCTCCCAGACAGCTGCGCTTTCCTGGGAGGCGGGAGAACATGAGGGATACACGATTTGAGTGAGGATACAAGAGCCAACTGAGAGAGAGAGAGTAGGAAATAGAGAAGGAGAGTGTGTATATGTATGTGAGGGTGAGAGAGAGAGAGATACTGAGAGTGAGAAAGACAGAGTATGTGTGAGTGAGAGAGAGAGAGAAAGAGAGAGGGAGAGGTAAGGGGGGGGGGAGAGAGCGTTGTATTTATTTGGGCATTTTCCTTAAAATAAGCGACCCTTTTCGGCGTTGAGTCTTTCCAGTTATTTTAGAATTGAAAAACTCTAGATAAGAAATAGAGAAAAATTGATAAAACATAAAATGGCTATAATAAATTACATGGATAAAAGCGGACTAACAGGAAATTTAATAAAAAGATTACCTGATAAAATGGATTACCTGACAAAAATTGATTAACTGAAAAATGTAATAACTGAATAATAAACAATATTCCGTGAATAAAAATGATTAATTGGATAGGAATGATTAAATAGATGAAAAATGGCTTAAGAGAAGAAAAATGGATTAATTAATAAAGTCACTTATTTAGTTAAAATGAATTAACTGAATAAAAAGTGAATTTGTAGCATAAAATAGCTTAATTGGATAATAATGGATTAAATCCATACAAAATGGATATTCAAGATAAAAATGATTTAATTAGACAAATAAAAAATTCATTAAATGGATAAAATGAATTACCTAAAGGATTAATTGGATAAAAATGCAAATAGAGGGAAAAAGATTGAAAGGATGTTTGTTCAATCCATCTTATCTATTTACAAATGAGACCTAAAAAAGTAAAAAAGCGAAACCCAACGAGGGAACTCCCACCAAACAAGTGTTTTAAATGAGAGTGATGAATTGTGAGGGAAGAAATAACCGAGTATCTACATCGTTTGCCGCCACGATCAACGTTGAGCTACACTGAAGCTGGGTAGTTGCCGGATGGGGTCACGATTCGGGTCGCATTTGTAGAGTGATTTGGTCAGATATCACGGCAAAGGGGACGCCCTCACTGAGATGCGCGTCAGACGGTTAATTGGATAATGCAAAACCGAAAGTGGAGTTAGGGTTTGCATAGTTTGGCGTGATGTAGCTGACATCTGGAGGATCACGTGCCCTCAAGGTCCTATAACCCATAGGAAGATATTCGTTTACATCTCTTTCTACAAATTTCACATCCCTAACTTCACCACTTTGTTTACAGTGAGATCCTCCAATCTAAATAAAGAAATTTACATAAAGATCAGAATAACAATTGCTAACTAGGGTGTGAAAACTTGGACCGTCCTCGTTGGATGGTAAGGCTCAGAGCCAGCGGTAATAGCGCCACCCTTACCCAAATGAGTAGGAAACCCTCCCTGGCCCAAGGGTGACTCACCCATTATGCCTTCAATATAGAAACCTATTCGCGAGATTCAGGATGGGAAGAGGGATGTGTTCTGTTCTCGAAGAGAGAAGGAAGAAAAAGAGAGTGGTGTTATGATTGTTTATGTAACTGATAATGTACGTAGCCGAATCTGTCTGCATGTATGCCCAGACTCGAAGCACTGCCTTAATGGTTGCTGCCCCCTACGAGCGTGTTAATCCAACGCTGTACCCAAGAGGCTATCGGAAACACCGGCTCGATTCCCGGGAGCGCAATCCCAAGGGAACCAAAAGATTTGCAGTTCGAGAACCCTTTTATCGGGATCATCTTGGCGCGAGCTCTCACCTTTGCCGAAAATGATGAATCGTTCTTCTTTGCGGATCTTTCCTTCCTCCGTGATGAACCGCTCCGGCCGGAATCGCTCGGGGTCACCCCAGTACTCCTCATCAGTGAACACGGACTTTACATTCAAGATGAGTACTGTTTCCCTTGGAATGGTGTAACCCTGTCGGGAGTGATCACAATGGGGAAATTCGATGGTATTACTTAAAAATAGCTACAACTAATTCCAGCACTGACCAACAGGGAATGCGGGATAAAAATCTGTGGGATTAAAGCAGTAAAGAGGAAAAGATGAGGAGATAGAGAAGAGATGTAAAAAAAAGGGGGGGCATGGACAAACCAGTAAGTGGACAGATAATTAGACTTACATACGGGTAAATTGGTTTAAAAATAGACAAGGAGATGAATAGACAAATAAATAGATAAGTCGATATATAGAAAGGTAGATAGTTCGATAGGTAAAAGTGAAGAGGGATAGCTAGGAATGCAACTTGGCGAATTGGTAGGTATGTAGGAAAAATCCTAATAAAACATATCGCCATGCACATAAATTGTTCAGAAGAAGAGTCTGTGAATATTTACCGCCAACGTGGAAGTTCTAGTGGCTACATGCGGCGGGAAGGTCGGTACAGGGTACCGGAACCGCATAACCTCGCACATAAACGCCGAGGTGTAAACGAGGCTGAAAGGGAGAAGGGAGGGCATAGGATTAATTGCCGGGAACAAACAGAAGACATTTTGACACTAAGCAATTTGGTTCAGCGCAAGGCACCTCGAGTCAGCCCACCTGTCTTCTTCGTGTCCAAGTAGTAAATCTAAAAAAAGACCCCATTTTCTGCATGCCAAGAATATTCAAGCTAGATTTGAGCTATTCTATAGACGAACTATTCACTACCTCGACCGGAAGAATATTCCATGTACTACAGATCTTATACGAGAAGTAGTTCCCGCAAATACTAGTCTGGAATAGGGGCAAATCCAGCTTGTAACCATGGTTACGGGTCGGGTTTGCGTTCAATGTAAACATCTTCCTGTAGTCCACGCTTTCAAAACCCCTAATGCGCCGTCACTAATCTCATCTAACCTCTCTTTAGCGAATCTTATTAAATGTTTTCATTTTTAAGAAAATACCAAATTAACTAAGTTGCCCTAACAAAAATTCACCCTTAATGTCACTTAACTACACTATATAGTAAAGGTATCACTAATGGTAACTAATAGAGTAAATACTATATACGCAACTCATTTACGCGCAAAGACTAAAACTCAGTAAGTCTGTGATTAACCATAGCTGATTAATCCCCCAGGGACTCTTTGTAACACCAAGAAAATCAGGTACATGGTTTGGCCGCCGTAAAGTCAACCTGTATCGGGAAACCACCCGGCAACTAACGACACCCTTCGGCTTAGTTCTCAAAATTTGGCAGCCGAGTTTCCACTCGACTTGGCCCTATGTGAACGCATCAATGTGGCAAAGGGAGCCAGCCCTCGGATTCCTACCTCGGTTTGTCTTCGTAAGACGGCAGACGACTCATTTCAGTGATGGATTTGATCTCGTCGAAGATCTTTTGTTGCATCTCAGGATGTAAACAAAGGAAGAGGAGCGAGAAACTCACAACGCCAGTTGATGTATCACTTCCAGCAGCCAGAAGATCCATGCATATTCCTTCCAGTTGCTCCACTTTAGCGTGAAAATGAAAGATAAGTTGAAACAAGCGAGGAATATAAGCTTCGCATGTACCCCTACGAATTAATGGGAAGGGGGAAGCTTTACATGTATAGAATTATTTATTTGCATAGACACAAGTTAACGAGCGCATCTACGCGAGCGATTTATTGGCAAAAATTCGTAGAGGGGAGGATTTAGGTGGGAGGAGCAAGAGGTTATAGGATAGTACCTGAAATAATGAATATTTTTGAGCTCCAAATGGTGTGCCTTAAAGTTCGACTAGCAGTAGTAAGTAGAAGAAAAATACTCTTAAATCGCGTCAAATAATAATAAATTATCTAAAAGAAATAAGATATAAATAAAAATAATGATAACAAAAAAAACGGTTTCATCCCCCCTCCATACAAGAGGAGCTTGCGCTTTGCAGGCATAGCTTGGGTCTGTTGTGCCTATCCAACTCTAGCAACCTGATTTTGGTCTAAAAAAATAAGAATTTTAATAGATATCTCCCAATAATTTAATTTTGGTCTAGGTTTATTCAGATATATTCTTATTTTCTAGACCTAAAGGCAAGAAAAGAAATCTTCATATCTCCTTTTTTTTCATCTAAATTTGCTTTTATATACGAAAAAACAAAACAAAAACAAAACAGCCACGCGTTAGTTTTAATACATTTTCGGAACTTCCCGATTTGTATTTTTTGTTTTAAAATTTCCAAAACATTCGACAATCATATTTATTTTTTATGAACTCTTGAAAAAGAACTTTGATAAGAAGCTTCAATATACGAAAAACAAACCTTAATTTTAATCAATTTTAAAAATAGCTGTGAATCCCACTCTTTTACTATCCTTTTTCTTTAAAAAAAAATACAAAACATTGAATAATAGCCTATAATTTTGAAGTCTCATTTTGTTAAAAAAAATTTAATAAACTTACAATAACACAAAGTCACACTTGAACTAAGAGAAAAAAAAATTCAAGATGTTACAAAAATTGCCTTCCTAAAATATAATGTTATGGAGGATGAGTCATTTATTAATTCTTACGGCCCTATGCTAAGAAAAATGTGAAATGCACTTTTATCAGATTTAGTGTAGCTTCACAATTATTTATAAATTTATTATATGCAAAAGGCTAAAAAGTAAAATACATAAAATTTGTTTTTTTGCTCAAATGTTCACACTGACAGGGGAGTGTCCCACCCGTGGACATGATTCAAAACTTCAGGGTAAAAGAGCCACTATGGATGTAATAAAAAACTTCTTCACTTACTCGATTATTAATGATTGGAATAATTTGCCAAACGAGGGAGTGGACAGCAGCACTACAGATTCATTTAAAATGAGATTAGACAAACACTTAACAAATATTGGAATTGTTTAGCATAAGCTACAAAATAAAATAATATTACAAAAATATAACTCTTTCAGGTTTATGTAAGTGGTTTTCATATTCATTTCATTTAATTACTATTCAATGCAAATTTCCTTCAGGTACTGTCTTCTTACACCTGCAAGGTACTTTTCCCAAATTATTTCATGTACGGCTTTTGCCGGAGGGAGTGGAGGGTGGGGAGAGCCTAAAACTTTTCTATCCTTTACTTCTACTATTCTATGTGTAAGTGGCAGTAGATTTAAGGCCAGATCACCTTAGTCTGGGCCGTAAGGCCCGTGTGATCTGTGTATCTATGTAACTCTATGTAACTCTCTCTCTTTATGTCATAGTGTTTGTCTTTGAATTCTCATAACTTATTCTTCCTTTATTTATTTCTCTCTCGGTCTTTATGTATTTCTGTATCTAAAACTTCCTGTCTTTCTCTTTTTCCCAGTTCCATTACTACCCTCTCCCCGCGCGCCCACCGTCCCCTTTCTCTCTTGTCGTCGGGCACCAGATGAGATCGCTACGTTTTGGGGGTTTTTATCATCCTAAGTTTTATGTAATTCCAGTCCATAAAACCGCAAATATTTCAAACAGGATACATAATTCCGCCTATTTTTATCTCACTGAACTCCACCATTTTAAAGAAACCCTTTACACAAACTTACTATCAAAAATAGTTCATTTATCTCTACTTTTTGTAAATAACAACATAATAAATCCTATCTCTTCCTCTTTCTATGTCCCAGTCTCTTTCTCTGACCTTTACTCTATTTATCTATCTCTATCTTTCCGGGGAAATATGGATTTCCAGTCGTTCATTCAAGGAATTATCCGCTTTTGCGTAAAGATAAGAATTTCATACTCGAAGAATTTCTCCTGCAAAGAATTTTGTTTGGGGTTTTTTCTCCGTCGGGAATTTGAAGAATCCGGGAGAAATTGGCCACCAAAATGCAAGTTTTCGTGACGGGAGAGATGAATGCCACAAAAAAATTGGTTTACCACAGATCTGCGCTCATAACAGGGCTTTGAACACTTAGCTGAACTGATGACAGGGCTTTGAACACTTAGCTGAACTGATGACAGGGCTTTGAACACTTAGCTGAACTGATGACAGGGCTTTGAACACTTAGCTGAACTGATGACAGGGCTTTGAACACTTAGCTGAACTGATGACAGGGCTTTGAATACTTAGCTGAACTGATGACAGGGCTTTGAACACTTAGCTGAACTGATGACAGGGCTTTGAACACTTAGCTGAACTGATGACAGGGCTTTGAACACTTAGCTGAACTGATGACAGGGCTTTGAACACTTAGCTGAACTGATGACAGGGCTTTGAACACTTAGCTGAACTGATGACAGGGCTTTGAACACTTAGCTGAACTGATGACAGGGCCTTGAACACCGATCTTCAGTCATTTAAGAGGCCTTTTATATTTCTCCCTCGGGGACCGTGAAGACGAGCCGAATCGAGGCACCATCCCGCTAGTAACCGCCCCAATGTTGCTTAGCGTTTCCAATTGACTAAGCCGTAACCCCACAGACGAATGAATCTGCTCCCATGTCTACATGGTTATTTACACGCCTGTTTATGTGGACTTTTAAATAACTTCTAACTTCCCGAATTTATGACCGATTTAGATTAAACTCGGTCCTTTTAAAGAGGTTAATAAAGTGGGGGTTTTAATAAAGTGCAGAAACACTTGATATGAAAAGACATACAAATTTTATCGGTCAAAAATTAGTGATGTATTCCTGCCCTCCGCGATTGGCGCTCTCACTCGACGAGTGAATAAGGCGTTGAATTTCTAGCGTCTAGGTATCGGGTTAGATTGCTGACGAGAGCGGACATAAAAGATTTCCGCGCTTGCAGGGGTCAGCTGCAAATGAGGCGGTGCGTCGTGTCTGGCCATACGCGCACACTCATCCTGTCACGTACGCCACAACACACACACAACCTATAAAACCACATAATAGACACCAACCAAATCCCTCATTTTTCCGGGAACATTTTAAAGGGGGTTCTCATATCTTCTGGCCGCTAATTGAAACCAGTAGTATTTACTTGGACCAGGATGGGTTCCAGTTCGCCTGAAGGTGCAGGGGCAGGGGATAAACAGTACTACTGTAATGTCTACAAATTCCCATTTAACGATGAATGGCCCTTGGTGCCCACACATTTGGACGCGATTGTCGCTCTGATTTTTATGTAAATTCTATTATCCGGTAGGAGGAGCTCGTCCACACTTGAAATGGAATGTTTGGCACAACTTCTCAAATGGACGAATATTTGACTGAGTACAATAAAAGGAAACATTTGGCATTATTTCTATAGTGACTATAACAAAAAGAAACGCATGGCATATTTTCAGGCTTCCTGAGTAATAAGAATAAACATTTAAGACCCCTTTTATGGTGACTATAATGGAAGAAAACATTTTGGCATCCTTTTATGTTGACTATAATGGAAGAAAACATTTCGGCATCCTCGTATGGTGACTACAATGGAAGAAAACACTTTGGCATCCTTTTATGGTGACTACAATAGAAGAAAACATTTTGGCATCCTCTTATAATGACTATAATGTAAGAAAACATTTTGGCATCCTTTTATGGTGACTATAATCGAATAAAACACTTTGGCATCCTTTTATGGTGACTATAATGGAAGAAAACACTTTGGCATCCTTTTATGGTGACTACAATGGAACAAAACATTTTGGCATCCTCTTATGGTGACTGAATAATATGATAAACCGAAAACATTTGGCACCATTTTATGTAACTAAATAATAAAAAGAGGCAGTTGACATCTGTTTCTGATGACTGTGTAATAAAAGGAAACATTTAACATCTTTAGTGTATGATAAAAGAAAAATTTGGCCTCGTTTTCATGATGGAAGGAAACATTTGACATTTTTTTATGATCACTATAATAAAAGGAAAATTTTAGCATCTTTGTGTGGTGACTATGATTAAAAGGAATATTTGGCGTCTTTCTATGGTAACAAAATAATAAAAGGAAAGATTTACCATATATGTGGTAACTATAATAAAAGGAAAGATTTGCCATATATGTGGTAACTATAATAAAAGGAAATATTTGCCATATATGTGCTAACTATAATAAAATGAAAGATTCGCCATATATGTGGTAACTATAATAAAAGGAAATATTTGCCATATATGTGCTAACTATAATAAAAGGAAATATTTGCCATATATGTGGTAACTATAATAAAAGGAAATATTTGCCATATATGTGCTAACTATAATAAAAGGAAATATTTGCCATATATGTGGTAACTATAATATAAGGAAATATTTGCCATATATGTGGTAACTATAATAAAAATACAGATTTGCCATATATGTGGCAACTATAATAAAAAGACAGATTTGCCATATATGTGGTAACTATAATAAAATGAAAGATTCGCCATATATGTGGTAACTATAATAAAAGGAAATATTTGCCATATATGTGGTAACTATAATAAAAGGAAATATTTGCCATATATGTGCTAACTATAATAAAAGGAAATATTTGCCATATATGTGGTAACTATAATATAAGGAAATATTTGCCATATATGTGGTAACTATAATAAAAATACAGATTTGCCATATATGTGGCAACTATAATAAAAGGAAATATTTGCCATATATGTGCTAACTATAATAAAATGAAAGATTCGCCATATATGTGGTAACTATAATAAAAGGAAACATTTGACATTTATATTGTGACTAGATTTGAGACTGGATTTTGGACTACTCAGAGCAATCCTACGTTGCTGTTAATTCTGAGGAAAATACTCGAATTTCTCTAATAAGAAAGGGATAGAGCAAAAGAGGCCGAAAGAAGATGCAAAGAATAAAACTGAAAATTAGGGAAAAGTTTTAAGAATTAAACGCAATGTGTAGTTGGAAAGGCTGGTGTGTATCCTTCTAAACCTCGTAGGAATTACTTACAAATTTACATACTAGAAACTCCTATTCCAAGGAAACTATAATATTTTTCCCGAAAAATGTCTTAACTTCGAACTTAGAATATTTAAAACAACAATACGAACTTATCGCCTCCAAAATTTAGAATTTATGAAGTTTTCAAACCTAATCTTTCCTCTTCTAAGTATTTTTCGTTACTCATTTCTCCTTTAATTAACTAGAGCGAAGCGAGCAATTTTATGAAAATCTCTTTTTGTGTTCATCTTCTGTCCTCAACGAGTCGCTGGCTCAATGTAGCTAGCTAAAACCAATGCTACCAAAAGTAATTGAGGTCACTGAGTTCAAATATTATATAAGTTCACCACCGAGTCACGCCACCTAGTGGCTAAAAGGTGCTAAATCGGACATTTTCGCCACAGGTCGACTAGATTATACCCCTCTAATTCATTAAAGATTTCATTTTATGTCAGTTTTCGCCATTTTCCTACCGAGTAAACCCACGATTGCCAAACTACCCACTTTACTTTTATATCTTAAATTACAAAGTGTAGGAAACTAAAGTTTTCCTACAGCTTCCGAGTCAGATACAAAGCTTCAAAATACTTACTTGAAAAGGACGATTTTTGATCCTTTGAATTTTCCTCTCGCATTTTTCGCAAGTAAATACTAATAAAATTTGATTCCTCATTGTCATTAGCCAAGTTATCCAGATGCAGCGGCATCGCGTTCTGTAAAAACAAGGACATTTCATTAGTAAAGAATAAGGTCTGCTTCTTTAATTCCTCTTTTAGCTATCTGTAAATGTATATTAGCGACTCTTTACATCGAATATAAAAATAAAGAGATTATTACCTTATTGCTACTGATTTGGCCTTTTTACTAAGGAAGAACATGTGAAAAAGGATAGGGAATATTCTCCTAATACTCTTTAATAGCTTTACTTATCTAGATTAATGACTTCTACCTGATTTTTCTATTATTCACTGGATATTTATTTAGGTCACATTCATAATAATGGGAAAGTAGCTCCAAAATGTTTTACAGAACTAATCTATCCGAAACGATTTTATAAATGATTCTGGCCTTAATATCTGCAATTCAAGCTTATCTGGGATAACCACAATAATAGAGCTATCCAATCTGGTTGATAAATAAAATAAACGAATAAACATATCATCACCAAACAACACTACGTTAGTTCATCCAAATCTAGACTAAACTGAACTTACTTCATTAACTTCTGAACACTAATTTCCAATAAAAACAGAACATTCAGTCAAATTACCCTCACAAATTCCAAGATTCCTTCTGAGCTATTTTTAATACTGGTGTAACCAGTCCTCTGTGGAAAGAGATACCGAAGCCATGGAAACATCACAGCTGGACTGCCAACGATCTGAACAGAGGAAAATTAATAGATTAATTGACGATAAATCTGCTTTAACCTGTCTACTGATTACTTGCGTTCTACATAGTTTTAGTAAGATATCTACCAATGCTTTTATAAGCAATTTTCATGGGAATCCCTTAACTATTTAGGGAATAACTCTGTTTCGCCATTAATAGCGGAATCTTCGCCTAGAAAATGCTTAAATAAAAAGATTCTACCTTTATTAGACACCATACTTAAAAATGTATTGTAACATTTTTTGTATTCTAAAAATAAGTAAGTAAAATCAAGAAGAAGGTTTTAGTTATAGTTGATTATTCCAAAAATAAATTTAGTACCGTTTATTATTTTAACACTAATATTTTATATAATTGTATAGTCACCAGCTGGCCTTATATTTCATACGGAGGATGGTAGATCTCATAATTTAATTAATTAGTAGTCCATCGATTTCAACGATGAGATCTGTCTGCACATCTCATCTGTTATGGATTCGCAGGTGGCTGTGGAGTCCAAGTTTGGAACGGCATGGTCGTTGACAGTGGGGGCAGGGCAACTGTCCATGCTCTGCAGCCTTCCTTCTCTCTCGGGCCCCAGTGAAATATGCACGCCACTCCTCTTCAAAGCGGTGATGAGCCTTCTTTGTCAGAGCATGCCAGCAGGTTCTGTTCTGTGCACATTCCTCCAGTTGTTTTGCAGCGATTCCGGTGAGGGCTGTGTTCGCCTTCACACAGTCCTTGAAACGCTTGCGAGGCCTCCCCTGGTTTCGCTTTCCTTAGGAGAGCTCCCCGTACAGCAGCTGCTTCCTGTCCATCGAAGCTGGCTCTTCAGGGTCATGGCTTCAACACTTGTGGTCTCCGCCCTTTCGAGGACCTCCAGGTTTGTAATACGGTCCTGTCATAAGATGCCGATTATCGACCTTAGGCTGCGCATGTGGAACTGTTCCAGCGTTCTCAAGTGTCGTCTGTACAGAGTCCACGTCTTACATCCATAGAGGAGACTGGTGAACTGGTGAACACGATGGCCTTATATACTTTGAGCTTTGTGGATTGCCTGATATTGTATTGGCTCAGGGACTCGCGTTCTCAGACGACCAAGAGCTTGGCTCGCATTGCAGGTCCTGGCGTTGATCTCTTTATCTTGGGTTCATTCGTTGGAGATGACGCTAACGAGATATTTGAAGTCCTCCGTTGTATTAAGCTCAGTTCCCTCGATGGATATTGATGATGAGCTGGCAGTGGGAGCAGGAGCCGGCTGGAGTAGAACCTCCGTCTTACCCAGGCTGATGATCAGACCAAACAGATTGGAGGCTTCAGTGAACTTGCCGACGATGAGCTGAAGGTCAGACTTCTTGTGACCCATGAAGGCACAGTCGTCAGCAAAAAGTGCCTCAAAGATGATTTTCTCAATCGTTTTGGTCTTGGCATTCAGACGGCGGAGGTCAAGGAGAGATCCTTCCAGCCTGTACTCCAAGTACACACCGCGTCCCAGGTCTCTGACAGCGTAACTAAGTACGCAGTAGAAGAAGAGGTTGAAGAATGCAGGAGCTAACACACATTCTTGTTTTACGCCATTGGTGATGCTGAAAGGCTCAGATGCTTCTCCACCAGAAAGTACCAGTCGTACGTTCATGTCATCGTGGAACAGGCGGATGAGGTTCACAAATCTCTTTAGACATCCAAACTTTGTCAGGATCACCCAGAGACCCTCCCTGTTGACAGCATCAAACGCTTTAGTGAGGTCAATGAAAACGACGTAGAGGTCCATGTACTACTAGATGTATTTCTCTTGGACCTGACAGACAGTTAAAATCATGTCGATGGTGCTTCGACCTGGGCGGAATCCACACTGTGCCTCTGTATGATTTTTTTCCGATAGATTAGTGATCAGGCGGTTGAGAATGACCAGAGCTAAGACTTCCCAGCGACTGGTCTTGGCTCGGGTTATTCTCACTCCACCCTTGTTTTGTCTTTTCACCAAGAATGTATATGTGGGAGTCATTACAAGACTGTAATTGAGTTAAATGAGTTCAAAGATGCTCATAGAGAAACAAGTGCTTATTAACCTAAGCAAAGCTGCTCATAAAGCAACTCGTGTTCATTAACCAAAGCAAAAATGCTCATAGAAATACATTTTTGGGTGTCCCCCAAAATGTACTCACTCTTTGACTGATCATTACTCATATATTTTGTTTTGATTTAAGTGTTTATTGACATAGATACAAGTTTAATGAGTTAAATTAAAGAAAATATCATTAAACTTAAAAAAAAATTAAATGCCTAATGAAATTAAAAGACAATGTCTCGCAATTCCAAATGAAATGTTCCCCAATGAGGTCGATTCCATTGGTCCACGTAATCAGCTGTGTTTGGAAAATGGTGGAAACCAGTTTGAACATTTGCCAACACGCAGGAATGAGTAGACTAGACTCGGCGGAGAACATTAAAGTTTTCTTTTATGCCATTTAATTTTCTTAAATTTAATGTTATTTTCTTTTATTTAATTCATTAGTCTTGTTTCTATGTTAATATACACTTAAATCAAAACAAAATATATGAGTAATGATGAGGTCTGTGTTGTTTACTTACCTGCTGGGAGAGCGGAAGGGGAGACTTAGGAATAGTGAGGGAATTTTTAAGGGGAAGAGGTCATTTTTCGTAGAAGAGAAACCCGAATAATTTTACGTAAAGAATTAACAGATAATAAATTATGGCTGAGTCACCATTTGGCATACCTATAAAATATCTGGTATCCATGAATGAATATTATTATTATCATTTCTCTCCCCCTCAACTTTCCTGGCGCACTATTTGCTCTATCTTCTCGTCCGACCAGTGTTCATCCCTAGGACCAAGGCCCAAGTGCTCACAATCACTGCACACCTATCACCCATTTGCTTCTATTCTATTCGATTCTCTAGAGAGAAAATGGGAAATGGTCACTAAATATGACTTATCTAATAGGAGAATCTATATAGTCATATTTTATTTTTCCCCTCTCAAATGATAGTGGAGTTGAAGCCGGCAGCCAAGAGATGGCGTTTTGTTGCAATGACGTCATAATGATCGCCCGCCTTAGATTAAATTATCGAGAAACCAAGAAAATGATGTACAAAAAAGGAGAATAAATAAAGATCCACTTGCATTCATTAGGCATTTGCTATATACATTTGTTAGACATGTGTTAATGGGTGACTTTTATAGGCCTACCAAGATAATATGTTTCACCCCAAATTAAAGGTTCCAAATTCTTCTGAGGTTATAATTCGTTCAGATGACCCTGCAGTGAGCATAATAAAGGAAAGCTAACTGAGGAACCGGAAATTTAAGTAAATCAATCCATTTAGTCAATTAAAGTTATAAACAATTACCCTTACTAAACCGATAGGTCAAAAATAAAATGTTTTCAAATATACATTTAAAAATACTACAATTCCTAACGTACAGCGCTTTGGAATTATGTGGCGGCGAGAAGGTTCAGGGACTCCGCAGTTTTATCAGCAACTAAATTTCCAAATTGAGTAAATAAATCCTGTCACAAGTGGAGAACTTAATTCCAGGAACTCATCTCCAAAATATTATTAGATTCCTGAACTCGAAGTCCTGAATTCAAGTGTTCCAAACCAATTCCAAATATGCCAATTGGAGAACCACCTAAAATTTAGATTTTGATGGGGATTGAAATTGGACGAAATAGCGAGGCCTCGAGGCTACACTTCTTTGGCGTTTTTGCTTCTGTAGCTTGACGGATCGGTCGAGCCCATCTGTGGAGAGAGATAGGAGAAGAAAGAGGGAGAGAGCGTCGGTGCCAACAGATCAATAACAAAGAAATAAAAGGATTATATTAGTCAGGAAAATGGATGGTAGTAATAGTAGTACACTGAATTACGTATTTCTGAGTTCCTAACTCCATTGATAGGAATATTTTATCTAGGACAAGACTTAAAGATTCCTTTAAGCTCTTCTTATTGGATTTTTTTTTAGGACTTGTGACTTGCGCTTCTAACAGGCCATTGGTCTTCTTGGGAAACCACAACTAATCTTTAAAATACGTCTATTCAATGGATCTCGCGCCTCAAGTAGTATCCTCCTCATATTACTCGGAATACGTCCCTTTCACCCAGAACTACTTTCACTACCACTTTTATAAAAAGACTTGAGTCAAAATTTACATGTAAATAAATAAAAATAAAAACACCCAAAGTGCGGTGTTAGGTTTTTATTTTCCTAATTTACACGTAAAACTTTTCTCGATTAGTTCATAGATGGCTGACCTTTGCTGCGGCATTTTAGAGATGGCTTATCTTTGCTGCGGCATTTTAGAGATGGCTTATCTTTGCTGCGGCATTTTAGAGATGGCTTATCTTTGCTGCGGCATTTTAGACATGGCTTATCTTTGCTAAGGCACTTTAGAGATGGCTTATCTTTGCTGCGTCATTTTAGAGATGGCTTATCTTTGCTAAGGCATTTTAGAGATGAATTATCTTTGCTGAGGCATTTTAGATATGGCTTATTTTTGCTGAAGCATTTTAGAGATGGCTTATCTTTGCCGAGGCATTTTACAGATTGCTAGTCTTTGCTGAGGCATTTTACAGATGGATTATCTTTGCTGAAGCATTTTAGAAATGGCTAATCTTTGCTGAGGCATTCTAGAGATAGATTATCTTTGCTGAAGCATTTCAGAGATTTAAAGCATTTTAGAAATGGCTAATCTTTGCTGAGGCATTCTAGAGATAGATTATCTTTGCTGAAGCATTTTAGATATGTAAAGCATTTTAGAAATGGCTAATCTTTGCTGAGGCATTCTAGAGATAGATTATCTTGGCTGAAGCATTTTAGAGATGCTTATCCTTGTTGATGCATTTTAGAGATGGTTTATCTTTACTAATCTAACCTAATTTTTAAAAAGTCCAATTAAGTACATATAATTAACAATATGAGCTCCATAAAACACAAATTATCTTTAGGACACAACTGATCTCATTTAACTATTAGTACAGATAAACCATCTATAAAATGATGTAGTAAAAAAGAGCCATCTTATCTTATTCATTTTAAGATGGCTTATCTTTCTTCGATCCAAAAGAAATTATTATTATTATTGCTCGCTTTGTACATCCCGTGTCCACCTTTTAAATATCTTTTGGGCGTTGAAATAGTCTTTGTATTATAACTTTTGAGAGAATAAACACGAGACTTTGGTTGTTTACTTCATTTGCTTCTACCGTTTGGTCAAAAGTTATTGACATTAACAGATAAACTAAAACAGGGTGAAAATCAATGTTAAAGAGGGCTGTTAGCACATGCCATCACAGTTACAACGTATACCTGATAGAGCCTCCACATTCTTCAGGAAAAAAGTAACAAGGATCGCACATTGTTTGTGAAATGACGATACGTTGGGAGTAATTGGTCAAAAGATAGTGGCATCAACAGAGAAACTAAAGGATTGGGATGACAGGTAGGAAAAAGTCTATATACGCGGGGATCCTTAGAAAGAAATGTGCAAAGAAGGGAAAAATAGGAGAAAGGTTCCATGTTCTGGCAAACTCTTTCACTTTTATTTTCAATTTGGTAGATTTTTTATATTTTTAGCATTCCCTGTGTTTTCTTGGGGTGGGTTGTCCTTGAACACTTGTATATATAATTCAAAGGTACAAATTCACTCTTAGTTTATATATACAAAGAAGAAGGTTTAGTGGAGGAGTTCACGCTATGGCGGAGGAAGATAAAGGAGTAATAATGTGTTGACCTCTTGACCTTGTGCTTGAAGATTCATATATACGGGATAAATGATCTTTATAGAAGTGAAAGTACATAAATTTGACATGTGATTCGTAGTTTTACAGAGATTACCAAGATACAGGCGTGCAAGGGCCAACTGACCCACTCTCGAAGCAGCCATAAAAGTTACCAAAGATTTATAAAGTGGGACTATTACGTCACGAGATTTATAATATACAAGTAGTGAACAAATTCATTGATGTGTATCTGCCTATCGGGTGTAGTAATTTTAACTAGTGTCGTTTCTGCAAGTTTAAGATGTTCATCTTCTGCCTTAGTATGCTGCGAGATGTTCCTTATTTTATTTCTGTGATCAACGTCGCGAATTTTGCTCGATTTGGATCAGTTGATATGTCAGGCGGCTCGGATTTTCACGGTTTTCTGAATTTTGAGGCAAGTTTTGATTTTTTTATGATAACATCGAACTACGTATGTATCAATGGGTTTTGCAATAGTTTTTTGGACAAGTATTGGAAATTCGTTATTTAGATTTTTTCGGTTATTCCTAAACTCTATCGAATAGAGGTCAGGGTTGAATAGCTTCTGTAGGTTCGAAGAAGGAAGGTTTTATCAGTGAGAGTTTTTTTTTCTGAACAGTATGAGTTATACCTCCAATAGTCTCTTTTTTAATTTTTTTATGGAGATCTAAGTTTGAATTTGTAGTCTTTTCTTATATCGAAGTAAATGAGAAAACACTTCTAAACTGGCTGCCATTATGACCAAACATTTCTAAATGAGCTACAGAAAAGAGAAAAAACTATTTACATTAAATATTTTCTGAAGAAAGGTATGGTGTCAACTTTCTTGATGATATTCTCGAAATAGCAGCTTATAAGGGTTATTTTGAGAAAATTAAGAGAATAACCTTATTCTTATATTTACAGTAAATATTTGGTGAAGAAAGTTACGGTGATATGGGATTACAGGGAGAAGCTTGGGTAGAAATCACACTCGAATAAATAAATGCAAAGGTCAGAATCAAAGTCAGGTAGGAATTACACAGAAGTGACACAGAAAACTCATATCCCTGAGCTGTTCTTAGGTCAATTTTAGCGGTGATTGATGGAGACGGAGAATTGTGCGGGCAAATTGGAGGTGATTGGTGAAGACGGAGAATTGTTCGTGGAAATTAGAAGTGATTGATGAAGACGGAGAATTTTTCGTGTAAATTGGGGTAATTGATGAAGATGGAGAATTGTTCTCGGAAATTGGAGATGATTAATGAAGATGGATAATTGTTCGTGGAAATTGGAGGTGAGTGAAGCAGACTGAGAATTGTTCGTGGAAATTGGAGGTGATTGATGAAGATGGAGAATTTTGCGGGGAAATTGGAGGTGATTGATGAATATGGAGAATTGTTCGGGGAAATTGGAGGTGATTGATGAAGATGGAGAATTGTTCGTGGAAATTGGAGGTGATTGATGAAGATAGAGAATTGTTCGGGGAAATTGGAGGTGATTGATGAAGATTGAGAATTGTGCGGGGAAATTGGAGGTGATTGATGAAGATGGAGAATTGTTCGGGGAAATTGGAGGTAATTGATGAAGACGGAGAACTGTTCGAGGAAATTGAAGGTGATTGATGAAGACTAAAATTTTTTCGTGGAAATTAGAGGTGATTGATGAAGAAGGAGAATTGTTCAAGTAAATTGGAGGTAATTGATGAAGACGGAGAACTGTTCGTGAAAATTGGAGGTGATTGATGAAGATGGAGAATTTTTCGTGGAAATCGAAGGTGATTGATGAAGATGGGGAATTGTTCGGATAAATTGGAGGTGATTGATGAAGATTAAGAATTGTGCGGGGAAATTGGAGGTGATTGATGAAGATGGAGAATTGTTCGGGGAAATTGGAGGTGATTGATGAAGATAGAGAACTGTCAGGGGAAATTGGAGGTGATTGATGAAGACGGACAACTGTTCGGGGAAATTGAAGGTGATTGATGAAGACGGAGAATTGTTCGTGGAAATTAGAAGTGATTGATGAAGAAGAAGAATTGCTCGGGGAAATTGGAGGTAATTGATAATGATGGAGAATTGTTTGGGGGAAGTGGAGGTGATTGATGAAGATGGAGAATTAATTGTTCGTGGAAATTGAAGGTGAGTGATCAAGATGGAGAAATGCTCGGAGTATTTGCGGGTGATTGATGAAGATGGAGAAATGTTTTTAGTATTTGAATTGCGTTACTGTGGCGTCTACAAATCTCGCATAGAGTTTTAAGTTAAAATGGTTATTTTCTGGGAGTGATTCCGACTCTGCCATATTTACGTAAGCCTTCGAGTGTAGGTCCCAGCGGCGTTCCCATGGCCCCCCATCAGTTTGGTGGTATGTTTTGCCCTTTATTAAAATTGAAAGGGGTCCTCGATGAGCACTGAGCAGTTCTTTGTTAACTTTTTTAGTCAGTTCTGGTGGCTTTGGTTCTTTGATGCTACAATCATCAAACGAAAAAAAACGGAAATGTGAATAACCTTTTTCTATGGGTATTTGTATGCGTAGATCACTATTATAACATCTGTATCTTTCTGCCACCCTCTCTTTGCTCGTAAATTACCAACTTACGTAAGTTAAATACACTGATGGTTCTGTAGATATTGAATGCAAACAGGATTGGGCCGAATTTGACAACTAAAGGTTATTAACGAATTTTGATATTTTAATGCTTTGTTCCTCAGGTATTTGTCAACCTAAGCTATGAAATTTATGAAAGTATATTCAGTATTTTTTTAGTTATGTGTCCAAATCTGTGGTAACTTACATAATGCTTGACAATTTTCTAACTTACTATAAATGCTCCCTATTTTTACTTTTTATTTAATATTTGTTGCTGTTACTATTTATATTATTTTTCACACGTGTTTTTTTCTTCACAGGAGACAGAGCTAAAATGCCTAGAGAAAGCAAAAATTTCCTAGACAGTTTCTGTTATATATGTGGATCATTTACATTAAGATAATACAAGAGACAGTTGACTAAACATGTCGAGAAGCATTATGAGCTGTACTTTGGATGTAAAGTGGTTGACCAGGACAAACACTGGGCACCTCACATATGCTGTGTCAGTTGTACAAGTTCCCTTTCTGCCTGAGTAAAAGGCAAAGGGCCTGGCCGCAAGTTTGGTGTACCAATGGTTAAGGAGCTTTTATTTTTCGAGATGTGAATATGAGTGAAAAATATGATTTTACTCGTCTACGCATCGCAAGAGTCGAGATGCGAGTACAACAAGACAACTCTCCCATGTTATTGAAATAGGTAAGCTTGGAGGGAGCCAAAGGATCATTCAACAGATTGCTACTTCTGCTTAACAGATATTGAAGGTGGGTATTCAATGTGTTTTCTTTCCTGGTCTTTAATATACCTTCAAGAGATGTATCAATTAAAAAGATCGAAATACATCCTATGTTGTACTTCCACTATTTCTTCAACTGATCACAACCAGTAATATCCATTTTTAGTCTGATTTTATTTTATTTCACTGCAGATTGCAACAGAAAATGCAAGAAATCTATCAATGTATCCAGATCTTCAGGCTGCTATTTGCTCAGTTCGAAATTCAAGTGCTTTTCCTGTACCACAACCACCCTCTGAACTACCAAGTGATGACAAAAGCAACTCAGAGGATTCAGAATCTCAAGATACATCATGTGTGGCACAGCTTGAATCTGACAAGCAAACATACCTCATCACCCAACTGGAACTCAATGATCTAGTTTGTGATCTAACACTTACTAAGCAACAGAGAGAACTCTTGGCCTCACGTCTGCAATAATGGAACATGTTGGATGAACAAGCTCGAATTTCAGTATTAAGGAAGCTTTCTGAAGATCTACAGCAATTATTCACTTTTGAAAACAACCTGACTTATTTTAATGATATCAGGGGCCTATTCAATGCCCTTGAACGGATCTATGAACCAAATTAGTGGAGGATATTCATAGAGGCATCCCTTTACAGCATAAAAATGGTTCTGTTGCACATCGGGAACACCATGCCTTCAGTTCTATTTGCTCACTCAGTCATTTTAAGGGAGACATATGAGAACCTTGCTAATTCTAGACCACATAAGTTACAAGGAACATGAGTGGCTAATTTATGCTGACTTGAAAGTAGTAGCTCTACTTAATGGGCTACAAACTGGATACACCAAGTTTATGTGCTTCCTTTGCAAGTAGGACAGTAGGGCAAGATCAGAACATTATGCACGCTCAGAATCGCGACCTCGGGAAACTTTGACACCTAGATCGCATAATGTAATTTATGAGCCACTAGTTAAGAAGGAGAAATCATTTTGCCACCACTGCATATAAAACTAGGCATAATAAAGCAATTTACCAACACAATGCAACATACTAATCTATGTTTCTAGTACCTCAAAGCGATCTTCCCTCAAATAAGTGATGATAAGATTAAAGACGGCATATTTGTTGTCCCTCAGATTCGTCAACTTATAGCTGATGAGGACTTCAAGGCAACAATAGATGAAACTGAGCTGGTGGCCTGGCATTAATTCAAAGACGTATGCAAAGGACTTCTTGGAAAGTACCAACGAGCCCAAGAAGAGCGTATAGTGGAGAGCCTAATTAAGTCCTATCAAGATCTCGGATGCAATATGTCACTGAAGATACACTTTCTTCATTCTCTTCTGTCCTTCTTCTCAGAGAATGCAGGAGAGAGGTTCCATCAAAATATAGCGTCAATGGAAAACAGGTATAAGGAAAAATGGAGCCCTGCTCTGCTGGCTGACTTCTGCTGGAACCTGAAGTGTGACACACCTTAGACATCTTGCAAACAAGGAAGTAAATAATAAAATGTCGGTTAATACATTATATAATACTAACAAACATGCTGATTCATTATATAGTCATGAAATAATTACAATGAACACATTTAATTTGAATTTGGGAGCGAAATTCATTTATGGTATCGTGGAAATCGGTATCAATCCCATAATTATTAAATCGGCAATTTACAAGAAAATGTTACGTGATGGAATTTTTTTTTTAGTAAATCGAATTCAACACATTAGAAGACTTCATAATAAAATGCAAATGCGATCTAAGTTTTTTCTTAAGACTGAAATTCGTTGACAGTGTTATTGATTGCTTCTGTTGTCATGTCAACCAATTCATATTAACATTTGAGTGGTTGAGATGTCTCGGAGAGATAATTGCGGCTCTCCAAATCACACGACAAAGTAAAAAAAATCATTTGTAATTCTCTGATTCACAATAGTTTTGAATACAGATTAATTTTAAGGTTTATTATCATTATTATTTTGTATGGGGTTTGACACCAATCTTCACACGTTGTGAGTGTTTTTTTTTTTATTCTTCTATGGGGACCTAGATATTAACGGGGGATCCGAACCATGGGTGTCTGCAGCGTATAAGAATGTCATAATTCGACCTGACTCTGGTTTCTATCCTGTGATTGACTATACATGATATGGTTTGACTTCGCTCAAATCTTAAACGATGTTTCCACTTGACTATTATTATTATTATTATTATTATTATTATTATTATTATTATTATTATTATTATTATTATTATTATTATTATTATTATTATTATTATTATTATTATTATTATTATTATCATAATTATTATTATTATTATTATTATTATTATTATTATTATTATTATTATTATTATCATCATAATTATTATTATTATTATTATCCTCTGAGAGAAGATATATAAATATATTCACTTTGTCCTCAATATAATCCTTAATGATGCTCTTAATTTCCATAGACCGTCCTGCTCAGGGATATGGTTCTGATTTGGGGTATTTATGTATGGACGTAGATATTAAGGGAGAATGAAATCGGCCATTTTTAAAGATGAAAGATTGTGGTATAACAAAATCGTTTAAACAATAATTAATTTATTGCAAACTTTAAAAAAATCACCTACGTCCGGCCAATTCAACCATGCAGCTATTTTTAGTAATACATTACCATATTTAAGAATCCCATCAATATCGTGCATACTGATTGGTCATCGTTGGTCACGTGACTGTATTCAGAGAAATAGTTGTAAGTAACAAATCATTTTCGCAAAATCTTTTTTCATGTGAGCCTTCGAAAAAAAATTCTGGAAGCCATTCTCGCGCGAATACCCATCTCTTTCATCAAGACCAGCAATTCTACCGCATGCCCTTGTTTATTCGCGACCCAGGCGCTCCACCGATCGGGTGGGGGTTGGCAAAGATAACAATTCAAATTTGGTGATAATCAAATCCTGAAGTTCAGCGATGGTGAGATCGCAAGTGAGGATAGACTCGTAAATCGTGAGTGAATCCCAATCGATGAGTTAAGCGATCGTGTTCGCATTGAAGTTGAGGGAAGAAGGGACGAATTTTCTTACCAACTTGTCAACAACATCACGTCCTTGGCGAAGGTCCATGATCTTGTGAACGGCGAAGGCGCGGAGATTTGGATCATCGTCGCAGAGAAGAGAGACGAATAGGTTTTCTGGGTGACCGTTCCATGATTTGATGTCTCGCGTTGATTAAGAAAGAAGGCGGAGACATTTGAATTGGAAAAAAAATGTGAGTGGTGGCGTCAGAAGTGGATGATCGAGTTTTGTTCACAAATTAGTAAGAAATGTAATTGGTGACAACGTAGAAGATGAGAGAGTGCAGGGTCTTCTTAACTTTAGCTTTCAAATGATGTTTGGAGAGGTAAGTTGCACCAAGCCGACATGCTTAAGTGAACCAACTCGAGTGAGAAATGGGTTATGGCTTCTAAGTTTTCAGTTGCGGATTTGGCAACGAGGAAAAGGTACTCCTGATCAGAGGACAAATCCGACAATACTTCATTTGTTACCGGAATTTTGGTCCATCTGTGATCGGAAAGAACTCTTCATCTCATTCTAACTCATCTACTCTTGACAAAGATTTCCCTCTTGGTCCCTTGAAGGAATTATTACCTGTGGTAGATCCGTCGACGGTTTGGAATTGATGACGAAGGCCGAGTTCATTTATATGGAGGTCACAAATTGACTAATGAAATTTTTCACCTCGTCGATCCTCAATATTTTTCAAGATGTCGTCATTTTCTCTCAGACAAATACATGTAATTTACTGTCACTCACCTCAAGAAGAGAAATATAGGCTAAATTATCTCGTTGTATTGGGAAAGCTGAGAGTGGCAACGGCTTAGAGCCTTAGACGATCCGATGAGATTATTTGAGCCACTTCGAGAATTAGCGTGTTTGCTTGCTTTACACATTTTTTACAATATATACAATTAATTTCGAATGATGAATTAAATTTAGATATGTCAGTCGTTACAGTCTTCACATTTTTTTTTTATTTATGGAGTAAGGGATAAAATGTGTGGTAGGTTTCATAGGGTTGAAATAGGTTTGTGGGTATACCCCAACAAAGGCAACACACAGTCGAGAAAACATCGTTAGTCCCAAACGGAAGAAACTGTGCAAGAGAAAACATACGACCAATTTACACTTAAAAACATTACAAAGAACATACTACAAAATCAAGACCATAAAACCTGATATGGAAACTAAAACAAAAGAGGCGAAATCCCCACATTAAGATCGGCAAATTGTTACAAACGTAAAGAAATAAACAAAAGAGGCGAAGTGCCCAAAACTAAAAAAAATGAAGGCAAACAAAAAAACAAGAGAAACGTAATTAAAAGAGGCGAAATGCCTCAAACTAAAAAACGAAGGAAAACAACAAAACAAGAAAAGGGTAAATAAAAGAGGCAAAGTGCACAAAACTAAAAAATAAAGGAAAACAACAAAGCAAGAAAAGCGTAAATAAAAGAAGAAAGTGCCCAGAACTAATAAAACGAAGGGAAACAACAAAGCAAGAAAAGAGGAAATATAAGAGGCGAAGTGCGCAAATAAAAAACGAACAAAAACAAAGATAAGAAAGAAAACAGAAAGTTTTGGCATGTGTCATAGATCTCACTACTGATTGGCTCGACTCGAATTTCGGGATTCCAACCCACCAATCAGAGTGCGAGTTTAAGATAACACGTGAATACGACATGATGCTTAAACGTAGCGAGAATCTATATGGGAGGATGGATGTTGTTGCCGGTGAAGGTTACCGGTTTGTGGGTGCGTGGTCGGTAATTATAAGGGCGTGTATGGAGGAGTCCTCGCTGTTATTACGCTCGACGGGTGACGAGGACTTTAGGCAGTGGGCTTACTTTACGCCTCTGTCGAATTGGTTCTGACTCCTTATAATTTCTCACGAGGGTTATGTGTTAGGCTGAGCTTACCAAAGGTGTCTAGGTAATGGGGGTAAGTAAAGGACTTTGAAAGGGCGCGGGAAAGAAAATATAATTTTATTTTTGAATTGGCCTACTAAAGGGGCAAGCGGAAACATCTCGAGTTCTTTGCCGTCAATGTGAATGAAGGCTTAGAGTCTAAAGGCAGCAGGACTTAGGCGATTAAACGGGATTATGTGACGATGCTAAGGGAATAAAATAAGTTAATGAATCTAAAATAATTACTGTTCTGAATAATAAGAGTGTATGTGTGTGTGTGTGTGTATGTGTGTGTCTCTCTCTCACTCTCTCTCTCTCTCTCTCTCTCTCTCTCTCTCTCTCTCTCTCTCTCTCTCTCTCTCTCTATATATATATATATATATATATATATATATATATATATATATATATATATATATATATATATATATATATATATATATATATATATATATATATATATATATAGTGTGTGTGTGTGTGTGTGTGTGCTTCGTCTCCAATGGGCGTGACCTTGACTTGTCCGTGGGCCACACCTAGTCATCTAGTTTGTTCGTTATTTCCACCCATTGAGCGGAGTTTCTGACAGCTCCGTGTACCTGTTGTTGCTACATATTTCCCATAGATTCAGTTTTATTATAGGGAATCGCTTGTTGCAAGTCTCTGTGAAATTTCTCTGTTCATATCGTATATTTGTTCAGCTGCTGATATATGTTTCCAACACGCGTATGTTTGTTTGCGTGTGATCCTCGTATTTGTCTCGGTGGTCATTTTTTATATATTTGTACGTTCCGCATGACTCTAACGACCGCTTGCCTCAGATTTATTTGTGTAGGGTGGCCCATAAGTCCCAGGACACTTCATGTACAACTGTTGTATAAATATGTTATTAACGGAAAACAAATGTATTTTTTTTAATAATTGTTGTATTAATTAATTATAAGTATTTTATTGAAGGAAAACAAATGTTAGGCCATTAGTCTCAGGACACTACAGTTACATAGTCATTATCTGCAAGTAATATGTACAAATATAAATAACTAAAGACACAATTAATCACCTTAGGACTAAATAAAATCATTTTTTGCCCTAATGTTGCCTAGGGCAGTATGTAACTTTAGTGTCCTGGGACTTATGAGCCAACATTTTTTTTTCTTTTAATAAAATATTAATAATTAATTAATACAACAATTGATGAAAAAATACATTAGTTTTCCGTTAATAACATATTTATACAAAAGTTGTACGTGGAGTATCCTGGGGCTTATGGGCAACCCTGTACAGTTTAACATATATATAGTTTCATTTCCTAATTCTCTTTATTTCTTTATTTATTAGACTTGGTTTATTATTTCCTTAATTTACACACATATCCACCGAGCGTCCATTTGTGGGGTTTCTCGCTTGGCCTATTAAATTCTCTAATTTGGTGTCAGAGACGTCAGAGACCTACCTACCTATTTTATAGAACGAACTCTACAAATCTTTATCTGATCCTAGCAATGCTATTTTTAATCGCCTCTGTTTATATTTACTTTCTATTTTCGATTTTTTCTCTCCTTACTTACGATAATACAATTGTCTCTTCTGATGGTTTTTGTTTACCACAACCCACAGTGTTGACTCCGAACCCTCTTAGTAGGTATATAATCTCACTATACGAATGAAGATGGTATGGTAAACCATAGCGAAACTAGTCTCGGGAATAAATATTGCTCTTGTATGCTAGGGGTTTATTCGTATTAGTATCATTATGATATTACTGTTTTACTGATATTATTGTTACTAATAAAGTAATAAAACTACATTTAAAAGGCCAATTGTTTCAGTTAAAGACTAATAATATATTTCTAAATAAGCTGCAAAGAAATCAGAATTTCTCTTAATTTTAATAAAAAATTGCTAACATTTAATAAAAATTTATCTAATTATTTGCGAAGAATAATATATTAAGGTTTAGTCTCAAATTTCTTAATTAACCGAAACTACGAAATTTTATACCAATATTCGGTTTCATCTTAAAAATGATTTTAATTGGAATACATTTAAAATCACAGAGCAATTTTTAGGCCTTTTTATTTACATCAAATACATTTTTGTAGGGATGGATTAAACTTGTGGAAATTTGAGAGTAGCAATTAACACACATACGGACGTGGATGCATTGATTCACTTTTACATACACAGGGTGCTTAAAATCTCGCCACTAACGGAACCAACAAAGGCATCGTACACCTTCTCCAGAAATGCCAGAAATATCTCGTGGTTTCCTATAAAATGTTCATCTAAGAACTAAATATCTGGGATTAATCGGAATAAGAATTGATTTCATTTCAGGCTTAACGATCAGCTAAAAGAGATCGCAGAATAGGGTAGAAATTTAGACCTTTTAAGGAGCAACACTACAAACTTGTTCGTGAAAAATTCAAATACCCCTCTGGCCCCAGCATTTAAGGTTGAAGAGAGGCCTTGTACAACCCTCCCTTTCAGCCATAATCTGTTATTATCATCTGGATACACGTAAACAAGTGTCAAAGTAAGCATTAAAGCCCTGCAACAAAGGCCACAGGTCCTGAAAAGCTCACATTTACATCTGTCATACTATTTTATTGCTATATATATATATATATATATATATATATATATATATACAGTATTTTATACGTTATCATCTTCTAACAGAAAAAATATTGGAATCTCGTAATATATTTAAGCAGTGCATTAAAGTGTTTACTTATATTAAAGGTATTTTATTTGAGGAAATCTTGATATTGGATGTTTGTTTCAAAGACCGCGATCTTTTCATTCTCTACATTAGTCAAGTTATCCAGGAAGGGGATATCAGCTGAAGCTATCAACCTTGCTTAAAACACAGACCGATCCCAATTTATATGGTTAGATGTTCAAGTCCCGCATAGAATATTATTCACAACTATAAAATACGGATAAAAATTGAAGTTAAAAATAACGTTTGGAATTAAATATGGTCTCCTAACCTTACCAGAATGATTAGGAAAGAGTTTAACACTGGTAGAAATATAAAGCGATTGATGAAAGGTGAATACATTGCGAAGAAAAATAAAATATGTTTTATAAAATATAATGACTCATAATCAATCTGCACCTCGTTCCCACCCCGGGAAACAACGCTTCACTTTCAAAATGAGGCCTTACATAAGCTCTTCCAAAGTCTATAAAATTTACCTAGGAATTATCAAAAGTCTTATTAAAGCTCAAAAAATTAAATACGCAAAAGCCACACGCCTCCTGCACGAACGTTAGACACGCGGGGTTTTTATCTTACAATCGAAAGCAGCGCAGTTATAAGTGCTTCCCTCCATGGGCGTCAATGTGTGAATTAAGTTCGAATTAAATGTTGCCAATGTCTAAAATTTATGGTTTCTAGGCACATCAGTAGAAGGGAAGGCGGACTTATTTTAAATTCAATATTAACCCCATCAATGCGTAGTATCTAAAAAATATGTACTTTCCCCGTCAAAATGCAACCCTATATGATGACTGGAATACCTAAAAAGATCATTAGTAATTTTATAATACTAAAAATACGGCGTAGGTTTTTTTAAGTGTGACCATACAAATTAACTTTATTTGTATAGTGTTAAATGTTGCAGTATGTGTGGGAGCCGTTTATGTAAAAGGGAAACTGGAAGGTACCTCAAGAACAGAAACTCAAATCACGAAGAGACACATCGGAAGAACTTCCAAGTTCCCGCCTAATAAAGAATACTGAATCCAGCTTCAAGATTTCTTTACTTTTGGGTAAATCTTTGATCACCTTTACCCAGCCTACAATCAAGAAAGAGACAAGAACTCTCTACCATTTTGGAGTTAGTGCCTCATGTGCAAGGCACTCCTAGAATAATCAAACTGGTAGCCACCGAGACGGATCAAGAAACCTATTTGGCTACCCCAAGATTAGTACAAAAACTCGGTAGGAAATCCCTCTTGGCAAACAAACTACTCCCAAAGCGTATACACAGCTTACACCCCATACATACATTTATATTAGTTTTGTTTTGGGGTCGTTTTTTTTCTATATTAGTTCAATGACACATAGCAGAGGAAAGAGCGATCACCCCGTTAAGCGTTGGCGGTCAGAATTTCAAAACAATGAAATCTAAGCCACAACTTATTACACCCCGATGTGGCCTAAGAGTAAAAGACAGTAAATTGTTAAAACTCTGAAATAAATTCGTTCAAAAAATACGCTGTCTTTGAAATCCCAACCGTGTCTAAGGTCATCGAATTCACATTAAATTTGAGTCATTAAATTTTATAAAACATACTTTATTTTTCTTCGCAATGTATTCAATTTTTATCAATCGCTTTATATTTCTACCAGTGTTAAACTCTTTCCTAATCATTCTGGTAATGTTAGGAGACTATATTTAATGCCAAACGTTATTTTTAACTTCAACTTTTATCCGTCTTTTATATTTGTGAATAATATTCCATGCGGGACTTGACCATCTAACCATATAACAAAACACGATAATGATAAATTGTAGGGGTGCGAAGATGTATCAGAGAGAAAAATTCCTTCCAAAGCGAGAATATAAATAGCCCATTAAATTACCAACTCAAAACGGACTAAGCCGTGTCATAACGGTAGAGTGCTTGCCTCGGGATACAAAGACCCAACATCGATCCCATACAGTCCACAAATTTTTACCAAGATAATTCTCGAAGAAAACGGAGAATGCTGGAGATGACAACTCCCATCCATCGGGTCCCCAGGTTGCGGATCGGGGGAAGGCCTCTAGATATAGAGGTTAGTTGCGAATAAACTGAATAAGCAGCCCCGGACAAAATCACGAGTCGCCCTTTGGCAAGGCGTAGCGCTCGGTAGCCACCCTATACCAGGGTTACGGTATGGGCAGGTGGAGCTCATAGTCTTGTGTGACAATCCACCTAGGAGAGGGACAACTCCGAACTCAAACCCGGGCAGGTGGTGCTCGAAGTCTTGGTTGACAATCCGCCTAGGAGAGGGATAACTCTGAATCCAAACCCTCCACTGTCTTGTGGATAGACACTTCAGTCAAAGGCTAAGGGACCTCCCTGACAGAAAGGTGTTCTCATGCATTGGATTGTGCCATAGCCTCTGTACCATGGTCTTCCACTCTCTTGTGTTTGAGATCCCTGCCTAAAGGTACATTTAGGCATACTTTCCTATTTTTCATTCCTCCTCTTGTTTTACTCAAATGGTGTGTAGGGCAGGCTTAATAGATGAGCAAAGAGGCTCTGATGGCTTTTCAAGAGGTTGCCTTGGTCTATTCTTTTCTTTTCTCTTTTCTTTATTCTTTTTCATTCCAAAGTCATCATTACTGTCCTCCCTCAGTTGTTGTGGCGTCCTGAAGGGAATTTTGCCTTGCATGATGTGTCGGCTCCATCATGTTGACCAGTTTTTTTCCGACATATAATATTCAGTTAATGAAAGTTTTGCTATTGAATAATTTTGTACAAATTGTTGTTGTTGTTGTTGTACAAATTGTTATTTTTGTTGAAGATCTTGTTGCTAATATTATTTTTTTAATATCGATTTTAATTTTATCAGGAGATATTGAGCTCAACCCTGGACCTGGTCATCCTCGTCAGATAAAATGTCGTCTACTCTATATTAATATTAGGGGCCTACATGCCAATATTAAAGACTTGACTGCTTCATCCAAGTCTCATGACATTTTACTCTGTTCAGAGACCCTGGTTTCAAATATGAGGCATGTCTCTGAACTACTTATACCAGGCTTCAAAAAACCAATTTTACTTAGGCGTGATGCCATTCCTAGGGCTAGAGGATTGGCAGTTTACATTAGGAATGGTTACTCTGCTTCAAAGACCTCCTATGCTTGTTCTTGCCATGAGATGCAAGTTATGAAAGTATGTGGTAAGCAAAATAATTTTTATCTTTTTTCTGTCTATCGCAATCCAGACTTAGATGATACTATTTTTGATTGTCTGCTCCTTGCCATGGCCAAGGTACAGGAAAATGACCGGAAAGCCTGCTTTGTATTTATGGGAGACCTCAATGCTCATCATAGGCAATGGCTGTCTTCTGTCTCCCCTACTGACTGTCATGGTATCAGGGCTTATGATTTTGCGTGTGAGTCGGGTTGTGAGCAAGTCATTAGGGAGCCTACCCATTCATCTGGGAACTGCCTTGACTTGGTTTTCACTGATTCCCCTGGAGTCGTTACAAGTGCTGTTGATCCTCCTGTGGGAACTTCTGACCACTGTGCAATTTCTATAACTATCTGTATTGAGCAATCTATTCCTAATATAGCTCATACAAGCAAAGTATTCATCAAATCTCAAGTAGACTGGTGCAATATATTAAATGATATCTCCCGGATCAACTGGCCACTAATATATAAGGAGGTTGAAGCAGTTCGTATTTTGAATGATAAAATTGTTTCAATTATTGATAGACATGTTCCATTCCGTATGATCAGATATCGCACTAAGGACAAAGCCTGGTTTAATGATGACTGTAAGAGGGCTCATATGCATAAACAAGAAGCCTACAACCTGTGGAAGGGGAGTAGATCTGCCTTTCTATGGGATAATTATGTGCACTACAGAACAGCAGCTCAGAGGGTATATAATAATGCTGAAGTTGAATTCAATACTACCACAAAGGGAACTCTTCAGCGCACAGCAAATTCCCACAAATTCTGGACCACTCTCAAGTCTGCTCTTTTTGGGAATGATTCATCTATGCCACCCCTTCTTAAACCTGATGGTTCCATTACCCTTAGTCCTGAAGAAAAGGCAACACTGTTGGCTGATGTTTTTGATAATAAACAAAGTAATGAGAATCTAACTCTACCTGACACTTGTTTCCCTGAACCAAGGTTAAACAAGATTGCTTTCCGTTCAAGTGAAGTAAAACAGTTACTTCTTGATCTGGATGCTTATGGTGGTACTGACCCAAATGGTATATTCCCTTTATTCTTTAAGAAAACTGCAGAGTATTTGGCTCCCAAGCTTTCCGTTATTCTTCGGAAGCTGGCGAGGAGTGGTAGTTTTTGCGAATGTTGGAGAATTGGTAACATCACTCCACTATGTAAAAGTGCAAGTGGTAGTTTTAACCCTACTGAATATAGGCCCATTTCTATAACTCCTGTTCTATCTAAGATTTTTGAACGTTTACTAGCTAAACGTTTAAGTACATTTGCCGAGCTTAATCGTCTGTTTCCCTTTTTACAGTTTGGATTTCGTAAGGGTCTGAGCACTTGTGATGCACTTCTCACAGTCTCCACCATTGTCCAAAAATCATTAGACTCTGGTCAAGAAGTTCGCTTAGTTGGCCTGGATTTCAGTGCCGCATTTGACCGTGTCAATCATAAGGCCCTGATATTTAAGTTGAAGCAGTTGGGAGTAGGTGGTGTATTTTTAAATATTATTGAACAATTTTTAACAAATCGACATCAAAAGGTTTATGTTGACAATAATTTTAGTGATGAGAGAGAGGTGCTATCTGGTGTACCACAAGGCAGTGTTCTTGGTCCTCTACTGTTTATTTTATATACCCATGATATGTGGTTTGGACTGGAAAATAGACTTATAGCCTATGCTGATGATGCTACTCTAATAGCCCCAGTCCCATCTCCTGAGTTGAGAGCATCGGTTGCAGAGTCTTTAAATAGAGATCTGGCTAAGATAAATGTTTGGTGCACTTCATGGGGCATGAAGTTAAATGCAAAGAAAACCCAGAGTATGATTGTTAGCAGATCCAGAACACTAGATCCTCCCCATCCAGATCTTTTAATAAATAACATTCCCATCTCCATATGTGATTCTTTTAAGTTGCTTGGAGTTATGCTTGACTCTAGGTTTACTTTTGAGAATCACATTCGATCTATTTCCTCCTCTATTGCTCAAAAAATTGGCATTTTGAGGAAATCTTACAAAGTATTTGGAGAGCAGACTGTTCTTAAAAATTGTTTTAATGCTTTTATTCTTCCGTGTTTTGAATATTGCGCCCCTGTTTGGAGTTCGGCAGCCAACTCTTATCTTAATTTATTAGATAAAAATTTGAGAGCAATAAAATTTTTAATTCCTGACCTCAAAGTTGATCTGTGGCACAGGCGAGCAATAAGCTCCTTATGCATCTTATATAAAATTTTTAACAATGCAGATCATCCACTGCATCACGATCTGCCCAATTTATATGCCCCTCAACGAGTTACCAGAGGTGTACTAAATGCCAATAGTAGGGCCTTTACGCCTATAAGATTCAACACAACACAGTTTTCAAGAAGTTTCATTCCTAACACAACTAAACTGTGGAATGAACTTCCTAGTGTTGTTGTTGAGTCCTTGGAACTTCAGAAATTTAAAGTGGGTGCTAATACATTTTTAATTAACAGAAACTTATAACTTTAATATTTTATTCATTATCCACACATATATAATATCATAATATTTTTAACATTATAGCATTTAATTTTTTTTTTTTTTTTTTTTTTTTAATTTTCTATTTATTTATTATGTTTTTCTTAATCTTTGTTTCGTTTTTTCCATACCAGGTTTCTTTCCCCGCTGGGGCCCTTGGGCTTATAGCTATTTGCTCTTCCAGTTGGGGTTGTGGCTTGGAACTTTAATAATAATAATAATAATAATCCAGAAGGATCAAGAAATCGACTCAAGAGAAAACCGCGCTCAAAGAAAACGGAATTCAAGGAAATACGACTTTCAAGGGCTAACTCGTCTCAACTCATCTCATCCCATCAAAATCGTCAAGAAGCATCAAGAAGTCATCACGTCATCAGAATTGGAAGGAATCATCACATTGTCGTTAAAAAGGAAGATACATCAAGAAAAAGAAGATCAAGAATTAGCCCAGCCAACTTAAAAAGAAGGAATATCAGCCTACAAGAATATATATTAAGTCAGATACATGGAGTCAATGTTTGAATGGGCATCTTCAGTCTAGAAATAATACATAGATTTGAATATAGAAATCACAAGATGAATGATATTGATAAATATATAAAGTTATAAGAAAGAGCTTCTCCCCCCCCCCAGAAAATAATTATAATTGACTAACTACAGGAATATACTAAAAGAAATTATAAATGTAATTGTTACCTATAAATATTTTCTTTAATAGATTTGATTTGATCTGAACGGTGACTAAAACAAACACTTCAATGTTTTCAAAATTTATTAAAATAAAGGGATGGTTCTATTTCTGTGGTAACCACATTAGCAACATTTAAGCACAACTGGTAGCAACATAACTGAAATAATCAAAAATTCTATTCACAATTTTTAGCAAATTTTCGGCGAAAACAAAAAATGTCTTTTAAGATTTTGGAAGAAGAATAAAAGAAGAGGAAACTCTTGAAGCTGCGACTCGGCAAGTTACGACACACAAAAAACGTCCTATTCAGACACCAATGCAAGGTAGTAGTAGCAGTAGTAGTATCAGTTGTAGCAGCAGTAGTAATAGTCGTAGTAGTAGTACTAGCAGTAGGAGGAGGAGGGGGGAGAAGAGGAGCAGTAGTAATAGTAGTAGTAATACTAGTAGTAGTAGCAGCAGTAGTAATAGTAGTAGTAGAGGTAGCAGCAGTAGTACTACTACTACTACATAAATACAGAAGTAGGACCAGCAAAGACCCTAAATCCCGCTCAAGGCCAGTACTAGTTGTAGTACTAGTAGTCGTAATAGTAGTATTACTACTACTATACTAGTAGTCGAAGTAGTAGTAGTAGCAGCAGTAACAGTAGTAGTAGTAGCAGTATTACTACAGAAACTAGGACCAGTAAAGACCATAATGTCCGATCAAGGTCAGTACTAGTAGTAGTACTAGTAGTAGTCGAAGTAGTAGTATTAGTAATACTATTACTACTACTACTACAGAAACTAGGACCAGCAAAAACCCTCAATTCCGCTCAAGGCCAGTACTAGTAGTAGTGATAGTAGTAGTAGTAGTAGTAGTAGTAGTAGTAGTAGCAGTAGTAGTAGTAGTAGTAATACTACTAATACAGAACTACAAACACTAGGACCAGCATAGACCCTAAGGTCCGCTCAAGGCCAGTACTAGTAGTAGTCTTAGTAGTAGTATTACGAGTAGTAGTCGTAATAGTAGTAGTATTCATATTAGTACTAGTACTACTAGTAGTCGTCGTCGTACTATTCGTAGTAGTCGTAGTAGCGATTCTGATTGACCAAGGGACGATATCCTTCAACTAGGCATAACTCGAGCCTCAGTTCTCAAATTGGCCAATGTGAAGATACTTCAGGATGTTTTGAGGTCCTCAAATTGGTTGCAAGTCGCTCGCTTTATTCTATTCTCGCTATTTGAGCCTCACTAATGGTCGGAATGCATTGCTAGATATTCTCTCTCCTTATCGAAACTATATTCAAAAATAAGTTACTTACGTTAACATTGTGTACAAGTTCCTCCACATCTTGGACCAGTTTTAGAAGCTTGGGGTCGTCTCTTTCATACCGCTGGCCACCAACAACATGCCATGTAATATTTATAGCAGAAATACCCACCAAAGCCTGAAATAAGAATATCATAAGGTAATTATCAATCTAGTAGAGATGATTAGAGTTCCTACAAAGTGGCCGACATAACCCCCTTCCACCTCTCCCAGAGCTATTTAACCTTTATCAAAGTTATAAATAAAGGAGCGCAGAAGAATTTGCAGGTTTTAAGATATTAAATTATACTTTAAACAATATAGGCTGGAGTCACAAATCAGAAGCTAATTGTTCTTCTCCATTCTCCCAGTTAACTTCTTCTTAATTGTTCTTCTCCATTCTCCCAGTTAACTTCTTCCTAATTGTTCTTCTCCATTCTCCCAGTTAACTTCTTCCTAATTGTTCTTCTCCATTCTCCCAGTTAACTTCTTCCTAATTGTTCTTCTCCATTCTCCCAGTTAACTTCTTCCTAATTGTTCTTCTCCATTCTCCCAGTTAACTTCTTAATTGTTCTTCCCCATTCTCCCAGTTAACTTCTTCCTAATTGTTCTTCTCCATTCTCCCAGTTAACTTCTTCCTAATTGTTCTTCTCCATTCTCCCAGTTAACTTCTTCTTAATTGTTCTTCTCCATTCTCCCAGTTAACTTCTTCCTAATTGTTCTTCTCCATTCTCCCAGTTAACTTCTTCCTAATTGTTCTTCTCCATTCTCCCAGTTAACTTCTTCTTAATTGTTCTTCTCCATTCTCCCAGTTAACTTCTTCCTAATTGTTCTTCTCCATTCTCCCAGTTAACTTCTTCCTAATTGTTCTTCTCCATTCTCCCAGTTAACTTCTTCCTAATTGTTCTTCTCCATTCTCCCAGTTAACTTCTTCCTAATTGTTCTTCTCCATTCTCCCAGTTAACTTCTTCCTAATTGTTCTTCTCCATTCTCCCAGTTAACTTCTTCCTAATTGTTCTTCTCCATTCTCCCAGTTAACTTCTTCCTAATTGTTCTTCTCCATTCTCCCAGTTAACTTCTTTCACATACGCTCAAAATTAGGTAAGGTTTCACCCCTTTCTATTTATCAAGCCATAAAGTTTTTGTACACTTTTGTTTCCTTAGGAAGTACTACTATTAAAGCGCACACTAACATAGTAGTTATCTTGCACTGAAATACTGAGAGGTCGTTTTTCCCCTTGCCAAAATGACGAATAGTTTGTCTCTTTTTGTATCTTGTTACAGTCATTCTTACGAAAGATCAGTAGCTATCTACCACAAGTGGAACATTTATTTCACTCCAATAGGATTCTGACATTCATATAGTTAATTTAGGTGATAATCGTCATTCGTTCTTCTTTAAGATTCGCACACCTTTACTTCTACGCATCTAATAAACCACATGAAAACTCCTTAACGGAAACAAATGTACTTTCCGACCATTTCCTCCTCATTTGTGACTCCAACCTATATTGTTTAAAGTATAATTTAATAGCTTAAAACCTTCACATTCTTCTGCGCTCCTTTATTTATAACTTTGATAAAAGATTAATAGCTCTGGGAGAGGGGGGGGGGGAGTTATGTCGGCCACTTTGTAGGAACTCTAATCATCTCTACTCATCTTCGGGTGCCAGCCTAGTTCCCTTTGAAAATGTTCATCTTCCTTTAAGATCTGCAGGAAAACAGGAATGGGAAAGTGCAGTCCGTTTTCATTACCTCTTTCCTTAATTACCATACATTTTCACTAAGTACCCACCCAAACTCGCTAAATACACCCGCTATTTTTCTTTCAGTCTTGTATATACCTCCTGATTTTAACTGCATTCGTTAGACTTATACAAAGACAGCGATAAAGGCAACAATTATATCGATGATCTATTTGCTATCACATTCTGCGATTACCTGGATACCAAAGGGTTTCCCGTTGAATCCTTCAATTTCGGCGGAAAGCTTGTCGATTTCTTCAAGAATCACCGATTCGTGGCTCTTTCGCCCAAAACCCAAATTCCGAAAATGGTGAAGCGTAAAACGCCGTTGGATCTTCCATTCTTCACCGTCCTTGAAGATGAGCCCTGTCAACATTGGCATAACTTGAATTCTCGAAAGGAAAGGAATAAAAATTGCCTCTTCCTACTAAGAATAAAGGCAAAACTTTTGACAACGAAGGAGGTCCCAGTACTAAAAACATAAGACGAAAAAGAGGGGGTACTACATAGTATAAATAAGGTCAACCATAAAGTTTCGTAAAAGAACAAGGCCATATAAAAAATGAACCAAAATAACGTAGAATTCCCTTACATTCGTGAATACCTAAACAAGGGTAAGGACTAGTAGGTCTCTGATATTTTAATTAAATTGAATTGACTAAGAATTAGTAGGTGCCTGAGGGAGTTATTAAATTTAATTGACTATGAAATAGTAGGTTTCTGACAAGTTAAAAAAAACTTAAATTTAGTATGAACTAGTAGGTTTATTGAGTAAAAATGACTAGATTTCTGCCAAGCTCCTTAAACTCAATTGATAAAGAACTAGTAGGTTTCAGACAGTCTCATTAAACCGAATTGACTAGTAGACTATGGACAGTTTCATTATATTCAATTTACTAAGAACCAGTTGGTTTCTGAAAGGTTTATTTGACTAAGAACTAGTAGGTTTCTGACAGGTTCATTAAATGGAATTGAGTAAGAAATAGTAAGTTTCTGACAGGTTCATTATAGTGCATTAAGTAAGAACTAATAGGTTTCTGACAGGTTCATTAAATGGAATTGAATAATAACTAGTAGCGTTCTGAGAGGTTCATTAAATTAAATAGACTAAGAACTAGTAGGATTCGTACATGTACATTAAATTAAATAGAGTCGGAAGTAGTAGGTTTCTGACAGGTTCATTAAATGGAAGTAAGTAAGAAGTCGTGAGTTTCTAACAAGTAAAAAAGCCTGGGTTTAGGAGAAATTGGCACGTACCTGGATTATTACGCATCAAAAGGCTATGAACCTTCTTGGACGACAACGCATCAAAATGCTATTAACCTTCCAGGACCACAACACATCGAAAGGATATGAACCTTCCTAGACCACTACGCATCAAAAGGCTATAAATCTTCCCGGATCAGAAAGCAATAAAAGATTATGAACCTTCCTGGACCACAACAGATCGAAAGGCTATGAAACTTCCAGAAAAACTACGCATAAAAGACTATGAACATTCCTTGACGATAACACATTAAAGGCTATGAACCTTGCTGGATAACAACGCATTAAATAGCTATCAATCTTTTGGGCCACAAGGCATCAAAAGGCTATGAACCTTCCTAGACTACAACGCAGCAAAAGGCTATGAACCTTCCTGGACCGCAACGCATCAAAAGGCTATGAACCCTCGGGGGCACAAAGAATCAAAAGGCTATGGGCCTTACTGGAAAACAACGTCTCAAAAGGCAATGAACATTACTGGACCACAAAGAATCAAAAGGCTATGAAAGTCCCTGGACCACATTGAATCAAAAACTGGCTGGACGACAACTCAACAAAAGGCTATGAACCTTCCCAGACCAAAAATCATCAAAGGGCTATGAAGCTTATTGGATCACAACCCAACAAAAACCTATGAACCTTCCTGGACCAGGCTTTATCAAAAGACTATGAACCTTCCGCGAACAAACGCATCGAAAGGCTATGAAACGTCCAGGAAAACAACGCATCAAAAAGCTATGAACATTCCTAGGCCACAACGCATCAAAAGGCGATGAACATTCGTGGACGATAACTCATCAAACTAATATGAAAATTCCTGAATTCCACGCATCAAAAGGCTATGAACATTTCTGAAGAACAAAAAAATAAAAGTCTATTCAGATTCCTGGTCCGCAACGCATAAGAATAAATTGAAAACACCTAGAATAAACGAATATTGGCTATGAAACTTCCTGGACGACAACACTTCAAAATGATATGAACACTCCTGAATTCAATGCATCTAAAGTCTATAAAAATTCCTGAGCAATAACCTATCAAAAGCCTTTGAAAGTTCCTGGACCACATTACTTTAAAAGGCTATGAACCTTCCTGGACAAGAAGGAAACAAAAGGCTATGAGACTTACTGCACTACGATGCATCAAAAGTCTATGAACCTTCCTGGGCCACAACAAATCAAAAGGCTATGAGCTTTACTGGTAAACAACGCATCAAAGAGCAATGAAGATTAGTGGACCACAATGAATCAAAAAGCTATGAAACTCCTTGGCCACATTGCATCAAAAGGCTAAAAGACTGGCTAGAGCACAACTCAACAAAAGGCTATGAACCTTCGTGGACAAAAAATCATCAAAAAGCTATGAAGTTTACTGCACCACAACGCATCAAAAAGCTATAACTTTCCTGGACCGACCTAATCAAATGATTATGAACCTTCCTGGACCAAACGCACCAAAATGCTATGATCCTTCCTGGACCACAACGAATCAAAAGGCTATGAGCATTCCTGGACAAAAATGGCATTAAAAGGCTATGAAAATTCCTGAACGACAACGCATAAAAATGATATGAAAATTCCTGAATTCCACGGATGAAAAGGCTATGAACATTCCTGGATCACAACGCTTTATAAGGCTATGAACATTCTTGGACCACAACGCATCAAAAGGATATGAACATTGCTTGAATACAACAAATCAAAAGACCATGAAAATTCAATGACAACATAGCATCAAAAGGCTATGACAAATCCTGGATCAAAATTCTTTAAACTGCTGTGGAAATTATTTGACCAAAACGAATCAAAAGGCTATGAACTTTCCTTAACCATAACGAATCAAAAGTCTATGAAAAGTCATGAACCACAACGCAACAAAATGCTATGAACCTTCCTGAACCACAAAGTATCCAAAAAATATGAACCTTCTTAAATCACAACGCATCAAAAGCATATGAACTTTCCTGGACCACAACGCATCAAAACGATGTGAATCTTTCTGGAAAACAACGCATCAAAAGGCTATGAATCCCCTGAACCATAACGCAAAATAGGGCTAAGAAACGTACTGAACCACAACGCATTAAATATCTATGAACCTTACAGGATCATCATGCATCGAAAAGCTATGAAACCTCTTGGATCACAACGCATCAAAAGGATAAGTACCTTCCTTGACCAAGACGAATCAAAAAGTTATGAACCTACCTGGGCCACAACGCATCAAAAGGTCATGAGAATTCCTGTACCACATGGAATCAAAAGGATATGAACTTCCTGCATCACAAAGCAACAAAAGGCTATGAACCCCCTGATCCGCAACGTAAAATAGGAATAAGAACCTTCATGAATCACAACGCATCAAATGTCTATGAACCTCCCTGGATCACAAAGCATCAAAAAGCTATGAACCTTCTTTTATCACAACGCATCAAAAGGATAAATACTGTAGCAGAATGAGGTCAAATGGTGGTCATGTGCCCTTCTGTACCTACGTGGATCCGGAGATCACCGCATGGAGCTGGTGAAAGCATGGGAACCTAGGATAGGAGGCAGCCGACGCTGTTATCACTCGCCCAAGCTGTATTTGCCTAGGGACCGACGTTCCCCCACCCACCCAACCCCCACTTAGCCACCTTTCCGCGAGCATTCGGGTTTTCAGCTAGAAGATTGGAATCCGTTCTCGAAGGAGTCGCCGACTTTTTCCCAGGATCGCGCGTGCGTTTGGACTTCCTCACCAGGCGCCTATATAACGCTGCGACTGAGTTTAGAGAGCAGCACTGTTAGCCTCCCACCTACTCCAACGAACGAGCTAAAGGACGCTCTCCGCCTCCCCCCAAGCGGCGATTTCGATTCAAGTGAAGGCTTAATTTATCCGTGAAATCTGCCTAGTCAATCGGCAAGCTTCGACATCAGTGAACTCTGCCCTAGTCAATCGGCAAGGACTGACAAGGATTCCTAACTCCGAAGACGACTAGTGCTCCCTCGTATGAATCCAGAGGTAAACTAACTTCTTCTGTAGCATTCACCGTACCCCAACTGGCCCCTTTTCGGCAACGAGCAAATAAGGTATTCGTAACCGTTGCCACCGGCAGATTGATCTTAAATCTGGCTTATCCAATTGCTCCAGTATTTGTGTGAACGCCCGAGTTTAAAATCCCCCTTTAAATCTCTAACTGTATCTGACCTCTTTAATCTCTTAATTAACCTAGCTGATCGCGTGTAGATCTTTAACTCCGTCTGGGCGACCATTTCATTTAAACCCAATTTTTATGTAAATATATATATATATATATATATATATATATATATCCTTTTGTTGTTAGTAAAGTTATATTTTCGCCATTGTCTTTCTTTTGCAACCCCAGCGCGTACCAGCTACCTGATAAGCTTTGGCCAACAAGCACTCTGAAATATTTGTTTAAAAGGACCCCGCAAAGTAATAATAAACCATCCCCACTGGACTCCTAACAATTTTCTCTTCCACTATCGGTCTTCAACCAACTTTGGGCCCAAGCCCAAAAGTACCCACGTATATATAAATATATAGTCCGGCTATTCCACGACAAGTACCTTCCTTGACCAACACGCATAAAAAGTATGAACATACATGGAATACAACACATCAAAAATTTATAAACCTTCCTCGACCACAGCGCATCAAAATGCTATGAAGGTTTCTTGACCAAACTCATCAAAAGGCCATTAACATTATTAGACCACATTGCATCAAAAGGCTATGAACCTTCCTGAAGCACAACGCATCAAAAGGCTATTAACATTACTAAAACACATCGTATCAAATGGCTATGAACCTTCCTGAAGCACAACGTACCAAAAGGCTATAAGCATTCCTGGACCACATGGAATCAAAAGGCTATGAACCTTCCTGGACCACAATGCATCAAAAGGCTATGAACTTCCGTGAACAACAACGCATTAAAACGCTACAAACAGTCCTGGAACATAACATATCAAATAGCGATTAACCTTCTTGAAACACAACGCATCAATAAGCTATGAACCTTCCTGGATCAGACCTCATCAAAAGAATATAAACCTTTCTGGACCGAACGCATCCAAAGGCTGTGAACCTTCCTGGGGCACAGCAATTCAAAGGGCTATAAATTTTCCTGGATCGGAATACCTCAAAAGGCTATAAACATTCCTTAATGACAACGCATCAAAATGCGTTGAAAATTCCTGGATCACAACGCTTTATAAGCCTATGAGCATTCCTAGACCACAAGGCATCAAAAAGCTATGATCATTTAGTACCACATGGCATAAAAAATCTAAATACCTTCCTGCACCACAAAGATTAATAAGGCTATGATCTTTACTGAACAACAACGCATCCAAAGGCAATGAACATTCATGGACCACAACACATCAAAAGACTATGGAACTTCCTGGAACACATAGCATCAAAAGGCTATAAACTTTCCTGCACCACAAGGAATAAAAAAGCTATGAGCTTTACTGGACCATAACGTATCAAAAGGCAATGAATATTGCTGGACCACAACATATCAATAGACTATGAAAATTCCTGGACAGCATAGCATTAAAAAGCTATAAACTTTGCTGGACCACAACTCATCAAAAGGCTATGAACAATCCTGGATCAAAATTATTCAAACAGCTATGAAACATATTGGGCCACAATGAATCAAAAGGCTAGGAACGTTCTTGGACCACAGCGCATCAAAAAGCTATGATCCTTCTTGGATCACAACGCATCAAAAGGATATGAACCTTCTTGGGCCACAACGCATCAAAACGATGTGAACCTTCCTCGAAAACAAAGCATCAAAAGGCTATTAACCCCCATTAACCACAACGCCTAATAGTGCTAAGAACCTTCCTGGACCACAACGCATCAAATGTCTATGAACCTTCATGGATCACAACGTATCAAAATGCTATGAACCTCCTTGGATCAAAACGCATCAAATGATTAGTATCTTCCTTGATTAACAAGCATAAAAAAGCTTTGAACCTACCTGGACCACAACGCATCAAAAGTCTAAGAACCTTTCTCTACCACAACGTATGAAAATGCTATGAAAATTACTTGACCAAACGCATCAAAAGGCTATTAACTTTACTAAACAACATCGCATCAAAAGGCTATGAACTTTTCTGAAGCACAACGAATCAAATAGCTATGAGCATTCCTGGAACACATGGCATCAAAAGGCTATGAACCTTACTGGACCATACTGCATCAAAAGCCTATAAACCTTCCTGGAGCAATCAGCATCAAAGGCTCTGAGCGTTCCTGGACCACGAGGTATCAAAAGCCAATGAACCTTCCAAGAAAAGTCAATGAACTTGCTTGACCACAACATATTAAATGTCTATGAACCTTCCTGGACCACAACGCATCGAAGGACCATAGACATTCCCGGATTATAACGCATCAAAAGGCTATGAACCTTCCCGTCCACAACGCATCAAAAGGCTATGAACCTTCCCGTCCACAACGCATCAAAAGGCTATGAACCTTCCCGTCCACAACGCATCAAAAGACTATGAATATTCCTGCACCACATCGCATCTAAAGGCTATGAACCTTACTGGATCACAATGCATCAAAATTCTATGAATCTTCCTGGAGCATAACGCATCAAACGGCTATGAACCTCCATGTACCACAATGTATCAAAAGGCTATGAACCTTCTTTGACCACAACGCATCAAAAGGCTATCAACCTTCCTCTAAATCCGAGGTTGTATTTATGAATAATAAAATAAATAACAGCTCGTCACTGTACTCAACCGCCGTCACAACGATGTATTTTCTACATGGTCTAAGAGAGGTCTGTAAGAAGAGTGTTTAAAAGTAAAACGTCCATTAAATTATATTCTAGGTGGGAGAAAGTTAAGCTCCGCCATTTGCGAGTAGGGGTTATCCCCTACTGAGGGTATTAAATATGTTCTCGTTCGAAAGGAGGTGTGTGAGAGGGGATATGATTGAGCTGTTTAAAATTTTTTCCGGGATAGATAAATTGGATGTTAGCAAGTTTTTTGAGTTAGATGATGGAAATCGGACTAGAGGTCACCACTTGAAAATTAAAAAGCAAGGGTGTAGGTTGGATTTAAGAAAATATTTTTTCACCAATAGAGTGGTAGACTTCTGGAACAAATTGCCGCAGAGGGTAGTAGGTAGTCCAAATCTAAATGTATTTAAGAGTAGGTTGGATGAGTTTATGGGAAGGGAAGGTTGTGATGGTTCCTAAGTTTTGTATATATTAATATTGTTTGTATATATCTATAGCTGCATGATTTAGTTCTTGACAAGCCTTGATTGGTGATACCCTTGTTTCTGGATGCAATCCTCTGGATGTAGTCTTCCTGGGAGTTTGGGTGCCTTGAAAAAGAGGCCGCTTGACTCGGATGACCTATGATGAGCCCTTGTGGCTTTTGTCATCCGTTATATTATATTGTGGGGGACTTTGATTTTGTCTTCCCCTGGTGATGGTGCTTTTTGTGGGTGGGTTTTGACGGAGGCGGATGACCTTTGATAGGCCCTTGTGGCTTTTGTCATCCGTGTAATTATGTTATGTTATGTTATGTTGTCTTCCTACACTTATCATTTGCTTAGCTTAGACTACATCCAGGCTGAAACTTACCATAGCGACCGCCTTTAAACCTGTCGCGCAGAAGGCAAGCATCGGGTCTGCCCTGAAAATCTTCATTGGCCAGGATTTCTGAGATCGCGTTCCAGCCACTGGTGATTACCAATTTATATTTAGGAACAATCAACCCCGTAATTGGGCCAAAGTTGTTTCTAAGGTATTCCCAGCCATTTTGGACGCTTTTATAGTCGATACTGGCCAGATTGCCCAATAAAGGCAGACATAGTGGACCTGAAAAACGAAAAATAGGTGTAAGTAGGTATGGAGTTAATTGCAGAATTACGAACTAGAAGAGATCCATTCGAGGCTCGTTGAAGAAAAAGGAGGGGTAAAAGAAGAGAGAATATGGATAAACAACTAATTTCACATCTCTTATTTTGGTAAAGTTATATCTTTAATTAATATATATATATATATATATATATATATATATATATATATATATATATATATATATATATATATATATATCGATTCTATTCTTAAACATTTACTGGAATGCTTTCTATGACATTGCTAGACATGTTGTTCCAAGTTTGGGTTATTTTATAAGGAAAGAAGATGGGGGGAGGGGACGCCTCCCAATCTTTATTTCTGAGTCTTTGCGAAATTGTTGACTTTACGTAAACTTAAGGGAAACCCTTTCTAGCGCAATGGAGTGTGAAGAGAGTTCCATGGAAGTGTCCTCAGTGTCACACTACTCTTTGACCTGAGCATCAACGGTACCACTTCGGTACTGCCGGAAAATGTTCTCGCGAAAGTCTACGTGAACGACCTCTTTATCCCTTTTGACGCGGTCCAGATGCCAACTCTGGAGCGTCGACTCCAACAGGCATTGAACCCCATCTCTCGTTATGCCGAAACGCATAGGTTTCGTTTTTCCTTGGCAAAGATTAATGTAGTGCACTCCAACCGCCATCCACTGCTCTACCCTGAACCAGACTTTTTCCTAAGTGGCGTTCGCCTAGAAGTGGTGGATTTGCACTGTTTCCTTGGTCTTTTTTTCGACAAATGCTTCATCTAGGAGGCTGATATTCTCAGCATTAGGGTCTCTTGTATCAGCGCTATAGACATTCTTCATTCTGTGACGTTCAACACCTGAGGTGTTGATAGGGCTACTGCCTTGCTTTTCTATCTATCCTTTGTTCGTTCGAACCTTGGCCGCGGATGCTAGTGTATATGCATCCGCAGCCCATCATGTATGGGATTTACGTGCATTACTTGAAACTTTTCTGCATTGAACTGCATACGCCTTTATATTACGAATATCCATATAATTTCATTATGAGTGTTTTGTTTTTATTGTAGATACATAGTTTTATTTATCAACTTTAATGATTATCTGTATTTCTTTTTCAGATCGTGGTATAGATGCTAAGATGCGTGACCTCAATGAGTTCGGAAAAGGGCAAATTGTTGGAGCTCCAATTGCAGGATCTCCCGTCATCAGAACAGCTAAATTCCTTAGGTTTTCGAGAGCTCCCATATCAAGGACTATAACAGAATTCAAGAAGCAGGGCAAAACCTCCAGCAGGAGGAGTAATTTCGGCAGGACTTCGAAGCTCGCTGAAAGAGACTGACGAGTGTTGAAACACATTGGGATGAAAAATCCCCGGACAACTGCTCCTAAAGTGACTGCAGAGTTAAATCAACATCTCACTAGCCCAGTTTCGACCAAAACTGTTCACCGTGGCTTAATAAAGCTGGATATTATGGAAGAACCGCCATCAAGAAGCCTCGGCTTTCTCATCAAAACATTCAGAAAAGGTTGAACTGGTATAGAGATCACAAGGACTAGTCGACAGACCATGGAAGTAAATAATATTCTCCAACGAGTCCAGTTTTCTATTTTCCCCACTGCAGGGCGAATTTATGTGTGGAGGCAGCCCGGTTTGGGCAGCCATATCTTGGAATTCTCTTGGTCCAAAAGTTGCCCTGTATGGTAGGATCAAGAGCAACAATATCTGAATATTTTGGAAGATCAAGTCCATACCATGGTCCAGACATTATTCGCTGATGGTGAGTGCTTTTCCGAGATAACAATGCCCCAATACATACCGGTCATGTGGTTAAGAATTGGTTTGAAGAGCATAGGGGTGATCTACAACACATGGAGTGGCCCCCACAATTTCCAGATCTTAATATTATTGAGCATTTGTGGTGCGTATGGAGCGACAAGTTAGAAGTCGTTACCCTCCACCGTCGTTTCTGAAACAGCTGAAGCAGAAATGGCAAGAAGAATGGCTCAAATTTCCCTTTCAATTAACTCAAGGAGCTGTATGAATCAATTCCAGAAAGCAAAAGGAGGACCAACTCCGTATTAAATAAATATTCATTGAATTTAACACGTGCTCCAATTATTTTGCGCCCCCCCCCCCTCCTCTCTCTCTCTCTCTCTCTCTCTCTCTCTCTATATATATATATATATATATATATATATATATATATATATATATATATATATATATATATATATATATATATATATATATATGTGTGTGTGTGTGTGTGTGTGTGTGTGTGCGTGTGTAGTCGTAAGTATTGCTGCTAAGCAGGCTGATTTTTAATTTCACAGCGAAGGCAAGGGCGCAGAAGATGCTCAAGTACATATATTTATTTCAATTTTGGAAACAACGTTTCGGGCAACATACCAATCTTCAGGTTTTACGATTAAAATTGTAAACAAAAAAAATAATAATTATAATGTCATTAAAGTTGTGAAAAGGAAAAGAATTTGAACTAAAGGCTTAAATGGAATAAAAAAGTTGAGCTATTTTTCCTATAAAAAATATTAAGAGTATACAACTAAATTGATTAAAAGATACACAAAAGACATAAACAAATAAATTGATGATAAAAAAAAACTGAAAAAGCAAAAAGGCAATTAAAAATATAAATTAATAAATCAATTCAAATAAACTAGGAAAACAGTGAGTAAAATGACAAAAAAAGTTTTAAAACGGAATGTATAAACTAAAATAAATACTAATCTGAATCAAAGGGGTAACAATTTAAATAGTTTAAGATGGTGGAAGTCAATTAGAGGTATGAAGTAAAAGAAAAATCCAAGTGTTTAAAAATATTAACTAAACAAGTTAAGAGGGCGGATTGGGCAAAGTTCCAAGCCTCCCTGGCCGAATAGTGGTCCACGTATGTGCCTCCGGCGGACTTGTACCTGCAGGAGAAGGACCTTACGGCGGCCATAGAGAGTGCAGCTTACGCGGCCATGACCAGGACAGCCTCAAATCACCGCCGGCGCCCGGACTGGTGGTTTTATAACGAGGAAGTCCGGGAGCACAATCACCGCGTCAACGTCCACAGGAGGTTGTACGAGAAGCGCCCAACGGCCATCAACCTGCAGCTCCTGCAGGACGTGGTAGCCCGCGCGCGACAGGTGTCCCTGAGCGCCAGGGAGGCAAAGTGGCTGGAGTGGTGCGCCTCTTTCAGCCAACACACCTCCCTCGGCCAGCTGTGGGGGAGCTTCAGGAAGGCCTCAGGCGCCGCCCCGACCCGCCCAGCTGCCCACCCACGCCCACAGCAAGAGGCAGATCGGCTGGCGAACTGCTTTACAGCGAGGGGTTCTAGCGAGCAGCTTCCTCCCCACATCAGCTACCTCCAGCAGCAGCTGCGCCCACAGCGCGACGAAGAGGTCAGGGAGGCGCGGGGCCAGCCACACGCGACGGACCAGCCTTTCACGCTTGAGGAACTGGCCAGGGTGAAACGTCGACGTGACACAGCGGCGGGAGCCGACGGAGTGCGGTACTCTATGCTGGCGCACGCTGGGCCCGCCGGGGACGCCGCGTTGCTAGCCCTTCTGAACGCGTCGTGGTTGGCAGCCGGTCTGCCAGCCACGAAGGAAGGACGCCGACATCCAGCCCATCCCCAAGCCGAAGGATGACACCACCTTCAGGCCAATCTCCCTCCTGAGCTGCACCGGAAAAACGGTGGAGAAGATGGTGCTGACTCGCCTACAGTGGAGCGTGGGAAGCCTTCATCACCACGTGTTCGGCTACACCAGGGGGGTGAGCACTGCGGACTGCCTCATCACCCTCCTGGCTCACGCCAACAACCAGCCCACCATCGTAGTCTTCCTTGACCTCGAGAAGGCTTTTGAGCTGGCTAGCCCCCGCGCCATACTGGCCGCCCTTGTGAGGAAGGGCATCCGAGGGAGACTGCTGGGCTGGCTCCAGGACTACCTTCACCAGCACCGAGCTCGCGTGAAATTCCAGGGTCACAAGTCTTCCTACCTTACCTTCGAGAACGGGACACCCCAGGGCGGCATCCTCAGCCCGTTCCTTTTCAACGTGCTGATGGAACAGCTGGTCGCCCTCCCCTATCGGGAAGGAACCATCCTCCTTAGCTACGCTGACGACCTGGCGCTCGTCGTTACCGGGCGCGGCGACAAGCTCGCGCGGGCCCAAGAAGCGCTGCACCTCATCACTGCCAAGTGCGAAGAGCTGGGGCTCAAGATCTCGGCAGAGAAGTCCCGGGCCATGGCCATCAAGACTTGCACACCTGCTGGCCAGCAGCTTCGCGTCCAAGGAGTCGGCCTGGCCTGGACCGACTCCTACCAGTACCTCGGAGTGTGGGTGGACAGACGGCTGTCCTTCACGCAGCATGTCACGCACCTGAGGGAGCGGACGCAGGCCCGGCTGAATGTGATGAGGGCCATGACGGGCCGAGCGCTGGTGCAACCTTCCCCGTCCTCCGCCTCTACTACCTCCAGGCAGTGCGCTCCCTAGTGGACTACAGTGCACCGGTCCTTGTAGCGCTGCCCCGGCAGCAGCAACAGCGCCTGGAGGTGATACAAAACACCGCCATGAGGACCATGTTAGGGGCACCCAGGTGGTGCACTGCCTGTGTCATGCAGAGTGAGGCCAACCTGGTGCCCCTCACCGCCAGGGTGGATTGCATTGTGGCCTGTCGGGTGGCCAGAGTGCTCCAGCGGGACGTTGAAGGTGTTGCGCAGAGGAGACTCCGAATGGCCGTGGCGCAGGGCATCGAGTGCCTGCGTAACAACAGGTGGCTCGTAAACGTCAGCCTAGCAACCAAGTCCCTCAACCGGGCAGGGAACTGGCTGTGGCACGACCCTGACACTCCCAACCCCGCCTACGTTCCACCACCACCATGGGACCCCCCCGCCGCACACTTCACCGCCACACAGTTGCCCGACAGCAAAGCGAACTGCCTCCCTGGGGAGCTGCGCCAGCACGCCCTCATGGCCATGTCTGAGGTCACGGAGCCAGGCAGCGCAGTGTACTTCACCGACGGCTCCGTCGACCCCGACAGCGGCAGGTCCGGCGCCGCCTTCGTCACGAGCGGCTTGACGCAAGCGTGGAGGACATCAGACCACTGCTCCCCCCTCCAGACGGAGCTGGTAGCAATCCTGCACGCCCTCCAGCACGCTCTGCTCCGCCAGGAGGCCATTGTGGGGATATACACTGACTCTCGGTCGGTCAGGACTACAGGCACTGCAGCACGCCCACGCCCACACCTGGGACAACATCCACCTCACCACTACCATCCTGTGCACCCTGCAGGACCTGGCAGCTCAGGGCAGGCGTGTCCGGCTCCACTGGATTCCCAGCCACGTTGGCGTGCGCGGCAACGATGCTGCCGACGAGGCTGCCAAGCGAGCCGCCCACGGCCCCATCATCACCTGGACCGTGCGCCCCAGCCTGCAGCAGCTCAAGGTGCAGGTTAAACGCAGGGCCGCCCAGAACGCCCACCAGCAGCACCAAGAATGGGAAGCAATCAAGAGGCAAGCGGCGTGGTATGCTGCAGCCACAGCCTATCGCCCACTGAACCCATCCTTCCAGCAGCCTAGAGCGAACGGCGTGCTGCTACAGCGTGTGAGGCTGGGCTACTCCACGCGGGAAGAGCTGCACGCCGACTTTGTGGCAGGGAGGTGCGAACACTGCGGCGGCCGCTCCCGGCACCCACTGGTGCACTACCTCCTCTCCTGCCCAGCCACCGCCCGCCTCAGGCCAGAGCGAGCGCCAGCCCCTCCCCCTGTAAGAGGCGCCCTACTGAGGGCGCGAGAGGCAAGAGCCGCCCAGGTGGTCCGCCACACCCCAACAAACGAGCTGCTGGAGGTGCTGAGAACAGCACCCCTTCCGCGCTGATCGCCGCTAGCGCCCAGCCGGGCGACAGGTGATGAAGACCGACGCCACCCACTTGCAGCAGACAAGAAACGCGTGGGACGCTCCACCACGTCTTACTGCACGCCAACACTGACGGGCTGCCCGTTTTGTGTAATGTGTGCATTTATACATGTATTTATATTATTGTATCATATTATTACTGTATTTGTCTTTTTTGTTGTTTGTTTGTTTTGTTTTTATTTTATTATTATTTGTATTATGATTATGTATAAATGTACGCTATTGCACAATAAACCTATACAATCAATACAATCAAAAAGTTAAGAATGAAATGCTTACCAAAAGGAGTTGGAGATAGAGCCGAGAATGAGAAATTAAGTAATGAGGAAGTTAAAGGAAACCTTGGATTTGTGTTAGGTGGTTGTTTGGTGTAGGGAAATGGGTTGGTAAATACACCAGGAATATATAATTAAGTAATTAGAAGGGGGACTGAAGAGTTATCGTGGTTAAGGGTGGGAGATTTGATTTTTATAAGAAGAGATTCTAATATTCGCAGGCTATATTCATTAGTGTTACGGCCTATAATTTTAAAATTGTTGATCGAGCAATCAGTTTTGCACTGTGGTCTCTGATAGGAGAAACCTCCTTCCTAGACAGGATTTTGCCATTGCGGTGGCTTATTCCCATATGGAAGCAAAACCTCTCATATAATGAGCGAAGAGTACTGCCCATGTAAGTTCCTTGCAAACAACCAGGACAAGAAAAAAGATATACGATGTGGCTGTTCATCTCGAGATAAATCCTGTCATTGAGGAGAAGAAACTTCCTATAGAGAAAGGGTTTGACGAAGGTGATGTGAAAATTTGTATGGAAGAAATCTTTTTTTGAGCAATTTATTACATTTTCTTCTAAACAGGTTATTAAAAGGTCCTAACTCAGGAACAACGAAATATTTTTAGTTTTTAGGAACATCATATGAGGAAAAATGTGGAGAGTATATTTTATTAAGGAAATTGTTAATTAATTTGGCACTAGATTTAAGGGGTAACTATTATTTTTGAAGTATGTTTTTATAATCTAGAATTACTGGTGGGTTAATGAGCAGTTTGAACAAATCGTGTAACCTCTATAAATTAAAGTTTTAATAGCATTTAGTTTATGGGTTAAATCACAGTTACTAAAAAAAATAATTCCTACACCAGTGAAAGTAGGTTTCCTGTAAATAGAGGTTGTAAGATTATCGGTTGATTTTTCAATAAAAATATCAAGAAATGGAAGTTTATTATGTTTTTCTATCTCAATTGTAAATTTAATGTTCGGATGGTAGGAGTTTATAAAATTGAAAAAATGGTAAGCTTGATCTAAATTATTAAAAATAGCTGGGGAATCATCTACATATCTCCGGTAAAATATGGGTTTAAATTCAGGAGAGCAATGTTGCATGAAATTATTTTCAAGATGAATCATGAAAATATTTGCAGCTATGGGGGCTAGAGGTGATCCCATCCCTACTCCGTCAATCTGTTTGTATGCATTGTTATTTAACAGGAAGTAGTTCTCATTAAAAATTAATTCTAAAATAGTCTTAAAATCCTTACGAGAGAAATTAGGAAGAGAGTTGGTATTGTTACGAGCCAGATTAAGGATGATATCAATAGTCTCATTAACTGGAATAAATGTAAAAAGGGATACAACATCCTAACTAACTAGGATTTTAGAAGGACAAAAATTATGTGCTTTTAATTCATTAGAGAGAAAAAAACTATTTTTTAAGGTATATTGTCCGGTAGTTAACTCGGAAAGTAAATTGGAAACATATTTAGAGAGTTTATATGTAGCAAGAGAGTAAGAAGCTAAAATTGGTCTAAGTGGAATGTTAAGTTTATGTACCTTGGGAAGGCCATATAGTGGGCCCAGGGAAGAACCACTGGAGTGTAAAGAATCATTCTTCGTTGATCAATAACGTTATTGGATTTTAGATTCAAAAGAACTATATTAACCTTATCTTCTAATTTTAAAACTAATTTTGAAGTAGGTTCAGAAAGTTGTTTAAATTTGGTATGATCTGAAAGGATCAATTCCATTTTGTCTATGTAATCGGTTTTATTTAACAAAACAACTCCAGTGCCTTTGTCAGGCTTGGTAACAACAATATTGGGGTTGTTGGAAAGATTCTTTAGTGTTTTAATGTCAGTTTTTCTAAAAATGAAGGAGAAGTGTTTTAATTTCTTTAGTTTGTGGTAAAATTCATTGGTGATTTAGGAAGATTCGGATTTGCATCGATTGAAGTTGAAGTTAATGGGTAATTTACTAATATCCTGAAAAAAAAATTCAAAGTATAAGTAGTAGGTTTGGTAGAAGAGTTCTGCTTTTCCCAATCCTAGTTTTTAAGTTTTTTGTTATGAATATTAGAGACATATTTAGAGTAACTAGAAAGATCTTGGCAGTTTAAGATAAGAAAGGATATAAAGTCTAAAAACGAAAAAGAAGAACGTATTGGTAACACAACCCGGAAAAACACTTAGGAGAATATCACGTGAACTAATAAAAGCTTAAGAAGGAAAATGGGAGATGTAGAGAACGGAAAGATAGGAAAAACTATTTTAACTGTTATATGAAAATAAATAAATAAGTTGGATTTGAAACTGTATCATTAAGCGCTCATCGTTATATGACCAAAAAGCTGATCGCCAGATGGTAGCTCTGGTGATCAGCGTCTGGGCCATATAAGCGATGAGCGCTTAATGATACAGGTTTAAATCCAACTTCTATATTTATTTTCATATAACAGTTAAAATAGTTTATCCTGTCTTTCCGTTCTCTGCATCTCCCATTTTCCTTCTTAAGCTTTTATTTGTTCACGTGATATTCTCATAAGTGTTTTTTCCGAGTTGTGTTACCAATTTTCATTTCCTTGGGCCTTTAAATACATTTATAAAAAATCACCTGTCATGTGATTTTCAATTTATATATATATATGCTCAAAAACCCATAGGAAATGAGATGCACAAGCGACATCGTCTTTTTATATGAACAAAGATACGAGTAAATAAAGAAAGAAGGAAAAGAGAGATATATACCAAACAACGGAATCTCTTGTAGATCCCCCATGGGTTTTCTTGCTGCCTTTTATTCAAGATGGATGGAGTGGTAGATTAGGTAGTATTATTTTTAACCAAACCTAACCTAACCTAATTTATCCTAAGAAACTCATCCTTTATATAGAAAATACAACTTCAAAAACTCCAGGAGGAGAACTACAAGATTTCCGTCCCACATTCCTACCCTACATTGATATATATTAATATATATATATATATATATATATATATATATATATATATATATATATATATATATATATATATATATATATTACGTCCTCGACTACATACTGTGGTGGGGCGAATGTGAGTGTGTGTAAAAGGGCCATTCTCCCACCCCTTTTCTCAGTACCCTCTCCCTCCCTCTGTAAGAATGTGTGTGAATGGGAATGGGTTTGTTTTATTTTTGTTAAATTCATGTATAAAATGATTACCATGTTTTTCTTTCTTTCCAGGCGTTATTCTGGAAAGATAAAAGCTAATTTTAAGATATCACTCTAAAAGATAGTTTCTTTGCTAAAATTATTTTAACAAAGCGTTATTCTGGAAAGATAAAAGCTAATTTTAAGATATCACTCTAAAAGATATTTCCTTGTTTAAATTGAACTTTAACGAAGCGTTATTCTGGAAAGAGAGAGAGTGGAAGTGCAGACTGGAAGCAAGAGGGGTTCTATAGAGGAGTGCTCCACCCAGCCCTGAGAGGAGGGCTTTCGTGTCTCTATCCACCTGAACCGCCATACCTGCCTTCGTTGACAATCCTGCCTCCTTCTAGTTAGCCAACTACCGCCCACCTCCAGCAAGACATAGCGCGTGTCCCCTTTTCGTTCGGTTGTGGTTGTGTTTTTTGTTTTGTCTAGAATTTACGTAAATTGTTGTATCCGCCCGTTATACGCTTCTCGTTTGGTATCATTATTTTTATTTGGGAATTTAGCCTCATTTTGAAGTGTGCACACTTCCCTAGTAAAATATAAAATTTTTGTAAATATAAACTGTAGCTATCATTGTATTTTTGTAAGTAAAGGGACTGTATATACAATCCGTTTTATTCTCCCTCGATTTCTCACGTCCGGACAGTGTAGGAAGCGGGTTGGATCGATTATCGATTGGGATTAGAGATCTATTTTCGGCCCGAATAGGGACGTGAGACTTCGAAACTGGGAGCGTGACTGGATTGGATTGCAGTCCATACCCAATTAGTGTGACAAGTAGTTTGATTGATTTTTCCCTCCTCCTATCTTTTACTAACTTGGGAAGAATGGCTGTAGCGGAAACATTGAATGAAGAAGTAGTGCGATTGAGACTGGAGTTGAGGAAGAAAGAAGAGGAGTGTGAAATGTTGCGGGGAATGATGGAGGGAATGGAGAATAAAATAAAAGGGATGAATGAAAAGACTGATAGGATGAAGAAGGAAATGGGAGACCGACAGGATCAGACGGACCGACGGATGCAGGACCTGTATAACATGATGACAGGGGCTGGATCAGTCCCAGGACCTACAACCCTGACCCCTGCTCCTACTGAAGGGACTCCGCTAAATGGAATGGATGGCAGTATGATCGAGTCTAAAGAAGATACTGTGAGTGGTAGGAAAGGGGGTGAATGGAAGAGAGTGGAAAGTAAGAGAGGAAGTAAGCATGGTTCTAAGGTTAAGGATAGGAAGGCGAGAGGGAAGAGTGTGGATTCGCTATACTCAGATGAGGGAGAGAGTGACGATATGATTGGAATGAGTGAGACCGAGAGTAGCTCTTCGGAGAGTGAAGTGAATGTGGGAAAAGGAATTTTGATTAGGGAAGTGCCAAGGATTGATAAGTTTAGATTGCATGGGGGAAAGAGTATGGATGAGTTCTTCGGGGATTTTGAGCGGTACTGCAAGCTCAAGTACCCGCAGAACAAGGGTCACTGGGTGAGTGTTCTGGGAGATTGTTTGGATGGGAAAGTGTTGGAGTTCTTGCGAGTGATAACGAGTGTGGGAGAGCCAAAGTACGATGTAGTGAAGAAGAGATTGATTGGGCAGGTGAAACGAATGAAAGAGAGTGTGAAGTATAAGAGGGTGAATGAATTTGAGAAGGCTCGAATGGGGAAGAGTGAAAGTGTGAATATGTATGCACATAGGCTTGAGAGTATGGCAAGAACGAGGTATGGTGATGATGATGTAAATGAATGTAAACCACTCATGAGGAAGTTTTTGGACACGATCCCGCGAAAGGTGAGTGAATGGCTGAGTGGAAAGAGAAAGGAGAGAGTGAGACTGACAGGTGAACGGTTGATGTGGGAGGATGTGTTGGAACTGTTAGAAGATGGACGATTTGATGATGAAAGCGATCTAGAAGAGGATGGATGGTACAGTGTGAATGTTGGGGGTAAGAAGCCCAGGAGCTTTCATCCACCCCAGCAGTTTGTCAGCTACAGGGATGCCCTGAAGGCTGCACCAGCTGGAGTGATGTCAAACTTCCTGGGCCGGCAGAATGGATGGGCAAATGGAGGGTGGTCGAATGGAAGGGGGCAGATGAATTTCAAGCGTGGGAACGGATATATGAGAGAGAAACCGAGGTATGTCCCAGCAAATGAGAGACCGAATGGTGTGAGAAAGATTGTGGAATGTCGTCGGTGTGGAAGGAAAGGTCATATGTTGGCAGAATGTAGGTGGACATCTGGTGCGTGTTTTGGGTGTGGTAAGAAAGGGCATATGATAAAGGATTGCCAGGAAAGTGTGAAAGAGTGCTTCGAGTGTAAAGAAATAGGCCATTTGAAGAAAGATTGTCCGAGGTTGAATGGTGGAGCAACTGCTGGGGAAAGTATGAAATATGCATGTGGTAATTGTGGAAAGGCTGGTCATTATGCAAGGATGTGTCGTGACCAGAGGAATGTATGTAGCTATTGTGCGATGGAAGGACATTCAAGTGAAAAGTGTTGGATTAGACTGAGAGCGCAAGGTGTGAATGGAAAGTCTGAAGCGGGAAACTGAATGGTAAGAGGGTACCTGCTGAAGTATCCTCTGGGTGCATGAGTGTGAGTAATGTGTTGGTAAGTCTGTCTAGTGTGAAAGTGCTGTCTGGTAGGAAGTATGAGTGTCTGAGTGTGAAGGTGGAGTTGAATGGAATTGAGTGTTTGGCTTTAATAGATTCTGGATGCAAGGCGAGCTTGGTGTATAAAGATGTGTATAACAAGTTTAGCGAGAAAGCCCTCCTGTCTGAGAGCAAGGGTAGTTTAGTAGGTATTGGTAATAGGAGAGTGCCTGTGATTGGAATGATAAGGTCACCTGTTCGAATGCATGGTATGATGATGAATGAATGTGAATTTTCTGTGATTGATAAGGTGAGTAGTGAGTATGGTGTGATTTTGGGGTATGATTTTATGAAAATCAATCGTATGGTTGTGCATCCTGCGAGTGATCAGATTGAGAGAAAGATTGGTAAAAATGGGGTGTATAAGTTGTATGTAGGGAAAGATGGTAGCGTTTTGAGGAGTGTGTTTACTGGTATAGAGGTGACTGCTATGGAGAGTGTAAGGCTTGTGAAGGGTGAAAGGGTGTCTGTTAGAGTGAGTTGGAGTAAGGATGTTAGTTTGAATGTGAGTGAGAACACTGTGATATTGGATGGAAAGGATGCGTGTTATAAGGTAAGGCGTGTTGCTTGTGTGTTTGATGGCTTGATGAGAATGAATGATCCTTTTGTATGTGTGCAGGCAGACCCCAGTGTGAAAGGGCAGGTGAGGGGAATCCAAGTCGGAGATGTACTGGGCCACCTCTCCACTGTCAATGAGGTAGGTATGGATGATAGTACGGATATCAGGGTGAATGTTGCGAATGAAAAGACATGTGAATGGATGTATAATGAGGTGAAGGACATGGTGAAATTGGATGGATGTTTGACTGAGTATGAAAGGGAGGATGTGTATCGAATGATATTTGAGCGAAAGGGAGCCCTCAGTAAGGGTGATCTGGATTTCGGGGTTGCAAAGCTCCCGGAATTCAAGATTGTCCTGAAGGAGGACTCCCCAATCTATCAGCGGCCGAGGCATTTCCCACGTCCGGTTGCTGAAGAGATTGAGGAGCAGTGTTTGGAATTGGAGCAATTGGGGGTGATTGAGGAGAGTGAGAGTGCATGGAATAGTCCAATTGTACCTGTACGTAAGCCGGATGGAAGATTGCGTCTGTGTGTGGATTATCGAAAGGTGAATGAAAGGACTGTGAAAGAAAGGTTTCCGATGTGTGTGGTATCTGAGTGTGTGTATAGTATGCATGGGATGGAGTGGTTTACGAAGCTGGATCTGGTACGGGGGTATTACCAGATGCCCATTGCTGAGGAGAGCCGGCCAGTAACTGCCTTCTCTTCCTCAAAGAGGCATTACCAGTTCCGGAACCTCAGCTTTGGGTTGGCTAATGCTCCCGGAGCCTTCCAGCGGGCAATGAATGTTGTGTTGAGTAAGTTTGCGAGTAAGAATGTGATTGCGTTTATAGATGATATTTTGATTATGACTGAGACTTTTGAGGAGCATATGAGATTGGTGAATGATGTGTTGAGAACGTTGGAGAGTGTTGGTGTGAAGGTGAAAGTGGCAAAGTGTGAATGGTTTGCGAAAGAAGTGGAATTCCTTGGACATATGGTGAGTGAGAATGGATTGCGTAAATCATCGAAGTATGTTGAGAAGGTGCGAATGTTTCCTAAACCGGTGACTGTGAAGCAACTGAAGTCATTTTTGGGTTTGATTGAGTTCCAGCGAAAGTTTATACGTGATTGTTCTGGTGTGAGTAAGCCTCTGACTGAGTGGATGGGCAAGAAAGGTAGTACGGTTGTCAAGTGGAATGATAAGATGAATGAGGCGTATGAGAGACTGAAGGAGGCAGCGGTTGAAGATGTTGAATTAGCTTACCCAGATTATAGTGTAAATGCTAAAATGCTTGAATTGTATACAGATGCGAGTGGGTATTGTATGGGAGGTTTTCTGATGCAAGAGCAGCGTTTGAATGGAGAGAATGTCAGGCGAATAATTGGGTATGTATCCAAGGCTATGAATGTTGCAGAACGAAAGTATTCGACTGTGGAACGAGAGCTGGCTGCGATAAGATATTGTTTGAAAGTGTTGCGTCCATTTTTGTATGGTGTGAGGTTTGTGATAAAAACCGATCATCAACCTCTTGTGTATCTGCAGCGTATGAAGTGGGCTGATAGTAGGATTGCAAGGACTTTGGAAGATTTGAGTGACTTTGACTATGTGATTGAGTATGTGCCTGGTGAACGGAATGGAGTGGCTGATTTGATGTCAAGGTATCCTGGTACGAATGATGAAAATGTGTGTGGAGTGAGTGATCCTGAGTATTTGCCGAAAGGAATTATGAATGGAAAAGAGAGTAAGGGTGGTGGTGATTCCTTGTTTGAGAGTGTATGGAATGGTTTGCAAGATTTGAAGAGTGATGGAGTAGATGTGAGAGTGCCCGATAGTGTAGATGATTTAAGGAAGGAGGTAATGAATGAAGTGTGTAGGAAGCCTGAAAGCATTGGTATGGCAAAGGTGCGGAACTTCATGAAAGAATTGAGAGCGATGTGTATGCAAGGGGTCCCGCCATTTCAGGAAGTGTTGATTGTAGTGAGTCGTTTGTATGGAGTGATTGTATATGTGCACTTTGGTGGTGAAAGGCCGATTGTGTACAAGGATGAGAAGATGAAGGGTTTGAATCCTAATGTGGTACATCTGCAATGTTTGAGCGGTGTGCACTACAATTGGGTGATTGAAAAGTGTTCATATATAAGAGAGAAGAATGATTGTCTGGATGAAGATGAGCGTGTGGTGAGTGATGATATGGGAGTTAATGACAGTGTGGATATAAGTGCTGATGTTGGCGTGCTTGTTCCTTCGGTGTATTGTGAACATGGTGGACCTGATATGATGGAAGCGAGAGTGAAAGTTGGTGAAAGGTTGTTCTGTGGTTTGATTGATACTGGAGCGCAGGTGTCTTTAGTGAATGAGAATATTCTGAGTAAGTATGAAGAGTTTAGATGTTGCGAGCATAAACCTGTGAAGTTACGGATAAGTGGATTAGGGAATGGCATGATAGTGGCATGGGAACTGGTTAGTCTGAAAGTGAGTTTGGGTAATGGTGTGAATGTGAAGCATGACTTTGTGATTCTGAAAGGTGAGCAAATGCCTTGTTGTTTCTTGCTTGGTGTAGACTTTATGAGATTGAATGATTTGTCTTTGGATGCTGATAAGGATCGTCTTATGAAAGGTGAATGTGAGGTGATGAGGTTGAATGAGTGTGCAAAGAATGTTGTCAAGTTTTGCGGTATGATTGAGTTGGTCATGGATGATGAGAATGAGATTTTAAGTGATGATGATATTCTAGAGATGCAAGAGATGTGTCCTTTTGTTAGTGAGTTGAAGAGGTGTGTAATGATGCGTGTTGATTTGAATGAATGGCCAGAGTGTTTAAGTGATTTTAAAAGGTATGCTAAGGATTTTGTTGTTTGTATGGATGTTGTATATTTTGTGAGGCATGTGAAGGGTGGTGATGATATGTATGTACCTGTGATGTCCTTAGTTGGTATGATTGGTCTGGTGAAGGTTGTGCATGATAATTATGGGCATATGGGTAAGTTTAAGCTGTGGGAGTGTATGAAGGAGCATGTGTTCCACCCGTTTCTGAGAACTGTTGTGAATGATGTTGCAACTACGTGTGAAAGGTGTCAGAAGCGAAAGGTGCAAGGTGTGCAAGTGAAACCACCGATGTTGAAAGTTGATGCGAAAGAACCGTTTGAATTGGTAGTGATTGATTGTGTGTCTTTGCCGCGTACGAGTGCTGGGAATGTTGGTATGGTTGTGATGGTTGACCATAAAAGTAAGTTTGGGTATGCAGCGCCTGTGAGAGATAAAAGGAGTGTGACTGTTGCGCGTGTGGTTGAGCAGTTGTTTTTTCCTATGTGTGTATGGAAGCCTAGAAGATGTCTGAGTGATAATGGGCCTGAATTTGTAGGGGAAGTGTTTGAGCAAATGTTGAGAGAGAATGGTGTGGAGCATGTGAGAACAACTCCGTATGTACCGTCTTCAAATGGATTGGCTGAACGGACTATAAGAACCTTGTGTGAGATGTTGAGAATGATGAGTACGACAGTGAATGACTGGGATGTGTGTCTGGGGAGAGTGTTGTGGGCGTATAATTCAACTGTGCATAGTGCAACTGGAATGTCCCCATGTCAGTTTGTGATGAATTTTGAAAGGCGAGTGAAAGATAGGTTTCGTTTGAGTGAAAGTGAGCAGAGTGTATGGCGTGAGGCGCATGAAAGGTTCCGTTCATTTGAATTAGGTGCAAAAGTATTGAAGGTGAAAGAAGTGAAGGGTAGGTTGAATGTGTCAAAGATGAGTGAGAAGTTTGATGGACCTTATAGAGTTGTGAGGGTTTGGGAAAATGGAGTGACGTATGTTTTGGAGAGTTTGAATGACGGCATGACTGAGAGAGTGCGGGCTCATCAGAGTCAGTTAAGGAGATGGAGAGAACCTCCTGACTACCTGGTGAGCCATCCAGTGTATGGACTGTGTAGAGAGAGAGGTAAAGTGCATGATGATGAGATTGAATGTGATAGTATGGATCTGTCTGGGAAAGAGCTAGTCTTAGTCTCGAGGAGTAGAAAGCGTACAAAGAAGGGTGAAAGGAAGAATGCAAGTACGAATGAAAGTAAGTCTGAGCAGAGTGTTTCTGGTATGGGGGATCTTGAAAGGGAGATTGAGTTTTTGCGTAAACAGGTGAGTGATTTGGCTGGTATAAGTAGACGAGTGAGTGAGCTGCCTGTGCCTGATTTTTCTGGTTTTGGGAACAGTATGAATGATAGTGTGTTTGGGCAGAATGAACCTAGTGTGGCTGATTTTTCGGGTTTTATGAATGGTAATAGTAGGGGTGAGTTTGATGTAGTGAATGATGAAGTGGCTGATTTTTCAGGTTTCTGGTGGGAACCAGTTGAAGGGGTTTCTGGTATGCCTGTTGAGAATACAGGGGATGTGAGTGACCTGTCTGTTTCGCAAGAATGTACCTTGAGTTGGATGAGAGCTGTGAATGAGGAGCTGATGAATGGGGGTATGAAGAGTGAGAGTTCTGAACGGAAGAGTATGAAAGAATTCTGTCGTGAGATGGGAGAACTGGTAATGAGGGCTAAGAGTATGGTTGATGAGATGATAAATAGTGATGATGAGACTGACAGGACGACTGACGAACAACCCCGACTAATTGCTACGCGTAGCCAGGGACCAGTAGACGAGTGTGAATGGGTGCAGAAGGGTGCGATTGAGCACAAGTGGTACCGTGCAGAGTGATTGAAAGGGTTTAGTGAGTGGCTGGTCGAATGGCTTAAGGAAGGAGGGGTGTGGTGGGGCGAATGTGAGTGTGTGTAAAAGGGCCATTCTCCCACCCCTTTTCTCAGTACCCTCTCCCTCCCTCTGTAAGAATGTGTGTGAATGGGAATGGGTTTGTTTTATTTTTGTTAAATTCATGTATAAAATGATTACCATGTTTTTCTTTCTTTCCAGGCGTTATTCTGGAAAGATAAAAGCTAATTTTAAGATATCACTCTAAAAGATAGTTTCTTTGCTAAAATTATTTTAACAAAGCGTTATTCTGGAAAGATAAAAGCTAATTTTAAGATATCACTCTAAAAGATATTTCCTTGTTTAAATTGAACTTTAACGAAGCGTTATTCTGGAAAGAGAGAGAGTGGAAGTGCAGACTGGAAGCAAGAGGGGTTCTATAGAGGAGTGCTCCACCCAGCCCTGAGAGGAGGGCTTTCGTGTCTCTATCCACCTGAACCGCCATACCTGCCTTCGTTGACAATCCTGCCTCCTTCTAGTTAGCCAACTACCGCCCACCTCCAGCAAGACATAGCGCGTGTCCCCTTTTCGTTCGGTTGTGGTTGTGTTTTTTGTTTTGTCTAGAATTTACGTAAATTGTTGTATCCGCCCGTTATACGCTTCTCGTTTGGTATCATTATTTTTATTTGGGAATTTAGCCTCATTTTGAAGTGTGCACACTTCCCTAGTAAAATATAAAATTTTTGTAAATATAAACTGTAGCTATCATTGTATTTTTGTAAGTAAAGGGACTGTATATACAATCCGTTTTATTCTCCCTCGATTTCTCACGTCCGGACAGTGTAGGAAGCGGGTTGGATCGATTATCGATTGGGATTAGAGATCTATTTTCGGCCCGCTACAATACCATAAATTACCTCCTCAAATACACACTCGAGACTACCCAGAAAAGAAAAAAGGCAAAAATGCAATTTCTGGCTATTTTAAGATTAGCTTAGATAAAAAATTGTACTCAGTTTATCATGGAAATGATTGATAAAAATTATAACCATGAACCAATGATTATTTTATCATTGCAATTGACACCATGGCGGGAACAATATGCCTAAATATTGAGCGACTCCAACGGCTCAATATTTAGGTAAATTCAGAGATCCTTCGGGAGTTTCGCCTCATTCAAGAACTCATCAGCAAAAAACCCTGTCCAGCAGGAGAAGGGCGCAAGCGCCAGATGGTAGCAACACCCGTCTTACTTGTACCAGGACAGCTACCGTGTGAAAAGCCACTCCAGTCTGTGACATTCGATTAAAGATAATGAACAGTGTATGGTACCAAACAACCTTCATAGAAGAGTTCATAAGAGAGTTTCATCCTATACCGGTGTGTCCCACGAGTGTATCAGATTCAGGTGCGACAAGAAATAACCTGATACCCTTAAAGAATAAGGGAGTAGGTCCACGGCAAATCTCGGACCGCAATGGCATCCAATTTAAAATTCCAAGCGCCGTATCTCATCTTCTTTGTCAATCAGCCTAAAAAACTGAACTGATCACTACCATGTAGTTAGTGTAAGGAAGAGCGAAACGCTACTTCATCAGCGTGCCCGTTTCTAGCAATCCCTACATCTGCAGGAACTCAGCAAAGGACAATCTCGACATCTTCACGATTCACAGCAGCCATGCCGTCACGGATAACACGAACCAGAGGATGTGAGGATTCCAAAGCCTCGGAGATCTTTAAGCTCGATTTACGAGTCGTCATATATAAGAAAACGGCGTCCAATCCGGTTACGCCGCGTACTCTGCCGCACGGAGCGTTTCAGTGAAACTGGATACATCGGCCGTGAAGACAGACGCAACGCACTCAAGAACCCCACCCGCTTTCGTGGAGGTTTTTTGATATATAACAAAAATCAACGACCACATCCTCCCAGAAAGTTTGTAAAGAGAAATATCTAAATAAATTGGTGAAGATAGATGATGAGAGTTGTAGCATGCTGGTTCATGCTTTATCTAACACCGGTTTTACTAGTCTCGAATTAACGAAACCTCCCTCGGCATTTGAAAATTCACCTTGAGAGAACAAAACCTATTTTTTGTTGAATTCTTTTTGTTGGGTCTAAATCCTTGAGTCATCTTAAATAATTTTGCAATTTATGGAATATCCAAGTAAAACTTTCCTTAAATCTTGACTTTATAAGTTTTTATTGTTTTTGTGGGGAGGTAATTTTCCGAGGAAGACAAAGGTTTAAATCCCTTATAATTGTGGGGTTGCGTTTACATTTAGGACAACGCAAGAAAGAAATATCTTGTGATTATAAGCCAATTTGATCAACAACTCTACATAATTATTCATTCCTATCATTAAAATGAACGTTCAAGAAAGCACTGCGCATATAACCAAACTAGAAGGACATGATTTAGTGGACCTGCGGCGAAAAATGGCCAATTTAGATACCTAGCCCCTAAGTGGCTCCATCTGGTGGTCAGCTGACATCAGATTTGGGCTCAGAAACCTCAATTACCCCTTGTGACATTGGTTTGACCTTCATATCTCTAAAAATGTTCGATTTAGCACCTCTAGCTACTAGGTGGCGCCACCTGGTGGTTAACTTATAACATATTTGAATTCAGTGACCTTAATTGTCATTGGTGGCATTAGTTTTAGCTGGCTACATTGACCCAGTGACTCGTTTCAGACAGAAGATGAACACAACACGAGATTTTCATGACCCATAGACCCGCTTGCTTCGCCGCAGCTAAGAAGAGACAAAGATGAATCACAGATTTCGCGTTTTAAAAATGACTCGAATTTTAAAACGGAAAAGACACACAAAATCGTTTTAAAAATATACTTTTATATGGCATCATTTATACTAGGCTTTGATCTCCTTCGCGGAGGCCAACAACAAATCCGACATCGTCAAGCGGCTCAATGTCAGACGGATGACGTCAACGGAGTCATGGAAAGCCTCAGGGACGGGAAAGACCTCAAAGATCGACTTAATTCAGAAAGACTTCAAGTTGTCAACCGTTTGGATGTGAGAAAGGCCTTCGAAGGTCCTCGGTCTCGGTGGTCACAGTGTCCAGGATCGTCAAGAAGGATGAAGACAAGAGCTTGAGGTGCATGGAAAGGCTCTGCCAACCGACCGTATGTGAGAACAAATTAGTCTGTTTCTCAATAAAAAATACTCGACTCTGCCTCCACTACAAACTGTCAATAAATTAAATGTCTTCTTTTCCTTACCATACTTTGGTTACCAATCCGAAAAACTTAAAAAAGAGGTGTTAAAACTGTTAAATTCAACCTATCCTCAATTATTACCATCTATTGTTCTCATTAATGACTTCAGACTGGGATCATTATTTAAGTTCAAAGATCAACCAACCACCAATATGCAATCTAAAATTATAATTTTTCCTATGGGCTTTGTTGCATATATATATATATATATATATATATATATATATATATATATATATATATATATATATATATATATATGAACCCATTAAACCACATTGAAAGAGAAAACGGAATAATTTTTCCTCACAGTAATATTTTTTTACTTCCTTTTTTCGAAAAAATCCGTGCAGGGAAGCGATTCGAACCATACTTTTAACTGTGATCAAAGCGGTGCTCGCTGACTCAGTGTGCCTGGTTCGAATCGTTTCCCTGCACGGATTTTTTCGAAAAAAGGAAGTAAAAAAATATTACTGTGAGGAAAAATTATTCCGTTTTCTCTTTCAATGTGGTTTAATGAGTTCGTTTTCATCATTCTCTCGTGCTACTTTGAGATATATATATATATATATATATATATATATATATATATATATATATATATATATATATATATATATATATATATATATATATATATATATTATATAACCCTATATTTTTAGAACGTAATTTTTTTTAAGTGGACAAGTAAAGTGGAGTGAATTTCCAGTGCATTCTTTAACCACCTTCCTTCCCCCTTCCCTCTCCCCCTCTTTCAGCTTCCCCTTCTCTCCCCCTCTCTCTAGCTCCTCCACATTCCCTCTTCCCCCTCCCCCATGCCCCCTCTATCGCCCCACTTCCCTCCTCCCCCAACCTTCTCTCCCACTCTACCTATCCCCCTTCCTCTCACTCATCCCCCAACTTTCTATCCCCACACTTTGCCCCCTCTCTTTATCACCCCCTCTCTCTTCCCCTTCTTTCTTCCCCTCTCTCCCCCTTCTCTCTCCCCCTCTTTCCCTATCTTCCCCCCCCCCCCTTTCCTCTCCCCAACTCGTCGATCTCCCCCTCTGTCCCCCACTTACCTTTCCCCTATCCCCCTGCACCCTTTTCCCCCTCCTCTCTCCCATGTCCTCCTCCCTTCTCCCATTTCCCCCTTTCCCCACTCTTCCCCCCTCTATCTACCTCCATTTATATCTAACTCTCTCCTCTACCTCTCACCCTATTATCTCCTATGAGAGAATAGGAATGTTGTAGAGGGAGGGGGGAGATGGAGATAGGGAGAAATGGAGATGAACTTAGGAGACTTGACTATGTGGCAATTACACCTGCCGAGGAGTTTACTCTTGAAGGACATCCAAGTCTCCTAAACTTCCTTCTTTTCCGCCATGAAGGAAAGTTCCCTCGTTGCGATTTTGTTAATTATATCCTTATCAATTCGTTCCATTCCACATCGCTCCTTCGCTCCACCGATTTCCTTCTACCACCTTCTGTTCAGTCGCCTTCTGGGTTTCTTTAGGTATACAGATTTCCAGTTTAGGATTTATGTCCATTTTTGGCCGTTTTTTGTAGTATTGTGTCATAAAACAAGAATTTCGGCCAAGATCCAAGCAGCGATCCTCTTTAGCTGCTCTGCCGAAAAAAAAGGTATATTCTCTTCTTCCATGACGTCATTCATAACACAAAGTTCAGTCGGATTTAGCCATCATTGGAATCTTTTAGCTCGCGCTCTTGTATTAAAGAGTATTTCATCACCCTCTTTCCATCATACATTGGACGAGGACTACTGCTATCTATTTACAAAAGCTATTTCAAAATGTCTTCTCCTCGTAAAGACCCATTTCAGCCACGGGTTCTGATGTTTTCGGTGCAGGGTTCTTCTTATGGCCATTCTCGAGTAAGACTCAGGGCAAAAGGTCTCCTTATATCGCCTTTAGAAATAACTTTCTGCCCATAGTAGGACATGGGAAGGATAGTGGGTGCCAACCTCTCCTGTCACCCTGTTATCTGGGTATCAATCTGCCCTGTCTTCGACCCACTACTTCGTTTCAGCCATAACTCAGAAGAAGGATTCACTTCTCCTAACGTCGCCTTTGTTTTATTGTCCTGTATCATTAAGACTTACGTCTTCTGACCTTCCACCTGGTTACTAGGCATTTCCAAATCACGAAGTATAGAATACCTCTATACATCTAATGAATTTTGTCCTCTTCCCACCTCCCTTAAATCCTCGTACGCCCTTCTTCACCCTCGTTGATATTGAAAGGGTATTGCCACAACCAAGCCCGCCTATGCGCAGGCTTCCTCTCCCAACAAAGCCATCGGTAAATTTCCTTGGCCGCATCATTGGTGCAAGGATATGGAACCCGAGCGCTCAATCCTCGCCTTTTGAGTCATAAATTCGAGCAGAAAACCTCGTCTCTATATCGACAGAGTCCAAACTGGTTTTGGAGTCCTCAGTATTTGCTTGCTTCCTTACGTGACCCTCGTGTCCTTGGGACAATTGGGGAGAGCAATGACTTTTGCTTAGCTCCAGGGGCTTCTAGCCTCTCTCCATCGCAAGGCTCGCTCAATCGGATCGAAGTGACGCTCTCTTCGCGAAAGGATCCGGAGAATTCCTACGGTCCTCGTGTTCCAGTTGATGTCCGGTGCATCCACTGCCTTTGACCACTGGCAGACCCCAAAGGTAGTGATATCCTCTCACGTCTCTCCCCGTTCTGGAGCTTAGGGCTGGCTTTCACATGTCTATTTTTATACTGTTGGTCTTTGATTTTTTAGGTATTGATTTTATTTCAGTTGTCGTTCGTGTTTTAAGTGGGTCCGGGTTTTTTTATTATTACCTGGAGATAGTTTGCGTGCTTTCAGCGGTTTTGCCATCGTTAGTGGCGGCTAGGTGTGACCGCTGAAGTTCAAAATCAGGAGGATTCATGGGATCCTCCTGGTATGCGCCTAAGGCCCCTCTTGAACGCCTTAAAGCAGTTCAGTGTCCATCTTACGGACCTTTTCTGTCATTCCTTCACCCACTTACACAACTCCCATAGTTATTAGGTCACTATTGTTCTAAACATATCCCCATATACTCCTCTTCCTTCGGTCCTTTCCGCCGGGGACAAACAATATCCCATGGACACCTTATGTTCCCTAATCCACCCCATTACCTGTTTGCACCTCATGCCGTACCTACTCGTCGAGGACCGCTTGTATTCCGCGGCGCATTTCTTCTTCGACTCCTTGATATAGATAGTTGCGGCTTCCCCCCTCCCCCCCCGCCTCTCTTAGCCCCCTATCTCTCTTTTCTTTTCACACAATAAATAATTAATTGCAATTCGCCTTGAGGAACGCACCAGGGTCGATCTGCGGTCCTCTTTCCCTCCTATTAAGTAAATACTTTCCATCATCGGTCCATTTTCGAAGGCCTTAAGGCAACAACCAGAACGAGACATTAAAAGAACTATTTGCCCCATTGCATCTTCACAGAAAGCGTACACTCTTGCATATATACAAAACATCACATAGTCTTATACATGAAGACAAAATACACTTAGACTTTCATGCACATACTCCTCTTCACACGCATACACAGCATTCGCTTGTGTATGGGGCATTTGTACATGAGGGTTTTAAGCTTATTTCTCTATTCCGTCCTTTGAAAATTAAAGGGATGCTCTCGTTTGCCTCCCGCGAAATCACTCGAGAAATAAAGGATAAAAGAGACTCAAATATGTTGCTGTGTATCTTCTATAAAAATCGTTCTATTCGAAAGAGAAGCGGACGGCGATGTGCGTTCGTGGCATGTGGATATATGCTGCTTTACGAGCGGGGGGGGGGGGGGAATTGGTTAAGGAATTACATATCAGTCAGGGACAAGTTTGAAGGGATTAGATGAAATTAACCTTAATTTGACGATAAATGAAACTGGTAATTCAGCCATATTTTTCCGAGTCAGTTACCTTCAAGATAACTTGATAATTAAAGTAAATGCCTTTTTTTTTAATAGAGGAATGTGGGATGGTAATTTAACGGCCTTGATGCCACCCCCCCAAACTTGTGGGAAAACTTAAAATTTACTATCTATTTGTGGTAATAAAATATGACCTCACAAGATAGTATGATACGCTTTATAACAATATGTTGTTATAGCAATTCTCTATAAAAGTAAATGAGTAATTTAACTGATGAAAATGTGAGGTAGAATGCTTCACTATGAATTTTAATTCATTTACCCGCTCTGATTTTGGTGTGAACGGTTTTTTATCCGAGTGGGCTAAGCCTGACCATGTGTGGCAGGGTAAAGACGCCTGCAATCGGAACAGCCCAATAAATCGGCACAATTGTAGGTCTTTGGCGTCTCTCATTCCAAACGCTTATGGAGATAGGAAAGATAAAGCCCTGGCCTGGTTTATTGGCCAGAGATTTGGTTGGGCCACTTGTATGAGCCATTTGTTTGGGCCTGGGAGGGGGCATTTGATTGGGCCACTTGTATGAGCCATTTGTTTGGGCCTGGGAGGGGGCATTTGATTGGGCCACTTGTATGAGCCATTTGTTTGGGCCTGGGAGGGGGCATTTGATTGGGCCACTTGTATGAGCCATTTGATTGGGCCTGAGAGGGGGCATTTGATTGGGCTATTTGTTTAAATCATTTCTCTGGACCATTTGTTACGCGTATTTGTTTAGCCCACTTGCTGGGCCCATTTTTTGGAGCCCTTTGCTTGGGTCATTTTGGGGGTGAGAGGGATCTGCAAAAAAACATTCGCTTTGGGTTATTTGTTGGGCCATTTGCTCCGGCCATTTGGTTGAGCCATTTCATTTGGTCATTTTATAAAATATTTGTGTGAGCCATTTGATTTGGCCATTTGTTTGGGCCATTTGTTTGGGTCATTTGCTTTGGCCATTTGTTTGGGCTATTTGTTGGGGTTTGCTAAGGCCATTTTCTTTAACAAAAGTGGCCATCCCCTTCGAGTCTTTCTCCCTCGTCTAACCATTAGGACGAAAGGACAAAGAAGCGGGGAAGGGAAAGGACCGACAGGAGAAAGAAAGAAGCGACGGAACGGAGATTCGGAGCACTGAAGCCGAATCGCTGAATGAGTGAACGGGAGGCTTATCCCACTCGGTTATCCATGAGCCTGAAAAGACACAGTTCGTACTGAGCTTTCAAGCCGCCCGCTTCTCACGTACCTCGGTGCAACAGGAAGAGGGGAGGGGGGATACTTAGTATATCCTCTCGGCTCAGGGCAATTTGCACTTTAGGATTTATTGTCACCCCTTAAATTTAAAGCGCAATAGCAACGAGAACGGATCAAGCAGAAAGTTGGGCAAGAGAGATTTGTAACGAAAGTGGTGAAGTTGGAGGAGGTGAGCGTTAGTGAGAAGACATAGAACCGCAGCTACATCTCCGTAGATTGACGCTAAAAGGGCAAATTGCAGTGTTGGGGCCGGAAGGGCACGAAATCATCCAGATATCACCTGACATCCCATCGTTGGTGTGTTAGCAAAGGATCTGCAACTTTAACACTGTAAGGAGAAGAAAAATGGAAAGAAGAGGAAGAGAAGAAGAATGAAAAGAAGAGGAAGAGAAGAAGAATAATATAAAGAAGAAAAGGAAGAATGGAGAGAAGAATAGGAATGGAAGGACGAAGAAGAAGAAGAAGAAGAATAGAAAGGAGAAGAAGAGTAATGGAAAGAAACATAAGAAGAACTACAGAACTACAGAACTACAGAATCTAGGACCAGCAAAGACCCTAAGGTCCGCTCGAGGCTAGTCCGCTACACTAAATCAAAAACTACGATACACCCTTATCTACGAGTGTATCTCTAACATGCTATTTTTTTATTTTTTTTTAATACTATCTACTGTACACACTTATCTACATGTGTACATTATCGTGCAATTTTAACTAATCAAACTAGGGTTCGGGGGAGATAGAAAGTTTTTCTTCTCATCTTCCGCAGCCACTCGACTGCTAGTGGTGAAAAGCTAATTTAGGGATAGAGACTACTTATAGGATAGGCGGAAAAGAAATGGGACATCTAAGCTACACATGCAGAGAATCGCCGGCATCATTTTTAGTCATCATAATTTCATATCCTTAAACCTCCGCTCCAAACTCTCTCTCTGCAAGGACGTTTAAATTCACAGTGCTCAACTACGTTATATTTAAACTATTCAAATGCACGTCGAGACGATTTTTGAACATATTAACCGAAGTGCTATCTACTACGTGGGTGGGCAGCCGATTCCAATTTTGAGTAACTTTAAATGTAAAATAGTTTTGGGCTATACTAGTGTTAAAACGCTTGTTCACTAATTTTAACCCGTGCTGACGAGTATTTCCCCTATGATCCAGTTCGAACAGATTGCGAAAGTCCACGTTTGAGAAACCCTTTAGTATTTTAAATACTTCTATTAGCTGGCCACGTAATCTTCTGCTTTCTAGCGATGGCAAATCTAAAGCCCTGAGCCTTTCCTCGTATGATCTATTCCTCAGCTCTGGAATTAATTTCGTAGCCCTACGCTGCACTCTTTCTAATTGCGCAATATCTTTCATTAAATATGGAGCCCAAAATTGAACAGCGTATTCGAGAAGTGGCCGCACAAGGGATTTATATAAAGGTAAAATTACATCCTTAGATTTGAAGATGAAATTGCGCGCGATATAACCCAAAACGCGATTTGCTTTTTTACACGCATCCGCGCATTGCTTCGAGAATTTAAAATCGTCTGAGACTAATACTCCCAAGTCTTTTTCTAATTTAACCGCGTCGAGGACTTGGCCTTTCATGGTATAATCTACTCTTAAATTATGGCAACCCAAGTGCATTACCTTGCATTTGCTTAAATTAAATTCCATTTGCCACTTGTCCGCCCAATTGGCAATCGAGTTTAGGTCCCCCTGCAATTTATCGACATCCGATCTTACATAGGCACGATTACCCAGCTCCGTGTCGTCCGCAAATTTCGAAATCCGACTAAGTATGCCTTTATCTAAATCGTTAATATAAATTAAAAACAATAAAGGGCCTAAAACAGAGCCCTGAGGTACCCCACTACTAACGCTGGCCCAATCTGAACATTCCCCATTTATTACTACCCGCTGCGAGCGATCTTTCAGCCAATTTCTAATCCAGTTTAAAATCTTACCAGTCACCCCAATCGCTTTAACTTTCATTAATAACCTTTGGTGGGGGACGGTGTCGAACGCCTTTTTAAAGTCTAAATATATTACGTCTACAGCTTTGCTTTCATCGTACACGCAAATCATTTTGTGGAAGAATTCGAGCAAGTTAGTCAAGCACGATCTCGCACGCCTAAATCCATGCTGGGTATCGTTAATCAGCTTATTTGCCTCGAGGTGGCTCACTATTCTATCTTTAATTACAGATTCTAAAAGCTTCCCAACTACCGAAGTTAGACTAATAGGCCGAAAATTCGTTGCTTCAAATCTATTCCCCTTCTTAAATATAGGTGTAACGTTTGCTCGCTTGAAATCCAACGGAACTACGCCATCCTCTAATGAGCGATTGAAAATTTCACGCAATGGCTTAACGAGTTCATTTTGAAGCTCCTTTAAATGAATTGGATATACCCCATCGGGGCCCGGAGATTTCGACTTTTTCATTAGCTTAATAAATTTAAGAATTTCCTCGTCCTTTATACTTACATCGGATATGCATTTATCAGCACTACGAACTTCCCCAATTAACGATTCCAATTCGGAAGAATCTTCCACAGTAAACACGCTCGTAAAATGCTCATTTAAAATTTTAGACATTTCTGCCGGAAGTTCAGTCAAACGACCATCCTTATCTTTGATCGGCCCTATCGATCCTTTTACGGGTTTCCTATTATTTACGTACCCATAAAACCGTTTCGGTTCATTCTTTGAATCCTTAGCGAGGTTTATTTCATACTTCCTCTTCGCATCTCTGACCGCACGTTTAACTTCCCTACGAGAATCTATGTAATTTTGCCGACTTATAACTGACCCATTGTTTTTATGAATTTTAAATTTTCTATTTCGGTCCCGGATTAAGCGTAGTATTAACGGACTAAGCCACGGAGCTCTCACCGACTTCCCGCTCTTACGCACATACTTAACCAAATCAGAATTCACACGAAGCAGCGTACATCGAAGTTCTGCGTACATCTCTCCTACCGACCTGTTCTCGAATCGTATTCCCCAGTCTATATCCTTAATCCTTTCGCGAAAAATATCGAAATCACAGCTACCAAAACGAGGGATGAGCTGCGAGCTCATTCTAACTTCTACGCAGGTGTTTAGATCGAATCTAATCGCATTATGGTCGCTGGAAGCTAAATGTTCACCCACACGTACGTTTTCTAACAATGACTCATCGGTTGCCATGATTAAATCAAGAATATTGCTATCACGAGTAGGCTCTTCCACTTTTTGTACGAGAAAATTCTCCAACATAAAGTTTAATAGCCTCTCACCCGGTTTATCAGAAGTAAGGTTGCTAAAGTTAACATTAGGTAAATTAAAATCGCCGCAGACTAATGTGGTCCCTTTTCTAATCCAAGACGTAAGCGTATCGAAGAGTGCAGCATCTTCTCTTTCCAATTGGCAAGGCGGACGATATAGCACGACTAAGTTAATTTTATTTATAGCATCTAAACTTAGCTGGACTAATAAAGCATCACTTCGCATATCATCCTTAGACGAGTCCATCGTTATGGCGTTTAGATCCTCTTTTATATACATTAATACGCCCCCTCCTCTACCGGTTTGTCTATTTCTGTAATGAATTTTGTACCCCGCTATATCGAACTCGCAAACACTGATCCCCGTATGAGTGTCTAACCATGTTTCACTTAGGAATACGAGGTCCAAATTACCCTCTAGAATAACGGCTTTTATTTCGGCAATTTTATTTTTTAAGCTACGAACATGAAGAAGAAGAAGAAGAAGAAGAAGAAGAAGAAGAAGAAGAAGAAGAAGAAGAAGAAGAAGAAGAGGAAGAAAAACAATAACAATAAGAATGGAAAATTGAAGAAGAAGCAGAAGAAGAAGAAGAAGAAGAAGAAGAACACCAACAATAAGAATTAAAGATGAAGAAGAATGTAAAGAAGAAGAAGCAGAAGAAGAACAAGAATAGAAAGAAGAAGAATGTTTTGAATCCACAATTTCGCCCCCTTCCTTGTACCAGTATTTTGAGCTGAAGAGATCCACTCTGAACATTCTTCTCTTCATCTTCGATACATTTGACTCTTATTCATTAATCCAGTTTTCCCCATTCTGTCGACGACCCCACCCCTCCATCCCCATCAGATGCTCCCCTTTCAATACACTGCAATCGATCAATCGTCTCATTTGACCAGCCATTCGCGACTGGCACTCTACTGGTACTGACGTGGGTATGAGTCAGGTATCAGTGCTACCGGTTGACCTCGTAATCTGGGGAGCATTTTGAAAACCGGCTGTCCATATAGAAATACCATGGCACTGAGAGGTGACCCTTGGTAATCTCTTCCTTAAACTAACCAATGGAGTGCCATTTGTATATAGTGTCACATTAGAATTTACTGCTGAGGGCCAATTCTCACCTACATTGATTTAGTAATAGTACAGTATTACTAATTACAGCCTAGTAAACCGTCTTAGATCCACTCGTAGGCTAGTCGTGAGAAGGAAAATGAAAAGGGAAGAAAATGCTGTATCCTTACATGTACGACGATACCATACACTTATTAATACGCCCACCATATATAATAATGAGTACAAATACACACAATAAAGCTTAATAGTAGTAATAATTTTTTAATCTTACCTGGTGGAAAATTCTTCGGACGAGGCGACGCCAATATCCACAGCAAAAGAAGGATGATGACGAGGAGAAAAATAGATTCAATCATTTTTCTTTTAGAATTTTTAAAAATCACTTTAATTTTCTTCTTATATCACAAAGTATTCTTTATTTACTAATACATATATTCACTTATATTAAAAAAACTTCAATTTTCTTAATGTAGCACAAAATAATCTTTCTATATTCACTATAGAGTCGTATTTCTAAGAATAATTCGCAAAAGAATTCGTTCGCTATCTTTCTATTTTGTGCTATTGAAAAAATATATTCCAATAGCTTCTTCTATTAGAAATATAGCTAGTGTTTTCAATAGCTTCTTCTATGAGAAATAGAGCTAGTGTCTTTCAATAGCTTTTTCTATGAGAAATATAGCTAGTATCTTTCAATCGTTTCTTCTATGAGAAATATAGCTAGTGTCTTCCAAAAGCTTCTCTTATGACAAATATAGATTGTCTATCTATAATATTTCTAGGAGAACTATCAACACTTTATTACCGCAAATTATATTTGGGTAGTATAGCGCTATATAGCTGTTAAGTAAAGAATAAAAAAATTATATTAAATATAGAGAGTTCGCTAATTAAAGAGATTAGATGAAATTGCTATATTTTCGAATCGAAATTTGTGGTAAAATCGGCCGTAAGATGATAGAGATAATTACAGTATTCCTATTTTGTCACACAATAGGGAGTTTAATTGTATAGGGTTATTATATACATCCATTAATGGGAGTGAGAAAGTTTTCAGTAGTCGGATTAGTAGTAGTTAACCGAGTCTTTTCAATTGGTTTCAATCTCTTTTATTTGATTTTTCAATTATATTTATCTCTGCCCCATTTAATTAAATTTTAGTTTATTCACTTCATTCTATCCTAACTCACTTCGATTTCAGCTTTAGTGAAATCCAATCTAACGTAACTGAGATCCTTGTCTCTGAGATCCTTGACTCTGAGATCCTTGGCTACAAGTTATCTCACTATTCTCTAGTTCTATTTCGGATTTCCACAAACTTTTATAAGTATTTGCCTTTGCGTTCAGCTTTTGCAGCCATGAAAACCTGAAATACCTCCCCTGATCCCCCGTTATCGTTTGCCTTGCCTTTCTAACATACACAAACAGCAATACAGCTGCAGCCAAATGTTTTTAAACACCGGAAATTTGGAGAAATTTGAATAAATAGCAATAAGTTATATAAGCCCCAAACAATCAACAAAATAAAAAGTGAGTTAAACCATATAACATCATCAACAGGTAACAGATGAGCAGATGAAGCTTTATGAAAATTACAGTGACATCAAAATGACACAGGAAGCTCAGTAGCGTGTTGAGGCCCTTGGCACCGATGAGAGCATTTATTCTTTAAGTCATGCTCCCCACGGGGATGCGACACCTGAGGGGTGCTAGGGTGGCCCATTCTTCAGTGATGATTGCCTTCAATTGCTTATTAGAGGCTGGCTGATGACGTCACCCTACCTCTTTCAGGGTTCTGCCAAATATTTTTCAGTGGCTTCATACCGGAGACTGAGGTGGCCAGTCCATCATCATGGCCGCAGACATGGGGCATTGTCCTGCTGGACAAACACATTCCGGGTATTTCTGGAGAGGTTTCGGGCTGAGGGGAGCACATAATCACTCAGGAGGACATCATCACAAACGGTGAGACGATCCATCCCTGAACTTGACATGCAGCTTCCATACCATTACAGAGCAGCCATCATGGCTCACTGTTCTCCTCTCGATAAAAAAAGACAAAGTAATGCTCTTGTTCTTTATTGGGGCCACTTCGGCTGTGGTTAGTCCCCTGTTGGAGTAAGGATTCGGGTTTACTTCACGGGGGCTGCCATATACTGTTAGAATCCCGTGGTTCAGAGCCTACGCTAATCAATAAGCCCCAATAACAAATATAAGGCTTCAATAAAGTGTGGAACTAGATGGTAAAATTGCTACTAAGCTTGCTGATTGGTAGTAAAACCATTACCAAACATTAAATTTTTAGTTCTCTCTTCATTTTCACGATAGCAATTGTCATGTTTGGTACCAATGTTAGGCTAGTTATTGCCAGATCGCAACGGCACCATTATCATAGGTGGGCGTTATCGCGATAAATTATCGCGGGTTATCAGTTTTCGGATTTTTTCCCCTTTATCGATTCATCGGTATCGCCGATACTTTTGGTTCCAAACTAGCGATAATCGATAATTTTAGTTCAGTTTTGGGTTCCACTTTAGCACAGGGGCGAGCCGCGCGTGCCTTGGAAGCAGAAATAGGTAAGTCCGAGCTGGGAGGAGGATCTTCAAAACCTATGAGGAGATGAAGGAGACCCTAACCAGGTAAGAAACAGTATTCAAATATTCTTACTATTGTATTATAAAATAATATAGTCAATAATTAATATTGTATTATAATTTTGGAGTTATCGGTTTATCGGTTATCACTTTATCGGGCTATAAATTTATCGCCATTATCAATTATCGGTTATTGCCGATAAGGTTATCGTTTATCGATTTATCGGTTATCGTGATACATTTTTTCGTTATCGCGCCCATCTATGACCATTATCATACGATGACAAGAAAATTGGGGCTTTTCTATGGGGGAGAGGGGAACTTTACTGGAAATTATTAAAGGATTATGTATTAGAATAATAAAAATTATTAAACAAATTATAAAATAATTACAAACGTAATCGTTGTATGGTCAAAATTACAGAAAATTATACGTTTGGCAGCTCTGCTGTTTGGATAAGGAAGTTTGTACGGTTCGAAATCTTGGAGGCTACAACGATAGTCAACACCTGCCATATAAAGCTTTTACGAATTAGATGTGTTCGGAGGAGAAAGAGACAAATTCCTGAACTTGTTAGTATTCTCAAGTACTCTTTTTACAAACTTGTTCAAGAAGGTTTGCAACGAACTCTTCCCGGTTCATGCACAGGTAGGCGGCGATGTGTATTTTCGCAGTTCAGAGTTAGCTTTAGGGCGTTTTATTACCCAACTCACGACTAGACATTCCTCAGTTGGATTACGCAATTTTCTTGTTTCTTAATACAAAAACTCTAACACAGCAACATACCACGCATGCACACTCACATGAAAACATAAAATTCAACCTTACAAATGTACACAATATAGACGGATGCGAAATACATGGAATACACAGCACAAATGTAGTAAACACACGCAGCACACGAACAGAAACAAAACTACTACCAAGACACAAAACACGCCTAAAAAACAAACAAAACCCGCATCCTGCAATGCACAGGAGTATAAGCACCAACACACTCCACACAAACATTCCAACACGCTAAACGTCAATGGCACAATTTCTCCATAAATTTAAACGGTCGAAATCTGTGTAGAACCATAATAGAACCAGGAACTCACTACAAGGACAACCACTGGAAAAATATCCGACATTCATATTCCCCATAGGCAAGCAAACGACCGTAAAAATTCCTGCGCCAAAGGTCACCTTCACACAATACAATACACTACCCACAGGGAGGAGAGTTCTTGTTAGCTGAAGGGATACGGCGTTGGTCCGCTAACGTCGCGGTACCGGGTTCGATCCTGGCAAGAGAGGACACAAATGTCAGCGCACGAATAGATCTGGCTACTAATTGGTGGAGGCGCTGTGCTCATCCCTGTATTCGGGTGGGTAGATCTTACACTTCTCATCAGATACATAGCCAAATAGAGCACTGCTTTCTTTTCTCTCTCGTGTTCGCAGCACAACACACACTCTCTGTTCCATGGAATTCTGCCAATAGGTATCTATACCTAGATACCACTAACGCAAAACAGGTCCCTCTGCCCCGGAGAACCACTTATACTACTTTACTACCCCAGGGAGGCATCTTTCAAGCCCCTAGACAAGAGACCTAATGACGACAAAATAATTGCTAATATAATTAATTTTCCGTAGGCAAGAAAAGTTTACGCACACGTGACACAAACGATGTGTACTACCACTCCATACTGGCGCCCCCAGGGAGCCATTTTCTCACATCTACATTTTAGACTATCCACTCGCAAAATTTTACAACCACAATCCTCATTTAGCTAAACACACTTGCACAGACGATTTCTCCTAAACACCCCTAAATCAGCACAGTAGCCCTACCCCTACATAAACACCCTACAACCACAGCTCACACAAATCCAAATGGCAACCTTCACCCTCGCATCATCAGTGACACATTTCACACCCAACAAATGCGAATAAAAAATACCCAACACTCACACTGAACGGACACAACATACCCTCTAAACGAAACTCCAGCCCTCCTCTGAATCACACTCTCGCACGCACTTCACTACACAACAAACAAAAGTAACAAAGAAACTCAACACCCCAAAATCACTTGTAAACACTACCTATCACAACAAAAGGAGTCTTTATCATACTATATAAACAATTCATCCACACTTTCACCATTACAAATAACTATCTTTGCAACCAACAACCACCCAAACCATCGCAGGCAAGGACCAAAGAATACAAAATTCACTACTCAACATTATTACCAGATGCACCCAAAAAACCTTCATCCCATTCTTACACACCAATTGGGGTACAGCTACCATGAGGGAAACCCAACACTTCAACAGAGCAGTTAAGTAATCTCATCCCAACCACCACTTTACCACAATATCACCACCTCCCACACCAATACAATGAGTTAGCCACTCATCCACCAAACCACAGCATAGTAAAACACTGCCCTCACCCACACATACTTAATCAATCTCCAACCAAACATCCTAAAGGACCCCTCCCCCCAACAACGAGAGAAACCACCACGCAGACTGTTTGTAAGATCTATGGAGAAGTGAAGATAAAGTGAAGAAGACATATAGCCATATATCTCTTACAAGCATTGGGGTATAGAGGGCACGCAGCTCCTTTTAGATGTCAGTTGCAGACTCTTGGAGTAAATATGTAAGTAGGGAGTTGTCGGGAAGGAATTAAGCTTGGGTAGTCTCAATCTAGTTCGACTCTATCAAGGCCACTGGAGCTGGTATGACGTGCTTTCTAGGTAAGAGGTGCAGCACACTACGTGGAGCAGCCCCTCTCCCCTTTAGGAGCCTCGCCAAACAAACCAGACCAATCAGTACGCAGGGTACACTTCAAATTTAAAGTATATGGCAATGTGCCCATGTATATGTACAAAAAGGCAACTGGACGTCCAAAGATGTTAAAGACATCTTTAAAATGTGGAAGTGAAACAGGGAAAAGTAAATGGAATTCTTAAGAAAGTTAAATGGAAATATTACATTCCGAGACTATTACATACGTGCCTTGAGCGAGGATGATCCAATTCTCAGAATCCAACTTTGCGAATGGTTTTGAACAAATTTGCGAGCCAAATTGAGTGCTCTTATGAGACTAAGTTTAGGATTAAAGGTATAATTATTCGTCATAATCTTATATATTGGCAACATGAAAATCCACACATTTACGTGGAATAACATGTAAATTTATAGGATATAACTGTATGTTGTAGGTTTTTCTCCAAAGGATTGTTTGGTCCATAGCTAACTCAACATACTTCATGGAAAATATTTTTCTGCACTTCAACAGTTACGGAGATAATGGCATTCGCTTTCAAAATGATGGAGGAGACTTCATTGCCATTATGGTGTCAGTAGCTACCTTGATGACACATTTCATAAGAGATGGATCGGACGGCGATGTAGTATTGATTATCCACTAAGTTCACCAGATTTGAAGCCACTTGGCTTTTTAAAGGGGTGATCTCTGCTAATCAGTGAATCAAGGAGCGCAGTGGTGTCACTGGTCTACAGTTCGAACACTTAAGTGTTTAAAACAAATAAAATTATCTATTAATTCGATTTATATTTACCTAGGAAAAAAGTAAAACTCATTTCTATCCGTTAGTGGGTTCGCTTGTTATAAGGGGATGTTGGGTGCTGTGAAGAGTGATTTGTTCAGAGGTGGCAAACTGCGCACCAGGGAAGCTTTTCATGTGACCCGCGTTTTATTTCAGAATTCGAAAAAATACTCGTAATAAAAATTAATTAATGAAAATTTTTCAAAAATCTCACCTTAAACGCGAATTCTGTCAACTCTGAATGCAATACGGGATCATTCAAAGGTCCCTTTACATTTTTTATCCAGACTTTAAACCGGAACTTCAATTTCGTAGTATAATATAGTTCACTAAATTAGCATTCGTTGGTATTTAAGTTGAACCCTACATCTGGTCAAAATGGGTGATCATTTTAATTTGGAAATGAAATGTAAAATCACTACCTGGTAGGAAGTTAACCAATCTCCAACCGAAACTTAAAGACGATTCCGTGCTTTCTATGAGACGCCAACTTGCCCAGCACCCTCTACAATTCATTCCATTCATAAGAGATTTATGGAAACAGGTTCTGTGGTTAATAAACCACGCACAGGAAGACCTAGAAGTAGCTGTTCTGAGGAAAATATTGCTATCGTTGAAGAAACTTTCAACAGAAGCCAAGGGAAGTCCATAAACAGAGTCCCGCGGGAATTAACCATTCATGTTTCAACCATCGATCGGATACCACGTAAAAACTTGAAAATGTTTCCTTTTAAGATACAAGTTTTTCACAAAATTATAGAAGGGGACTTTGATCGAAGGGTAGAGTTATGTGAGACACTCATACACGATCACGAAAATGACCCTTCTATCTTGGAGAACATTTTCTTCAGTGATGAAGCAATTTTTCACTTATCTGGTTGAGTGAAGACATAACGCTCGATTTGGGGGTAAAATCCACCCAGTTGAGGTTGAAGAGTACGAGCACGACTCTTCAAAGCTAGTTGTATGGTGCGCTATCTCTTCTAAAAAGCTCATTGGACCATTTTTCTCCAAAGATGATCAGTAGCGGAATGTTAATGTGGCAGGGGTCAATTATCTAGCCATGCTTCGAAGCTTTTTTTCTCCCTGAATTGGAACGTGTAGCCAATGTTGATGATTTTTCTTTCAACAACATGGTGCTCCTCCACATTATGCTAAAGCATTTCGCGATTTCTGAATCACAGGTTCCTGATAGATTGGTAGGTTGTCGAGGATCTCTGGAGTGGGCGCCACGTTCTCCAGATTTGACACCCTGTGACCTCTTTCTGTAGTGCTTCCTGAAGGGCAAAGTCAATTTATCAAAGCCCAGGACTATTGAAGAGTTAGAGGCACGTATAAGGAATACCTGCAAGCTTGTTTTAATGGAGATGCTAACCGGAGTTGGAGAGGAATGCATGAAGAGGTGGGCAATGTGTCTCCAGAAAAAGAAGGCGCTCACGTTAAAGTCTACGGAGCCTAAGAAAACAGAAGAGGATTTTTTTTCGTTCAGGGACTAATTCTAGCACTCTATAATAGCAAGTTCACGCCAACTGTTTTTCAAATTTATCAAGCAGTTTTCATTTAATTGAAAGTTAAATGTGTAGCGAGATTTTTGAATGACCCGGTATTAACAATTTCTACGTCTGAGCTGACTCCTGACTTTGATAGACTTGTTAATGCCCTCAAAACGTACACATCCATCTCATTAGTTTTTTTTTATGTAAGTGCTAGATTTTTAAATCTGTCATTTTCAAATATATTTCATCTGTAGTTAAAATATCCTTAAAAAATACGATACTTTATAAATACCTATTCTCATTACCCTTATTTATTCGTTCTCTTTCACCCACGGAGGTTAAGCTACGTTGACTACCATTCGTACAATGATGGGAGACGCGTGTGCCCTGGATAATGATCGCATGATGTAGAATTGTAAATCGTGGCCAAACTATGAAAACTTACCCTTAGTTATTAATGTGTATCTCTATCTATGACTGTAGTGTATGCAAACAAATACACAAAGGTAATTGCAATTAACTTGTATGGATTCAAAATTTGCATTTAAATATTTAAGTGCGGCCCTCAAAGCTTTACATAAGCTTCAATGTGACTCTCAAAGCTTTACATAAGCTTCAATGTGGCCCGAAAAGCTGTCATAAGCTTAAATGTTGCCAACTGCTTAAAAGTATTGCCCATCCATGGGCTGGTTGATTAACTTGACTTTTAATATGTGTGAAGGAATGCCCTCGAAGGACCACCGTGAGAGGAAGCACCTTGGCGATAAACCTTTATTCTTTCAAGACCACGTGAGCCAGCGTGAGAATCTCAGAAAGTCGGGGAAGAATCCGTCACTCGCTTAATCACTCGTCCCAGCTGTGTTTGTTTTCAGACGCCGACCGGCCCCCCTTTCCCTGCGATAACGCCGTGCGCGGCCATATTAACCCTACCCTCATATTGAGAGGCGAGTTTGATCGTCTGGAACGACGCGTTATCATGAATTGTGTTTGCTTAGACTGGCGCCAAGGATCCCTTGGGGACCGCAAGGCCCTGAGGACTCAATAAGAGCCTCCACCAGGGTATTTAACCAGAAGCTCACCATCTCTCGAGCAGATTGAAAGCCCGCCATCCACTCCGTCCGGACTGCTGTTTGTTTCCCGTGACCCCCCTCCCCCCGTAACTCGTCGTCGTACGTCGTCGAAGATCTCTCGTAGGCAGATCTACCTTCGTTAAGCTTTGGCCCCTGTTCAGAGGGAGGAAAGCTATCGAGCCCCCTTCTTCCCGGAAAGTTATGCAGCTCTCTCATCTTCACCACCCTACCAAGATTCCCGTCTTTCGAGACTGAGACTCCTTGACGATCAGCAGAATCGTCTCGAGTTGAGATTACGTCTCTCTGGAGCAGAGAAAATCTCATTCTTCTCACGAAGTAATCCAACCCCATCTTCAAGTCCTCCGAGTCAGGACTCCCCGAAGTATCTTCTTTTAGACCTGCGTCGTTGTATTTCCCCCCTCCCCATCCAATTCGTTCGCACTTGAAGGTAAAGCGATCGTGTACGGTCATCCCCAGATTACCTCGTTAATCTTCACATAATTTATTTAACCACCATAAGTAATTTGTTCCCCCTTTTCTCTCTCTCTCTCTCTCTCTCTCTCTATATATATATATATATATATATATATATATATATATATATATATATATATATATATATATATATATATACGAGTATATATATATATATATATATATATATATATATATATATATATATATATATATATATATATATATATATATATATATATATATATATATATATATATATATATATAAATTGCCCCCTTTTTATATATATTAAAATTATATTTTGGGGTATTGTCTTTATATATCCTTTGAGCTACAACTTCAACCGTAATTTGCACTCTTTATTTATCGCCCAGACATAACTCAAGCGGCCTGTGGCCAGCTGTCTGCCCGTACTTGTGTACGACTGAGAGCCGAGCTAGTCTATACAGGCATACCTCAACAATATGCCCTGGTGACTTTTCTCATTCGTTAATTTATGTTACGTTAGGAAAGGAATTCGACCTATCCAATGAGCGCGCCACTCAGACCGAAGAGGCAATCGAGAGAAACAAATATATAGAGGCATAAATTGAGATGAAAGATAACAATAACGAACCCGATACACGCTTTTTTTTAACTTTGATAGAGTCGAGAAGGTCCAGGAGAAGTTAATTATATGGGGGGAAGCTAAAAGGTCAACGGATCGTGTAGGGGAGGGTAACAAAGTCTAAGAGAAATTAATAGTTACCCTTGCCAAGGTCAATGCCAGAATGCCGAGTCTTTCGTAACATCCAAGGGTAGGGGCGTGGGTCGAAAAAACTGGATATTGCAACAGAAACCATCCTGAGGCTTCATTTCCGGGAATCACTCTCGCACGCTCGAAATGGAAAGAGAAACGGACAGTTTGGGTATTGTTATTTGAATAAGGATTAAAATAAACGGGAAGGGAGATTTTTACTATTTGAATGAGTATTAAAAAGTGCATAAGGGTTTTATTATTATTTTAATAAGGCACCAAACAATAGGTGCGTAATTTTACGAGTATTATTCGAATAACCGTTAAAACGGGAAGCCTGGCTTTATCGCTTGTTGGATAAGGTTATAAAATGGACATGTTTTTGAAGATTTAAAAAAGCGATGGCGGTTTCTAGTTATTCACAAAACAGTAAAAACGGACACGGAAATTGATATTTTTCATCCTCCAGCAGTGACGAGGTTTACTAATCTGGCTTAAAGTTTGGAGACAGCTTTGAATCAACTCCTCTCTTCTATCATCTCATTTCTAATCTTATGACACGTAAATCCACCTCATTTTCTCTATTTGTCGGTTTGCTGGAAGTTTTGCCAGCCAGGGAATGTCATTCTAATTTTTATGTGAATTTCACGTTCGGGTCAGCAGACCTTGTCCCTGAATAAATAAGGGTTGGTGGGGGACATTAACTAACCTGGAAGGGGAAGGGGTTCTAATGATGGTTATTTGGTTTTAATTTTATTTAAAATATGAATCTAACCAACGAGGGCATCTTTAAATATATTTGCAGAGATAAATCGTAACAGTGCAGAGGGGCGGAGGGAGGGAGTAGGTCAGTTAAAGATGGAGGAAAGATGTATGAAGAATAGAGGTGGAGGGAAAGAGAAGAAATCGATGTGAGCAACGAGGTTATGCGGAAGCCGTAGACAAGAGAATCAAAATAGAGACGCGACGCAAAGGGCGCGGATGCCGATCTCAATAACAAACCCTCGATACAAGGGCTAAGAATAGGTTTGTTACCAGGAACGGAGGCACCTATAAGGAGGAAGTCGGTCCTTTTGGTGCGATAGACAAACTAAGAAATAGACGATAAACAGAGACACTGATAAATATGTCTGTGAGAGAGAGAGAAGTAGAAAGTTATAAAGAGCGCGAAAGCGTGAGGAGAAGGAGATAAAGAAGGGAAGAACAAAGAGAGGGTGAAAGGGAGAGAGAGATATATTGTGAAGGAGAGAAATAAAGAAGGAGGGATAGGTGAGAAAGACAAAAAAAGACCGACCGACAGGCGTCGAGTCCGTTGAACATAAAGAGATAATGTGAGACAAAACCAATAGGCGTCCGGAGAAAGCGAGAGTTATTACCATAAATTAGAGGAATTAGATTATTATAAAAAATGAAATATACTTAAAATTATTCGGAGTTCTTAGAAAGAGGCCCCTTTATGTATTTTGTATATTATGACGTGCGTACGCAGATACATAATGTATATATAAATAATAATAGAGAGGTATTCCGTATTATTTACCGGGATACAACTCGTGATTGTAAAATGTTGGCACTCCTGTTTTTAAGATAACTACGAGTGGAATTAAGTCTTAGCTTCATAACTCCCTCTTTTGCATTTGATGGGCATTATTCGCTAAGAAAAGGAGTAGAAAAGAAGATGGAAGAAGAGTGGAAAGGATATAAATAAATAAGGAATTGAATTTCTACATAACGCACAGGTTAGATAGACCTTGTTAAACAGAGTAGTGATAGCCTACCTAGTCTAGGCTCGTCCTCCTCTTTTGTCTCATTAGGCTGAGCTGCGTTGGTAGTTCAAAATGTTTTGCATAACAAATCTTGTTTTCCAAAATAATCTTGTTTATTTTAAATAATGGTAACTATTGATTAAATAAACTTACAAATAAATATTTCCTAATTCCAAAGAGGTACGAACTTCTCGAATGACCGAATAGGATAATAATTGAAAGGAAGGGGGAGTGAGAAGCAGAAAGGAAAAGAGATATTAATGGGCCTACAAAAATTAAAAGGAACGTGTGAGAACCGTTTTGGACCAGTTTAACAAAGTTAAGCCACAATGAGAATGGTTTGTCGCCGAATGGAATCCCGATTCGTTTACCCTTTATAACAACAGCCCCATTCGTTCGGGACTCGCTTTAACTGAGAGGGATTCGTCCTGGCGCTAAAACCTTCTTCTTTTTTTGACGTATCGACATTTACAATTTCGCGCCGATTCTCAAAACTGAAACAAAAAACCACAGTTGAAATTTTCAAAATAAAAAGGTACAAAATTCGTATTCCACACATCCCACCTCACATTCATTGGATTCACTCTGTCGATTCGAGTGACGTCACCAAGGAAACATCTTGCACAACTTGAGTACAACACAGGGCCTCGCACGGAACACTTCTTCCCGAGAGAGCACTGCGAGGAATCCATCAGAGCACTGAGAGGACTCCAGGTAGACTCAAGGTGTGGAAGTAAAACTGCTCATAATATCCATTGCCTCATTTTACCGCTCTCGCGCTAGTTCCTCATCTACACATCCACACACGAACAAACAGAAGGTCATAAGATAATCTTTTATGCGATAATTATAACAATTACAGCAACAGGCGCATATATAAATATATATGTATATATATATATATATATATATATATATATATATATATATATATATATATATATATATATATATATATATATATATATATGCAAAAAATCCTACAAGAAAATGAAAGAAGGATTCCAAGTACATTTGAACTTGTTCAGTTCATTATCAAGGAATTAAGGTTTCGTCTACACAGATTGTTAAGCAGATTTGCTGAATGGATACATTTTGAATGGTGCAGTGCAGTTCCTCATATATCACGTGTTACCTTTCGTGATTTTTACCCATATAATATATATATATATATATATATATATATATATATATATATATATATATATATATATATATATATATATATATATATATATATATATATATATATATATATTATATATATTAGGATAAATAAGCAGACTAAATTTAGGAAGTTCATTATTATATTTTAACTTCTTGGTACCGACGTTTCGGGTAGGAACCCATTCTCAAGGATAAAATATATACAAACATAAAATTTTTTTTAGAGAAGTTATCAGATATTTATAAATTAATTATATGGGAAATGGGAAGCAGCAGAGGTGGTAATATTCAAATTATAAAAATGCAGGGCTTTTAACTATTAGGGAATAGGAAATATTTTTTTTTTTAAATAAAACTGATATTAATTAGTTTTGGGTGTCTTTGTTGTAAAAAATGGAGATAATAGAAATATTTGAAAATATGGGTTGTTTTGGGGGGGAGTGGTTTGGCATGTGTAATTCGTAGGTGATTATAGTTGTAGTAAAAGTGGAAATGAGGTTGTGTCGGAGTTTAAAGTGGGGTTTGTAAATCTAATATAAAGAGATTCCAGTGTACGTGGTTGGTTTTTGGTGTTTGCTGTATCTTTAATTGAAAAATTATTTAAGTTTGGTTTATGGGGTCGATATCTGTTTTCGTAGTGTATTCGGATAGAGGAGAATTCGGGAGTAGTTAGTGGGGCTCCAGTTCTATTGCTGATGCCTAAATGTGCGCAAATACGGGTATGTAGTGTGCGCTGTGTCTATGGCTTAAGTATGGGTAACCCCCCTTTTCCCATCCTATGCAATCTATTTATGGAAAACTACGAAATAACCCTCCTTCCTAGGATCCATTTCCAACCTCTTATCTGGTTCCTATATGTAGACGACATCCTGTCGGCATGGCCCATAGACAACAACAATTTCAATGAATTTTTCAACAACGTAAATTCGTTAAACCCATCGATAAAATTCAAAGTAGAATGGGAACAGAATAATTTTCTACCGCTTTTAGATGTAAATATTCACCGTTTAAATAATTATATTCAGTGTTCAGTCTATCGAAAGCATACAAATTCAAATGCTACATACATTTTTGTCTCACTACATGACAAATCCATTAAAATATCTGTGTTATTTCTTCTCTCTTTCTCCAAGCCTATAGAACATGCGACCCAATCTTCCTTCAGGATGAAATTAACCGCGTTATCTGCAATTTCATTGAATTAAAATACACAATTCACCTCATAAATAGATGCCATTCGAAAGCACAAAAAAAACTTCTATGCCGCCTCCACACCACGAAGGGACGATTTTAAAAAATGTATTAGTTTTCCATATGCTCCAGCCTTGGCTCCTCTAAAATTATATGTGAACGGAAATAACATAAATATTACATTTAAATATTCTACTACCATTCGAAAATCCTTGAATAGACTGCGCCCAATCAATCTCGATGCTGGAGTTTACAGTATACTATGCTATAATTGCAAATTAACATACATCGGAGAGTCAGGCCACTTTAATAAGAGGATGAAAGAACATTTAGCTGATATCAGAAGGTGTATGAAATCTTAAAGCCTCTTTACGCGCATGCAAAAGCACGACCATAGAATTGATTTTAACCATGCCCAAATCATTTCTAAATCAAACAATTATATTGAGAGGAGAATTGGGGAATCCACCATCATCAACAAAGTTGATAATTTCAATTTATCTGAAGGGCAATACAAATTTAACAAATATATATCGAATAGAGTCGTCAATCGTATTTATAAGCCCCAGGACGCAATGCATCTCGGGGATTAGCAACTCTCCAGATTGCTTCCTCTTCCATTTCATTTTGTTTAGGATGTGTCTTACCTTGTATATACTGTGCTCATTGCCTAATATCTTCATTATTAGTTGAAAATGGTATCTTGCTGAAACTAGTCCGATAGTTATAAATAAAATCTTGATTCAAATATTGTGGTTTACCATTATATTTCACTGATATACATCACGCCAATGTGATATCTTCAATATATATATATATATATATATATATATATATATATATATATATATATATATATATATATATATATATATATTGTGATAGAACGAGTTGAAGCTGCGTTAATTTCAACTTCTATCACATATTATTTAAAACCACGATGTTGCCCACGTGCATCTTCGATTCGAAGCTTGGCGCCTTATCGCAGCCACCGGATGTCAATGTTTAAACAAGGAGGTTATCGTCCCCCCGTTCTCCCCCATACGCCGACCTCGCCAGATTGAGTTAGGCTTATGGGCAGATAAGGCATTGTTCTCCGGCTCGGCTGTGCGTTCCCTCGAAGCTCCCACTCCATTGTCCCCCACGCCAAGGAGATGTCCTGGCTATTTATATGGAAACTTTACCACTAAGATCAGATTGGAGATCCAGATTTTCGTCGCGAAACATCACCACGACCCCCTCTCCCTTTGTGCGCCAAGGGACCTCGACCTCGAGATTCACCATCACTTGTCCAGAAGGAGGACAATATTCCTTGAGTGCCAAAGGTTCGAGCCTTTCGGGACGCCAAGTCCCCAAGGCTTCCCCCTCGTGTTCAGAAGAGAACAACGTAGAACAGCCATTGTTCTTTTGAGCCCTTGGCCAAGAAACGGTTCTCACCCTTCCCCCTTGTTTTTCAGAGGAGAACAGCATTAGAACAGCCATTGTTCTTTTGAGACCTTCGCCAAGAAACGGTTCTCACCCTTCCCCCGTTGTTCAGAGGAGAACAACATTAGAACAGCCATTGTTCTTGAGCCCGTAGACAAGAGACGGTTCTCACCCCCCCCCCCTTTGTTCAGAAGAGAACAACGTAGAACAGCCATTGTTCTTCAAGCCGTTCGTCGAGAAACGGTTCTCATTCCCAAGACGCCACGTCAGGATCATTTTATTCCCCCCCTTCGGCTGGAACTCGCCAGCCTACCGAAAATTCCTTCGCGCCACCTACCACTGCACCACTAGTGTAAAGTTACGTAAGCCAAACGTCACCTTTGAGTACTTAACCCTTTTGTCAATTCTATCATGTGCTTTAAATGGTTTATCGAACCATCCCATCTCTTTAACTCTATATTTGTTTTACCTTTTTAAATCCTTTAAATCCTCGGATTTGCCCGAGCCCCCACGACCCTTTCCATTCTCTGTTTATGTCAATATTTTCCGTCTTGTGTTTGTTGATAGTTATTATTAATAAAACTCTATTTTATTAATGATAGCAATATTATTATCCTTGAGCTCAGTTCCACTTCTTAAGCATATCGAAGATACATAATATCGGCCGCCAGACATTAACGCACTCTAAAGATAATTAAGGAAGTTCCCTCAACGAATAGTGATATATGGTATATCGTCGGGAGTCATTCTACGACATATATATATATATATATATATATATATATATATATATATATATATATATATATATATATATATATATATATATATATATATATGTATATATATATATATATATATATATATATATATATATATATGATGAAAATTAATGCAATATCGCAAGAAAAGATGAGGAATTAAACCACATTCTCCGAAGACAATTTAATTCAGAACAGTTTCGGTGTATCTCACACCCTTTTTCAACTGACACTGGATAGAAAATATAAGAAAAAAATGCATACAAGCATAACAGGTCGTGAACTATCCCCTCTCTTATCCCCAATCCCCTACTTGTGGCTAATCTGGGGGGGGGCTTAAACCTAAACATATTGAAAGGCTGACATTTTACTATTTTATTTATTTGCTTTCTTATTACAGGATTAATAGAAAATTGACCCTCAGATAGATTTAAATTAGGAACTGACGATATCAAGCTCGATTCTACGATTCTTCTCTTAACATAGTTAGCTGATTTAAATACCATTTTACTTCCATTGAAATCGATCGTATGATTCTTGTCTCTAACATGGCAAAATATTCCACTGCTTTCGCTGCCTACTCTAATATCTCTTTTGTGTTCGTACAATCTCTTGTCTAGATTTCTCCCCGTTTCCCCTATATAAACTTTATGGCAATCGTTGCATGGTATTGCATATACTCCTATGTTATGATGTTCTTTGGGTTTCCTGGCAATCATCAATTGGTTTAAGGAATTATTATATTTAAAGGCTAGATTAATACCCGCTTTTCCAAATATGTCCTTTAAACTATTTATTAGTGTAGTTGGGTAGTAGTCTTTCCTGAATGCGAATTTTGTTGAAGACCATTGTGTATTTTGGCTTAATTAATTTCCTTTGGCAACTTTCTCTTCTTCTAAGTATCTTTTTTATTCCATCTTGTAGATTTTGTGGATTATTTGTCCAGTCTTCATCTCTCTTTTAAATGAATGGGTTTGGTAAAAACAAAACTAAATTGCTAAGCTTTCGATCTTATTCGATCATCTTCGGAGCGTTTTGATATGTTCTTGCCTCCTTTATCGATGTAATGAGTGGAGTGAGGATCAGACAGCGGGAAAGAAATGAAAGGGAAAGTGGGAGAAAAAGTTTTAGATCCCCTGCCTCTCCCCCACCCCTGACCAGTCCCTCCCGAGGGAGAGACCCGGTCTGGGGGGGCGAGGCCCGGTTTCCCCAAGTTTCCCGGCGCCCTCCTCCCACTGGACCTGAAGGTACCGAGGAAAAAGAGCTCCAGAGGGGGAAAGAGGGAGGGGAAGAAGAGAGAAGTAAGGATAGGACAGACTGAAATAAAGTCAAAGGCTTGAAAGTTGACCAAGTTGGCCTGTGGACCTGCTTAACGTGGTACCCGTACCACGGTGTTTTTATGTTTCCCTAGCTTTTAATTGTTACCATTTGCTGTACCTGTCCCTGGTGTTAGTGTTTGGCCCATCTTTGAATAGCAGTAAAGGAGGAAAATGATTGAAGTGGAAAAAAGTTGGAGGTTTGTACAGAGGTGCAAGTTGCGTGGAGGTCACGCTAATCTCTCTACTATAAACTAATTTTAGAGTTAAGTTCGAAATAAGTTAGAATGAAAGTGTGTATGTTTGTTTATTTGTGTGGTTGTTTTGTTATTATGTTATGTGTGTATGAGATAGGCGTTCAAACCGTTGTTAGCGTTATTTGTTTTCCTGCTATGTTAATAACTCGAGTTTCTGTGATTTTTGTAGTATAATTCTCGTATCTGCATCTGTTGATTTATTTGTTTAATTCTCTTTTTTGTTGTTTTATTTATTTAATTATCTTTTTTATTCATGTTGTTTTTCCTTGTTGCTTCATTTGCACTTTTTGGTTAGTTTTGTCATTCCTTGTGGGTATCAAGTCCAATCGGTGAGTTTGTCATTATTCGTGAAATTTTTGTCACAATCGGGCTTCCTTATTTGGTTTACCCGTAAATATCCTCCCCTTCCCTTTGGTCCGCTTTGTTTTTAGCACTAGGAAACAACATATGTTGTCTCCATCCTTTCCCTCGTGCTATTTGATTGTTTAGTTCCTCTCCTATTTCTTTTTGTTTTTCTATTATTTTTTGGGTTCTTTCTGCAATTATTTTGTTTAATGGTTTTATTTTCGCTTCGATGTGTAAGTCTCTTTGTTTTTTACTCTCTAATCGTCGCGTGTTCGTAATTATGTATACTGCCTTATTCTGTATACGTTGCATTCTTAATAGATTGCTTCTTGAAACCGTATACATGGCAATTGTTGGATATATCAAGGTAGGCTGTATCATTGCTTGGTAGATCTTTTTCTTATTTTTCATGTTTAGATTTCTTAATCTGTAGAGTGTAAAGTTAGCATGCCTCGTGCTTTGTTTATTCTTTCGGTCACGTGTTTCTTGTAACCATTTTTGGTAATAGTTAGGCCTAAAATCTTGCCTTCACCATTATACCTGTATCGCTCTCCATCTAGGTAAACGTCGGATAGTTTTTTGCGATACATAGGTATAATTTTAAATTTATCTTTATTCGTTTTAATTTTCCATTTGAGTTCATACTCGTTTAGATTTTCTATTTCTGTTGCCGTTACTCTGGCCTGAATCTGAGGATTCTTATAAACACAGGAAATTAATTGAGTGAAATCATCTGCTTATTGTATATTCACACAGCCCTCGTTCCTGGGTGGGGAAATGTCCGACTTATACACTGAGTATTATGAAGGAGTTAAACACCCTCCCTGAGCGAGGCCCGCATTAATCTTGAATCTTGCACCTTGGCAATTCCCCGTGTCTATGTATGCATATCTTTCCATGATGTATGTAGTCGCATAAAATTCTTTCCAAATAGTTGTTCATTTCCAGATTTCGAATATAGGCGTTAAACACGTTCTTTATTCCTTCGAGTATATTATCCAGTGCTTCTATATAGTTTTTTCCTGGTGAAGCCCGATTTCCCAGGGGCCTTTTGTTTAAAATTTGAAATGGTATTCTTTAATTCCTCGATTGTGATTTTTGCGTTAAATACTTCGTTCGCATACCGTTCTTCTTCTAAGTAGTGATATAGGAAAGTTTTCTCAATCCGTTCATTTAGTTCTTCAATTATTTGGTTTTCGAAGTCTATATCGTAGTTTTCGTTTTCCTCTTCGCCGATGTTGAACACTTTTTCAGTGTTCCATGAACAATTTTTCAATATCCTGTTCATCTTCGATTAATTTCCCGTTTCTGTCCTTAATCTTTATTTTTTCTTTACCTTTAGCATTTCCCATTTTATCTTTTTCCAAAATTTTCGGGGCAATAGCTCGTTGTAAATATATTTAACGGCTATGTCCCAGTATTCTCTTTGTTTGTCCGTTATTGCGCTTAATAGTTCTCTCTTCTTCGTTCTCAGATTGCGATATTTTTCCCTTGACGTTACGTTTGTTATTATGTCCTCGTTTATCGCTTATATTTCTGCATTATTAGCTTTTATTACGTCTGTCCATATAAAGTATTTAACTGTTTTGCATGTGTTTCTGGGTTTTTCAATTGCATCAGCTGTTTGTATTCGCGTCCTTATTTTTTCCAGCTCGGCGTCGATTTCTCCTAAAGTATCTTCATTTAGTCTGTTTGGTGCGTCGTCATTCAATTCTTGCTTGTATTTTTCCCAGTCTGCTCTATGGTATGCCTTCCATTTTTTAGCGGGTATTTGTATTGGTTGCTGATTCACGATGAGTACTGTTGCTGTGTGGTCACTGCAGATAACATCTACAGGTTCAATGTGGTAATTAAAAGGAATATTATTGTTTGCTAGGCAAATGTCTGGAGTTGTCGCTGTTCTGTTTTTAATTAGCGTTGGGTACTCTGGCCCTAGTTTTCTTATTATCCGTCTGCCTATTAGAGCTTGTAGGTCTTTTCCTGTTTGGTTTCTGTTCCTATATCCTGTGTACGTGCTTCTTGCGTTCAGGTCTCCACAAAACAAAGTTGGAAGTCTATTGTCAAATATTCTGACAAAGTTGTTTATTTGGAGTCCCGGTCGTCGCGATGGTTGGTATCCCGTAGCGATTATTATATTGGTTAATTCCATTTTGACCTCAATCGCGAAGTAAGAATCGGTTAGTCCTTGCTTTGTTTTGTACTCTATTCCTTTCCTTATTGCTATTGCTACTCCGTCATGTGCTTTGTTTGTGTGATTAGTCGTTATTACGTCGTAGTTCCATATCTTTAGTTTATGAGTTTCTAAAGGTTAATCCCGTGATCTGAAATTAGAATGATGATGGTATATATTTCTCTAAAGATATTTCAATATGTATTTTCTTTATGCATCCAGCTATTCGTATTAATCTGTAGAATTCTTAATTTACTATTATCCATCTTTTTTGTATGTTCTTAAGCGTTTCTTCTTTTTGGGAGAGTGATGGTATTACGTAAATTTATTTGTATCTTTTCCTGGTATTTCTGCCGTTCATCCCTGTCCTTGCTGAGATCTGACTCTTATCCGTTTCATATTTGGGGGTTGGTATTTCCGGTTTTTGGTCGCATGGCAAGATGTCCCTAGTCGATTTTCTTTATAGTTGTTTTGTTCTTGCGTGTGTTTCTTTTTACGTTTTACTTATTATTCTCTTCGGTGCTGCTTTCAACTTCTCTTTCCTCGCATTCTGTGTCTTCCTCTTGTTCAGATTCGCTTTCCTTTCTTTGTGTTTCTTCCAACAGTTTCTTTTTTATATATATTCTGCAATCTTTATGTTTAATATAGCCGATTAATCAATATTTTGCGGGAATTTCATTGGCTCCAGCCCATTTTCCTTGAGCATGGAGTTCAACGTGGTGACATATGTTCCTGGTTGGGCAATGTTTAAGACGTGTGAGTGTAGAATGCATGTCAGTATTTTTACGTCCAGAGTTCCGTCAAGCGTCATTTGAGTGGTTGTTCCACTGTTTTTCGTTGCTGCTGCCGCCGCATATGAGGTGTTTCTTGTTCCTTCTTTTCTTTGTTGTGTTTCAATTTCTATTCTCTTTAGTATTTCTTTTTGCTTCGGACATGTCATTGCCATTGTTCTGTGGCTCCCTCTGCAATTAACACACTTTTTCAAAGAGTTTGTGCAGCTCCTCCAAGAATGTGGGCCAATGCATTCTGAACATATTTCTCCTTCCTCTCTTGGGCAGTTTGCGGTGATGTGGTCTTCCACTTTGTAGCATCTAAAACAAATTTGTATATCGTGATACTGGTCCCTTTGAAAGTTACAAGTTGGAATTTTCATACTGTATGCGATGATTGCCTTCTGTATATCCTTTTTTGCAATCTTGGTTGAGTCGCACACTATTTTGAACACCTGTGTGTGTTCCCTAAATTTGATTATGTCGTGTATCTTTATCCAGGGTTGTTGTTCCATTATTTCATGTTTTATTTCGTCTGGGGAGTGTTTCCCCACCCATGATTCTACCTTACGTCATACGATGCTTCGGTTGGCAATAATCTGGGGTGACTTTAGCCTCTAAGTCGATTTTCCTTAAAGTGATGGTTCCTGTCGATGAAAGTAGCAGTTCGACATCGTTGTTTTCCTCATAGGTGAAAACAAATCCATTAGCTGTTTCTATGCATTTGATCAGGACGATTTGTAAATCCTTGAAAATGCTTTGTGCTACATCCTGTGGTCTCCGTTTTATCCCCTTCTGAATTAGCCGAAGTGGGAACCTTTTGGTAAAGTTCTGTGGGTCCATGTTCAATTTTTCATGCCCTTCCCCCTGGGGGTAGGGGTTCTCTGTAAAAATAAGGTAGTAGATTATTTATCCCAGTCCACTAGTGGGAGAAGCCCCCTATCTGTTTCTAATACTATCTCGCCTGCCTGCTCTGGAGCGCAAACTCCCTGACCACCCTACATAATTAGGCCTAACCCTATAAGCGGTCCTACAGTCAGATTCGAGCTCGCCACCGATAACCGGGCTCCTTCTCTGGCCCCCTAACGGGGTCTCCTTCGGAAGTTCACTACATCCTACTACTGACTGTTTCTAAGACCTTGCTGGTGGTCAGGTTATACTGTGGTAGATGGAAATAAAGTATGAGAGTTTCAGATATAAAAAGGTATAGTATGAAATAGGAAAAATTTAAGGAGATCACCGCTTTGGAGTAATTCCCCGCGAATCAAAAACAGGAGGTCTCTCCAATCAGTCCGATTCGCGCATATATTTCTCCTTTCTTCTCTTTGGTATAGACTTAAACGTATATAGAAAATGCTCTCTTCGCAAAGTTATTTCAAGTCAAAAGATTGATGTAACTTAGCAGTGCGTAAATCACTGTGAGTTGTCAGATGAACTGAGCCGTCAGGATCTGACAGAGTGAAAGAAAACGACTTTTAAGGTGTATTTATTCCGCCTCGGTTGAACGTCACGTTAGAGGAAATGGGCCACTCCGGTGAGTGGAAGTTTAAAATAATTTTAATGTGCGATTCCAGCTTGTCGCTGGACTGTTGATGGCTGGCTTATCTTCATTTATTTATATATATATATATATATATATATATATATATATATATATATATATATATATATATATATATATATATATATAATATATATGTATATATATATATTATATATATATATATTTATATATATAGTCACGTGACTGTGAGAAGAGCTCCTTCAGAGAGCTTGATGAAGGGCTTAGTTAGATAAATTGCCTTTTTAACCGCATAATTATAATTGCGCCATTGCAAATAATCTCCGATATATATATATATATATATATATATATATATATATATATATATATATATATATATATATATATATATATATATATATATATAGGGTAGGTAAGGTATTTAAGGACATTTAAGGCCTTTTTACTATAGCAGCATATTATTTGCCTTTATATTTTTTATTTTTTAGAATTATGAATGGCAGACCCTATGCTTACTCAAGAAATGAAGAGGCGCGCAGTTATCGTGGCTATAAAGGCTGAACATAGCAATTTAGAAATAGCACGACTTTTAAAAGTCGCTAAATCTTGGTCTACAAAGTTTGCAAAGAGTTCGAGACCAAAGATGATCAAGCCATGGATCGACACTGTGGATAACGCAAAAACCTTATGTGTTTCAACAAGACCCGGCACCATCACACAAGGCTCAGGCAACGCAGGAATGGATGGCATAAATTTTCCTGATCACATAACCCCTAACATTTGGCCTCTTAGCTCCCCAGATCTCAATCCATTGGAATACTATGTATGTATCGTAGTTGAGAAAGAGGTTAATGAGTACCCTCATATCACTAAAGAATCGCTAAAAACCTCCATAGTCAGAATAATGGTCAATATGATCAAGATCCACTTGATCATACATAACATGTAGGCTATTCGGACATCGCAGAGAAGCCTTTATCAAAGCTGAAGGAGACTTTATCATCATCATCGTCATCATTATCACTAACTTTATAATTCAAGAAGGGGATTTTTTTTGAGTATTTGAATAATAATTTCATCTTAATTTGGTTAAGGACTTGTTTTTTATCAAAGTTATTTCTAATAATTCTTTTATAATATAAAAAAACAAAATGGTGAAGTTCAGAAATAAATATAAGTATCGAAATTTTGTGAATTTTTTAAAACCTGAAGAATTACAAATGGTGAAGTTCAGAAAATTTATAAAAATTTAACCTTCCTTTAGATTTTAAATTTTAATCTTAGTAGCGCAGCGCAAGCTCACCCCAATGGGGAAGAGTGGCGAAGCCATTGCCTAGTTTGAATAATTATAAAACGAACAAGTGAATTTTATTGTTATTTAAATTGTGATACATTGCCTGGTTGAGTAAAATTACAGAACAATATGTTTATTCTTATCTTCACAACTTTTTCAGCTAAACGATATTATTATCTGCTTCTAAGTCATTCATTTTTGTGTAAGTATAAATCTGTCCTCAAATACCTTACCCACCCTGTTTATATATATATATATATATATATATATATATATATATATATATATATATATATATATATATATATATATATATATATATATATATATATATGAATCCATTAAACCACATTGAAAGAGAAAACGGAATAATTTTTCCTTGCAGTAATATTTTTATTACCTTTTTCGAAAAATCCGTGCAGGGAAGCGATTCAAACCAGGCACACTGAGGCAGCGAGCACCGCTTTGATCACAGTTAAAAGTATGCCGTTAGTACACTACGCTACGCAGAGTAATAAAAATATTACTGCAAGGAAAAATTATTCCGTTTTCTCTTTCAATGTGGTTTAATGGATTCATTTCCATCATTCTCTCGTGCTACTTTGAGAGATATATACATATATATATATATATATATATATATATATATATATATATATATATATATATATATATATATATATATATATATATATATATATATATATATATGCGTAAGTATACGTTTAAATCCATTTTTCGTCTTTAGGTTGTATCAGGAACATTACGTTACTGATGTTATATTTGAACCATTTATTTGCACTTTATAGTCAGCCGTAAAAAAAAAAAAATCACTTTTCCTAAAGACTGCGGCGTCTTTCTTCTCATTTTAAAGCTCGATACTGAGTAGAAAGTATTTATAGCTTTTTTTTGTTTTAATGATTACATAGACATTTTTTTCATATGAAGCGACACTCGGGAAGTTTTTAAGACGTTTTCGAAACGATTCTAGAGTAAACTAGAACATAAGCATCATGCCAATAGAAACTGAGGGGGCACGTGCCCCCTCAGATTTTTTGTATCTGGACTTCGAATCCCCTCCCTTCTATGGTATTGATTTCTTCCAAAACAATGTCAGTTCGTTGGTGATTGAAGTTGCTCAGAGACGGAGCGGTTGTGGTTGAACTGGTTAGTAGAGCAAATGTCCCTTTGCAGACGTGTGACATTGAAACGCAATTCATTTGAGAAATGAAGACATTCAGTGTTTAGAGTTGCCGCTGTTGTTAACTAGCTAACAATGGTAGGCTAGCGGTCAGCTACAAGAGTCATGGCTCTATTAGCTACTATTAAATTAACCTAGCTAAATTAAGATGAGATATATATGGGCATTTGTAAGGATAATGCATATACAAACAGACAGGGGATGTGCATTGAAATGCGCATGGATAGTGCAATTGTCTCTTCACTTCAGATATTCAGTGTAATGCAGTCTTACAGTATGGTTCAAGTTTAGCAGACGGATGGAATGAGGAAAGAAACTCTTCTCCATCCTCCCAATCATTATATCCAATCATTTGTGACTTTATTTTGTGGCATTATTAATTTTATTCTCTGAATGGATTAGCATTTAATCTGTGAATTTAAGCTTCTTAGATTTATTTGTTTTTTTAATTTTGCCCCTGCAGAATTTTGGCTTGCACGACGCCCCTGAACCAGAACGTTCTAGAAGGATAGGTTAGCTGCTTATTTAGGTGCGAGATTTGTTACGACTTTGCTGAGGAAACATTTCCAAGAGCGCAATGGTGAAGAACACTGAGCCTGCAGAATGTGCAAGAAATTATATCGTTAAACTGCACAAGGCCGGTCATGGATATAGAAATTTTTCTTCCATTGTGAACATTCCAATTTCTTTTATAAAGAACATTATTGAGGAGTATAAATCTAATGGCATCACGGTAAGTCGTCCACGTGAAGGTGGAACCAAGAAACTGAGCCCCTGGACCCTATGATGAAAACGGTTCGAAACAATCCTAGACTTCATCAAATGGTTGACAGGCAAATCTTGCAGCAGGCGGTGTAGATGTGCATGCTACATCAATACAACGTTATTTACACCGAGAAGGATTTCATGGACCCGCCCCCAGAAAGAAGCCTCTTGAAGAGAATTCATAAAGAGGCCCGTTTGGTTTTCGCTAAAGATGATCTGGGAGATATTAAAGATAAGTTAGATCAAATATTAAGATCAGAGGAGACAAAAATCGAGCTTTTTGTTGGAAAGACGAACGGTACGTTTGGCGGAGATCTGGCGAAGCCCTCACAGAAAAGAACACCATCCATACTGTCAAACATGGAGGATGTTCACTTATGTTGTGTGGAGGTTTCGCTCCTGCTGCTACTGGCGCATTAAAAGTTATAAATGGGATCATGAATCAGCGTATATTTGATGACAAAGTGAAGCAATGGAGAAGGAAACTAGGTCTTGCAAAGCATTTCACCTTTCACCGAGACAACCATCCCGCCCAAAACATCACATCTACAACGGAATACCTAGCACAACATCACCTTACTGTACTGAAGCGGCTTTCTCTAAGCCCAGATTTGAAACCCACCGAACATCTGTGGACGTAGCTGAAGAAGCGTATGCACAAGAGAGGCTCTCGTGACATTGTTGAATTGGAAAGGTTTGCTGAAGAAGAGTGGAACAAAATCACTCCAGAAACGTGTACGAATCTTGTTCATTCTTATAAGAAACGCCTTACGGCACCCGTTGAGGCTAAAGGGGGTCATAACAGATATTAACTTCATGCTGCCATTATTTTTAATTTTTCCTGTTGTCCGATAATTCAATCTTTGTCAATGTTTAACTTTGGCATTTTTTAAAACAAAATGGTGAAGTTCAGAAAAAATAAATACATGATTAACGAAAGTTTTTTAATTTTTTAAAAGAAAAGGTATTTAAAATGGTTTATTTCAGAAAATTTATTGAAATTTAGGCATGCTTTTTTTTCGTATATTCGAAGGTTTTATCGAACTTATTTCTAAAATAGATTTTAAATTTTAATCTTAAGCAGGAGGAAATAGCTACTGCCTCTAAAAACTAGTAAAGTAAATAAATTATTAAATAAAATTTAGATGAGGAAAAAAAGGAGCCGAGAGGATTTTTTCCGCATTTCAATAGAATTCCGATTAAAGTTTTTTCTTGACGTTAGGCCTAGAAAATAAGCATCGATGGGAAATAGATAGAAAAAGAGTAAATTATATACACACGAAAGAGGGGCGGTCAATAAGTTTTGCGAATCGGTAGGGTAAAACAGAGGAAGGGGGATGGCTGTTTGTGGGGGTGTTACGACAATTCAGGACTTGCAGCCGCACGCTCCTGCCTCGTATATTTAAAAAGCAGTAGCTGATCGCAGATCGTCAGTCACAAATTTTTCAACAATGGAGAAGGTTGAGCACCGCGCACTGATCAAATTTTTGAACACGGAAGGCAAGAATGCAAAAGAGATCCATGGACGCATGGTTGCAGTGTACACCGACACCGCCCCTTCCTATGCAACCATTGCTCGCTGGAATAGGGAGTTCCGCCATGGTCGTGAGTCCCTTGAAGATAACCCCTGTCCAGGACACCCGTCAGACATGACCAGCGAGGACAATGTGGCCCGTGTGGAGAGGATCATCCTCGAAAATCGACGGGTGATGGTCGAAGAAATCGAGCGAGAACTTGGAATATCACATGGAAGTGTTATCAACATCATCCACGACAATTTGGCCATGACCAAGGTCTCTGCCCGTTGGGTCCCTAGAAACTTCACGCCCCATGATCACTTCAACGTCGTCAAAGTTCGAAGGAGCTGCTGCTCCTGTACAACCAGGACCCGTCGGGATTCGAGTCACGCATAGTGACAGGTGATGAAACGTGAGTCCATCACTGGAATCCCAAAACCAAGCTCAAAAGCATGGCCTGGAAGCACAGGGGCTCTCCGACCCCTATCAAGTTCCGGACCCAACCTTCAGCCGGGAAGATGATGGCCACCATCTTCTGGGATTCTGAGGGAGTGTTGATGTTAAACTAGGCGCCTTGCGGAAGGACCATCACAGGACAATATTACGCCGAGGAACTGGCTGGGTTGAAGAAGTGCATCCGTCAGAAGCGGCGCGGCAAGTTGACACGCGGTGTCCTGCTCCTCAACGACAATTCCTCTGTCCACAAGGCCAGAGTTGCACGAGCTGCCCTGCGCGAGTGCGGATTCGAGGAGCTCCCCCCCCCCGCCCACTACATTCCAGATCTGGCCCCTAGCGACTACTTTTTATTCCGCCAGCTCAATGCTGCACTGCGTAGACGCCGGTTTGGGGACGATGAAGATGTCCAGCTCGCCGTCCAGGAGTGGATTGAACAGTAGTCGGGAGATTTCTGATTGTCGGGAATTCGAAGCCTCAGAACAAGTTGCGCAAGTGCATTGAATTCGAGGGTAGTTATATTGAAAAATAATAAAACACTTTTCCTCATATCTCATTTCCTTATATCCGAATTACAAAACTTACTGACCGCTCCTCATATGTATATATATATATATATATATATATATATGGTAGAGAAACCTAAAGCTATCTTCCCCTCCCTTAACCTTGGGAAAACCAATGTCACCTTCTCTGTTACAGTCAGTAATCTTGGTGTTATTTTCGACGAGCAACTCCCGTTTAAACCGCACATCCATCATATCTGTAAGTCTTTCCTCGGCTTCCTCCTCAACTTTTCAAGTGTTCTATCCCATTTTGATTGACGAAGCCTTGAGACTGCTATTCATACCTTCGTCACCTCACGCTCACAATACTGCAATTCTATTCTAGTGAATCTCCCTTCTTCATCATTTGGCTCCCTACAACTAGTTCAAAACTATGCTACCCGGCTCCTCCTTCGCCGCCCCCGGTTCTCTCCTTCGATGCCTCTGTTACAGGAGCTACACTGGTTTCCTATTCGCTTCCGTACCCCCTATAAAATTCTTCTCATTACCTACAAGGTCCTAAACGTCGAGGCTCCACCTTATCACTCGTCTGCCATCTCCTGTCGTCAAACTCCTCGGGCACTCCGGTCTAACCTCGCTCCCATCCGGAACACTCCAGTTCTGTCCTCTGCTCGATGGGTGACTGTTTCTTCTCAGTTTGTGCTCCTAAATTCTGGAATGCTCTTGTTGCCCAAGTCCGATCCTCTCCATCCCTTGCTACTTTTAACGTCTCCTGAAGACTCATCTCTTCAGAGTTGTCTTCTTTTCCCTGTAAACTTTCTCTACACTCGCTACACAACCTGCGCTCTGTGAGGGCTAACAGCCCTGAAGGGCGCATTATAAATACCTATTATTATTATTATTATTATTATATATATATATATATATATATATATATATATATATATATATATATCAGTGGCGTGCAGTCAATGGAAGCAATGCTTCCCCTATTTAAGAAGAAAAGAAAAATAAATTACACCCCAACAATTAATATGACATCATAATCAATCTTATTCTCACATTTATGCTTGCCGATACTTGTATAGTGTACACAGTACCGTTCGCTTTCAATCGAACTGGCCTTAAACCCTGATGAACCTTACTGAAATTGAAGAAATGCATCCTTTTCGTCGAGATTTCTACTCTTTTTTTTCTCTCTCTCTTAATTTCAATAATAGTTCTGCTTTTTGGTGCTTTGGAATGAATAGTTTAAAAGATGTTTTGCTTTTCATAGCAATAATATACAGTCATTAGAATTTTATTATTTTTATCTAAATATTTAAACGCCGTGTTAGAATTGAGAAAAAAATAACCTATTTGTATACGAAAAAGGAAGCAAATTTAGCTTTGCAGTCATCAGCCTGAATCTGGCAACCTGGCTGGGTTGACAGAATCTAGGAGAAGCAACAAAATATCTAAGACACATTGACGTAACTATTATTATGCTCTGAAGCTTAAACAAACTTTTTAGGTTATAATCGTTATATTTAAATACTGGTCCTGATGAAGAAAGTAGCAAAATAGAAAAAACTTTAGTATGGTTAAGCTCTTATATCTTAAGCATTCTGTTAATAGTTCCGGGATTCTGGCGGGCCTGCCATAGTCACCCTTCGTATCTTTGAGATTAGTAGCTTGGAGGCAGTGCTTAGATAAGTGTGGTGTATTTTTTATTCATTCTTTTTAAGTGATAACCCCATTTTAAACAAATTAAATGCAAATGAAGTTGGGAGAAAATGCAATCTGTCATCCAAAACAGTATTGCACTCGCAAATACAATGTAGGCTAATATGATAGAACATCTTGGCTAGCTGGTTGTGCATACGTACAGAATCTAGATATTTTACAATTTGAAATAAAGTTTAAAAAAAAATAACATTTAAATAAAGTGAGTAGTTGTCAATTTTATATTTATCTTTAATGAACAGCATATTTACTTCAATTAACATATTTATTTTTGTTAAACTTGAATTGCTTCCTCATCTTCAAAAGTCACCGCACGCCACTGCTATAAATAGGGTTATTAACTTGTTTCGTAGGGAAGGGGAATGTCTCCCACAGCTGAATCTTTTCTCTCGATTTAGGAAGGTCGGACGCTGCAATTTGTGCTTGTCAAAGGCTGTTAATCGTTTATCAAACTATGAGAACTCTAGAATGCGCCTTTCTCTAGCTCACGTCGACCTAGGAACAAAACTACTGTCCCCTTCAGTTTAACTAACCCACCACTATCTACATTCTAGCTTAAACATCGCAAACATGATTCCTTGATAAAGGCCTAGCGTTCAAATTGCATATGTGGCTCTGACTCCCCACTTTCTCCCCTTTCACTCAAAACTACATAATTTAAGGACATGCATAAACTGCTTTGTCACAATGACACATAAGATCATCCAACCATTGGTGGATACACTGTCTCCATCCCCTTTCCTTACCTCAAAATACGCAATCTCTTCCTTCTCAAGACATTATACAGTACTTTGTATAGTCGAGACAGTACATCATATCACATCAAGGGGTCCAAGTCTTGTCGATTTCCCTTTCACATACGCTAGATCTTCAGGAATTTTAACTCACCTAAAGTCGAGCCATTCACCTCATCAGACATTTCTTGCTGGACGAACAATCAATCGATCCTTACTTGTCTTGCGCAACCCCGATAACTTCATTACGGTCTGTAGCAGAATGAGGTCAAATGGCAGGCACATACCCTTCTGTACGCACGTGGATCCTGAGATCACCGCATGGAGCTGAAAAAGCATGGCTGAACCTGGGCAAGGAGGCAGCCGACGCCGTTATCACACGCGCCAGCTGTATTTACATAAGGACCGATATCACCCCCCCCCCCCCCACACACACACACGGCCACCTCTCGCTAGCATTCTGGCTTTCCACTCGAAGATTGAACTCCGTTGGACATTCCAACGAAGGTTATCACGATTTCCCTTTCCCCGAAGGAGTCGCTGACTTTTTCCCAAATTCGCGCGCTCGATGGGAGCCACCTCACCAGGCGCCTATATAACGCTTCGACTGACTTTAGAGAGCAGCACTGTTAGACTTCAAGCTTCGAAATCAGTGAACTCTGCCTTAGTCAATCGGCAAGCTTCGAAATCAGTGAACTCTGCCATAGCCAATCGGTCAGGACTGACAAAGATTCACAACTCCGAAGGCGACAAGTGCTCCCTCGTCTGAAACATGAGGTAAACCGACTTCTTCCATCACATTTACCGTACCCCCAACTGGCCCCTTTGCAACAACGAGCCCGTAAGGTAATCGTAATCGTTGCCACCTGTAGATTGATCTTAAATCTGGATTCCTCAATTACTCCATTATTTGTGTGAACGCCCTAGTTTAAAATCTTCTTTTAAATCATCAAACTGAATCTGACCTCTTTAATCCCTTACTTAACCTATCTGATCGCGTGTAGACCTTTAACTCCGTCTGGGTGACCATTCTCTTTAAACCCAATTTTTATATAAATATAAATATCATTTTGTTGTTAGTAAAGTTATATTTTCGTCATTTTCTTTCTTTTGCAACCTCAGCGCGTACCAACTACCTGTTAATCTTTAGCCAACTTTCACTCTAAAATATTTGTTTAAAAGGACCCCTCAAAGTTAATAATAAACCATCCCCACTGGACTCATAACAATTTCCCCTTTCACTATCGGTCTTCAACCAACTTTGGCCCCGAGCCCCAAAGTACCTACGTATATATAAATAGAGTCTGGCCATTCTACGACATATACTTATATATACTTTACTCTATTATAAAATCTGGTGTTCAGGTGTGTCAGGGAGTTTAAAAAGTCTTTGGAGAGATTTTTTTAATGGCAACCCTTTAACTTTATTGTAATTTTCAATGCTGACTACCGTTTGAGTTGCAAAGACAAAAGGAAACAGGAAACAACCCTGCCATCTGTATTTATCGCTTACTGTTCGTATGTGTGTTTGGACCGACAACCTTTAATAGGAAAATTTTGTTAAGGGACAGAATTTCTCCCACGGTCACTTTAATCCCCCCGGATTAGTAGAGTCTGAGTCCTACTCATCTCACGAAAACTCCGTTATTTTTTTTTTATTTGTTTAATCGTATATTATATTAGTGTTAGTATTTGTATTACAAAGCTTCCGCGTTTAAACAAGCATATTCCTCTGTGTCAGTAATTTGTGAGCCAAACCTTCTCCATTCCGTGCTAATGGCCCATTAAAACCCTTTCTTTCGAACAACGTACTCCCCGTGTTACGAACAAGATGTCGTCGTGTGAGAGATTAAACTCAAAGCAGAATCACTCGGTTTAAGTGTCAAAGACTTTGTCATTTATATACAGGAAGAGGAGAGAAATGAGAGAGCTTATAATAGAGAACGAAAAGAACTCGAAAGAGCTGAACGTGAACACAAAGAGATTAGAGAATTTGCTGAACAAAAAGATATTAGAGAAAGAGCTGAAAGTAAACAAAAATAAATTAGAGAATTAGCTGTAAAAAAATAAATTAGAGAGAGCGAAGAACGTGAAGGAATTCGCCAATATGACCTGGAATCGAAACGTGATCGGCTCGAAACCCTTTTAGTAAATTCTCGTATAGGAACCTCTCAATCCACCTCCGTTAAACTCCCCACGTTCAAAGAAGGATAGGACTTCGGATCTTTTCTCACTCACTCCGAGAAAAATTTGAACTTAATCATTAGGACATAGAGACGGACGGTGTATTTAAGCTTCTCTACTACTAAGCTCGCCGCTTCGAAACCTAGTCGTATCGCTCCCTTCTGAAGTTACGGTGGATTTCTCTACCCTCAAATCCGACCTTCTCGTGACGTACAATATGACGCCTGACTTCTACCGCACCAAATTTCACCACGCCCGCATCCAACCAAATATGACCTTCCGTCATTTTAAATATACTCTTTCCCGTACTTTTAATTTTTGGTTAGACGCATCGAAAATCCCCCACAATTATGAGTCCCTGGTATATTTTGTTCTACGGGATCAGTTGCTGGCATCACTAACACCAGAGATCCGCTCCTTTGTGAAGGATCGTCGGTGCAACTCCTTCAAAGAGTGCATAGAAGAAGCAGATGTCTATTCGGCGAGCCACAACTTATACCCGAAAGAAGATAAACTACCCAAGATTCGCCAAGGTTACGGGCCTCATAAACTCAGAAATTTACCTCCATAGGAACCCCGTGACGTCAAACCCCTCATAACTAATCCTCCGGCGTCAAGTTTTCCCCATAAGCCAATCATATGTTTTGCATGCGGTGTCGAAGGCCACACGCGCCAAAATTGCCCCCAAAATTCACAACTCCGTGGTATTCCCATTCACCAAGTCCACCAGATAAATGCTGCTCCCGCTTCCCCTCTATTGCGACCAGAATCCCCAGATCTAATCTCATCTCCCAGTGCCCCATGGCACCATATAAATTTCCTCTTTGACAAGAATTCTCTAGGAAGTCTTAGATTTGAAAACGGAAGCGTTAATGGGTGCCGAGTCGCCACCCTCGTCATCTGCGATACCGGGTGCACGTGTATTATGGTATCGAATGAGCTTCTTCCCCTGGTGGCTAACGACCACAAAAAGTTTGCTGTAGTCCGTGACTATTTGGGACGTGCAAACCGCTTTCCCATTGTAAACTGTTACCTCGTTTGTCAGTACTTTTCCGGATGAGCTGAAGTTGTGTCAGCCCCTATCCAATTCTGTTCCGTTTTGATAGGACAGTAGCATCAAGTCTCGTCTAACCCGGTGGCTCAGTCCGTTATCACGAGAGCCCAGGTAGAGAAGGAATCCCAGACGCCCGCTGCCCTTGAAACTCCCTTAGATTCGGATTTCAGCGGCGTTATGAGAGAAGAATTCGCTCAAAGACAGAAGGAGTTCCCAAATCTCCTTCACTTGTTGGAAAAATCTCGGAGCCTCGAGCAGGATTCGGTCCGCGGTAAGAAGACAGCCTCTTATATCGGGAAAGAAGGCTTGTTATATCGTTCTTGCTTGAATGGCACCAACCCCGAGACTGACGCCCTCTGTGTTCGCCGTTCGCATGTCCCCCTGGTCCTAAAAATGGCCCACGATAGCGTGTTTTCTGGCTACTTCAGCCACGATAAAATTAGTCAGAGGATTTTCTGGTATTTCTACTGGCCTGGTGCTGCAGTTGACATTTCGCAATACTGCCAATATTGTGACATCAGCCAAAAAAAGCAGGCGAAAGGGCGTGCTAAAACGGCCCCCTTCAGAAGGGCCTAAGCATATCGAAATCCGTTCGTCCAAGATCTTACCCCCTTCCAATTCATCTAAGAAATGCTTTTAACGCTGAGGTTAACAATCCGCTCAACCCTCATATCATTGAACCCTCCACGACAAATTATTGTTCCCCAATAGTTCTGGTACGGAAACCAAATAACTCTTACCGCATGTATGTAGATTTTCGTAAATTAAATTCCGTGACTTTTTTCGATGCTGAACCGATTCATTTAATGGACCAAAACCTTTACTTGTTATAAAAAGCGAAATTTATTAGCGAGCTCTACACCAGCTGAATTTTAATTGTAATTGTTCCATATCGATTTGTGCACCATGTAATTATTATAACCGCCAGCTAAAGATTAGCTTATATTCAATTATTTCTGTTATGTCCATATTTCTCTCCCAAAACTCCGAAAGTACAATTTGGGGGGATGGAAGGGATATAGCAGAATGAAGTCAAATGGCGGCCACGTGCTCTTCTGTACCCACGTGGGTCCTGAGATCACCGCATGGAGCTGAAAAAGCATTGCTGAACCTCGGCAAGGAGGCGGCCGACGCCGTTATAACACTCCACAGCTGTATTTGCATAGGAAATGATGTCCCCCCCCTCCCCCCCCCCACCCCCCACCCACATACACGGCCACCTCTCCGCTAGCATTCTGGCTTTCTGCTCGAAGATTAAACTCCGTTGGACATTCCAACGAACGTTATCTCGATTCCCCCTTCCCCAGAAGGAGTCGCCGACTTTTCCCCAAATTCGCGCACGCGTTGAGAGCCACCTCACCAGGCACCTATATAACGCTTCGACTGACTTTAGAGAGCAGCACTGTTAGACTTCCACCTACTCCGACGAATGAGCTAAAGGACGCCCCCCCCCCTCCCACACACACACACACTCACCCCTCTAGCGGTGATTTCGATTCAAATTGAAGGCTAAATCGATCCGTGAACTCTGCTCTAGTCAATCGGTAAGCTTCGACATCAGTGAACTCTGCCTTAGTCAATCGGCAAGCTTCGACATCAGTGAACTCTGCCTTAGTCAATCGGCAAGCTTCGACATCAGTGAACTCTGCCATAGCCAATCGGCGAGGACTGACAAGGATTCCCAACTCCGAAGGCGACAAGTGCTCCCTTGTCTGAAGCAAGAGGTAAACCGACTTCTTCCATTGCATTCATCGTACCTCCAACTGGCCCCTTTGCGGCAACGAGCCCGTAAGGTAATCGTAACCGTTGCCACCTGCAGATTGATCTTGAATCTGGTTTACCCAATTACTCCATTATTCGTGTGAACGCCCCAGTTAAAAATCTTCTTTTAAATCATCAAACTGAATCTGACCTCTTTAATCTCCTAATTAACCTATCTGATCGCGTGTAGACCTTTAACTCCGTCTGGGTGACCATTCCATTTTAAACTAATTTGTTGTTAAATATAAAAATCATTTTGTTGTTAGTAAAGTTATATTTTCGTCATTTTCTTTCTTTTGCAACCCCAGCGCGCACCAGCTACCTGTTAATCTTTAACCAACTTTCACTCTGAAATATTTGTTTAAAAGGACCCCTCAAAGTTGATAATAAACCATCCCCACTGGACTCATAACAATTTCCCCTTTCGCTATTTTTTATAGAATATGAGAAAGTGACAATTTCTATCAAAGGCGATGAATTATAAGTGACTCAAGCATAGCAAGAAGCTGATCAATAAGTTGAAACACCCGTCGGAGACGGATGTTTCAACTTATAAAATTCCTAACCGGCATTCTAACACAAACAATCGCCTCCAATCAGCCTCCGATCAGGTGGGTTTCAAAAGTAGAATGCATGTAGTAATCTGCAGACTGATCAACAATTAGACTGTCAACTATAACTCTTACTAGAAAAATATAAACTATCAATAATAATAATAAAAAAACCTACAGAATCTTTTCGACCTGTAGTCTATTCAATAAATTAATCAAGACTATCAATAAAATCTAAGCAACAACCACTTTCATCAAAGCACTGTCCCAAAAAACATTCCAGACACATTATGTACTCATCTGTAATAAGAACAAAGGAAACTACAGAAGAGCACATCTTTCTATAGAATAAAACCACAAAAACAACGAACATAATACAAAGAGGCCTTGCGCAGAAGCATCTTTAAAAAAGCATTTAAAGACAAAGAAAGAAATTGTACGAAGTACAACCCATTATTTAATATGACATCAGTACCTCCAAATTTTCTACAAATAAAGAAAATCGATAACCGTAACCACATTGTATACAAGTTAACGTTTACAGGTGAAGGTTACTCGTCTTAACACTTCGGGTTTTCAACAAACAAATTGAGAAATTGCGTCTATTGACATCGGGTTAGAGCAAACACAATTCACATTCATCTCTGCAATAGTTACAAAGCGAACAAGATACACGAATGAGATAAACACTTAAATTAGCAGAAGCAATCCCCCTCCCAGTCCCCCCATTTCAATCGATAAAAAAAACAAGTGAATTTTTACACAAACTACATATTCTATATTCTATAAAATAATACGACATAAACGCAATTTGTAAAATCACCAACTTTTCCCTGCAGCACTTTTGTTTGTCAATCCCCCTCCCCCTTCAGTAGCCATTCTGAATGTGCATACATTTATCCTAATTCGGAAATTACAACACTTTATTCACCCCGAAGAGGCGAATAGACCTTGACGAAACGTTACAAGCGACAAATAAAACGAACAAGCTATAAACTGAAAGCCGACGGCTTATTTGTAAATGCGAAACACAAACTGAGAGTTTAGCGTAAGAAACGTAGTAAAAATAGAGCTGATATAAGATCCATTCAATACTTTTACAACTATCCCTACTTCTGTAACTAATCCTAGCTCTATCACTACATACTACTACTACTAATTAATCATTTTACAACCAAAAAGGGTCGGCGTGCATTGTAGCCGAATCTTTTCCACCAAGTTATAAATGAATTCTAAACAAAACTCCTAAAGCCGAAAGTGATGCAGGTGTCTATTTGATCAAGCGTAACTTGGGTTAATCGCGCCATCCGACTCTATTCATTCACGGACGAGGTACGACAATCGGATAATAAAATTAACATCAAAATCAGAATAACAATCGATTGCAGGCCCTTTTCCATCGTGGACGAGGAGGCTCCCCGAATGGATAATGAAATTAACATAAAGATCAGACGACAATCACTAACATACGCTTTACAATCGTAGACGAAGTGATTTCCCAGTCGGATACTGAAATTAACATAAAGATAAGAATGACAATCCCTTGCGAATTCGTGGGCAGTAGAGGTCGGTCCTCGTTGAAAGGGAATGTGCTGGGAGAACGGGAGTCTTGGGTGTTGCTACCCGCCAGAGATCAGGGAGCCCTTTCGGCAGGTTTCGGGAATAAGGAGTACTGTGTTAGGCGTGATAAGAGAGGGGGGAAGAAACAGCGGTGTTTTCTTGGTTATGTTTGAGGTGACGCGGTGTCAAACTAGATGCCCCGCTTGATTGGCGGCTGTTCCATGCAAACCTCGAAATGTTTCGTTTCCGTTCCCGTCGGGACTCGAACCCGGTACCCTCGTGCGGGAACCCAACTCCTTAGGTCAGCGAGAGGTCAATATTAAAATCGGATAAATCAAAAGGGTCCAATGGACCCCATTGGAGGTGTTCACACTAGATGTTAAAGATCGAGGAACCCTGGTACATACCGAGGTCAGGACTTTAACCCTGGTACATACCGAGGTAAGGACTTTAACCCTGGTATAATAAATAAGGACACATAGACACCCCTTTTTAGAGAAAGAAATTTAGGGGCCTTTTTCAACTATAAGGACCTCCTTACCCTTTAATATGGAGTTCGAGTCCCGTGTCGGTATATGGAAACCGCCTCAATGTGGACGCGAATCGGTAAAGCCATTCAGCCGCTGCTAACAACTTGCCTCAAGTGCGAACTCCCCCTCACCTTGGTAGGACCCCAAAGAAGGAAATGCCAACCACATACCATCTCTGCGTTCGCTGCAACCGCGTTTCTCCACATTTTTATTTGCGGGCGAGACTAGTCGTGGGCGACTCTATATCTTACTACGTCGGCGGGCGGTCGGTCGGTCCCAGTTTTGCATTTTTTTGGTCATAATATTGTAAGTACTTAACCGATTCTAACGAAATTTAAGACACATGTGTTGTTTTACATTCTCGTTTGAATGATATAATTGCCAAAGTCTTCCCAATGTTAGCCCGGGAATTATTTTGTTTCGGCAATAACATCATAACTATTCGGCTAATTCTCACGAAATTTGAAACCCTTATGTTGTTTTACATTCTCTTTGGGTGATATAATTGTCAAGGTTCTCCCAAGGTTAGTCCGAAAATTATTGAAAGTTTTGAATGTCGTAAGGTCATAAACCAGAATAAGTGAGAGCACGCGACTTTTGATCAGCAGACCTTGTTTACATCTTTTCCAGGAAAACGAACTCCATCTATTTTTTATAGCTCTGATATGTATTTTCTCTCCGATTTGGCGACGAGTATATGATGGCAGCTTCCAAGTCCCCATCGAGGTGAAAAGACTTTAACCCCTGAGTAAATACACCACCGAGATGCAATCCAGTGCCGAACGATCCATTGTGGCAAATGGCAATGGCAGGGCAATTCATCAGATAAGAGTTAAAAGGGAATTATTATCAACTCTTCTCCGACCTAACACACTTTGCTATGGAAGAAGCCGTTTCCATCGCACCTCATTTACACTCTCTCTCTCTCTCTCTCTCAAATATATATATATATATATATATATATATATATATATATATATATATATATATATATATATATATATATATATATATATATATATATATATATATATATATATATATATATATTTAAAAACTTGACTTCAGTGGGAAAAAACTGTTAAGCTTCGACGTAAATAGTTTGTTCAACAAAGTCCCGGTGGAAATTCCCCTTAAAATCGTATACTAACGAAAATAACAAATATAACATTCAGATACACTAATACCATCCAAAAGTCTTGGACCAAACTGCGTCCCACCAACCAGGACGCAGGTGTATATTTAATCCCCTGTAAGGACTGTGACAAATCCTACGTTGGATAATAGGGTCACTTTAGTAAGAGGATCAAAAATCACCGCGCGGAAATCAGGGAAGGCTTTCTTTCTTCTAGTCTCATCGCGCACCTGCAAAAATATGAAATACATGGAACTCGTTTTAACAGAAAAATGATGGAGGAAATCACAAAACTTTAGACTATGCTCCCATCAGACGTCAATTACTTCTCTTTGAAGCAATATATTTTGAATAAGGATTGCTTAATCATCAAGCAACATAATATTCATTAGAAAACCACCCATATGAAACTTTGGCAAATACCAACGGAACTAGGCCATATAAACAAATAAAATAAGGTTACGAAAAGACATAAACTAAAGGGAGAAAATAAGGCTGGCTGGAAAAAAATTAGGGAAAGACTCGACTTTACTGAATTCAACAGCTTAATTAATCATATAAAATCGTTAGGGCTTCACCGCCAGCCAAATCTAAAGAAGAAAGCAAGCACAAAACTATATGACCTCCATTATTAGGGGTGGGGGGCGGGCAAGCATTTAAAATCGACGATCGAAACGGATATGCGGCTATTTGCCAATTGGAAAAAGACGTGGAAATATTGACATTGGATAAAGCCGTGAAATTAGTGAAGATAATCGATTTTCTCCGTCTGGTACCTCTGCAGATACCCAAATTGATTAATCGCTTGGTAGGTTTTCTTTCAGTGAAAAAGTATCAACTTAAAGCAAAGCATTAATGGGATTCAGCGGGTACGCACCGGTTCGTAAGAACCTGTTCTTGGAATTTCATTAATCACGAGAACCGGTTGTTAGCTTAAATCGGAGGTTCTCAATCTTTTTTGAAGTTGGGAAAATAACTAAAATTAATAATTTCACTCGCGAGATTATAGCAAGTGACAACCCAAAGATCAACCTTTGCACATACATCGGGTCACCAGCATTGTTTGCTCCTAGAGACTGATAGTGAGAGACCCTGTTTTTAGTGAGACCTATAATAAGAGACCCTGTTTTTATTAAAACCTGTAGTGAGAAAACCTATTGTTAGTGCGACTTGTAGTGGGAAAGCCTGTTCTTAAAATATTTGAATCCCAACACTGGACAAAGTTATGGATGTTATTAAATTTTAAACCTAAACTTATTTATTTAATTTTATTAAATCAAGTCTGTTGTCAGAATAAATGACATGAATCTAAGCGATCTTTTAAGTCTCTTAAACAGCATCAATAAGATTTTTTTTTAATTTATAATGATCCCATTTGGCGACATCCAACGAAGGCATATGTAGCTTCCGGAATCGAAGAAAAGCGTATCTTAAAGCTAAACTGAAAAAAAATGTTAATAAATAAAAAGAAAACTACCAACAATTCAACAACAAACAACTTTCCCTTCCCTTTTTTTACTCCTCTCTAAATTCATCGGCTCCCACCGACCCTCCCCCATCTGGGGTGAAGAGGAGACTGTGGGGGGGGGCGATGAATATTTCACTCCTACTATTAAAGAAAGAGAATTTAAAAATTCAAGAGTTTGGAGGAGGTTCACCTCCTCAAAAACTATCACACCTCCAGATGATGTGGAAGAACCCACCCTCAATCACCAGGGACAAGCGGTAGCGATCCCGCTTGACGCGGCCTCGAGTCGGCTACCGTGCATGAAGCGCCCATAGAGTAGGATATTCAACCAAAGGGTTACGTACAGTCTGCGGTACCAAGAAGTCTTAGCAGAAAGGTTGAGTGAGCTCTCCGTCTGATGGCGCTGCGTTCGGTGGGTGTGTCCGATTCGGAAACGATATCAAATGACTTTTTCCCGCTGATGCCTTGATGGATAAGTCGACGAGCAAACTCGGGGCGTAATGGCACGCAACATAAGGTCCCAAGGGCCTGTCCTCATCTTTACTATGGCAGCTCAAAAGGCTTCCGTGATCCGTGCCATGAATTAGGAATGAGGAGGAGCGAAACAAAGGCTCAGTTCCTCAGTCTGTGAAGAGAACCTGGCCTCTTCATCGGCTCGCTCGCTTCCATCTATGTTCAGGAAGCAGAAGACAAGACCATACAAAGAACAAATTTCCACACAACGAAATAATCATTTGATTGGAAGAGTTAATTAAATCACTGCATAAGTAAAGAGAAGATTTACAGAAGAGGATGAATAGAGAATCAGGTGTGGAAATGAATGAACCAGCGAAATACCTCGATAAAGTAGATGATTTATATGATGTTACGCATGAGAAATGACGACCAGGTTCCATGGCTGGTATTTATCGTCAATTTAAAGCGAATTGAGAAAAAACAAGGAAAGCATAGAAAAGGAAACAAAGAAGAAAGAAACCTAAGGAGGAAATGGAACGAAACGCAGGGGCATAGTCAAGGGGAGAAGGCAGGACATTTGCCCTGGGGCTCGGGCATGGCCCTTTAATATATATATATATATATATATATATATATATATATATATATATATATATATATGTGTGTGTGTGTGTGTGTGTGTGTGTGTGTGGATATGAGAAACTCACAAAGTAGCACGTGAGTAGAGCAATAATTGCAAATAATCCCACAGGAAAATGAAAGGTGGATTCCAAGTACTTTCGAACTTGTTCAGTTCATTCTCAAGGAATAACCAAATTTTTTTTACAAAGGTGGTATTATATATATATATATATATATATATATATATAGATATATATATATATATATATATATATATATATATATATATATATATATATATATATGTGTGTGTGTGTGTGTGTGTGTGTGGATATGAGAAACTCACAAAGTAGCACGTGAGTAGAGCAATAATTGCAAATAATCCCACAGGAAAATGAAAGGTGGATTCCAAGTACTTTCGAACTTGTTCAGTTCATTCTCAAGGAATAACCAAATTTTTTTACAAAGGTGGTATTATATATATATATATATATATATAGATATATATATATATATATATATATATATATATATATATATATATATATATATATATATATATATATATATATATACATATATGTTTTTTTGTGTGTGTGTGTGAATCAAAAGAGCAAAGCCCCGCCCATGTACAACGAAAGGGCACAAAATATAAAAATAATCTCAAAGACGGAAGTGAAGTATAAAACCAAATAGATAAGGTCTACTTCCGGAGAATTCCAACCTGTGCGCAAATAATGTAGACATTTATGCGACTAAACTAAGTACATACATACCCGGTTGTGAATACATCAAAATAGACGAGAGACAACTAAATTAATAAATCAAAGGGCTAAGATTTAAAATGGACAATTTCGTTATAAATAAGCATGTTTTATTGAAGCCCAGATCCAGCTGAGCTTTAATTAACTTTTTTCTCTGCTTTTTTAATCTTATTAATTTTTGGGGTCTTGGGAAAAGTTAGGAATAAGGGTTGCATTATACATAATTTATTTATTATTGTCCCGAGGTACCTTTCGACCTTTTCGGTCATCTTCTGAGGCTATAATGATCAATATAAACGAATTCAATAGTATAAATAGTATATATGTGTAGATAATTAACATAGAAGAGGAGCAACCATCAATGGAGTTTAATATAAAGATTAAAATTAAATTCGAAATTAAAATGAAATTTCTTTTTAGCTTAAAATGAAAATTATTATGATAAATTTGTGGAATGAGAATTTTATTAGTATTAACTATTTAATCCGTTAGGATTTTAATGTCCTATGTGTAGCCATTTGTTGCCCACTAAGCCTCGGTGTCTCTTCTTGAATTAAGATAGCTTCCATGATGTGAAGGCGCGCGCGGTCAGTTTTCCCTTTGATTATCGCCTTTTCCACTAAAAAATCACTATTTAATAGAGCACAGAACCGGCGCTATCAAAAATCACTATTTATTAGAGCATAGCGCCGGTTCTGTGCTTTATTAAATAGTGATTTTTGATAGCGCCGTTTTGTAGGGCGAAGAGATAAGGATGTGGTGGTCATTCCATTGTATTTATTCGAATAATGAAGCTTGTAGTCTTCATGAGGGCAATTAAATTCATAAATTACATTGGATGCGTTCATTCCTTTTGTTTTGTTTGTGTTATTGTTATTGATGTGATTGCTTATCTTCTTGGTTTTGTAGTATATTATCACATTTAACTTTTATTATCATTATAGCCCCAGAAGATGACCGAAAAAATCGGAAGGAGTAGTAATGCGGAGTGAATGCCGAGTCTCCCCTTTCCCTTACCCACCACCCCCACCCTTACTGTGGAAGCCGAGTGTCCCCCCCCCCCAATACTTTGGTCAGTGACCTTTTTTCGAATGAACTAGAGTCTACACACAAACACGCACACACACAAACACTGGGGCTTTCAAAGGAATTTCGACTCTACACACACACTGGAGCAAATAGCTACGATACATCTCTCACCCACCCGCTCTCCCCCACCCCTAGCATTGGTCACTGAATTTTGAGGTTGACATAAAGACTGCATCGAGCTGATTTATCATCTATTATTCTGTCCGCATAACAGTGAAGTTGCCACTTAGCTTTTTTTAAATTTCTTCATTGGTCCGTCTAGTTGCCATCTTTTTGGGTGGTAATACGTCAACGCAGGAAAAACTAGTCGCAGGAAGAAATCCTTACCTGTTTAGACAGAGCTTTGCTCTAAAACGTTTTCCAGGATTCATTTCTATGTCGTCTATTTTTATGTTTATCACTTCAAGGGGTGATTGCCGAGTCTTCCCTCTCCCATTACCTTCCCCCCTTTACCGTGGAAGTCGAGTCTCCCCCCTCACCAATATTTTGGTCAGTGACCTTTTTTCGAAGGAATTAGAGTCTACACACGCACACACACACATACATTGCATTGGGCTAGGTTAGGTGTAAAATCGTTCCCACCCCCTCCACACACGCACACACACATACACACTGGAGCTTTCTAAGGAATTAGAGTCTACATATGCACACACACACACACACACATATATTGGGTTAGGTTAGGAGTAAAATGGCGCCCACCCCCTTTCATTCCCCTAGCATTGGTCACTACCAGCCTTGGTCACATGCAGGAAAAAACAAGCAATATTTAGTACACACACATACACACTGAGAGAGATAAAAACTGCATCGAGTTGATTTAGCATGTATTATTCTGTTCGGCAACAGTGGAGTTGCCACTTAACTTTTTCAATTTCTTAATTGGTCCGTCCAGTTGCTATCTTTTAAATTATTTGTCGCTAAACCTCTCTGTATGTCATACGTTCTAAGATGATCCTCCATCCACACCGTATCACGCTCAAACTTGGTAAATATTTTGCAACCAAAGATGTGTGTGGATTGGATTATAAATTTAGCCCAGGATATTTATCTACGGTTGATTTCTTCGATCATGTTCGTCGACTTATTCATGAACACCCAATTGATCGGATTGAATTTCTGTATAGTGGGTCAGTCCAACCGCCTTTCAACTACAATAACGGAAAAGAAGTTAATGAACATCTCCAGTTTATGGATTTAAAAGATTTGATCATCGGTGAAAAATTCAAAAACAAGCTTATGGATCAGTTTTTCTTTGTCGGGGGACTATCCGATCGTCACAATACATGGGTGGATAAGTTTTTCTGCATATTGCATTCTAACATGGTTAATGGTGATGAGAAAGTAGTGAACATCGCTATATTTGACACAAAACCCCTGTTATTTTGCTTTCTCTTATCGTATTCCCATCAGCTTACTGATATGATGAAAACTAAGATTGAAGAGTCAAGGATGAATGAATTATCCTTCTCACAAGATCGAGAGAATGCTATGAGTTATTTTGTAGACAAATTAAAACATTGGTAATTAAACGCGTTTTTTAAAATTTCATTTTTATTTTATTCATATTATTCAGAAAATATTGTTAATGATTAAAATATATATATATATATATATATATATATATATATATATATATATATATATATATATATATATATATATATATATATATATATTATATATATAAATATATATAAAGAGCTAGTAATAGCTGATAAGGATTCAATGGATATTAACTTTTTAAATATCGTAAAATCCCTTTGAAACCGAAAGGTATGGTTCGTTAATTCCCTGGGAGTTCAATGCATTTACGAAAGGTTTTTCTAAAAAAAAATTTCCCCTCTCACCAACTTTACTCCACCATATTCCTCGGCCCTGAAACCCATAAATGGTACAGAGTTTGTGAATATCATCATCGGCTCCAACTAGGTGTTTCATAGCATCATAGGTTATTATATCCTTCGTCTTAGTGTTAATGGCTAATCCTTTAGTACGAAGTATATACTTCACCCCACTCGTCGCTTGGATACGTACCGAATAGGATTTGGGACCCGTTGAGCAGAATGAATCTCCACACGCCTCGGCACCGTACACATTTTTTATCTCATCGGTGAGATCACCGAGGAATTCTCAAAGTTGAGGTTGTGGGTGATCTTTCCTAGCAATGAAGATGGCACTGTCTGTGTCACAGTACAACAAACGTTCACCCAACGAGTCTAGGAGGCCATAGGCGGTTGTGAATGCTGCAATTGGAAGATTCGTTAAGTGTGACTCAACTTCTATATGTTCAGCATTCTCCACTTTCGCGATGTATGCATTGCCAACCATATCCAAAGAGTTCACAATGAAGTCGTCGTTTCTGATCAGATCGATTACCTCATGATCAGAAGCACACAGATGACCGTTTTAATACCGCGATTATTCTGAGCGAATTTTCTCCATAGACTATTACGGGAAGAAAATGTGATCAGGATTAATTAGATGGGTTTTTTGCATTATTATTATTATTTTCGACTTCAAGTTTTTATTATTATGATCATTATCGACTTCAAGTTTTTATTATTATCATTATCGCTTTCAAGTTTTAGAAATTATTGACTTCATATTCGTTGTACAATGTGGTAATATTGCAGAAAAAAACTAGTCGCATGAAGAAATCCTTACCTGTTTAGACAGAGGTTTGCTCTTAAACGTTTTCCAGGATTCATTTCGACGTCGTCTATTTTTATGTTTATCTCTTCAGACTGTTTCACCCTCTTCACAAATTCCATTTTCTCCTTCTTTTCAACCACTCCTCGCGGGAATCCAGTAGGTTCTATTTTTTCTTCTAGAAATGTTTTTATATACTCTGCGAACAAACCATCGCTCTTTTCAAACTCCCAAGACTCGTAAATTTTCTTGATCTTATACATCTTTTCCATCCCAAGTTTTAATTCCGGAGTGGTTGGTGTACACTCCGCAAATCCTACGTTGCTTTTTAAAGTGATGAAAATGGCGTGAGTTTTGCTGAGCGCATGTGGTACATAGTGTGAAAGTAAGTTTACCATCTATGGATTGAGGAAGAACTGTAATATACAGATCATTAGGAATGAGAACATCAACTCATTCATACCATCGGTGACTTCTTGAATAGACGGAATTTCTCGACAAGATACTCAACGCCGAGGTGATCCTACGGGATATGGATTGTTTTTCATGCAGTACGGATATAAGGAGGGAAAATCGACATAATGTATTCTTACACCTTCGCTTGGTGGGTAGTATAGTATATATGGGTTACATCTGCCGACAAAAATTGCACTTCATACATTCAATAATAACCATTCACTACATCGGTGGAAATTCTATTAACTACCTCACCTCGTTCTGGAATGGGTTACATCATGATTTCAAATTCACACTCCCAGAGAATGATTACTTGATATTTACTACCGAGAATCCGATCACTCTCTGTTGTGTGGTAGTAATGGTCCAACGACCCACGTCCACCAATGGAAAGATCTTGTTTGAGATTACAGTTCTCTTTCTGACACTCATGCCAATGACATCCATGAAAGAGAAACACGGTTCTTCCTTCTGATGGTGAAAACCCGTCAGGGAAAAATAATCTCCCACCAACAGAAAGACTTCGCTCACCACCGTTTCTGGCATGGAAAATTGGGATTCGTTTAACATATTCTTCTAACGTAAGCCAACGTATAGCCTTATAAGAAAAAAGCTTTTTATTTCTTCCTATCGACAATTGCAATTGAATTTTCTAGTAAGAAGACATCAATATACACCTTATAACATAAGAAGGCTATTGTGATGGACGATTGCATAGGATCAATGTTAAATCTCCTGATGAATGAACACCTAAACTTCTCAAAACACAGGTGGCGGATAGAAACATCTTGAATGCAATACTTAATACACTTTGTACGAATATTGTATTCGCCATCTTGGAAATTCGGGTATAAATTACTGTCAAAATGTAATTCTTCCTCATTGCTCATTTTCTCATAGTTAAAATATTTTTTTTCTGGAACCGGACCAATATAATTCAACGTTTGCTCTGAAAGAAAATCGTAAGGAAAATAATCTTTTTCCACTTCGGGGATACACATTGTTTTTGGCAGTTTTTTCAACAATTATAGCATGAATAGGAGTGTATCCTTAAAAAGTATGTCCTGAATAAGCTCTAACTCCACGCTTCATTGGATTTGAAGTAAAGAGATTAGGATTAAAATATTGAAGCAGCTCGTCATAGATGAATTGGGCATCGAATTTGGCTTTATGTGCCATCACATATGTTTTCATATTTTTTCTCAATCTTCTTATTCGTATTAACTCTTCTATAAAGGGGTAAACAAGGGGAGTTTTCAGCATTTCTTTCAAAAATCTTTGTTCGTGGACCACAGCTCTTACATTTATCATAAGTTTCATTCTCATTATCAAAACAGAGTTCACAGACTATCTGCATAACCAACATATATTGTTAAAGTATGAATGACCCCACTTTTTTATAGGTTTCTACGTCATAATACACTGCATTCCATTTCTTGGTCACCGACTTCTTCGACCTCCCTATCCAACACGTATGCTCTGCTCCATCCGCTTTATAGTATGTATAACATTTTGAACAGAACAACTTCTCACACTCGAGTCGTCTCATCCAGTTTGCACTATATATGATTTTACGATTACATTGAAAGCAACTCCAAATTTTCACACAAGAATGTAGCTTTTTGTGCGTGTTAAAACACGACTGGTTGTAGAATCTCCGATTGCAGTCATTATATAAAATATCTCGATTTTTTTCTCCATCACAATGCCCAAGACACTGACTGCACACACCTTCACATTATTTTAGATGGGCCGTTACATTTTTAAGGAACGTGTAGCAAGAAAAACACATACTGTGATTAAAAGGAAGTATATTGTTTTTAAAATATGTATTACTATTGCTTAGAATTGGATAGTAGGTCTCATTCTCGAGACCAATGAATATGAGTGGGACTGATTTCTCAGGATATGTTGGTCGAGGAAGTAATTTGAACTTGCGTTCATCCCCTGTAGCCGTAAATACAAGGATCCTGCATCTAAGCTCGCGTTCTACCAAGGAGAACTGATCTGCAGTGACAGCCTCTTAGTACACGAGATTGCATTTTCTTTCCAACTTCTGAGATTCTTTTGTTAATGTCGGAAGCCAAAAGCTTTTGGAAAGAACATTTTCGTTCATTTTTTTCGCGAGGACTGCGGAAACAAAGGCGCATCCCTTAGAATTTCTATGTCCTCTATATATTCTATATCGACCAAATCGAACATTCGATGTAATTATAACATGGCCTGCAGGAATCCTATAAATACGAACTACGAGATTGAAAGTTCCAAACTCGATTGTGTCCGCAGACTGGAATGCAGTCTCGAATCGTCCCATGATATAATCGAATAAGGTCGATTTACGCATTTTAACGAATGGAATGTGTAAATAGATCGTATCACCAGTTGCATCCACAATTTCAAAACTTATATTTACACGATAATCCCCCTCCTGAAACCATTGAAGATTCAATATATACCGTGAAAGCTCGTGCATTACTCGGCCAAGGCCAGCTTCTTCTCCTGTATCCACAATTATACGGTAGAAAATGATGAGAATGTTTCCATATCTGTTTTCTCTTATGGGTATAATTTTTACACGAGAATGAATTTCTCTTTGCTGTAAGGGATTTTCTTGCGTATGGGGGTACGAAGTTCTCTACAGTTCATTTACTGCTCCCTCTGAAAAAAGAATGGCGTTGTTACAAGATCTATCTTTTATGTCTGAACGTTCACCTTCTAGTGCAAGTACTACAACCTCATCATCCCCATCATCCCCATCATCCCCATCATCCCCATCATCTTCGTCTTCTTCTTCATCAGACACACTAGTTGGAGCAGAATAGGATATGGGTAAAATTTCACCGCTGACACCTTCACTCGATGAGGGGTTGGGTAAAGAGTAAGCGTTTGGCTTGTTTCGGTACATCCGCATTCGTTTTGCAAGAGGAATAAACATCATTTCTGATGAACTAAAAAAGAAAAAAAAAAGATTTTGTATATAGTTATCTGAAAGAAGTTGGTTCATTCATTATACACAAAGAAAGCATGAGTAAAGGAAGTATGAAAAGATTTTGTATATAGTTATCTGAAAGAAGCTAGCTTATTCAGTGTAAAAAAAAAGCATGAATAAAGGTAGTATGAAAATGAACTAAGTGGAAGGTAAGGATTTTGTATATAATTATCTGAAAGAAGTTTCATCATTCATCATACAAAAGGAAAGTATGAATGAAGAAAGTGGGAATAAATTTAAATTTATATCCCCATGTACTTTATCCATCATTGGGCCAACGTCTAGCGGGAAAACACACTTCATATTTCGTATACTCAGGAATAGAGATAAGATGTTTATTCAATGCGTTGATAGAATCATCTGGTGTTACACTGTATGGCAGAAAGATTATGAAGAATTTATGAATGAAGTAATGTTTCATGAAGGTGTATATGATGTGTCATCTTTGGATGGACGAAGTCATACACTCTTTTTTTTAGATGACTTAATGCAGAAGATAGATGCAAATATATCAGAGATATTTACACTGACCTCACACCATAAGAATATCTCCATATTGCTAGTGGCTCAAAATTTATTTTATAAAAATTCTTATATGCGTGATATTGCCTTGAATTGTCACAATCTAGTCTTATTTAACCAGAGAAGAGACATCTCTCAGATAAATATATTTGCTGGACAAATAATGCCTGGGGAACGGAACAGCTTCATGAGAATATATAAAGAGGCCGTCACGATTCAAACGGTTGATACGTATGTTAGCTCGGAAGCCAGCTCATATACGTCTAAAGAAAAACTAATAAATCAGCGTGCAGGATCGTTTCTACAGATCTTATTCTTTGTTCTAGCACTTATCCTCTCCAACCTTATAAGATGAAAAAATTATTGTTTATCCCGAAAAAGAGAGATAAGTACCCTCGAACTTAATCCCACTACAAAAAAGACCTTTATCTTTGGAGAGAGAGTTTACTACTATACTAAATAATTTACACATAACACCAGATAGACGTGTTATCCTTTACCACAACACGCTGGAACACTATTTGAAACAGTATGATAAAGTTGTGAACATATCTACCGTTGAAGTCGATGAGAGTAGCAAGGATCAAATAAACGGTTATACAGGTAAAGTACAGGAAACACTGTAGCCTAGTGTTCGTGAAAGAGGTAGATTAATTTATCAGACACTAAAAGATACACAGGCATTCAGTTAGAGTAATGATGGGGTGATTACCATCGATGTTAAAAGACTTCCACAATCTAATGATTATCGACCTACTGAATGATTCAGCCAGAACGTGGAAAAGATCACCACCCACTTACTGGAAGGAAGTAAAAATAAAATTACTATCTTCTAATTTCCCTAAATCTATCATAAAAAACTCGCAACGTCGGAAAGAGTTAGAAAATATTACTTACACGTCAACTTTCTATACGTCAAGCTCAGTGAATCACGCAAACACACGTTCTACTTCTCTTTATCATCAACAGAAAGAACGAAATAACTGGTTTAATTATTAATCAATTTAACCGCTGAAAGATGGCAACTAGACGGACTAATTAAGGGATTGTAAAAAGTTAAGTGGCAACTCTACACAAGGCACTTAATGAATATTCAAATCGTGTCAAAGAAACCCTATTTTTTTGGAGTTTGTATTAATGGCGGTCCAGATCTCCTCGAATACTCACACGTAAGAAGCTATGTCTCGATTCCAAGTAAAGCAAATTATACAATAAGAATATAAAAATAATATATTCAGCCTTTTGAAGATTACTAGAACAAAATCCAGTTATGTTAGAGGGATCTATGAAACCACCTACGGAAGAACTCGATATAACGATAAACTATTCCTTAGTGAGGATGAGTTTTGGCTTGTGTTCGAAGCAATACACAGGTTAAAACAGGAAAGTTTCCCCTAAGAAGATCGAGTGGTAAAGGACTACGGTGTAAAACAGCTAAAGTGTACAGTGAGGGTAAATACAAACAGTCTATTTCCAAGTATACATTTCGGGATTTACTGGAAAAGGGATAAGGAGTTCATTCCTACACGATTTAAAAACGCACCGTACAATGAGTATGAAAGAGATACTTTTTTAAAACTTGAAGACGAGTTTCCTCAAAGCTTTCGTCGGATGAAGTGTTTACAGAATGCGGTTGATGCTTGTTATCTTGCATTCAATGATGGACTCGATGACCTTCGAAACCTTTAACCTACCATCACAGAAGATGAGTATATAAAAAATGTGTCGTTTGATGAGTTCCAGTGTTTTCTCAAAAAGAGAGGGAGCAGTATCGAACTTTTGAAAGAATTTGTCCTCAGGGATCTTTATAACTACGCCACCATTACGTGTAAAGAAAATTTAATAGAATATCTATCTATCAATCAGTCTCTCAATGGATGTCCAGAGGATGGAGTGTCACCAATCTGCTTCATCAAGACTTGTAAGAAGAAAGTTTAAGTTCACCCAAAATAAAAAAATATTTTTTTATTAGAGCATAATTCCTTAACAAATATGTTTATTAAAATTCTAGATCATATAAAAAAACCTTCTGATATTAATTTTTAAAATATAAAGTTGGATTTAAAATACATATTGATAATTTTTATCCGTTGTATATCAAATACCGTTTTCCTGACCGGATTAACCCAGCTCTTTTGATTCAGAGAATCAGTAAAGTAATAAGGTTGCGGACATCCATGAAATTCTAATTGAAATTATGTATTTTAACCTAGATGTAAAATAGAAATGAGTTTGTTTTTAAGTTAAGTTGTCTTTTATTGAATAGTTATATAAGAGTGTAAACGAATCAGATATTCAGTTCAAAATGAGCCGTCGATTGTTACAATTATGTACATCCCCGAGTCTCCCAACATCTTTTGGTGGGCTAAATCGGCTATTCCAATTTGTAAAAAAGATCGCGAAAAGATCTGATGTGGAAAGCTTTCTGTCAGGTTTGGATAGCTTTCCACTACACAAACCCGTACGAAAAAGATTCAAAACAAACCACATAAATGCACAAGGTTCAAATGAGATTTGGCAACTAGATTTAATTATTATGTCAAAGTTTTAAAGTTTTAATAATGGTGTACCTTACATACTCTTTTTAATTGACGTATATTCTAGATATCTCTGTCTAATTCCTTTAAAGGAGAAGACGGATCAGGTGGTAACAAATTCTCTACGAAATCTCTTTGAAGAAACCAAATGGATTCCGAGCTATATATGTTCTGATGATGAAGGAGAGTTTAAAGGAAAAAAGATGAAAGACTTATTGAGCGAATATAATATCGGCGTATATCATGTTCACTCATTAAACAAAGCTAGTCTTGTAGAGAGTGTACAAAGAACAATAAAGGAAAGATTTTCAGATATTTTTCTTTTAATAATACATGGAAATACATCGACGTGTTAGATGATTTCGCAAGGGCTTATAATAATTCTAGACATAGAATGATTAGGAACACACCGTTCAAAGTTATACATGATGTTGCTATTCCGAATCAGAGAACTGAAGGTAAATAAAAAGAGGTTTCTATATAAAATCGGTGATTATGTTCGAATCTGACGCGTTTCCAGTAAATTTAAAAAAGGATACGAGGTTGGGTGGAGTGAGGAAATCTACAAGATAATATATAGGATTTCAAAACTATTAAAGCTGTATTATATTGAAGATTTAAATGGAGAACATATTGAAGGTGGGGTTTATGAAGAAGAACTATGGAAAGTAAAGTTTGACTCTCGTAAGAAATATGTAGTGGAAAAGATAGTTAAAGCGAAAGGGCGTGGAAAAAAAAGAGATATTTAGTAAAATGGCGAGGATACCCAAAATCGTTTAATTCATACGTCAAGGCACGTGATATCACACACCAGCCTTGAGCACATGCATTCGTGGAATTATATAAAGGTAGGAGATGGAGAATCTTTTAATCATTTGTGAAGATGGAGTCAGAGAGTTTTTATGTTACCCTTCCTTCCTCATCCTCCCTGGATATTTACCCTCAAAATACCATGTCTGATTATAGAATTGAATTGCACAAATCCATTATAACAGACAACAGTCAGTATCGGTGAATTCTTGAATAGACTGAATTTCTCACACAGATACGCAACGCCGAGGTGATCCTACGGGGCATGGATTGTTTTTCATGCAGTGCGGATATTTTTTCGAATTGGCTTCTATATCTCTACAGATGGGGTTTTAGGAGGATAAAGAAATAAGGGTGGAGGGCAAGGGTCCATTAAAGAGAAAAGCGATCTTTGCAGATATGTTAAATAAGGTCTAAACATTCATAATCTTTAGGTTACAGGTATGATTTTTTCCAATGTATGTGTGTGTGTGTGTGTATGTAGACTGTAATTCCTTCAAAAAAGGAATTACGGCAGCGATCTTTGTTTCCTACTGCCAATGCTATATATGATAAAACGGTCTAGACATTAGTATTTTTTTAGATTAATACTCCGATATCTATCTAGCATTCGCATCATTGAACATACTAATTATTTTCAAAACCAAACGAGAAAACACCTGCATGTGACCAATGCTGGTAGTGACCAATGCTAGGACGGGGTACGCCATTTTACTCCTAACCTAACCCAATGTATGTGTGTGCGTGTATGTGTGTGTGTAGACTCTAATTCCTTCGAAAAAAGGCCATTGACCAAAGTATTGGGATGGGTGAGGGGAAGAGACTCGGCATTCACCATAACGGTGGGGTGGGGGGTCTAGGTGGGGTGAGAGACGGCATTCACAGTAATGGTGGGGGTGGAAACTCGGCATTTTCCCTGCATTACTACTCATTTGTTCTCTAAAAACGGGCATATTTGCTCTCTAGAATCGGGCATATTTGTTTTCTAGAATTGGGTACATTTTCTCTCTAGAATCGGTTAAATTTTAACTCTAGAATCTGGCATAATTGATATCTAAAAATGGGATAAATGGGTTTTTAGACTCGGGCATATTTGATCTCTATAATAGGGCACATTTTGTCTCCAGAATCCAGCAAATTTGTTTTCAAGACTCAAACACATTTGTTCTCTATGATCGGGTAAATCTGGTCTCTAAAATCGATCACATTCGGTCTCTAGAATCTAGCACACTTGGTCTCGAGTAACGGGCATATTTGTTGTCCACATTCGCGCACAATTGGTATCTAGAATCGAGACATTCGGTCTCCAGAATTGGTCAGATTTGATCTCTCGAATCGGGTGTTGGGCTCTAGATAGCACGCATTTGCTCTCCAGAACTGGCCACAATTGTCCTCCAGAATCGGGCACCTTTGTTCTCTTGAATTGGATTCGTTTATTCTCTAGAATAAGTCATATTGTGTCTCTAGAATCGGGTACATTGCTTTCTAGAATCGGGCACATTTGGTCCCAAGAATCTGACAATCGTTTGTTTTCTGGAATTGGGAACATTTGTCCTACAAAATTGGGAAACTTTACTCTCTAGAATCAGGCACATTTTGACTCTAGAATCGGGTACATTTGAGCTTTTGTATAGTTCAAATTCGGTCTTTATAATTGGCCACATTGGCACTCCAGAATCGGACTCATTTGGTCTACGGAATATTCCTTAGAGTTTCACAGTCTAAACATTTTAGACAATAGTCAGGCTGTTTCTCTTCCCTTGTTTATCATCCCCTGCCTCTACGTATGTGTTTCAATCCTTCTGTCGCATCGTGGACTAGATACTCCCCCACCCGTTTAATGAAATGCGCATAAAGATCAGAATGACAATCACTGGTAAGCCCTAAGACATATTTAGCTGGTCTTCGTTGTAAGGGAAAGTGTCCTGGTCGTGTTCTGTATATGTAAATACCAAACAGCGAAGGTGGAGCCCTTGCTCACCCCAGAGGGTGGGGGGGGTCATCCCTTCCACCTGAGGACTATGTGCATATGAGTACCCCCCATGTGTAATACTATGGCGCCATCAACAAGGTTCGTAAACAAAAGAAAGTTCGGGTAGGTTGTGGTATGAAGACGGGAAGGGAAATGATAGCGGTGTTGCGATCGGTTATGTGCCTGATGATGAGTGTGGGGCTACTGACCCCGGCGGGTTATCAGTGTACCCACCCAATGGGCATCCAACTCATGACCAATTTTCTCGAGGATGAAAATCCAACGCATTATCCACTGGGCTAGCGAGAGCTCCTCCCTTCCTTGTCCTTTGTGTGTGTGCGTGCGTAATTAGGTCCGTACGATGGCTACTAGTGTACAAGTTACATAGAGTTACATAGATAAACAGGTCACAACAGACCTTGTGGTCCATACTAGGTGACCTGGGATAAAGATTATGGGGAAGATAGATAGCACAGCTTGCAAAATCGGTGAACCTGTCACCTGAAGGCTAGGGAGTTAATTATTCGCTAGAAAATGCTGTTAGCCGGGGATTAGATTCAAGGTATTTATCTATACGTCGTTTGAAAGTATCTATGGTGTTGCAGTCTATTACTTTACGAGGAAGCCCATTCCATAAGTTCACGATTCGGTTAAAAATGAAATTCTTAGATTCAGGCGAGTTAAAATGTTTACCTATAATTTTGCAACCGTTTCCTCTCGTCTAATTTGACTGGTCGATAGTGAAATATTTGTTGCAATCCATATTGTCTATGCCTTTGATAATTTTAAAGACCTGAATTAGGTCCCTTCTTAATCTACGCTAAGTTAACGGAAATAGATTTAGTTCTCTACGTCGCTCTTAGTATGTTTTGTTTTTTAAACTTGTTATCATTTTAGTAAGCCTTCGTTGACTCTTTCTAATTTCACTATATCATTTTGGTAGTACGGGCCCCAGGCTTGAACACAATATTCCATAACGGGACGGACCAAGGAATTATAGAGAGTAAGGATAGTATTTTTTTACTTATACTCGAACGTTTACCAATGAATCCAATTATTTTATTTGCTTTCTTAAAGACTTCTGAACATTGCTGACTGGGTTTGAGGTCGCTCGTTACTGTTACTCCTAGGTCCATCTCTCTGTCTACGCTTAAGAGGTGAGTACCATTTAGTGAGTAATTTGCTTTGCTGTTACGGTATCTGATGTGGGACACTTTACATTAGTCCGCGTTAAAAGGCATTTGCGACGTTTGCGCCCAGTTCGACAATTTGTCGAGATTGTTTTGCATTTCATTAATCTGTGCGTTAGTGAGTACTGAATTCGCAATTTTAGGGGCATCAGCAAACTTCTATATTATGCCTGAAAGGCCTTCGTCTAAGTCGTTAATGTATACTAGAAATAGAACTGGTCCCAGACAGATCCCTGAGGTACCCCACTAGTGACGTCTGTCCAGCTAGATAATGTTCCATTTATAACTACGCGTTGCCTACGATTAATCAGCCAGTTTTCCTTCCATCTCGCTATGGCGCCTTGAACTCCGTACACTTTTAATTTAGTTAGTAAACGTTTGTGGGGAACTTTATCAAAGGCCTTTGGAAAGTCGAGGTAAATTATGTCAACTGCTTTTCTCTCGTCGTATTCGTTAAAAATGTCATTAAAAACGTTTAATAGATTCGTTAGGCAAGAGCGTTTATTACGAAGGCCGTGTTGGGTTTCTCTAAGTAGATTCTTTCTTCCAAGTGGATAACGAGTTCGTCGCGTATAAGTTTTTCTAACATTTTACAAAGGACCGAGGTTAAACTAATTTGACGATAATTGCTACGTAAAGATTTGCTGCCTTTTCTAGATATTGGTGTTACGTTAGCGAGCTTCCACCCATCTTGTATTGTTCCGGTCTGTAGCGAATAATTATACAATAACGACAGCGGTTTGGCTAGTTCACTTTTGGCTTCAATCAATACCCGATGGGAGATCATATACAGGCCTGGTGATTTATTTATATTAAGTTTTTCAATGCATCTCAATACGTCTCTTTCTGTAACGCTGATACTACTTAACGCCTCGAGGTTAGCTATTTAGATAGCTGCCGTGTTGGGATGTCACTAAGGTCATCTGTAGTAAAAACTGATGTAAAGGATGTGTATATAATTAGTAGCAGCTTATTTGCTTTTCGTTCGTTGTAAAGTCTTCGTTCTCCTCAGTTAGCGGTCCGATAGATGAAGTTATTTCTCTCCTTTATCTTATGTAAATATAGAACTCTTTCAGGATGGTTTTACTTTGATTCGCCACGTGTGATTCCAAGGACTTTTTACTCTGTTTGATTCACCTTTTAGATTTTCGTCGTAAGTCTGTATACTTGGCGCGTTCTGCCTCATCTTTAGAGATTTTTACTCTATTACGGGCGTTCCTTTTATCTCGTAAAAAGTTAGCTATCTCACTACTCCACCACTTAGGTTTATTTTTATGTGGCGAACGTCGATTTTTTAAAAGTATACATTCTTTCGCCGCTTCGAAGTATGAAGTAGTAAAAAAGGCCCATTTAGCGTTTATATCGTTTATGTCACGCAAAGTGTTCCAATCTTTTTGTTTTCAATTTGTTCTGAGCTTAATAAAATTCGCTTTTCTTAAGTTTGGGGCATTTTCGTTAATTACATAGCTTCGAGTGAAATTTATAGCAAAAGTGATTGCACGATGGTCGCTATTACTAAATTCCACTCCGACATTAATATTCTCTATCAAATCTTCTTTTGTTGCAAAAATAAGGTAGAGTATGTTGTTTCCGCGTGTAATGCGTAGTACAAACTGAGTTAGCGAACTTTCTTGCAAGCTAGTATAGAGTTCATGTCCATAATGATGAAAATAACAGTCAAAAAAGTCTTTCGACATATAAGTCGAATCCTCCCTCCTTTTTCATCCAGGAACTACAAACGTGCCCCCCCCCCCTTCGTTTTTACCTCTCGGTAACTAACCTGTTCCCGGTATAATTTGAATAAATCTCTCATCAAAATTCCCCACAATTTGTAAACAAAGGATTGACGCATCATTTTTGGAATTCACTCAGACAATGGTCAGATTTATGTATACAAACGCCTTTCAGTTTTCTACGTCCATAACCACTAAATGAGTATATATTTTGAACGAAAATTTATGGTGCAATCATCAATTTATTTTTTTTTCCACTGAGAGTTTTTACCATCTTCATATGGAGTCGCTATTTCTTGCCAGCTGTTTATAGTCCCTCTGATCGAATGCCGCTTCTTTCGCTTATCCTCTCCCGTGTTACCATATCCTTGCACTTTAATTTTGGCCTGCCTCTCCTTCTCCCCCCCCCACCGCCATATTCATCATTTTTCTCCCAACTCTGATCTCGGCTTTTCTTTCAAATTGTCCATACCACTACAATCTCTTCTCCTGTAATTCCCTCTTATTTTCTCCTTCCGAATTTTATCTCGCTTCGTTTTTCACGACATCCATCGAAACATCTCATTTCAGCCACCTCCTTTTTTTTCTTTTCTGTGCCTTATTCATAGGTCATGCCTCCATTCAATAGGTCATCACTAACCTAACAACAGTTTTACTTTAACCTTTTTTAATTTCACACATCTTATCGCATAAATACCTGCCATTTTCTTCCAATTACTCCATCCTAATTGAATTTTGTGGTCAATTCACTTCTGCGGAGAAGAAAGCGATACTACCATGATTAAAACGGATACACCCGACTCTATTAACCAAACCACTATTCCAATGATCATTTTACCATATAATCCATACATCACTTCCACCAACACCTCTCAATCCATCACCATAACTTCAAATGGCAAAAATGCAACCAGTACATTATCACCCAAATTACCACCATCGAATGCTGATTTTTTTTTTCCTACTTCCTTCCAGAACTCCGCAGGATTCAATTATAAACCTAACACCAAAGATGCCTTCTCTCAACCATTACATTACATCTACGGCATGTGGAGCAAAACTAGTCATTCCAAAATGAACCCTTCCCTTGCCACTACAACAACTACCACAACAATGCAATCAAAACACCATGCATAAGTTTAAAAAAAACTATTACCCTTTCTACCGACACAAACCATTCTATATCAGACTTCAAAATTCAACCACAACTACACCATAAAAAATATAATTGCGCAGCCATAAAAAAATCTTTCACACACTTTCGCTTTATATTTGAAAAAAACGCACCTATTTTTAAACAACTACGCTGTGCCCCGCCCTCCCGGAAGCACACGACTTTTTTCACCTGGTGGACACAATTAGTGTGCTCCTAGAATAAATGAGAAGCATTTAGGGTGTTCTATTACCCTGCCAAGTGCCCCCCTTCCCTTCTTATATCGCCTAACCATGAAGGAAGTATGACCTTCTGAGTGACAATACCGCTTCACATTTAGGTGAAATTAAGCCACATTGGATGCGAATAATCAGCAGGAGATATCGAAATTCCGATCAACTTGTGGCAGCTTCCGTCTAGCGCCGCTTCGCGTGGTCAAACCCCCGTGCGCCAAACCCTCCTCCTTCCTCGATCGCTTCAGTGCCCGAACGGGTTTTTAAAGACGTAGAAATATCAGTTGTTTACAAGGGTTAAGTGGCTCTTTAGAGAAAAGAATTCGGGGTTTCGACGGAATAGAGAGAGAGAGAGATTATTTGAAATATTAATGAGAAAAAAATAGAGAGATCGAATGGGAAAGAAAGATAATGAGAGAAAGATAGGGAGAATGAAAGAGAGCGAATGACAAAGATAGAGAATGAGAGAAAGAGAAAGTATGAGAGGGATAAATGAGAGAGAGAGAGTGAATGAAAGAGGGACAATGAGAAAGAGAGAGACTGTGTGTATGTATGTGAAAGAGAGATTGATTGATTGAAATATTGATGAGAGATCGATTGAGAAAATGAGGGAAAGAAAATTAGAGAGAGCGAATGAGAAAGAAAGAGAATAAGAGAGTGTCAGAATGAGGGAAAATGACAGATAGCATTTGTGTGTGTGTGTGTGTGAAAAAGAGTAATTGATTGAAATATTGATAAGAGATTGTGTGGAGGAATGAATTGAACGAGGACAAGCAGATGCTAGTTTGTTTATACAGCGTCAACCGTTACGCTCCACATGGGTCAAGATTTTACCCCCCCCCCCTTTCCCCGCTGCTCAAGATGTGAAGTCGCTCGCAAAGAAGGATTTCGGTCAACAGATTTCGTAGTCCGTTAATATAGTCATAGGAGGGCGTAAGAGCCTTTAGAATGGAAATCTTGCTGCCTAAGTCTTCGTCGGCAGAAAATCTATGCACAGGTTCACTCTCCCCTCAGATTTTTTATGTCTATTTTCGCCCAATAGACGAAATCTCACCTTCCCCGGGGGTAATCCTGAAGGAGCGAAGTGTCAACGCGTTGACAATTTATGTTCTAGGAGAGAGGCATAACTGTGGACTAGTAACGGTTTGCTCCTCCTAAACTTCCTCGTCTCCCCTCCTCCCAGGGGATAATCGATTGCATATATAGTTTGATCTTGAGAAATTTAGAGGAGAAGCCGTGTCACTATCGAGGGAAGAAGACGAATCCCTGAGTCAAACAGGGAATCAAGAAGATAGTTGGAAGCAAGCGGGACTTTCCCTCCCGATGCCGTTCTTTTGGTCGCTTAGAAGAGCAGACCAATGGTATCGAGACCAACTCTCATACCATTCTCGTCCAGAGAAAATCCTTTATCTCAGTTTTCTTAAAAAAACAGAGATATCCCTTTATCATTGAGGAATACCAACGTATATTCCCATTCAAGAAAAGATTCACCCCTTAGTTAAGTCTCATGATCCAGAAGCCTGAATTGGTAACACAGGAATCGGGATAACTTCCGTTCATCCAAGATCCCCTCACTTACATCTTCTTGTCGAGAAGTATCGCTACCCACCTCCACCTCCTTGGGAGAAGCATCAGCTGTTTTTCCCCAAATATCCTCACCACCCTCGAATAACCTCCCACGCTCCAAATGGCAATGGATATATCATAATACGAATCCTCCTTGGTTAAAGAATTAAATTAAAGCTCTCTTAGAGAAAAGTAGAACGGAGTTACTCATGTACGTATCAAACGCACATACGTACTCGGTCGTAAACCACGACAGATTGATTGAGAGAATGAGGGAAAGAAAATTATAGTGAGCGAAGAGAAAGAAAAGAAATGAGAGAGAGAATGATATGGAGAAAATGAGAGAGAGAGTTATGGGGAGAATGAGAGAGATAGCGATAGAGGTGTCAATTTACTATTAATTACAAAGGGCGAAGCTAAAACTACTCATTTATCAAGTTCTACCCAGGTGACCCTTAGTATTTTAGCGATCGAGTGCGACATCTCACGACTTGAGTAGTTATAAATTATTTGAAACCTTTGACTCACACATTTTAACATTCAGGTCTCACATCTCTCTAAACAATAAAGGTAAATTATTTCACACTCTCCGTGTATCACATGTAGATCAAATAGTATTGAACGAGTTTAGCTGTTATGAATGTTTGGTAGCATAGTTTAAATGGTTCTCGTATAACTATGCAAGTCTGGTTCAGTTGTACCAGTTGTGACAGACCCTAAGCATGACCCCAGGATGGAGAGGGTTCAAAAGACTAGGAATCTCAAGCGATAAATACAATATAAGGCAACTTAAGTTCGTACCTTTAGGGTGTCTTTGCTCCTTGTACAACCTCATTCATGGACTTCTTCCAGAACCTTCTTGATCAGGGATGGGCAATAGTTTTAAGCAGAGGGCCACATTGAAGCTTATGTTAAGCTTTGCGGGCCACATAGAAGCTTGTGTAAAGCTTTACGGGCCACATAGAAGCTTGTGTAAAGCTTTGAGGGCCACATTGAAGTTTATGTAAAGCTTTGAGGGCCACATTGAAGATTATGTAAAGCTTTACGGGCCACATAGAAGCTTGTGTAAAGCTTTGAGGGCCACATTGAAGTTTATGTAAAGCTTTGCGGGCCACATTGAAGCTTATGTAAAGCTTTGCGGGCCACATTGAAGTTTATGTAAAGCTTTGAGGGCAACATTGAAGATTATGTAAAGCTTTACGGGCCACATAGAAGCTTGTGTAAAGCTTTGAGGGCCACATTGAAGTTTATGTAAAGCTTTGCGGGCCACATTGAAGTTTATGTAAAGCTTTGCGGGCCACATTGAAGCTTATGTAAAGCTTTGAGGGCCACATTGAAGATTATGTAAAGCTTTACGGGCCACATAGAAGCTTGTGTAAAGCTTTGAGGGCCACATTGAAGTTTATGTAAAGCTTTGCGGGCCACATTGAAGCTTATGTAAAGCTTTGCGGGCCACATTGAAGTTTATGTAAAGCTTTGAGGGCAACATTGAAGATTATGTAAAGCTTTACGGGCCACATAGAAGCTTGTGTAAAGCTTTGAGGGCCACATTGAAGTTTATGTAAAGCTTTGCGGGCCACATTGAAGCTTATGTAAAGCTTTGCGGGCCACATTGAAGTTTATGTAAAGCTTTGCGGGCCACATTGAAGCTTATGTAAAGCTTTGCGGGACACATTGAAGTTTATGTAAATCTTTGAGGGCAACATTGAAGATTATGTAAAGCTTTACGGGCCACATAGAAGCTTGTGTAAAGCTTTGAGGGCCACATTGAAGTTTATGTAAAGCTTTGCGGGCCACATTGAAGCTTATGTAAAGCTTTGCGGGCCACATTGAAGTTTATGTAAAGCTTTGCGGGCCACATTGAAGCTTATGTAAAGCTTTGAGAGTCACATTGAAGCTTATGTAAAGCTTTGAGAGTCACATTGAAGCTTATGTAAAGCTTTGAGGGCCGCACTTAAATATTTAAATGCAAATTTTGAATCCATACAAGTTAATTGCAATTACCTTTGTGTATTTGTTTGCATACACTACAGTCATAGATAGAGATACACATTAATAACTAAGGGTAAGTTTTCATAGTTTGGCCACGATTTACAATTCTACATCATGCGATCATTATCCAGGGCACACGCGTCTCCCATCATTGTACGAATGGCAGTCAACGTAGCTTAACCTCCGTGGGTGAAAGAGAACGAATAAATAAGGGTAATGAGAATAGGTATTTATAAAGTATCGTATTTTTTAAGGACATTTTAACTACGGATGAAATATATTTGAAAATGACAGATTTAAAAATCTAGCACTTACATAAAAAAACTAATGAGATGGATGTGTACGTTTTGAGGGCATTAACAAGTCTATCAAAGTCAGGAGTCAGCTCAGACGTAGAAATTGTTAATATTGCAAAATTTTCACTATTTTGTTGAATTCTGAAATGACCCGCGGGACACATGAAAAACCATCGTGGGCCGCAGTTTGCTCACCTCTGTTCTTGACTCAAGAATTCCCGATCTGTCTCCTCCCTGAGCTCGGCGAGCTACATATTCTCACCTTCCCCTACCTTCTGGTGGAGATGCCCTCGTTAGTTTGGTTGGAATAATAATAATTATAATTTTAGTATTTATTTACCTTTTTCGCCATTACAACAAAAGTAGTGAAGTAAGGAGAAGTGAAAATATGTGAATAGTACAGAACCAAATTGGAAAACTTAGGACGCTAGAGATGGACGTGCGCGCAACTCTCCTGTTCCTGCCACGTTTTCGGGAAGGAAGATCTTGTGATGATTTTTGTGTTAATTAAATGTAAAAAAAAGAACAATTTTATTTTGTTCTCTAATTAACTCAACTTCTAAAATTCGAATATATTTTTTAGTATTTCCAATTCCGGGATCTTCCATCACTCCTTCCTGTTAAGCAGCCCTCGTGACCTTTGACCTCAACGTCTATCCCCGTTTATATTTAATAGCCTCTTCCCTCCCCCATCTCATATCGCCTTACTCCTTCAACTACTCTTCGTCTACTCCCGTTTGGTATCTACCTTCTTCCTCTTTGGTAATTCTTACGCCACATCAGGCTATCATTCACCTTATATGTTCATGGCACCCAAATGTATATATATATATATATATATATATATATATATATATATATATATATATATATATATATATATATATATATATATATACAATGATTTACAACGAAACAATGAAGCAAAAGAAATATATCAATGTACAATGTAATCACCCAATTTTCGAGCACTTGTTTCATGCGATGGAATAGATCATGGATACCTATGAGAGGACGACCTTGTTGTTCCACCTTGACTCCTCCCCCCCTCCTCCGTCGGGTAGAGGCACGTGGCCTTAAGCAGGATTTCAAAAAGCGAGGCAACACAACAAACAAATTCACGCGTGGGACAGCCAGCCACTGTCCACAGCGGTGTTTGCTCACGCCGACCGACCTCCCGCTGAGACGCTTTCACCGAGAACCCTATGCCCCGAGGACATACTAATCCCCCGCAGACACGAGTATCCAGCTAACTATATATATATATATATATATATATATATATATATATATGTGTGTGTGTTAATAAAACCACTGTGGAGGAGCGTAGTATTTATTATCTCGAGACTAGTTTCGGCATTAAGTTTGTCATGCCAGCCTCAGTTGAACACTAAGAATACATACAGTCCCACCAATCATACAATATTTATATAGTTTGCAGAGATCCAATTGGAGTTCCTAATCATGGGGTGTTAATTTAAGTTCATTAAGGATATATTTTAAGATTAGATCTTTGACGTAGGGGCTGCATTTGAATTGCCATTCCGAAAGGTTAAAGTTGGTGATTTCATCTATATGGGTGGATTCAATGACCTTTCTTTTGCGGAAGTCCTTACACGGGTAGATTAGTTTGGCCTGTGGAAAGTCTATCGGGCGGTTAAAGTTATTACTGAGTGTGAAAAGACTAGTGGCTGTGTTTCTCCGTCTAATTTCTCCTCTGTGTTCGTACATTCTTTTATCCAGACGGGAAAACACAGGATGGTACCTCTGGCGATGAGCGTCTTGATCATATAAGCGATTAGCGCTTGAGGACACAGGTTCAAATCCAACTCCTTTATTTATTTTCATATAACGGTTACAAATAGTTTGCCCTATATTTCCGTTCTCTAAATCTCCCATTTTCTTTCTTAAGCATTTATTGGTACATGCAATATTCTCCTTAGCGTTTTTCCGGGTTGTGTTACCAATTTCCATTTCCTTTGGGCCTTTAAACACGTCATGTGACTTTCAATTATTCATCATAATTATGTTCATTTTTGGAATAACAGCCTTAGCATTAATAAATTAACCAATCAGCTTTTAGACATAAGCACTGTAATAATTGTCCAATTAGCGCCATGATGGATTTAAAAGGTTAATAACGCTCACACCGTTTGCACATAAACACGGCTGAAATTCATTTTCCGAATTTAAAGTCATCTTTAGTGAAACTCAAATGGCCCAGAAGTCAAAAGAAAGAGGACTACTGCTCTGCAATGCCAAGATCAATGGAGAACAGATAGAGAGTGAGGAATTCACTCCCATCCAGGTATGCTTCCGGTGCTTCAAAATGGAGCACCACACAACAAAGGATTACAAAGAACAAAGCATCACGTGTTCTAGATGCAGTGGAAAAGGCCACGGATGGCGAGAATGCACAGCAGCAACAGAAAGGTGCACAAACTACGGGCTGAACCACGGGGCAATGACCATGCCCTGTCCCCCCAAAAAGGAAATCATCAGGAGAACGAAAGCTGAGGAAACGAGGAGGAATAATACCTCCTACGCTCAAGCAACGAGATCAGCCCCAACAAGAGCGTCCGAGAGGCAGCAGCCGAAGACCTATCTGAAACGGAAGAATGGGAACTCGACAAAGATTCTTACGTGCATCTTATTTGCGCACGTAAACAATTTTACGAACACAGGATCATTCATGAAAACAATCAATCTCATGCTAAAAAAGATGTGGTTTCCGGACGACATACCATCGGGAGACGTATTGCAGCTGCAATTCCTGCCAAAGGGTGCACCAGAGGTACCGGCGACTCCATTTCCCCCAGAGGAAAGACCATCAGAGTCTGAAAAAGCAGCGGAGGCCACGACTGGGAACATAAAGACAGACATGAAAGACCCAAGATTTTAGGTATAAAGGCGCCATGAGAAGAAATAGAGTAAAGCGTCTAGAAGAATTAAGGAAGCAGAGGGCAACTTCGGGAGCTCATCGTCCTCAGAATCTGATGCTGAGAAGGCCGAAAAAAGGGCGACTAAGAGCCCCGTAAGCTCAAGAGGTTGGTCGGAGACCTTGGAACGAACTTACAAGTACGATGGAGAGGAGATCGACCTCAAAATAATAACTAATGTGCAGATCCCATACCCCGAGAAGTTCTCCCTCAAGTGATATTTCAGGGTATAAGGGAAAAAATAATCAAACGGACCTACTCAGCACCAGACTGAGACTCAGATATTAAGCAAGCGATTCATGAAGGCCCTGTGAAACTGCACAAAGACTCCTGCTTCACCCTAAGTGTTGCAGAGTACAAAAAGATTAGAAACGGCAAAACCCACAACACTCAAGACTCACCAAAAGAACAAAAGACACAAGAACAAGAAACCATGGAGAACATCAACAACACTTTAAAAATACTCACACTGAATGTGGATGGATGGAAGGGAAAGTTCATTCCTTACGGCAACATCTTCCGTAAAGTGGACCCGGACATCATCCTCATGTCAGAACATGGCGTCAACACAAACACAGACACTATGAAAATACATAAATACACTGTAATACAAACGAACCACACACAAGAAAGATATGATGGTGCAGCGATCGCTATCAAAGAAAACACATAAAGGGCATGGTGAACACCAGGAACGCATCCCTGAATACAGGCTACTTCCCAGACGAGGATAAGATGGCTAAAATCATCTTTATCCCGAAAGGGAATAAGCCCCCAGACCAAGTGGCCAACTATCGTTCAATCTCTCTTCTAGAAATACCCGGCAAGATCTTCGAGAAGATTATAACCGACAAGCTACAAACTCAACTCGACGAGTTAGAAGCGCATAACCCGCAACAACATGGGTTCCGAACAAAAATGGGCACATAAACGGCACTGGCGCTCCTAACAGAAAAGATCGCACATTGCCGAGCGAAAGGTCACTATGTAGACATCGTGATGAGAGACGTGCAGAAGGCCTTTGACAAGGTTTGGCCGAGAGGACTACAATACAAGATCCTAGGTCTCCAGCTAGACTCAGTTCTGGAAATAATGCTTTATGACTTCGTCATGGACAGAAGGGCGCGTATCATGATCGAAAAGCCAAAAGGACCAGAATTCGAGCTCAAAGCGGGCGTTCCCAGGGGAGCTGCCCCAGCCCTCTGCTTTATCTGGTCTTCACCATCGACCTCCTTACTCCAATACACAGGAACACGATGTATCTGCAGTACGCAGATGACGTCACGCAGATCGTCCCCAGTAGGATGAGGAAAGCAAGGGATCAGGCGATCAACACTATTGCAGAGATCTGTAAGATTAACCAATACAAGAGAAGGTGGAAAATCCGGACAAATAGGGACAAATTTAAGATCCTCCCGCTGTGCCGAAAGTTGACGTGGCCCATTGTAATAAATGGGAGGAGATATGGCTACTCCGCCGAAGGCACCATCCTAGGCCTAAAAGTCTCCGACCCCGGATACTCGAGTCACTACAAGGAGAGGCAGAATGGGGCGAAGAGAGAAATCTCTAACTATATAGGTTTAGAAATCTTAGCTCGGCGAATATCAGGAAAATATTCCTGATGTTTATCGGAGCTAAGCTCATCTACCCTACAGTAGTGACTCAAACGGCCAGCAAGACCGCTATGAGGAGGCTCCAGCGAGTGCAGAATTCTGCATTCCTTTGCATAAACAAAACCAGACGAAGAGAGTATCTTCGGCAAAGGGATCTGCACCGCAGACAGCGTCTGGCTAATGATATCATCCCAGAACTAAGAATAACAGTTGGCAGTATAAACATCCCTGCCAGATTTTGTGGAAAGGTCGCTCGAAACTGACTCTTCCCAAGCACTAGACATAAATTAAACTCACAATTAATGAAGAACAAACAAATACAACCAGAACAAAACACGAGGTAATACACTGAATTTGATCACTAATAAAGGCTCTAAGGCTTAAAAATACACAAAGACTAAATAAACAAAACAAAGAGACAAATGCACAAGAGAACATAAAGAAGAACGCACACAGAAACAAACACAAATCAACAATAATAAAACAAAAATGAAAAATCAGTAGAGTATACAAATGCCTGCGATGCCCCTCAAACTAAGGCAAATCCTACTCATCTTTTACCATCTATGTTCTACTACTATCTAAATCTTCCACTATTGAGTACACCAGATTCCTAATTTTTTTTTACTTGGAAGAAATCTTGAAGAAAATTAAGCTCCCGGAAATGTTCACAGCCGTCAAAGGAGGAAAAGACGAGGGAGGTCGCCTCAAGAAAACGCCATATATTTTACCTTTTCCCCACGGGGAATTCAATAACAAGATTAATATTGTATGGATCCACAAATAGCCGCTTCATGTCTGACTAAGTACCCTCCCCCCGCAGACTCCCCACCGGGGCAGGTGGGCTGAAGTGAACTGAGTTGCCATTCATTTAGTCTCGCTCCAACTATGTTTGGTCCACTTTGATAGAATTAATTGGAAACGTAAAGGAAAGCAGGTTTGAGGATTAGACCACTGTGGAACTCTACGGAAGATAGCACCCGGTTACGAGGCGATGCTGACAGCTTTGGGGAAGAGTTTGCTTTAATCTCTAAGGGTAGTTTCCGGCCAAGACCACAGGGAAACTTGCAACCGTCCCTGTGTAAGTTGGAAGCAGCTTTGATAACCAAACCCCAGAGGGGGCGGCATCCCCGGGTGGTGGTAGTTGATTCGATCACCACCCATCATTAAGTCCGCCACATTTCACCTGTCTGAGGGGCCTCCCCGGGTTCACCCATCATCATTCATCCATCCCATCCCGCAGTTCATGTTCCCTGAAGCTCTCTTGCAATGGGGCTGGGGGAGGGGGTTGCCCCCCATAGAGAACTCTACGAAAAGACTAGAATTCTACAATAAGGAAGTAACCCTTGAAATAATTACCAAGAAGTTAAATCCTTAGCTAAAGGACAAGGGGAAATTCAACCCAGGGGGTCATCCCCCCGAGGGAAAAATGGAGCCCAATGGAACCACTCGGATCCCGCTGCGCACCATCAGTGGAAGCAGCAGTCCTAGCCGAGAGAAGGTTTTCGGAGTGGTCTTCGGGAAACTGAAGATTGCAATGCTTCGTCTACTCGAGGTCCCCACAGGTTATGTGGCGATCTGCAACAAAGTAAAAGACGGAGGGAATAACGAAGGAAGAGGCAGTGGAGACACTCCGTGAAATAGGTCTCCAACTGGCAATCTCGCTGCAGATACAGACTCACAGGAGCGTTGTGTGCAGGAGACTAGATCCTTGGATTGTGCAACACTCCAAGGATCAAATAAAGGAAAAAATAATGTAAAATCAACCATGGGCCAAGGTAACAGAAATAAATGAATTCTTGAAAAGAAAAGAAAACATCGAGTACGCACACGTCTTCAAGATTATTTTTGCGGGCACAATGATGGCCCAAAAGACCCACCAAAATGGACTACTTCTATCCAATGCCAAAATCAGCGGGGAGCAGATAGAGAGGGAGGAGTTTACTCCCATATAATTCTGCTTTCGCTGCTACAAAATGGAAAGCCACGCGACAAAGGATTGGCCTGAACCACAGGAGATCTGCTCAAGGTGCAGTGAGGCGGGGCACCATTGGAAGAATTGCAGTAATCCGAGGAAAAAGTGCGCCAACTGCGGCCAAGGACACCATTCCATAGCTATGGCCTACCCTCTAATTCAGGACCTAATCAAGAAGAAGGTTCAACAAAAGAAAGAAGAACACACTAGAAGACAGAATACCGCATATGCACAAGCAGCAAGGGCAGTCCTTACGGAGACTGAGGCCAAGAGAACCTACTTAAGGCTAGAGAATGAGAATTCTACGCAAATCCTGAAATGCATCTTGTATGCACATATCAGAAACCTGACAAACCCGGGAACATTTGCAAAGGAACTAAACCAGATGCTCGCTAAAAATGGAATGGGCGAGATGTGGTTTCCGGATAATCCACAATCAAGAGACGTACTCCAATTGCAGATGGTTCCCAAAGAAATGACGGGTAAATGCCAGGAGACAGTAAAGCAAAGTAACAATGACAACAGACGTCCAGATCCAAGGATCGAGGCCAAAAAAGAGAGGGAAGTGAACGCAAAGGCAGCCTAGACAAATACTCAAAGTGTGGAAGAAGAAACTGAGTCCTCCGATACCACAGACACCTCGGATTTCAGAGGGCTCCGCCTGTGAAGTAAATCCAAATAAAGGGAAAAGAAAAAATAAGAAGAAAATCGATGCAGACAGAATTAACCTCAACATCTACGCCACGGAGCAGTTCCCCTCCTCGAAGGGCTGGGACATGAATAAAATTTGCGTGGAGATAAAAAAGAAGTTCTACAAATGGGACTTCGACGTTCAATGTGACGAGGAAACGGTTGAGGAGGCACTGTTTAAACAAAACATCGCCTTCCACCGAGAAACATCTGTGGAACTGTTCCCAGTAGAGTATAAGAAGAAAAGGAATGGGAAACGGAAATCAACAACTCGTAAACACTAAGCCAGAACAGAGAATGTAAAACCAGAACAACAGGTTAAGGATCTTGACCCTCAACGTGAATGGATGAGAAGAAAAGCTGCGGCATACGGACACATATTCCCCGTGCTTGATCCCGACATCATACTAATCACGAAGCATGGTATCGATACAACCACCAGGCAAATAAAGATACCAAGATAGAGAGTGGTCTCAAAACCCCATTCTCAGGAGAAGTACGACGGTGCTGCCGTTGCCGTCAGAAGGAATCTCTCGTTCAGATACCTTCCGGAACTAGACGAGTCTTTCGTGGCGGTAGAGCTGCACACTCTAGTAGGCAAGCTCATAATCACGGCAGCATACCAACCACCTCGATAAAGGTACGTTCCTCTCACAAGTTTCTCCACGCTGTTTTGCCACGGCAGAATGGTGTTCCTGGGGGCGACCTCAATACCAGATGCCGAATGACTGGCTATGGTAACACGAATGAAAGAGCCGACAACTTAGAAATGATTATGCGAATGAAAAACAGCCAGAGGATAGTTCCGGATTTTCAGATCTATATCACCGCTTTGGCAGCAGCAAAGCCAGACATAATCATGACAAGAGATTGCTTCCCTTTCAACTACTACAGTGAGCCAGGCCCAACAATTCTCAGCGACCACATAGCGATTTTGACGACCATTTCACACGCGCCAATCCAGCTTCCAATCCCTCTTCACAAAAGCTACGCTTCAGCCAACTGGGAATGCTACAAGGAAATCCTTGCTAGATATGAACCAGCGGACCTAAATGGAGCAAGGCTAAAGAAGATCGACGAGGAGCTGGAGAAGCTAACTGCCCACATCATCGAGGCGGATCGCGAGAGTGTACCGATGAAGAGGTACAAAATTCTCCCACAACCCAGATGGACCGAGGAAATGAGAGAGATCGCTAGAGTGTACAGGGAGGTGTATGATGAAATCAGGAGAGAGGGTACAAATCGGGAAAGAAGCTCGCTACTACGAGCCTGAGCGAAAAACTGAAGCAGGCTATTAACCAGCAACAGGCTGAGATCTGGGACAGCCTGAATGAACAAGTAGACAGCGATGTAAGACCCGATGAGTTCTGGTGACTTGTGAACAATTTAAAAGGTCTTCCAAGTAGAGAAAAGACGCGCATTAAGGAGGGCGATGGCTACTTGGAAGAGCCGGCGGTCTTGGAAGAGAGATTCCGCACATTCTGGAAAGATGTCTTCACGATTACATCAGAAGACAATGCGGAATTCGACCAGGAATTCGAAGGCCAACTGATTGAAGATCTTAATCAAATTGTGCATCGCACGCACCCACATGCCTATGTCGATGAGGGGAGGGTTTTGGCTAACCATGGCCGACCAACTACACCTGAAGAGGTCATGGCAATCATAAAAACCTTTAAACAAAAGGCGCCAGGCTGGAAGGGCATCACTAAAAACAACTTGGTGCATGCCCCCCGGCAGATCATTTAGGGAATCACGAACATCTACAATGCTTCCCTGGATACGGGCTACTTCCCCGACGGCTTCAAGATGGCAAAAATCATCTTTATACCTAAATGGAGGAAGCCCGATCAACTGGTGGACTACAGGCCAATATTCTCCTGGAGATTATAGGCAAAGTCTACGAAAAGCTTCTAGCCAACAGGTTACAAGACCAGCTGACCGAGCTGGAAGCTCACAGCCCTCCCTCAGCACCACGGGTTCCGCAAGAAAAGAGGGACTGACACAGCCCTTTCCCTTCTCACCGAAAAGCTCGCCCGCTGTAAATCTGAGAGGAAATACGTAGACGTGGTGATGCGAGATGTACAAAAGGCCATCAATAAGGTTTGCTAAGAGATCTAAAATACAAGATCTCAGGCCTCCAGCTAAATCCAATCCTGGAAAGCGTGCTATCTCACTATATCATGCATATTCGATCGAGGGCTACAGAGGACCCGAGTTCGAACTTGAGGCGGGTGTTCCACAAGGTGGCTGTCTGAGTCCAATGTTGTACCTTGTGTACACACTGGACTTGCCTGATCCAGTAGGAGAGGATGTGATGTACCTACATTTTGCAGAGGACATCACACAGATCATCCCAAGTTACTACAAACATGCTGGATTTCAAGCAAGGCAGACATACATCGAAATTGACAACATCAGTTGATATGAAAGGAAGAGAAAAATCAAGATCAACCGTCGAAAGTTCCAGATCCTACCAGTAAACCGCCGAGAAACGTGTTGATATCTTAGTGAACGGAGAAGTGTACCCGTATGAAAACGAAGTCAAAGTCCTAGGTCTGCGTATAACCTCAAAAGGATACAAAGCGCACATAAACAACAAAATCTCCCTAGCCAAAATACAGCTCGGAAAACTGTATAGATTCAAAAACATCAGCTCCAAAAATCTTAAAATCTATACACTGCTCTGATACGCTTGACCTTAGTGTACCGGGCAGTGGTCATGCAGGCTGCGAGTTCCACCTCTCTCAGACAAATGCAGAGAGTGTAGAACAAGGCAGCTCTGCCTATAGCTGGAGCACGAAAGATGGACCATATTCGACAAACAGATCTGCACGCAAGAGCAGGTCTGAATCCACTGAATATGGAACGCCAAAGGCTAGGGAGTAAGACATGGAACAAAATCAAAGAAGAAATACTCCAGAACATGAACCTTGACTTAGATATTCCGAGAGCAGTTACGGGACGCGCCACCAGGCAAGCCCTATTACCAAGTGTAAGAAACTGCTCCCGTGAAAACCTAATTAGACTATTTACTTAAATAAGACTACTAAAACCAACTAATTAAAATAAAAAATAATAAGAAAGAGAGGCGAAGTGCCCACAACTCAAACAAAATGTACAGAAGAGAAATGATATCCTAAACACCGGCAAAAGTAGAAATATAAATTATTATTAAAAAACAAAGAAAATTATATATATATATATATATATATATATATATATATATATATATATATATATATATATATATATATATGTATATATATATATATATATAAAGGTAATAAAAATATTACTGCAAGGAAAAAATTATTCCGTTTTCTCTTTCAATGTAGTTTAATGGATTCATTTTCATCATTGTCTCGTGCTACTTTGAGAGATATATACATTTGTATATCTGCCACGCGTTTAACTATTCCTCATTTATTCTTTAAATTCCCAATTAATTTTCTATTTCTTTCTTAGTCTCCGTTCGAGCTTGCGAAAGTGTTCCTTAAAAGCTATTCTATTCAGAGAATTTTTCGGTTCTCTGCGTAGCGTAGTGTACTAAAGGCATACTTTTAACTGTGATCAAAGCAGTGCTCGCTGCCTCAGTGGGCCTGGTTCAAATCGCTTCCCTGCACGGATTTTTCTAAAAAAGGTAGTAAAAATATTACTGCAAGGAAAAAATTATTCCGTTTTTTCTTTCAATGTGGTTTAATGGATTCATTTTCATCATTGTCTCGTGCTACTTTGAGAGATATATACATTTGTATATCTGCCACGCGTTTAACTATTCCTCATTTATTCTTTGAATTCCCAATTAATTTTCTTCTTCTTTTTTAGTCTCCGTTCGAGCTTGCGAAAGTGTTCTTTAAAAGCTATTTTTTTCAGAGAATTTTTTAGTTCTCTGGGTAGCGTAGTGTACTAACGGCATACTTTTAACTGCGATCAAAGCGGTGCTCGCTGCCTCAGTGTGCCTGGTTCGAATCACTTCTCTGCATGGATTTTTTCGAAAAAAGGTAATAACAATATTATTGGAAGGAAAAAATTATTCCGTTTTCTCTTTCAGTGTGGTTTAATGGATTCATTTTCATCATTCTCTCGTGCTACTTTGAGATATATATATATATATATATATATATATATATATATATATATATATATATATATATATATATATATATATATATATATCAAACAAAAGGCTTGAATGCTGCGACGGAGGAGAGATATATTTATATATTTAATTATAAAAAGGGACTTCGCGGGGGAACAGACCGTTTTGCCTGTTCCCCCGCGAAGTCCCGCAAACTCTGTTTGAGTCGTATCTCGGCATGAAGATCTCACCAGCAGATCTCCCTTCGTGAAGCTTTGGTCCCTGTTCAGAGGAAAGCTATCGAACCACCTTCTTCCCGAAGAACTCTGCGGACCCCCTTTAAGACTTCCGTTCTTTCGTGTCTGAGACCTCCGGCCGAGCCGTAGAACCGTCTCGTGTTTGAGGTTTCATCTCTCTGGAGCAGAGAAAATCTCGTTCCTTAACAAGAAGTACTCAAAACCCCCATATACGGGTCCTCTTCGTTAGGACTCCCCAAAATATCTTCTCTAAGACCTGTGCCGTTGGTCTTTCCCCCTTCAGATCACTACCACGCTTCAAGGTAAAGCAATCTTGTGTTGTAATCCCCTGATTACACCCGGTCAATCGTTACCCGCATCCACTTTTAAATTGACTTCCCGCTCAATCGTAATTAATATCTCTTGTTCAAGTTAACGTTAATTTTGCTCCTCCTGCTTAACTCTGTCATATTATAAATTGTCACAATTAACTATCTTTATCGAGTAATTTTTCCCCTTTTTTGTATATATATATATATATATATATATATATATATATATATATATATATATATTAAAATTATATTTGGGGGTCTTGTCCTTTATATATCCTTTGAACTGCAAATTGGCAATCCATTAGATAAATCCCGGTCAACCGTAAATCGCACTCTGTATAAAAATCAAGAAGGAGGTCCCCCCACTCTTTTAATTGACCCAAAGCATATCGCAGGCGGCCTAGGGTCGGCTATCTGCCTGTGCTTGTGCATGCGCCCTTGCGCCTAGCGAGTCTTCACAGGCATACCTCGACAATCAATATTACAATTACTATTAGCGTTTATTTCCTGTCTTTGTCTAAAGAAAATGAGAGAAGTTCATCCCCGGCTTCTGATTAAAAAAAACATTATGGATATCTTTGTCTCAAAATTCAAGGTGGAAGGTGAATAATCGAGAAGTTAAATGCTATTTAGACATAATAATGATGATAAAAACTCAAGAGGCAAAAAAAGCTGCAATAAATATGCAACTGAATTTCCCAGTATATTTATCCGCCTCTTGCGTCGAGCGTTGCTACGTCCGTGCCTGTAGGACGAGTGGATTTTTTTCAGTTCTTTTCTCAATTTTGGAATGAGAAAGAGTCAGAGACAGGGGAGGGGCTTAGAGAGGTTGGGGGAAAGGGATTTATGAAAGGGAATGTATAGAAGATATACTGTGTGAACTGTGGCTCTGTCATTTCTAGGACTCTGATTTCTGATCGATGTTTGCGCACTTTGTTTTTGTCTCATTTGGGATATATATTTTTTTCCTTTGGTTTTATTTTTCTTCATTATTATTATTTATTAGTATCATTATTATCTCCTTTTTTGTCTCTTTATGTTTTGTTCCTTACCCCAAATTTTGTTCCCACAATGAAAACCCGTTTTCTACCCCCCCCCCCCCCCGCCCTTCAAATTTCGCCGATTAAAAGATTGCACGGATTTCCTCTTCGCTCCAGTATCCCTGGTAGTCTCGGACTCGATTTAGACTACCTATGTCTTATTTCTTCTAGACATTTCTCCTTAATCCTCTTTTCACCAATTTGTTTACAAGCGCCACCTTACCTATTTTATCGTAGGCTAGTCGCTGAATAGCTTTCCTCCACACTTCCCTGATCGGGGCTGAGAAGGGGAATCCCCCTTCTTCTTAGCTCAGATTGGGGAGGGGGTAACATGCTTGCAAACCAGAAAGACAAGCCCGTGAGAGGCACCGTCGGGATACCCGAGCTCGCGATGCGTTGACTGAGACAGATTCCCTTATCTATACCCTCGTTACTCACTCTTACACCACCCTCATGAAGTTGATTCGTGATGCTCATACCCGCCGTATCCTTGCTGATAGCAAATACAATTCACGCACACTATTCAAACTCCTTATTCGTCTCTCCTCTCCGAAGGGAGCCCGGCCTTACAATAAATAAATCCCCTTAGAGCAACCCTCACTCAAGTTTGGGGGCACAAAAAATGATGAGTTTTGTGGATGCCATTGTACCGGATTCCCGGTCTTTCGCCTTCTCTACCAGTGCGCCGGAACCCATGTTGCACCTAACTCATATATAATAGTTGCATACCAAGCCCAGATAGCCTCTCCCTCAAAACCCCTTGGGAGTTTCCAGGCGGGATCTCCAACAATAGAAGAGGGGAATAGCCAGACATGATCCCCAAAGGTGCTCCAATGGACCCCCTTCCCCCAACCGAGGTGAATAGAAACACTATCTATTTGACTAAGGCGGCTACGCCCATGAGGCAGAAGAAAAAAAAGGCGGTAAACCCGATGCTTCGAGTTAGCTTATAAGCAGAGCAGCGTTTGTAACTTCCTATATGTTAAAGACGATATTGTTTAGTAAGAGAGAGAGAGACACACGGGCTTCGTAAATGAAAGGGAAATCACAATAACACGTGACACGCTAGATGCCCATAACCCATAAAAAAATAAGGAAGGATTCTACAACAAGCGATTTCGTCCTTTTATAAGACCAAACAAGGTGGTAACTTACCGGTTAGCGTCTGAAAAGCGCGCGAAGGCACCTATTATTTCACTTTCTTTAACGAGTAAAAGAGTTTATATTATTTTATTCCGTTTTCTATTTATCTCTTCCTTCTTTTTAGTGTGTGTATGATTCTTGATTGGTCTTATAAAAAGACCAAATCGCTTGTTGTAGCATCTTTGCTTTCTCTCTTCGTTTGCATGTCCCTCTCCCATATTTGGAGATCAAATCCCCCTTTCCTCGACAGGGTTTGAGCCTAAAGTGTATTGTAAGCCAACCCTTCAGGGTAAGGTCTTAATTTCTTGAGTTTGGGCGATTTTTCGTACAAAATAGGTTCTATAAAAGGGGTTAAATTTTGTGCATTAAACTCAATCGAAACGGGTTATCTATTTATCTTGTTAAAAGTACCACAGCGAAATTTCTCAATAATGCAAATAACCAATCTTTTAAAAAAAATAATTTACATATAAAATATCAAATCACTTTTGTAAATAAACATCGCTTAAGACAATATTTTAACTGTAAGGACAGAATCCCTCCCGAGGTGACGTTGCTGCGTAATTTATGAATTTAATTGCCCCGGATATAATCAGGAGAAGGGCATTGGCTCGCTTAGGGCCAAATTCTCTTACCACATCGGAACTGGCAATGGAATAGGGATGATTCTTTCCAAGAAAGAGTTTTCTCCAGTTCGGCTTCATTCCATAAATTGTAAAGTCGAAGCTTCCAAGGTCAATTTCGAAAGCTATTTCTGATCCTGTTTCATTAAGATTATATAAATCAATGTACATACAAATTACTTTCCCATTCCCTTAATTCCAATTTATCATTCCATTGCTTACTTCTACTGTAAAATAATAACCATTCATCTAATTCTTCATTTCCTAATAATACTCCCTTTCGCTCTTTCCCTTCCGTCTTCCCTTTACAAGTATCCGATGAGGTTAATTAGGGTCCGCTCAGTGTTGTAACAAAGGTTTGGTATCCAGCTTTTTCCAAATGTTAAATTATTTCATTTACAAACCTTTTAAATTTATTTTATAATCTTACTTTTATCCCATCCCATTTTATTATTCGCAATTTGCTATTGTTTCTTATTTATTTTTTGTATAAAACTTTAAGCTTCTTAACTTAATCTTTATTATTTCGTACATTCCAACATTCCAGAAGATGAGTAAAATGAAAACCAGAAACGTTATACAAATCAAAGGAATCTCTTCTTCTACGGCTTTAGGTTTATCGTGCAAATTAAATTGATGAAGCTTTACAGGAGAAACCCAAACACACACACACACACACACTCACACACACATATATATATATATATATATATATATATATATATATATATATATATATATATATATATATATATATATACATATATATATATATATATATATATATATATATATATATATATATATATATATGGTGCTGTAAGTAGGTAATTTGTTGACGTTGGCAACTCTAACTTCCGCTCATGCGTGCTGTCTAGCGTCGGCTCCTTTTTCTTCCCGTCATAGTAGACTCAGTTGTGCATCGTATATAGAAGAGGAAATACCATGACTGAACCTAATCTTCCAAAAATATGAAAAAGGCAATTGGTGTTGTTTGGAATTCATGACGGGAGATCCAATGAGAAGATCGAGTGCTTGAGTTTCAATCGTTCTCGACCGAAAACGCTTATAGGTAGTTGACTGATAGATAGCAAATTTTAAGGCTACGTTATTCTTCTTTTTTTAAGCTTGAAAACGAATTTTAATATAAGGCCCATAATTCGATATAATTTATTTGAGTCAGAGTATTTTTTGGTGTCAAATAATGGCTCGACTATTGGGGGGGGGGGGGGATGGGACAACGTGAGAAGAGTTTAAATTTCTGCACGCATCGTTCAGACAGTGTAAGGTTCGTGGAGCCAAAGGTTAAATTTGCAGCTGAATACTTTAAACGAAATGGCGCGAGTCATGAGATCCGAAGGATTATCCAAGGTGCTCACGGAAATGAATTAACTGGAGTCTCATGAGACTGTCTGAGATGAGTCACGGGATGACCCTTGATTTTCGGCCAAATCTACGTTTCCTACTAATCCGAAGGGCAGGTCGCTGTAAACAAGTTTGTATGTGTGTTTTTCTTGGAATGTGGTTGCTTATGTATGCGTGTGTGTATGTTTAGCTGGGAATGTGTTCGTTTCTGTATGAGGCCGACAACAAACGACATTCACGTATCGTTTGTTGCCAAGTGTATTCACATGTTTGTTGCTAAGTGCATTTACATATCGTGTGTTACTAGGTGCCATTCACTTGTGGTTTGTTGCTAAGTGCTTCCACATGTCGTTTGTTGCTAAGCGCATTCTGGTATCCTTTGTTGCTAAGCGCATTCTGGTATCTTTTGTTGCTAAGCGCATTCTGGTATCGTTTGTTGCTAAGCGCATTCTGGTATCCTTTGTTGCTAAGCGCATTCTGGTATCGTTTGTTGCTACGCGCATTCTGGTATCGTTTGTTGCTACGCGCATTCTGGTATCGTTTGTTGCTAACAATGGCAGAAATTCAGAGAACTTCTGCTTAGCAGTAAATGGGCCAACTTTATCTTAAATTTTCGAACTTGGTCTTGAACTTTGCAAGGTCTGGTTTAAATCTTACGTCCTATGTTTATTAATGTTACAATGGTATTTCTCTTCTATTTTATTTTGCTCTTCCTCTACTTTCTATTTATTTCAATTTGTGACTATCCATTTTTACTATAACAAGATGTTTATAAGAACATCAGGGTATAATCTTCTTCTTCTCGGCTTTTCCATACCCGGGGTCGCCGAGCTTGAGGAGTCGTTTGATTCGGTAAAAGACTCATCCATTTAAGGTTTTGGCAGAAGACTTTACGGACGGATCCCCTTCCTGGCTCCACCCCTCCCTATTTACCCGGGCTTGGGGCCGGCACTGAGTTAGGCTAGCTTGCTCCCTCAGTGGCTAGGCAAGCTTCCATGTATTTTGCATTATGCTGACAAGATTAGGACAAAGTGACAGCATTTCTGACTTTGCTGCTTCCTTGGCGTTCATTCAGATGATGTTTGCTCCTGATTCGTTATTTTATTCTCGAAGGTTTTCTACAATGAGGAATCGTTCTCAAGTCCGTCCTCATAGCATTCGCATAATATTTTATTACCTCTGTCTTCTTCTTTACATTTGCAGCAGAAATTCATCAAGTTCTTCCTATCTTTCTCATTCGAACGCACACATCTTCGTTCCTACTCCGTGTCCATCTCCCCTGAACACTCCTAACACATTAATTAATCTTTCCTTTTAAGTATTTAAAACAAATCAAAACCTTTTAGTTTCCCAAGCGATTCGTAAACATTGGCTTGAGAACATAAGCTTAGCTTCGCATTGATAAATATACAATTAATTGCCATTTATTTTTAGTTTTAAAATCATTAATTTCGTAAAGGCTAAAAACCTAAAGAAATACATGAAATAAATATTCACTGACCTGACTAATTTTCTCCTTTATTTCTAATGAAATTACACATAAACTCCCCAAATTGAAATTATGGTCGCTTGTTTAGTTTACATACTCCCTAAATTTACGAATGGGTTGGAGTGATTTAAAAGATGTCTGCAAAAGTAAGAAGAAAATAGGAATTACCCGAATTCTCGGTCTTGCAAGATAAGCTTCTATTTGGAATTTAGGATAGGAATAAAAATAAATTGATTGGATAGATTTAGATAGCAGAAACAACATAGAATTCTTAGTCAAGCGTGGGTTTTATTTAGTAAAGGTTAACGCCCTCTCTCATCTTGTATTTGGTCTGTCTATCCACGCGTGGAAATGTTTAACGACCTCTTTTGTGCTTTGTTAAGTTTATCCAGGTGGAGAACAAGGTTGAAATATTTAATGTTTCAAGTGCTTTGTCCCCATGAACATCCCTTAAAGCATCCATGATTTCCCTTCTTTTCTAACACATCTAGAACAAGAATTAAAGATTTGTTATTGCATCCATTTTAATAAAAGTCATCTTTCGTAAATGACGTCTTTCTTAACCATTTTTCTTCCTTCACAATCAATCAAATTTCTTCCTGATTATAGACATCTTAACATATAAGTAATTTTTAGTCATCAAACTTGTAAAGTAAATTGCATTGTTCAGTGCATATATAGAAAAACAAAAAATAACTGGCCTTGAAATGAAGTTCGACCCGTTTGCTCCTGCTTCTTTATTTATTTATTTTATTTTATTTATTTATTCCATATTAATCCAATGTACAGTATAAACATATTACATTTTAAATATTAATGACAAGTTACAATAAGTACTTACACATACTCGTATATATGTATATACATACAAAGATTAGTTATGGGCACAAAATAAGTCAGTGACTTTTAGGGCAGAAACTTAAAACTTAAGACTAAGCATAACATTATCAAGAATAAAATCCCTTCATGTTTACGAACAGAGAACGCCTTTGTTATAAGTTAATTTAAGAAACTAATTTTTAATTTTACTAACTCGTGTTTACCAAATTTATTATAATTGCACGATCTTCTGTGACGATTTGGATTTTTTTTTAAATGCTTTTTCCTTAATGGATTTTGTAATAATTATATTCATAATATGATTAAAATATTCCTTAAAAATAAATTTAGCTTGAAAAATGTAGGTCTAAAAACATTGCGTTTAAATATTAATTTTATATTAAACTTCCAAAATACGGTAGAGTTAGTGCGATTTTAAAGAAAAAAATGTAAAACACGTCTCAGAATTCTGTCCGCAAATTAGTCATATGCGGTTTGACCATAGAGCGCAGATGAAGTGTCTGTCACACATTCTCGGTTCGAGGCACAACGGAGGAAATCTTTTATATGTGGTGGCATGTGCCGTGGTACTTTTGGCCACTGCTCACTCGTGGTACGATAGTGTTCACGGTGGTTATACAATTAATTACGGTTGAGTGACACCAACATACAACAGAGCTACAATGCGGAGCATTACAGTGTGCCATGGTTTGAATTACGGCAATATACAGTGGTGGTACAGCAAAATGCCTGCGGTTATACGGTCATGCTTGGCAGTTTACGGGAAAGTTGCTGTGCCTGGCGGAAGTGATGTGGGCATATATAATAGGGGTGCTTTAGCAGATGAAGTAGTTCTTTTCTATTCTTGTTCTCTCTGCTCTTTTTATTAGGGCAATTACCTTACTTCTTTCTGGGCATGCGAGAGCCAGTCATGTTGTTCCCTTTGGAGTTGAAACATCTCTTCTCTGTTGCAGCGCAAGCGCGCCAAGTGTGCTCTCAACTACTCCACATTCGGAGCACATCGCCGTTTCTTTCTTGGGGCAGTTTAATGGCCTATGATCTTCCATTTTTGTAGCCATGAGAGCAAATTTGTATTCGGGGTATTTATTCTCTTTCCAAATTCGATGGGAGAAAATCATATTGTATAGAAGTAATCTTTTCTGGAGTGCATTGGAAACGATGCCGCTCGTTTTACATATAATCTTAAAAAATATGTCTGTGCTCCCGGAATTTGATTTCTTCTTTGATCTTGAGCCATTGTTGGTAGCTTTCTAACTCAGATTTGATCTCGTCCTTAGAGTGTGTCCCCATCCAGCTCTCGGTGCGCTTGCATATAATAATTTTTTAGCCCTAATCTGTGGCGGAGATTTGGCTCCGAAAGCAGTCTTCTTTAGTGCCCCTGTTCAGCTTGGAGACAAGATCCGGTCCACGTCTGAGTTGCGGAGCATATGGAAATGTATCCATTAGGGGCGTCATTACATTTGATCAGTACCACATTTAGGTCGGCCAATAGCGTTGCTGTCACCTCCTGTAGTGTGCGTTTCTGTGTTTCGATGGTCCTCATGGATTTTTTTGTGTGAGTTCTTCTTGTTATCACACTGCCTATGGGCTGTCGCTCCCTCAAGGGTTTCGATATCGAAACTGCTTCCTTCTTTGAATGGACCGTAAGGTCTCCTAGGGTACTTTTTGTCCTTGTAGCTTGTAGCATAAACAGAGACGTTTGTATTTCCCTCTGTGGTCTTGGTTAAGCCATCATGGAACGTGTCCTAGAATCACCCCCAAGAGTTTCAAATTCGTCCTTTTTCTGTGAATCCTTTGACGCTGAATTTCGCAGGGAATAATCCTCAAACCTGCTATCCTCCTTCCCTCAAATTAGGTCTCTTCAGCTGAAAGGCATAGTTTAAATTAGGTTATGAAAGCTATAGATGGTTAAATTATATACTAACCGGGCAATGGCTTCTCCACTCCCCCCAAGGGGGGAGCTTGCGCTTCGCTACTAAGATTGAAATTTGAAATCTAAAAAAATGCAGCCATGGTTAAATTTTTATAAATTTTCTGACCTTCGCCAATTATAATAACTTTTAAAAGGAACTCTAAACTTAATTTCCCCCCTTTCATAATATCACGTTGCTAAAATATAGTTATAGAAGAAGATATATAAAAATAAATTTTCTGAACTTCACCATTTGTAATTCTTAGGGTTTTCAAAAATTCACAAAATTTCGATACTTATATTTATTTCTGAACTTCACCTTCACCATTTTGTTTTTTGATATTATAAAAGAATTATTAGAAATAACTTTTATAAAAAAAATCATTATTCATAACCAAACTAAGATGAAATTATTATTCGAATACTCAAAAAATTCCCCTTCTTAAATTATATAGTTAGTGATGACTAAGAGTAAGATACTTTCTCGTAGTCTCACTTAGGACGGGTAATAATAGGGGAATGAAATGATGTGATGAGGAGGTGAAAATGAAAATATCATGATATCGTTTGCCTTTCTTCCAGCTGCGAGTAAAGAAGTCAGCCCATAGTAACCTATAATGCCTAGAAATAAACTAGCTGAGACATTTTACGGTCAAATTAAAATCGCACTAGTAAAATTAATAGATAACAACACTGAAAATATCTCTCTCTGTCACTAGGGGAAATATGCAGAGAGACTGGTGAGACAAGAAAGAATCGAGAACTTGAAAAAATAGGAGTAAACTCATGTATACCATCACAAACTATTGCTAAAAGAAGCGTAATTTGCAGGGAAATAGATTTATGGGTGGGATCGCATACAACAGAAGAACTAATGCAAGAAATTGACAGAGCTGGGCGTTGTGGCAACGAGTTGCGACTTTGCCACACTATGAATTTCGAAGTCGCAAAGTCGAAAGTCGCAAACGTTTTGAAAAAGTCGGACTAAGCAAAGTCGCACCGCCAATTTTCCGCGACTTTGAACAGGAACAAAGACGACTCTTTTGAAAGAAATTTCCGCGGCTGTTTTAAGCCAGTTCTCAAACCCGATTTGGCTAAAAATATCAAATTTGAGTTGGTAACAGCTGACTTTATTTTTATCTGATTTTTAACTTCCATTTTATGATAAATTAAATTATTCACATTATATGAGACTGACGTTACATGAAACTACCTAAACGTACAAAAAAAAGAGTAAAAACGTTCGAGAACGTGTTATGCCTTGTGGTGTTCCTCATGCGAATTATTCTCATTTTCTCGTATTTTAATGTGCTTATACTTTTCTTGTGGCTAAGACGAAAAAATTACTGTGAAGTGTTAGAAGTAATTAAAATCTAACAGCATTCTACATTTAACTTGCCTCAAATTAAACAATATAAGTAAAAATTGGACCATCGTACGTAGACTAGGCCTTGGTTGTAAATTTGAAGATCATATTGATATAGCCTATTAAACTCACATGGTTTTATCTTTCTTTAAATCCATTAGGCCACCCTTTGAGCTTAGAAATTCTCGATTGTTTGGTAACTTAAACTGGTAAAGGTTAAGAGTGATGTCCTTCGTCGATCTGAATCTCTATGCCCTGGAGAGCATTGCCCCTGACAAGGTGGAGGAGATCAGGGACACGATCATCAGGGAGCTAAGGGCCGTCATCAAACCCAGGGCGGAGGAGCATCAGCAGCGTCAGCTTGGCCAGCCAGAAGTGCAGGAACCCCAGGACTTGGACGCCCGCCTCTTCAACAAGTTATTGGCTAGAGGCCCGGCCAACCTGCAGCAGAATGTGAGGGAGGTCCTGAGGAAGTCCGTGGAGGAGTGGGTGCCCTCTAAAGGCGAGCTGGTTTGGTCCCTCTTCCCCTACCAGCACAGGGAGGTGTGGGTGGACTTATTAACTAAGTGCAATTACTCCCTCCCCATCTCTGCAGCTGTGGAGAGGCTATTCAGCACGGCCGTGGACGTCCTCAGGGCCAAGAGGTCCTCCCTGGATGAGGCCAACTTTGAAGAGCTTGTGTTCTTAAAGGGAACCTGGACCTCCTGGAGGAGAAGATGGGCCAGGCGGACATGAAGGATGAGGAGGAGGACCTGTAGATATTAGTTTAGGCTGTGATTTAACTAAAAAATAATAATAATAATAAATATGTGTTTTCTGCCTTATAAAAGCATGTTTCTGTTATCGCGCTAAAGTTTACTTTGTAATTTAGCGGAGTCGCACTGGGGAAAAAAGTCGAAGTCACAAAGTCGCAAGTCGCACGGGAAGGGGGGGCGGCAAAAATAGAGTCGCAAAGTCGCAGTCGCACCAGATCCGGCGGCAAAGTCGCGCCCAACTATGGAAATTGCACGCATAATATTGGCATAGCAGTACAGCGGATAATAAAATTCGGTCAGTCTACTCATGTATTCAGAGTATTCTGCGCGAATACTGAAATGGCGAATAAGATTGCGACTAATGGTCTGATGGCTTTTTAATGTGCGTTTCCCAGCAGACATCAAAAAGGAAAATACATTAACGACTACATGTGCGATAACTGGTATGCACTGGAAGAACACACTATTAGGAATTGCACTGTAAATCGAAAAAAAAGCTCTAAATGCTCAGGATACCACTGCAGGAGGGAATACACTTCAAATAAAAAAGTGACTTAATTGCGTAGGCCTCCACGGCACCATGGTAATGAACTGTGTTAAATGAAAGCAATAAAAGAGAGCGATGAAAATGAAAAAAATACATAAATACCACATATGCAGGAATGGCCAGTGTAATCATAAATGAAATTAAACAAAAACAAACATATCAATTCCAGGGGGAGTAGGTTCAGAGAACCAAGAATCGTCGGAAATATTAGGAATAGACATAGTAGAAAAGAAAAAACGTAACCTAACCATGGAACTAAAGAAGAAAACAGCCAAAGAAGATACAAACGATGAAAACAGTAAACACCTCAAACTAAATCGAAGACATGAATTTTAAAAAATTAATAGAGAACATGGCGAAAAAGAAATAGAGAAACTTCTCATGGAAGGTAGAATCAAAATCGAACCAGGAGATGTAGTAACCCTCCTAGAATGGACCAAGGGACTAGGGTCGAAAACATAGATGAAAGCCACTAGGCAATTCTCGCCCCTCCCCCTTCCCCCTCTCCTAATGAAAACGAAGCTTCAAGCTCTAAATCTTACTGAAGTACGAGTAATTTACGCCAATAATGGGAAGCGAAGAATATAGAAAATAGGAAATTCTGCAAATAAATAAATCCTAATGGATGTATCGAAACGAATCAGCAATCGGAAACACCATTAAAAAGATCGATCGAGACATTGTAATCACCTCGAATAATGGAGATAGAAATTAAGAGAATAAAGATATTTAATTACAACGTTATAGCGACCAATCTAACAAGAGCTAGAAATAAGACGTAGAGCGGCTCTAGCAATAAAAAGATGTCTCAAATTTGAAGAAATACCAAATATCGAAGAAACATATATGTATAGCCGTAAAAACGGAATTAGAAATAACATCCCTAGTGGTAGCAACTGGATACAAATCCCCAAGTAGAAACTTTTTACCAGTAAATAACTTCATGACGATATTTTGTGAAGAAAACCCAACAATATCCATGGGTGAATTAAACATAGGTTGCCAAACAAGCGTCTAGAAAGCAAGAATTAACGGTGGACAGAACCTAGAAATGCTGCTTGAAATAAATATCCTTAAAATGGTGAGACCAATTTATCCCACCTATATTATAGCCAACACCACTACGAAGCCAGGCAACGTATTAAGCACCTGTAATATGCAATTAAATTTTCATATGAAACCAGTAGCAATTGCCCGTAGTGACCACATTAGGACACTACTGCAATTAAATTAAAATCCGATACAAGTATTTGCACCTATGAGTAATCAATACCAAAGAGACGATTGGGAAAATATTCAGAACAACTAAATGAATATATATATATATATATATATATATATATATATATATATATATATATATATATATATATATATATATATATATATATATATATATAAATACATATAGTGGGTGCAATAAATATCCGATACATGGTCAAAAGTTTATTTACCATAGTTACACAACAGCAAAGTAATCGAAAATTGAACATCTTATGTATTTTGTACGTTGAATACAAATTCGGTATTAGAATACACAAATAGTAAAGCATTGATATTATATCGACAAAAGTGTCAGATTATCGCCTCAATAAGTATCCAACCTACCCACAAAATTAGTATTAAAGCGATAATAAATAGTTTTCAAACATTTCAGAGTGGTTTACGTTACAGGAATGCTGTAGAACTTTCGAACTTCAGTCAGTGTCTGAGAGCTGCAGGAGAAGGCGGTCATCGTTCAACACTCTAATTCTAATATGGCGAAGACTAAAGAATTGCCAAAGAGGAGCAGATGACTAATTGTTCAGTTACATAAAAATGGTTTGGGTTATAGAAAAATTTCATCTATGCTAAAAATACCAATCTCAACCATTGGTGACACGATTCGACGGTTCACGTCATATCAGTCCACTGTAAGTCTACCACGTTCAGGGCCTCCATCTAAAATGTCAAACCGTGCGACTAAACATATAGTCCGTAAAGTAAAGATGAATCTTCAAGTGACTCGATCTGAACTTCAGAAAGATTTAGAAGCGGCTGGGACAAATGTATGCAAAAATACAATTAGAGCAGTTCTTAGGAACGAGGGGGTCCATTCTCGCACACCAAGAAAGACACCTTTGTTGAAACCAATTCATGTCAAAAATCGTCTGAATTTTGCCAATGAACATTTAGAAAAGCCTGCAAGTTTTGGGGACGCTGTACTATGGTCTGACGAGAGGAAGATTGAGTTATTTGGGCGGAATAGTGTTAGTCACGTTTGGAGGCAGAAAATCTCAGCGCATGATCTTAAAATTACAATCCCAACAGTGAAGTTTGGAGGAGGCAGCATAATGGTATGGGGCTGCTTCTACTCTGCAGGTCCTGGAAGACTCTATATTATTGAAGGGAAAGTGAATGCTTAGATGTATCGCAGGATTCTTGATGATAATCTTTTACAGTCTGCAGACGACTTGAAGTTGCCAAGAGGATGGACATTCCAGCAGGACAACGATCCAAAACATACAGCCAAGGGCACTGCAGCGTGGTTTCAGCAGAAGAAAATAAAGATTATGGGATGGCCAAGTCAGTCCCCAGACATAAATCCTATCGAGAACTTGCCGCGAGAACTGAAACTAAAGATTCAGAAAAGGGACCCAAGAAATCTTAACAGATTAAAAAAGAATATGCCAAGAAGTATGGGCCAAGATACCTACAAATATTTGTAAGAACCTCATAAGTAAATATCCCAAACGGTTGGAAGCTGTACTAGCGACGAAAGGTCATATTACCGAATACTAACTGGTTTTCATAGATGTATCGGATACTTTTTGAAACGTTCGTTTGATATTTTTTCCGTAATCATAGTAATGTTTTACTATTTTTGCAATATGATACCAATTTGTATTTAACGTACAAAAATACATAAAATGTTCAATTTTCGATTACTTTGCTGTTGTGTAACTATGGTAAATAAACTTTTGACCATGTATCGGATATTTAATTTATTGCACCCACTATATATATATATATATATATATATATATATATATATATATATATATATATATATATATATATATATATATATATATATATATATATATATATATATCAGGCGACTTTGATGACGATTTATTGAAGAGATTGACGAAGAGTTGAAGCGATTGACTGATCGATGACTTGGTAGTAGCTGATTCTAGACGAGTTTCCGAATCCCCACTAACAGCATGAATGGACTGAAAAAATGAAAATAAAGAACATTAGAGATCAACAAGGCATATCAGTCGATAAGAAGCAAAGGGGTAAATATATAAATAGCGAATAACCTAAGGAAATTAAAAAGTGAAATGATATATTTGTCAGACAGAGAGAGTAAGGCCGTCACGAGGAAGAAGAAGCCCCACGAGGTTGAGGAACGCAGAGCCAGACCGTGAGAGAATCGAGCTACTTCCGGTGATAAAACAGAAGCATGGAGCGTCGAGAGAGCGAAGAAGACGCCGCCCGCCTCACCACGTGATATCGAAAACCTCGCGAGGATTCACCTTCCCCCGGTGTTGTGTCTGATTTAAAAGAAGCCTTCCGGGGCCTGAGGCAAATCGCTTCCGGTTGGGCCATATTTACCCTCAGTCACAGGTCTTGCAAATTCAGTATAATCCCGCCTTTTTGAACGAGATACGACTATTTCTTGATTCGGCTCCGTCCCCCACCTCTTTCGAGCGCGAAAGCAAGAATCCACTCAGAAGGAAGACAGCCCTAGTCAATTCGATAATGGCCGAAGCAGTGATTATCCAAATGAAGAAACGAGCAATTAATGTGCAACTCTAGCCCGAAACCATACTCCCGAGAACTCGGTGTCTCCGCGTCGACCGCCACTAATATAAAATCGCAATTCCCTTTACTTATTGAACATTATCTGAACTAAAACTTTTCCTTGAATGTGTTTAGTCATTTTACAGCGCTTAAGTCTGAAAAGGTCAATTATTCTGTAGCGCCTATGATTTAAACGTTAGTTTGTCCTTAAAAAAATTCCATAACTGTGATTGGCCAATTTGGAAACCCTTATGTTCAAATAGAAAAAAAAGCAGTCCTATGTTTTGAATGTAAGTTTGTCCTTTTTATTTTCCTAAGCTGTGATTGGTCAATTTTGTATCCCGTATGATTAAGTAGAAAAGTATATATAGTGTAGCATTCTGTAAGTCATTCCATTTCTGTTCATCCCTGAAGATGACCGACCACGGTCGAAAGAAGTCTAGGAATAAAATATGTCTTTTACGAATGTTTTTTCTCGCTTACAAGTCCCAGACAAAAAACTTGTAAGAAAAATAAAGAGAATACAAGTTAAAATCAATAACGCTGCCACTGCTGCGGAATTTTCAACAGTGCATGTGTAGATAGAGGGGAGTATGAAAGTGGGCAAAGAAAAAAGGAAGAATGAAAGAAGGGTATGCAGGTTGCGGACAGCTTCCCACGTCGCCGGACCACTGTTAACCAGCGGCGAATACACTCGGCTATCTTGAGTCTCCAAAGGACTCATTCGAGCAACGCTTTTAAGCGGCTCGCCTGCACTTCTCGTACGCTACACAACCCCCTTCCTGGAAGCGGAGCGTGAATGAAGAAATGAAGAGAACCCGTTTGGAAATGTTATCCAAGGGCTAACGCTCCCCCTCCCGGGTCTGGGCACCATTGTAAATAGAGGGGAGTTGGAAAGGGAAAAAAGAAAAAAAAGGAAGAATGAAAGTAGCATAGGTGAGTTGTGAATAGCTTGCCGCGTCGTTGGACCACTGTTAGCCAGCGGCGAATCTCCTCGGTTATCCTGAGTCTCAAAAAAGACTCATTCAAGCATAGCTTATATATATATATATATATATATATATATATATATATATATATATATATATATATATATATATATATATATATATATATAACATATATATATATATATATATATATATATATATATATATATATATATATATATATATATATATATATATATATATATATATATAATAACTAGTGTCAGGTTTAAAGGTTTTTCCTTTTTTTAAAAGTGGTTTCTAAAAGATTTTGAAAAGCTTAAGGTTCTGGTTATTGAGAAATTGTGGAGAAATAATCTTTCATATTTTTAAACATGCCATTTGTCGAATTTGTCTACTTCCCATTGCCGTGTGCGTTTATTTTGCGTTTACTTGGAGACTGTGCATCTCGTGTATTCACTTATCGGAATTTTTGTCCTTTCAGGCCCGTTGAAAGGTACAGTAAGAACTTGTTTAGTTATTTTCTTTGTGTTATTTGAGTAAACGTCAAGGCTCCTGCATCAATCTCAGTGAGGCATTGATTCTGAGTGCTCATACGGAATTAAGATTCGCATCTTGCGTTCGAATTACGTTAAATCGGGTCAAAAATCACGTTACGTTTTGCCTTCCTTTTAAAAAAAAAATGGGGGGAGGGGTATTTTCCCGTTAGAGCTCGTGAAAAGTGACAGCATGTCTTCGTTCTACATTTTCAAGTCGCAAGGAGAATCTCTTGAACTGACGGCCAAGGAGCTTATGTCTTACATCCAAGAGGAGGCGAGAGCAGAGAGAGCGGAAAGAAGGACAAAAGAAGAGAAGGACAGAGTGGAAAGAAGGGAAAGAGAGCAAGCAGAGAGAGAATAAATAGAATGAAGGAAAAGCGAACAAGCAGAGAGAGAAGCAAGAGCAAGGAGGGAAAGAGAACAAGCCGAGATGGAAGAAAGAGAAAGAGTCCGCCAGCATGAGTTAGAGATGAGTAGAACGAGAAATGAGACACTCTCCATCAACTCCCGGAACGACATCCCGCAAACTGTGTCTGTGAAGTTCCCAGTATCTTAGGAATGTTAGGATTTGGGGTCCTATTTAAACCATTTTGAGAAGATTTTTGAGGTCAACAACTATGACCTTTGAGGCTGACGGTGTAGTCAAACTCTGGCAGTTACTAAGCACACTGCTCCAAGATATTTTCATTTCCCTCCCGTTGGAGGCAACGATTGACTATTCGACGTTGAAATCTGAACTACTCGCTGCATACAATATAACCTCGAATCTTAATTCTCGAGGTTAAAAGCATCGATTACGACCAACCCGTGTGCCCCCCCCCCCCCACCCGCGCGACATTTTCCAAAGGCCATAAATCCCAAAGCTAGGCCCCCGACGACTTAAATCGCGCATATGTATCCAGTCATCCCGTGAATTGTTTATTCCTATATTGGCTCATCAGCAGCCGTTCGCTGACTCCCAACTGAGTCTATTCACTCACCCTTAGTCTGAGGACTGTAAATAACGAGTATCTGTTTTCATTGCGTATCCAATCTTATTTTATTTGTATATTATGTTTTTGTAATTAGTAAAGTTTATTTTTGTACTGCAACTTTCTATATGCAGAACCGCTAAGAATTCATCATTATCCGAACGGCCAACAGCACTCGCTCCTGTAGTTGTTTAATTCCACGCACGCGTCCGGGATCTCCATCCCCCCACTACTTAGCTTTCCCCTCGTCTGGCTTGACCAGAGACGAGCTAAGGTCATACCTCTGACCTTGACCTTCCACCCCGGGATAGATGTAGTATATATATATATATATATATATATATATATATATATATATATATATATATATATATATATATATATATATATATATATATATATATATATATATATATATATATATATATATATATATATATATATATATATATATATATATATATATATATATATATATATATATATATATATATATATATATGTGTTAGTGTAGTTGGGTAGCATCCTTTCCTGAATGCAAATTTTGTTGAAGACCATTGTGTATTTTGACTTAATCAATTTCCTTTGGTAACTTTCTCTTCTTCTAACTATCTTTTTTATTCCATCTTGTAGATGGTGGATCACTTGTCCAGTATTCATCTCTTTTTTAAACGAATGTGTTCTGTAAAAAAACAAACTAAATTGCTAAGCTTTCGATCTTATTCGATCATCTTCGGAGCGTTTTGAAATGTTCTTGCCTCCTTTACCGATGTAATGAGTGGAGTGACGATCTGACAGAGTGAAAGAAAACGATTTTTAAGGGGTATTTATTCCGCCTTGGTTGATCGTAACGTTAGAGGAAATGGGGCACTCCTGTGAGTGTGATTTAAAATAGTTTTAAGGTGCGATTCTAGCTTTTCGCTTGATTGTTGATAGCCGGCTTATATTTTATTTATTAATATGGCTTTTAAGATGTTCAGCCTCGCTTTATTGACCTCTTTTCTTTTAATAATGGTGTTATGAACGAACATATCTGTCGTTAAGTTAATATTATGGGCACTCTCCATATGATTCTTAGGCCCTCCGCTTTGTAGATGCATGGTTAAACGCCTGGAAAGTGTAGTGGTTGCCATGTCAATATAGTTTGAGTTATTATAAAGCTTACAGTCTTTATCGGGGCAGATGAACTCGTAAACTATCTTGGTTGACTTGAGATTTAAGGAGTTTAGGCAGGTGTTGTTTTTCATCAGGAGATTTCTGGCTTTTGTTGTTTTATAATAGATGACGAGTTGGATTTTATCCGTTTGATTTTTAACCTTGATGTTACGGTTAATAATCTCCTTGATGTTTTTTTCATCTATTTTATAGGCCGAGGACATCTGGTTTCTGTAATACACTTTGATGTTGTTGACTTCTCCCTGATTGCTTTCAGTTTTATCTGCATGTTTGTAATGGTTATTTAAAAATGATTGGAATTGTTTGTCAATCATGCTGTTTGAGAAACCATTATTCACGAGTATTTGTTTTACTCGTGCAATCTCTTGGTGGAAAAGTTCCCACGTGGAGCAGCATTTATAAGCTCGGCGGATGGATGAGCCGATTACGCTTATTTTATACCTTTCAGGACATTCACTCTCCACATTGAGGCATATTTCCATGTCCGTACTTTTCCTATGTACTTTAGTGATGTAGCTGCTATTGATGTTTTGAACCTCAAAGTCCAAGAAAGGGAGTTTATTGCCCGTGCTCAATTCATAAGTGAATTTTAGCACGGAGTTCTCCTCAAAATTCTACTTGATGTTTATCAGATGTTCTTCGTTTTGAACGTTGATGTAGATGTCATCTTCGTTTCGGGAATATGTGTGTGGCTTATTTTCCATTGTGTTTATCCCCACACGAGCCGTCCCCTTAAATTTACTCCAAAAACGTGAAACATATTGGAACACGGACGAAATAGTTTACGTCCCATCGTTCGAACCGCCAATTTACATATTTACTTCAATTTCCAACACAAGAAAAGGAGAAATGAGAAAAAAAAATGAGGGACCTACACGAACAGGACAAATTAAAACCATTTCAACCATTGAATTAGAAAAGGTGGTCAAGAAAAGGGCAGAAAAATTCTAAATAAAATATAGAACCTGCCCAAGATATTCGCAGACCAGATCTATATCCTAAACGAAAATTTTATCTTCAATTCCAAAGCTCAAGATACCAGCTGAAGAAAGAGAATACAAGGAAAATAACAGTGTATGTGGAAGAAGAGAAATAACAACATAACCTAACATAATTTCACGGATGACAAAAGCTACAAGGGCCTATCAAAGGTCTTCCGCATCTGTCAAAACCCACCCACAAAATGCATCCATAGGATTGTGTCAGATCATGCATCTACAATATACAATTCAAACCATACACAGGAATGGGTCAAAAACAAAAAGCAGCATCATCAAGACTCGTCAAAATCCAAATCAATCGCAATATACAATAATAAAAAAATGCATCCACGGGAATGAGTCCAGAATACCCCACAAAGTTAACCCTCCCTCCCTATATAATCATCTAATCTGCGTTTGAATACATTCATGTTTGGACTGTCTACCGTCTCAGATGGCAAACTATTCAAGTAATCTACCACTCTATTGGTGAAAAAATATTCTCTAACATCCAATCTGCACCTCTGTTTTTAATTTTTAAGTGGTGACCCCTAGTCCTATTACTACCTTCTAACTCAATTAACTTGCTAAAATCCAACTTATCCATCCCAGAACATATTTTAAAAAGCTCAATCATATCTACCCTAACACATCTCCTCTCAAATGAGAACATATTTAGTACCCTCAGTCTATCTTCATATTCAAGGTGCTTACTTACTTACTTAGTTTACTTCGATGGTCTAGAAGAGCCTCTTCACAGTCGTGGTAGTCCACCGCTGCACCCAGCCTGCAACTCGATCCTCAGTATATCCGTCTGGTCCGGGACTGAATTTGTGGCTGCCCGGCAGTTCGCTGTATGGCCACAAACTGGAGGTTCATCAGGGAGCATCTTGAGATATTTGTCCAGTCCCCTTTTGAACTTGTCCACCGGGCAGGAAGTTATGTCCCTCACTTCTTTGGGGAGGGCATTAAATGATCTGCGTCCACTATGGCCTAGACTGTTGCCAATCAGGGTCTTGATTCTTTCCGATGCCTGGGATGGGAGGGCTTTACGCACACATTTCCGACCAGTGTCGATGTTTGTTACTGGGTACAGTGCAGAGCCTGTTGGGTCTGGTTGGTACCAGGTTTTCCAGGACTTTCCACACGTAAATAACCCGGTACCTCTCCCTTCTCCGCTCCTGCGAGTATAGGCCCATTGCTGCCAGTCTCTCCCAATAACTATAGTCCTGCATTCACACTATTTGCCTTGTGAATGCCCTCTGAACCGCCTCAAGCTCCTCGCCCCTCTTGTGTGGGAACCAAAGTTGACTACAGTAGTCAAGGGTCGGCTGTACAAGCGTCTTCCAGAGAGTAAGCATGGGGTCCTTGTCACAGGATTTAAAAGTTCGAAGGATCCACCCTGCCATCTACTTAGCTCTTTTGATTGTGGCTGTAATGTGGTAGTTGAAGGTGGCCTCATCGCTAAGGTAGCCCCACAAACAATTCATAGAGTTCTTAGGGTCAATTTGTAGTCCTCCCTCGGGGTGCAGGCTGGTAGATGATTTCAGCTCGTTGTTGTGGCCACACCTCAGGAGCTCGAATTTTTCATCGTTAAATTGCATGTTGTTTTCTGCGTTCCAGGAGTATATCGTTTGAAGACTGCTTTGGACAGGGTGGGCAAAAAACACAAAATTTTGAAAAAGCCCAATAAAACCCGGGCTTTATTCTGTTTTTTTTTCAAAAAACAAATGCTACAAGCAATAGAATAACATAGAAAAAGAATAGCTATCTCTATTTTTATATAATATTAATAATTACTTAGTTTAATAATTATATTATAGTAAGAATAGATCACAGTAACAGATCACTGATCGCAAATTGTGGGTACCCATTATAGCCATAACCTGTAGAAGGAAAGATGAATTATTATGAGTCATTATCGGAGACATAACCTTAATTTGATACATATTTGTTGAAATTATAAACATAAATATGAATTTTGAATCAAATAATGATAAGTAGCAATTATTTCTTGAAAAAAAATATAATTTTGAAAAAATAAACAAACCCGGGTTTTTTCAAATTTCACTTGAAAAAGCCCTCTAAAACATGTGAATAAAACCTGGGGGTTTTTAGCTGTGTTTTTTTTCCCACCCTGGCTTTGAAGGGCCTCAACATCCTCTGGGCAGGTGCCTGCATGGCTAAGGTTGGTGTCGTCGGCGAAAGAGGACAGCACAGACTTCTTAATTCTGCCGTTGTAGGAGAATAGCATAATGCTCTCAAATTTTGCCCACCTCCCTTCCGGGCGGGCCGCTTATCAACCCTTCCCCTTCCGACCCAATATCTGGTGGTCTTCAGCCGGAAGAAACCACCGGCCATTTCAGCTAACCACCGAGTTCCTTCCCGGACTGTTTATCGATAAATGGGAGCCCTTCTTCGATTCCGATAGTTGCCGGAAGTTTATAAAGGACGAAATGGAGTAGCTTGCTGTAGCGGCGGGATCGCGATTCCCCAGCCAAAGATTCCCGCCGCCCTGACAAGGTCCGCTCGGTGGTTCAAGAAGAGGGTATTGAGGAGAGAGAGTATTTTCTAAATTTAATTTAGAAACCGTAATTATAGCAAAATAATCAACCCCAAATATTATATAACCCTCAACCTAAACCAAAATACATTATATATATATATATATATATATATATATATATATATATATATATATATATATATATATATATATATATATATTTATATAGTTGGCCTTACAATACTCTGGCCAACCACTACACGTATATATTTACAGAAGGCCTTACATAAGATCTTGGCCACGCAAACGAATAATAAAACCAAGATATCGCGAAAGACGGGTGGACCCTTATCTAACTAATGGAGTGAGACGTGTTGGAGAAAGTGGGAGGTGGCTCACTTTCTGAGGGATTCTGAGGGGCCCCAGGCTCGGCAAAGCGAAGGATTTCAGGTAGCTGGGATGCTTGTTGGTCCCAACTGCTGGGTCACAGTCAGTTGGGCGCTACTCCAATTACTCCCTGGAGACTGGGAGGTGCTCTCAAAGGTCCACACCGTAGAAAATTGCCCCAAAAGGTAGGCGCACTTGCGAGGGTCAGGATTGGCTTCAGCCGTCTTCTAAAGCCAGATGTCGGCGACAATCGGTACCACAGAACTGGAAAAGAGAAGGCACATTCAGTTACCTATTCACTGCCACACTCAAACATCTTTACTCCTAACACATTCAACCATATCCACTCTCACACAATCTTCACTCACCTATCCTCCGTCTAGGCGGCTCTTGCTTCCTTAGTCCCAAACTTTACTTCCAAACTTTTACCTAACACGTTATAGTTATGCTGAAAGAATCCGCCTAAAACGAAAACAGGAGATGAATGGGGGAGCACGATAGAGATCCATCGAGTCCCCCCACACAAAGCAAAGACGGTGATCACACGATCCACACACACACATTCTACAAAAAAAAAGAAATAGATTAGACATAGGGGAGGGGAGGCGGACAACCAAACTACTACATCCCTCCCAGCTAAATTCGCCTCACCTCACCATGTCTCAATCCCCATCTTCATTCATTCACAATGCTTTCGACATCACCCAGTCATACTCTTTCACTCTGCCTCTCCTCCTAGCCACAGGTCCATCAACTGTCTCTGTCATCTGTCGTAATGTCTCCTCATGTCTGTCCATGGCCCCTTCTCTATGTACTTCATCCACACACACATCCGACATTCAATGACCAATCCCACTCAAATCCTCAACTAACCTCTCTACTATATCCATCAAACCTTCCCATTCTTTCAGAGCATTTATCGACTCTTGTTCCAATTTCGCACTTATCCCATTTATACTCTCTAGCATAGATTCAGACTCATTGAACGGAAACTTACAAATACTGTACGTTCTATCATATACTCCATCTCGATCTTGCACAAACCCAGAAAACTCTCTCACATCACTCTCACCGAACTGTTCCATCCATTCATCCTTTCTCAACCGTTTACTCTTACGCTTCCCCCTTCCATGTTCAACTAACACTAACCGCCTTCCCTCCTAAAGCACTAGCTATATCATCCACCATTTCACAGTGTTCCATTCTTTCAGACAGATATTCATTCACCGGATGTTGCACTAAATATTCAGGAGGTTCACGCCACTTTCGCAACTGACCTTGATGCGCTCTACATTCATCTAAACTTCCATCCTCTCTTTCACGAACTATCACATAACTTACCCCATTCGACCAAACCTTTCTTACTAAAAACGGACCTTCAAACTTCTCTTTCAACTTATCCACATTCAGTCTATCTTTTGTCTCAATCTCCTTTAGTACTTTATCACCCACAGAAAAACTCTCGAACCTTTCATTTCCTTTTCTCCACAACTCACGATCCTTCTCACTAACTCCCATATGTGGCCTAATCATTCGTTCAAAGTTCATCAAATACTTACATGGTGGCATTCCAATCGCCTTATGCACTGTCATGTTATACGCCCAAAGCACTCTTCCCAAACATTCATCCCATTCTTTCCCATCTTTCACCATCAATCGTAACATCTCACTCAAAGTTCTTATCGTCCTTTCAGCCAAACCATTCGCACTAGGCATATACGGCGTCGTTCGCACATGATCTATTCCCCATTCACTCAACATCTCCTCAAAAGCACGTCCCACAAACTCAGGTCCATTGCCACTCAACATTCGCACAAGCTTACACATGCACATGGGCAACATTCTCTCACTTATTTCTCTAGCAACAGTCAATGAAGATTTATTTGTCACAGGTGCAGCATACGCAAATTTGCTCTTATAATCCACCATCACAATCATCCTGACATACCTTCTTGCAGTCCTCGGAAGAGACACACAATCGATCGCTACCATTTCAAAGGGTTCATTCACACTCAACTTTAATACAGGTGGGGCAACATACACTCTCTGATACTTTTTCTTCTGGCACACTTCACACGTAGTCGCTACATCCACGCAAATCTTTCTCAAAAAGGGACTAAATATACATCCTTTCATACATTCCCACAATTTATTCTTACCCATATGTCCAAACCTATCATGCACAATCTTTACCATTCCAATCGTGCCACATACGGAAAACACCGGAATATATACATCCTCATCATCTATACATTGCACAAAATACACTAAACCCTTGCACACTACAAACTTTCCAGCAAACCTTCTAAACTCTCTTAATATGCAACTCCATTCATTCACAGGAACACTGGTCATCACGCTATCTTTCAATTTACGCACCATCGGACATGACTCTTGCATGCTCTCTATATCTTCAGCAGTCAACAGCTCTTCACTCAAATCGACACCTGCCACTCCTACAAATCCAGTTGAGCCAACAAGCTCACTCTGCAACTTCCCAACTGTTACACCATATTTCACTAAACATTCATTACATACATCCACTGAAATCCTATTCTTACGCATAAAATCAATCCCAAACAGAAAACAATAAGGTAACTCATTCTCGCTTAGCACAACAAATTCATGCAATATATCATTCAACTTCCCCATGCTTACAGACAAACTCACTCCCTCCCATGCCATAATACGTCCACTTCTGAGTCCACTTATCGAAACTGTCACACCTTTTCTAGAAACATTCCAACTCATATTATCAACATCACGCACAACTTTTGCATTCACCAAGGAAATTTGCGCAACTCTTTCAATCATTCCACAACAGCTCTTCCCATTCATAGTCAAGGTAACTTGCACTCTGTCTCCAAGTCCATGTTCACACATTATATTCAACACTTCGGTCTATTCCACAAACACTTCTGCAGCATCCTAACCTTCATCTTCACTAACAGGAACAATTCCTTCGCAAACGTAGTCAATCTCTCTTCTTACATAATTCTTCTTCTCAATCAGCCAATTATAATGCACGCCACTCAAACATTGCAGATGCAACTCACACCCATTCACTCGGTCTACACCTTTACCACGATAAATCACTGGCTTCTCCACACCATAATGCACATATATTCTCATACCAAACAGCTTACTCACTATCGCTAATACTTCCTGAAACATCATCACTCCTGGCATACACATACTTCTCAACTCTTTTCTTAACCTACTTGAATTTTCCATTCCCAATTGCTCTGGTCTCTTACACGCTTCTTCCATAACCACCTTTCGTAATGCATTCACATTTTCTGGCACCTTCTCAAGTAATCCATCTTTCATCAAGTCTCGTAAACCATACAACACACTTTCAAACATAGAATCACCTCCACCCTTACATTTTCTTCCAACAACTACACCTGCTGGCAAATACTCAGGATTTATGTTTACAGTCTCGCTCTCATTCAAACTACATGGCAAACCTGACATCAAATCAGCAATCACATTCCTTTCACCTGACAAATACTCAACGACAAAATCAAAATCACTCAAATCCTCTATCGTCCTTGCAAGCCTACTATCAACTAACCTCATACGCTGCAAATACACTAGTGGCTGGTGATCTGTTCTCACTACAAACCGTACTCCATACAAAAATGGTCGTAACGACTTGAGACAGAATCCTAACGCAGCCAGCTCTCTTTCAATCGTTGAATATGCACGCTAGACCACACTAAACGCCTTGGAAACATACGCAATTACTCGCTTTCTTTCAACCCCATTCACAACTTGATCTTGCATCAAACATCCACGTATCGAATGACCACTTGCATCCGTATACACTTCAAGCATTCCTGCATTTGTTCCATATGCTGGATACGCAAGTTCCACATCTTTTGCAACTTCCGCTTTTAACTTTTCAAACACTGCATTCATAGAGTCATTCCACTTAATCACAGTACTCTTCTTTTTCCCAGTCCATAAACTCAACTGTTTCATTACACCTGAACAATCTTTCATAAACTTTCTTCCAAACTCAACTAAACCAAGAAATCCACGCAACTCTCTCACTGTGGTAGGCTTAGGGAAATTCCTAACCTTTCCCACGAACTTCTCCGATTTACGCAATCCAACCGCACTCACTTTATGTCCTAAAAACTCAACTTCACTAGCAAACCATACGCATTTAGACAACTTTACTTTCACACCAACCTCTTCCAACTTTCTTAAAACATCATTCACCAAGGTCATATGTTCTTCCATGTTCTCACTCATCACCAAAATATCATCCAAAAACACTCGTACATTCTTACACGGAAAACCACTCAACTCTACATTCATAGCACGCTGAAAAGCAGCTGGGGCGTTCGCCAACCCAGAGCTCAGGTTTCTGAACTGATAATGGCGCTTTGAGGTAGAGAACGCCGTAATAGGCCTACTCTCTTCAGCCACAGGAATCTGGTAGTATCCACGTACCAGATCCATCTTAGAAAATACTTTCATTCCATACATACTATACACACATTCAGACACAACACTCATAGGAAACTTGTCTTTCAAAGCTCGTTCATTCACTCTTCTATAGTCAATACACAGTCGCAAACGTCCATCTGGTTTTCGTACAGGTACAATCGGACTATTCCAGGCACTCACACTCGGCATAATCACGCCCATGCTCTCTAATTCCTCACACTGTTCCTTAATCTCTTGAGCCACAGGAGCAGGGAAATGATGAGGCCTTTGATATATTGGCATATCGTCGCTCAAAATTATTTTGAACTCAGGCAAGCGAGCGTTGCCAAAGTCCTCACCCCCTTGACTCACATCACCTCTCCTATTCCACAACATCCTGTAAACTTTTTGCTTCTCACATTCACTCAACTTTTCTTCCAATTTCACTTGCTCAATCAAATCTTCATACTTCCAAACATTCGACGTTACACTCACGGAAAACACACTTGCGTTCACCAAATGCATATCATTCTCCATATTCACCAATGTATTTAACACACCCAATTTATCTCCCACTTGCACTCCTCTAAGACTCTTCCTTCACAGATCAGGCCAAACTTGTATGCAAACACGCGGATCTTTCATATCAATTATACCATCAAACACATGCACCACTCACCTTAATCAATAGTTTGCAGCACTACCATCCAAGACATAAATATTCTTATCATTCTCATTTATCTCAACATCCGAATTCCATCCAATCCTTACACTCAATGTTTCATTCTCCTTGGCAGGCACACTCTCAATCACATATACCTCCAGACCTTTCATGATGTTCACTCTCACACTTCCATCTGTATTCACATACCATTGAAACTTCATACTTCCATTCTTCTTACATTCAATCATCTCTAAATCAGGGTGAATCACGATACCATTCTCTTTCAAAAACTTATAGCATGTCATACTTCCTGTTTGCACCTTCTACAACACAAAATTCATCTTCATTCATCCTGACACCGGCAATCAAAACACTCTCTCTAAACCTTGCAACAATCGGCACATCCTGTTCACCTAGTCCAGTCAAATGATATCCACGATCCTTAACTTCACTTACTTTCATTCCTACAAATGCTTCATAGTACACCACATTCACCTTACATCCTGTATCAATCAATGCACTAACTTCTCGTTCTCCACACTTAATTTTAACACACATTCACCTATTCACTCTCTGACCCCAATTCACTCCACGATTTGACACTCCTTCTCTCACATTCATCACTTGCACTCTAGAGAATTCCCCAGAAGGAACCCTCTCATTCCTTAGTTTCCCTGAGTCGTATCCTCTCGATTACTTGCATCATTCCAATCCATTCTTTCATTCATGCATCTTTCACCGGCCCGACACAACCTTTTTGCATGACCTACCATTCCACATTTACAACAGGTAGCTCTTGGACTGGCACACATCCTGGCATAATGACCTATCTGCCCACAATTACCACACACTCCAGGTCCACTCATATTTACTCGACCACCTTCCCTGCAATCTCGTACCAAGTGGCCCATTCTTCCACATCCATAACACGCTCTTTCCCTCGCACGGCTACAATCTTTTATCATGTGCCCCATTTGTCCACAGCCAAAGCAACTTCCTTGTGACCAGCGACAGTCAACCCTCATATGCCCAACTTTCTTGCACCTCAGACACCTAGGCTCATTTACTCTAGATTTACTGCTATTCCTACCATTTGTGCGACCACTATTCCGACCATTCTGAACCCTACTCCAACCATTCTGACTCTCACTCCTACTTTTACTTCCTCTTGGTTCGCGGTCAACATACACACTCTGTTGTTCATCTGCCCGCTATAATAATTTTCCAAAAATCTCGACATCACTTCGATCGGGTTCTTTGTCAATGCGTCCCGATACGACCGGAAATGGGGCAACTAACTTCGACTTGAGTTGCGCACAGTGTGAATCGAGGCCTCCTCCCTTCCATAATCCTCAAATTCACGGTCCTCTAACATCTCCAGTACATCCTTCCATAGCAATCTTTCACCAGCCCATTTCATCTTCTCTTTCCTCTTATACGTCACATACTCACTCACTTCATTCGGAACCGTATTTAAAAACTTCTTCATCAGCTCCGTATTCCCATTTATTCCGTCATCTCCAAATTTTATTCGTGCCAAGGACTCTAAGCGATGCGCATAAGAATTCACGTCCTCATTCTTCCCCATTCTCGCTTCCTCAAACCCATTTGTTTTCTTATATTTCACACTTGTCTTCATCCTCTTACAGTGCTCTATTATTCTCTCTTTCATAACCTCCCACTTAGGCTCACCCACACTCATAATCGTCCGGTAAAAATCCTTCATACACCATTCCAGAAACTCGCACAACTCTTTCACCCAAAACCTATCATTCTCTCCAAATTTTTCCTTACAATAATTTTCATACTCTTTCAAAAACATTTTCACATCTTTTGCTCCTTCCACTCTGAACTTACTTAACTTTGGCACTTCTCTGATCAGTATACTCCGATGAACCTCAGCATCACTTTCACTATCGCTCACTTCTCTCGCACTTTCACTCATGCCTTCATTGGAGCTGAAATACAAGGAGTCAATACTAGCCAGTCGGGTCCTTTCCTGTCGGTCTGGGCATCTAGTCTTTGGGGTCTTCTTTTTCCGGTGCCTAGTCATTTGCGGGGGTTCGTTTATGTCTGTCAATCCCTTTTGATCAGTCATGTCCATTCCAAGTGGAGTCGAGGCCCCACCCCCACCAATTGCACCTGATTCTCCCATTTTCTCATTCAGTATTCGCATCAATCTTTCCTTCATTCTCACCTCACTGTCTTTAATCCTCTCTTCGATTCTCACTTCCATCTCCCTCATTTTCCTGTTCAAACTATCATTCTCTTCTCTCAAATGCGCATTTTCTCTGTCTTTCTGCGGCACTGACTCATTTAGTCTTCTCATCTCTAACTCCATGGCCCCAATCTGTTCCTCCCCCATTAGGGACAAAAAACACAGGCTCTCATTCCTCTCCTTCCTCATTTCACCGGGCAGTCCCTATTCGGGCGCCAAAAATATGTAGCGGCGGGAACGCAATTCCACAGCCAAAGATTCCCGCCGCCCTGATGGAGTGAGACGTGTTGGAGAAAGTGGGAGGTGGCTCACTTTCTGCGGGATTCTGAGGGGCCCCAGGCTCGGCAAAGCGAAGGACTTCAGGTAGCTGGGATGCTTGTTGGTCCCAATTGCTGGGTCACAGTCGGTTGGGCGCTAATCCAATTACTTCCTGGAGACTGTGAGGTGCTCTCCAAGGTCCACACCTTAGAAAATTGCCCCCAAAAGTAGCCGCACTTGCGAGGGTCAGGATTGGCTTCAGCCGTCTTCTAAAGCCAGATGTCGGCGACAATCGGTACCACAGAACTGGAAAAGAGAAGGGCACATTCAGTCACCTATTCACTGCCACACTCAAACATCTTTACTCCTAACACATTCAACCATATCCACTCTCACACAATCTTCACTCACCTATCCTCCGTCTAGGCGGCTCTTCCTTCCTCAGTCACAAACTTTACTTTCAAACTTTTACCTAACACGTTATAGTTATGCTGAAAGAATCCGCCTAAAACGAAAACAGGAGATGAATGGGGGAGCATGATAGAGAGCCATCGAGTCCCCCCACACAAACCAAGACGGTGATCACACGATCCACACACACAAATTCTGCAAAAGAAGAAAGAGATCAGACATAGGGAAGGGGAGGCGGAAAACCAAACTACTACATTGCCATCTAATCTACTTCCGGCCCCCTGATAACCTCTCCAGAGTTTCGAGTATAAAAGACGAATTCTTTTAACCCTCAGTAGTAGAGCTTGCACAGCGTCTTGCGGGGGCAGGAATTGCCATCTATCGGTGTAGTGGTAATTCATCGAAGCATCAAGTCTTCAGAGATGAGATCGGTCCCAGTTAGGGAGGCTCCTTACCCCGCGGACCAAAGCTCGTAATCACGTGTAAGAGCCGAAGCTACAAACAGCCTCACTCTGGTTCCTTAAGCGAGAAAACTACATCTCGGCTTTTCTCCGTGACCCTACGCGGCGATAGGTCACTTCGCCTCCCCCCCCCCCCTCACAGAGGCACCCAAGATTCCTCGGAGTTCACGAGCGTGGGGCCCTCTGTAACAAGAAGCTCCCATCACCGCCTTCTTCCAGCAGAATTGTGATGGAAGGTTGGCCCCTGGAGAACCTACCTCATCGTCTCCACCCCTTACCTTGTAGCAGCCGAAAGCAACACTAACCCAGCGTTCCAACCTATGTATATATTTTTGGTAAATATGTAGATTAGCGGCCCGGCCGAAAAAAAAATGGTTTCGTTGTGAAAGTTCTATTTAAACGAAAACGGTAAACATTCTGCTGGCTATCTCGCAACCGCTCTTTTCGTGAAGAAATTTTCCAGTATCAAAGAGCGGTTCCACGAATTTCTGCTAGCCATAGCAGAATTATACCCGCCCGCTTGAAGTTAGTATTGTTTGTCTTTAGGTTACGTTTTTTCTGCCAGTAAAAAGCTGCTCGTGGGGGAGTAAGCACTGCAGGGGACCACCCTACGATGACCCTGAGTTTCAATCAATTGGGGGGGGGGTCTGGGGGGCGCAGCCCCCCAGTATATACTTATGCCAAAAAATATTACGCCGATATTGTTCACATCTGACGCTACCGTCTGACGTCATAAGAGATATGCTGTAGCCCAAAATTGTAGCCGACTAACAGCGCCATCTACCGTGCGCCACGAATCTGAAGTATTACCAATATGTAGATTAGCGGCTCAGCTGGAAAAAAATTTGTGTGTAAATATTATCGTTCACTCTGTTGGAATATTCATGCGCGTTTGAGTCCTTTTCAAATTATTATTCTATAACAATTAGGATTATATACTGGGGGGCTGTGCCACCCAGACCCCCCCCCCAATTTAATGAAACTCAGGATCATCGTAGTGTAGTCCCCCCATTGTGTTTACCCCCACACGAGCCGTCAACTTATGTACTCCAAAAACGTGCAACATTTTGGAACACGGACGAAATAGTACGTCCTATCATTCGCGCAGATAATCTACATATTTACCCAGTCTCCTTCTTTTCTTATGTTCTTATGTTATCCTAGGATTTATGGACCTTGAGAACCCCGAGGAAGAATTGATACGATTTGATATGCAGTCCTTTACTTTACAAAAAAATACAGTGATAATTACAGTTTATATTTACAAAAAAAATAAACACCGGTGCACATTCAAAATAAATACTCTATACAAATTAAACTTCTTGAACCGAAAACAAAATAAAATATGACAGGTGCAGAGAACAAATTTACACAACCCAAACAAGGTCCATACAACAAAACAAAAAAAAAACAACATAGCATAACATGACAAAAGCCACAAGAGCCTATCAAAGGTCATCCGCCTCCGTTAAAACCCACCCACAAAAAGCACCATCACCAGGGGAAGACAAAATCAAAGTCCCCCACAATATAATATAACAGATGACAAAAGCCACAAGGGCTCATCATAGGTCATCCGAGTCAAACGGCCTCTTTTTTAAGGCACCCAAACTCCCAAGAAAACTATATCCAGAGGATTGCGTCCAGAAACAAGGGTATCACCAATCAAGGCTTGTCAAGAACTAAATCATGCAGCTATAGATATATACAAACAATATTAATATATACAAAACTTAGGAACCATCACAACCTTCCCTTCCCATAAACTCATCCAACCTACTCTTAAATACATTTAGATTTGGACTACCTACTACCCTCTGCGGCAATTTATTGCAGAAGTCTACCACTCTATTGGTGAAAAAATATTTTCTTAAATCCAACTTACACCCTTGCTTTTTAATTTTCAAGTGGTGACCTCTAGTCCGATTTCCATCATCTAACTCAAAAAACTTGCTAAAATCCATTTTATCTATCCCGGAAATTTTTTTAAAGAGCTCAATCATATCCCCTCTCACACACCTCCTTTCGAACAAGAACATATTTAATACCCTCAGTCTATCTATATATTCAAGGTGCCTCAGGGAAGGAATAATCTTTGTTGCCCTCTGTTGCACTGACATAACATAACATAATTTCACAGATGACAAAAGCCACAAGGGCCTATCAAAGGTCATCCGCCTCTGTCAAAAAGCCACCCACAAAAAACACCATCACAAGGGGAAGACAAAATCAAAGTCCCAACAATATTGTGTCTAAAATGTGGGGACCATGCCTGTATACAGTACTCTAGATGTGGCCTAACATAAGAGTTATAGAGTTTAAGAATAATCTCCTTACTTTTGTAACTGACATTTCTCTTAATGAAACCCAGCACTCTATTTGTCCTATTTCTTGCTTCAATACACTGCTTAGAAAACCTTAATGACTTATCTATTACTACTCCTAGATCTTTCTCATCCACTACTGAGCTCAGCCAATGCCCATCCATTTCATAGTTAAATTCTCTATTATCTTTTCGCATGTTAATAACTTTACACTTATCAAGGTTGAAAGTCATTTGCCACTTATGTGCCCAGGATAACAATTTATTTAAATCCCCCTGCACTTGAAAATTATCATCAATATCTTTTAACTACAGCTGCTGATTTGGTATCATCCGCAAAAATTGACACTTTATTATTAACTGCCTCTCCAAGATCGTTTATATAGATGACAAATAATAATTGACCGAGAACTGATCCCTGAGGAACCCCACTGATAACATCCCTCCACTCTGACTTTACACCATTTAGCACTACCCTTTGCTTCCTGTCTTTCAGCCACTCAGCTATCCAATTTGAAACACCCCCACATATCCCAATCATTTTTAATTTATGAACTAGTCTCCTATGTGGTACCTTATCAAATGCTTTACTAAAATCTAAGTAAATTATATCTACATTCTCTCCCTTATCTACTTGATCTGTTACAAACTCCAGAAAGTCTAGTAAGTTAGTCAAACATGATCTACCTGATCTAAACCCATGCTGAGCATCGCTGATTAACCCCTCCGTCTCTAGATGTTGGCAAATCCCTTTTTTAACTATTTTCTCAAGAATTTTACAGACTACAGGAGTTAGGCTAACCGGTCTAAAGTTATTTGGATCCTCTTCGACTGACCTTCGAACAGGTAGCACGTGTTTTATAGAGCTCTCAGTCTGTTGATCTATTTTTCAGATTTTTCTATAGTTTGTTTGTTTTTTTGTTTTTTTTCTCACCACAATCAGCGAAAGCTAAGTTGCTCTTCTTTTTTTATTTCTTATTGCTACTTAAATTCTTTCTTTGTTTGAATAAGTGATGGAGTTTGGGGATGAAAGTGAGCATGAGTGTCGGAATGTATGCATTGGTTGTGGTGTATTAGGTGAGGGGTATACATGTGTTGTATGTGGGCTGCGTGAATGCATTGTAGATTTAGAGGGGATGAGAAGGCAGGATTTAGACAGGATATGTAGGCTGGAGGGGTTAGTTGCTGAGCTCAGGAGGGAACTTAGTGTTAGGCCTAGAGCTGGGAATAGGTTAGGTGGTGAGGTAGGCCAGTTAGATGTTTCAGGTGAAGGTAGAGGGCCAGTGGAGGAGGTAGGATGTGATAGTTCTAGTGATAGTGAAGTTAGCCCCCTTAGATTAGTTAGAAATAGGCCTAGTGAGGATGGGGGACAGTGGAGAGTGGTTAGGAAACATGAAGCTAGGGAGGCTTCTCCTGTTCTTTGTGAGAATAGGGTTGCCTCTGTTGAGGTGGTTAGCCAGGGGGAGAATAGGTGTGTGAGTCAGAGGGACACAGATCCTATTAGCTTGACTAATAGATTCAGTGCCCTAAGAGAGGAAGTAACTGGAAGTGATATGACTGATGGGGTTGGGGGTGGAGTTCGAGTGACTGGTAGTTTGAATGAGAATAGGAGTGGGGATGGAGTTAGGTCTGTGGGGGTTAGGAATAGGAGTCTGACTGAAGTGCTTGTGATGGGTGATTCGCGAGTTAGATATTTAGATAGGAAGTTGAATGCAAGTAGATTGAATGGTTTGAGGGTGTGTTTGCCGGGTGCTGGAGTGAGAGATCTGTCTGATAGGTATGAGGAACTGGTGTCTGGCTGTGCAAGGGATGCGGTTGTGATTACACATGTAGGAGTGAATGATGTGAAGAAAGTGGGTGCATGTGAGTTACGTGAGAGGTACAAGAGGTTGATTGAAAAGGTGAAAGAAAGTAGAATGAAAGGTGTTGTGACAGGTGTGCTTCCAAGAATGGATGTTGGGGTAGAATGGATGTCTCGTGCAATTGGGCTGAATGATTATGTGAGGAGGATGTGTGAGATGGAAGGTGTCATGTTTGTGGATGTGTGGGATAGGTTTGTTGGAATGAAAGAAATGTATGCGATGGATGGACTGCATTTGAGTAGGAGGGGGGTAGATGTGTTGTGGGAGGAGTATGATCGTGTTATTAGGTCTTTGCGGGCGGGAAACTAGATACTAATAGTGGTCAGGGAATTATGAGAGGACATTATAGTACTGAAAGTAGAATGGACTTGGCAGATAACAGAAATAGGTTCCAAGGCGATAGAGGTGAGGTCATTCAAGTTTCAAGAGGTGCTTCAGGGATAGGGGGGTTAAATTGTTTCTATACAAATGCTCGTAGTCTTAGAAACAAGAAGGATGAGCTATTTAGTTATATTAGCAATGAGGATATAGATATATTATGCGTTACTGAATCATGGGTTAATGAAATAGAATTTAGTGACACTATAAGTGAATTTGATTTTCAGGGCTATAATATGTACATTAGTCAAAGGACAGGTAGGATTGGTGGAGGAATAATTATCTATATAAAAAACAACATTGTTTCAAGTTTAAATACTTCAATAAAGCAGGATGGAGTTGAGTCACTTTGGATAGATATTAGGTTCAGTAAAAATAGAATGGTGCATTTGGGAGCTTTTTACAGGCCACCTGGGCAGACTGATGATATAGATGAACTAATGATAAGGGAAATAAGTAAGGGATGTGAAACAGATGCAGTTATTATTGGGGACTTCAACTTAAACTCTGTGGACTGGGAAAATATGATAGGTAGGGATAGAACAAGTGGCAGGTTCATAGAATGCTTTGAGGATAATTTTTTGAATCAATTTGTTAACGATTCAACGAGGGGGGACAATATATTAGATTTAGTACTTTCTAACAGTGATCATTTAGTTCAAGAATTGACTGTTGGGGAAGCATTGGGAAATAGTGACCATCAGATAGTTCGTTTTAACTTGGGAATTGAGAAGGGTAAAATAACTGAGAATGCTGAAAAAGTTCCAAATTTTCATAAGGGAGATTATGTAAAACTTCGAAGCTTGCTAAATTTGGTAGACTGGGATATAGAATTCAGAGGTAAAAATGCTTATGGGATGTGGGATACTTTCAAGCATATAATAAATGTAGTCCAAAAACAATGTATCCCAATGAAGGCCATTAGGAACAAAAGTAGGAAACCATTATGGTGGAATCAGGAGATAGCTAGAAAAATTTCAGAGAAGAAAAGGGCATATAAAAAATTACAGGTAGAAAATAATATTCAAAATTTAAGTGATTATAGAATGGCTAGGAATGAGTTAAATAAGATTATAAAGAAGAACAAAAGGGTGTCAGAAATTAAATTAGCTCAGGATAGCAACAAAGATCCTAGAAAGTTCTTTAGTTACTATAAAACTAATAACAAGTCTGGCAGAGTTAAAATAGGACCTATCAAATATGAAGGGTTTGTGAGAGAAACTGATGAGGAAATAGTTGAGGTACTAAATGGTCATTTTGCATCAGTATTTACAAAAGAGAAACTAAATAGTCCTATGTATAGTACTCATAGGTCAGGAAAAGAGGTGTTTACTAACATTTGTGTGGATCGGAGGATGATAAAAGGACTAATAGGTGATTTAGATACTACCAAGGCCTCCGGCCCTGATAATATTCATTCTAGGATACTTAAAGAAGGGGTAGAAAGTATCTCAATAGCTCTGGACAAGTTATATACTAGGTCATTGGAATATGGAGAAATACCCGATGATTGGAAGAGAGCGAATGTAGTCCCCATTTTCAAGAAGGGTAGTAAAGAGGATCCAAATAACTTTAGACCGGTTAGCCTAACTCCTGTAGTCTGTAAAATTCTTGAGAAAATAGTTAAAAAAGGGATTTGCCAACATCTAGAGAGGGAGGGGTTAATCAGCGATGCTCAGCATGGGTTTAGATCAGGTAGATCATGTTTGACTAACTTACTAGACTTTCTGGAGTTTGTAACAGATCAAGTAGATAAGGGAGAGAATGTAGATATAATTTACTTAGATTTTAGTAAAGCATTTGATAAGGTACCACACAGGAGACTAGTTCATAAATTAAAAATGATTGGGATATGTGGGGGTGTTTCAAATTGGATAGCTGAGTGGCTGAAAGACAGGAAGCAAAGGGTAGTGCTAAATGGTGTAAAGTCAGAGTGGAGGGATGTTATCAGTGGGGTTCCTCAGGGATCAGTTCTCGGTCCATTATTATTTGTCATCTATATAAACGATCTTGGGGAGGCAGTTAATAATAAAGTGTCAATTTTTGCGGATGATACCAAATTAGCAGCTGTAGTTAAAGATATTGATGATAATTTTAAAGTGCAGGGGGACTTAAATAAATTGTTATCCTGGGCACATAAGTGGCAAATGACTTTCAACCTTGATAAGTGCAAAGTTATTAACATGGGAAAAGATAATAGAGAATTTAACTATGAAATGGATGGGCATTGGCTGAGCTCAGTAGAGGATGAGAAAGATCTAGGAGTAGTAATAGATAAGTCATTAAGGTTTTCTAAGCAGTGTATTGAAGCAAGAAATAGGGCAAATAGAGTGCTGGGTTTTATTAAGAGAAATGTCAGTTACAAAAGTAAGGAGGTTATTCTTAAACTCTATAACTCTTATGTTAGGCCACATCTAGAGTACTGTATACAGGCATGGTCCCCACATTTTAGACACGATATTAACCTTCTTGAGTCAGTGCAACGGAGGGCAACAAAGATTATTCCTTCCCTGAGGCACCTTGAATATGAAGATAGACTGAGGGTATTAAATATGTTCTCGTTCGAAAGGAGGTGTGTGAGAGGGGATATGATTGAGCTGTTTAAAATTTTTTCCGGGATAGATAAATTGGATGTTAGCAAGTTTTTTGAGTTAGATGATGGAAATCGGACTAGAGGTCACCACTTGAAAATTAAAAAGCAAGGGTGTAGGTTGGATTTAAGAAAATATTTTTTCACCAATAGAGTGGTAGACTTCTGGAACAAATTGCCGCAGAGGGTAGTAGGTAGTCCAAATCTAAATGTATTTAAGAGTAGGTTGGATGAGTTTATGGGAAGGGAAGGTTGTGATGGTTCCTAAGTTTTGTATATATTAATATTGTTTGTATATATCTATAGCTGCATGATTTAGTTCTTGACAAACCTTGATTGGTGATACCCTTGTTTCTGGATGCAATCCTCTGGATGTAGTTTTCCTGGGAGTTTGGGTGCCTTGAAAAAGAGGCCGCTTGACTCGGATGACCTATGATGAGCCCTTGTGGCTTTTGTCATCCGTTATATTATATTGTGGGGGACTTTGATTTTGTCTTCCCCTGGTGATGTTGCTTTTTGTGGGTGGGTTTTGACGGAGGCGGATGACCTTTGATAGGCCCTTGTGGCTTTTGTCATCCGTGTAATTATGTTATGTTATGTTATGTTATTCGCTCTCTTCCAATCATCGGGTATTTCTCCATATTCCAATGACCTAGTATATAACTTGTCCAGAGCTATTGAGATACTTTCTACCCCTTCTTTAAGTATCCTAGAATGAATATTATCAGGGCCGGAGGCCTTGGTAGTATCTAAATCACCTATTAGTCCTTTTATCATCCTCCGATCCACACAAATGTTAGTAAACACCTCTTTTCCTGACCTATGATTACTATACATAGGACTATTTAGTTTCTCTTTTGTAAATACTGATGCAAAATGACCATTTAGTACCTCAACTATTTCCTCATCAGTTTCTCTCACAAACCCTTAATATTTGATAGGTCCTATTTTAACTCTGCCAGACTTGTTATTAATTTTATAGTAACTAAAAAACTTTCTAGGATCTTTGTTGCTATCCTGAGCTAATTTAATTTCTGACACCCTTTTGTTCTTCTTTATAATCTTATTTAACTCATTCCTAGCCATTCTATAATCACTTAAATTTTGAATATTATTTTGTACCTGTAATTTTTTATATGCCCTTTTCTTCTCTGAAATTTTTCTAGCTATCTCCTGATTCCACCATAATGGTTTCCTACTTTTGTTCCTAATGGCCTTCATTGGGATACATTGTTCTTGGACTACATTTATTATATGCTTGAAAGTATCCCACATCCCATAAGCATTTTTACCTCTGAATTCTATATCCCAGTCTACCAAATTTAGCAAGCTTCCAAGTTTTACATAATCTCCCTTATGAAAATTTGGAACTTTTTCAGCATTCTCAGTTATTTTACCCTTCTCAATTCCCAAGTTAAAACGAACTATCTGATGGTCACTATTTCCCAATGCTTTCCCAACAGTCAATTCTTGAACTAAATGATCACTGTTAGAAAGTACTAAATCTAATATATTGTCCCCCCCTAGTTGGCTCATTAACAAATTGATTCAAAAAATTATCCTCAAAGCATTCTATGAATCTGCCACTTGTTCTATCCCTACCTATCATATTTTCCCAGTCCACAGAGTTTAAGTTGAAGTCCCCAATAATAACTGCATCTGTTTCACATCCCTTACTTATTTCCCTTATCATTAGTTCATCTATATCATCAGTCTGCCCAGGTGGCCTGTAAAAAGCTCCCAAATGCACCATTCTATTTTTACTGAATCTAATATCTATCCAAAGTGACTCAACTCCATCCTGCTTTATTGAAGTATTTAAACTTGAAACAATGTTGTTTTTTATATAGATAATTATTCCTCCACCAATCCTACCTGTCCTTTGACTAATGTACATATTATAGCCCTGTAAATCAAATTCACTTATAGTGTCACTAAATTCTATTTCATTAACCCATGATTCAGTAACGCATAATATATCTATATCCTCATTGCTAATATAACTAAATAGCTCATCCCTCTTGTTTCTAAGACTACGAGCATTTGTATAGAAACAATTTAACCCCCCTATCCCTGAAGCACCTCTTGAAACTTGAATGACCTCACCTCAATTGCCTTGGAACCTATTTCTGTTATCTGCCAAGTCCATTCTACTTTCAGTACTATAATGTCCTCTCATAATTCCCTGACCACTATTAGTATCTAGTTTCCCGCCCGCAAAGACCTAATAACATGATCATACTCCTCCCACAACACATCTACCCCCCTCCTACTCAAATGCAGTCCATCCATCGCATACATTTCTTTCATTCCAACGAACCTATCCCACACATCCACAAACATGACACCTTCCATCTCACACATCCTCCTCACATAATCATTCAGCCCAATTGCACGAGACATCCATTCTACCCCAACATCCATTCTTGGAAGCACACCTGTCACAACACCTTTCATTCTACTTTCTTTCACCTTTTCAATCAACCTCTTGTACCTCTCACGTAACTCACATGCACCCACTTTCTTCACATCATTCACTCCTACATGTGTAATCACAACCGCATCCCTTGCACAGCCAGACACCAGTTCCTCATACCTATCAGACAGATCTCTCACTCCAGCACCCGGCAAACACACCCTCAAACCATTCAATCTACTTGCATTCAACTTCCTATCTAAATATCTAACTCGCGAATCACCCATCACAAGCACTTCAGTCAGACTCCTATTCCTAACCCCCCACAGACCTAACTCCATCCCCACTCCTATTCTCATTCAAACTACCAGTCACTCGAACTCCACCCCCACCCCCATCAGTCATATCACTTCCAGTTACTTCCTCTCTTAGGGCACTGAATCTATTAGTCAAGCTAATAGGTTCTGTGTCCCTCTGACTCACACACCTATTCTCCCCCTGGCTAACCACCTCAACAGAGGAAACCCTATTCTCACAAAGAACAGGAGAAGCCTCCCTAGCTTCATGTTTCCTAACCACTCTCCACTGTCCCCCATCTTCACTAGGCCTATTTCTAACTAATCTAAGGGGGCTAACTTCACTATCACTAGAACTATCATATCCTACCTCCTCCACCGGCCCTCTACCTTCACCTGAAACATCTAACTGGCCTACCTCACCACCTAACCTATTCCCAAATCTAGGCCTAACACCAAGTTCCCTCCTGAGCTCAGCAACTAACCCCTCCAGCCTACATATCCTGTCTAAATCCTGCCTTCTCATCCCCTCTAAATCTACAATGCATTCACGCAGCCCACATACAACACATGTATACCCCTCACCTAATACACCACAACCAATGCATACATTCCGACACTCATGCTCACTTTCATCCCCAAACTCCATCACTTATTCAAACAAAGAAAGAATTTAAGTAGCAATAAGAAAAAAAAGAAGAGCAACTTAGCTTTCGCTGATTGTGGTGAGAAAAAAAACAAAAAACAAACAAACTATAGAAAAATCTGAAAAATAGATCAACAGACTGAGAGCTCTATAAAACACGTGCTACCTGTTCGAAGGTCAGTCGAAGACTGATCTGTTACAAACTCCAGAAAGTCTAGTAAATTAGTCAAACATGATCTACCTGATCTAAACCCATGCTGAGCATGGGTTATCCTAGAATGAATATTATCAGGGCTGGAGGCCTTGGTAGTATCTAACTCACCTATTAGTTCTTTTATCGTCCTCCAATCTGCACTAATGGTAGTAAACACCTCTTTCCCTGACCTATGAGTACTATACATAAGACTATTTAGTTTCTCCTTTGTAAATACTGATGCAAAATGACCATTTAGTACCTCAACTATTTCCTCATCAGTTTCTCTCACAACCCCTTCATATTTGATAGGTCCTATTTTAACTCTGCCAGACTTGTTATTAATTTTATAGTAATTAAAGAACTTTCTAGGATCTTTGTTGCTATCCTGAGCTAATTTAATTTCTGACACCCTTTTGTTCTTCTTTAGGGACTCAGCACCCCGTCCAACCCCAGCTTAGCCTCTTTTCCTTCCTTCAAAACACTTGTTTCCTCGCTTTTCATACAACCTCTCCCACAACTTTCTCTGGTCGGCCTCTAATTTCACAGGGTAGATGCTGACCTTCCTCTCGGCCAACCGTCCCGCATCGTGCTGAGGGGGTAGGGGACAATGTTCCCTAACCCCTGAGCTCAGGTCTGGGGTGGCTGGTTTTTAACAACCTGCTTCATCCCCACCCATACCTTCCTCACATCCATTTTCCTTGATTTTACGCGGTGTTCAAGGTCGAGCCACCATGCCGATGGACTGCCAGGCCACCAGGCGAGAAGGTTGGTCCGAAATGGCAGTGCCTGGCTCTGCTAGGCCTGTAAGCACCTCTTGCAGTGCGGGCAACTGCAAGAGGTGATGCGCGATTGCATCCCATGTCAAAAAGAGGGTCACCATGCCCAATGATGAGTATAAAAAAAACCCAACCCCCAACTTTCGCTATTACATCGAAGGAGCCGCCCTTGGGCAGCTCCTGCAAAAAAATGGAGGTCCCCTCCCCTGTGCTTGCTCAGGGGACCCTCCATATATCTCTAACTGGAGAGGAGGCTTACTCCTCTCCTTTGCTTACAGGTGTAAGGGACTCCCCCTCACCCCCTTCTCTGGAGGTGCTTTCGGGCGCCTCCCTTTTACCAGCGGCAGTCCCCTCTGTTCTTTCCAAAGGGACTGCCAAGAAAGCCAGCAAGCAGCCCTTAGCCAGCCGCTCCACATCGAGGCGGCTCGGTAGGGCAAACCCCCTTAGGAGGGAGAGGGAAGCCAGGCCCCTTCGGTCACTTCCCTCAAAAGACCTACTGGCAAGAATATTGAACCTTGCCGAGGTCAAGGCCCATGCCTCCCCACACCCCCGTAAGGGGCGCGGTGATTTGCCATCCTGGCCGTCGTGCTGATGGGACTCAGCACCCCGTCCGACCCCAGCTTAGCCTCTTCTTCTTCCTTCAAAACACTTGTTTCCTTGCTTTTCATACAACCTCTCTCACAACTTTCAATGGTCAGCCTCTAATTTCACAAGGTAGATGCTGACCTTCTTCTTAAGTCAACCGTCCCGGATCGGGGCTAAGGGGGGAGGAGACAATGTTCCCTAACCCCTGAGCTCCGGTCTGGGGTGGTTGGTTTTTAACAACCTGCTTTATCCCCACCCATACCTTCCTCACATCGCTTTTCCTCTCCTCTTCACAATCTATATATTTTTTACGCGGTGTTCAAGGTGGAGCCGCCATGCCGATGGACTGCCAGGCCACCAGGCGGGAGGGGTGGTCTTAAATGACGGCGCCTGGCTCTGCCGGGCTTGTAAGCACCTCTCGCAGTGCGGGCTATTGCGAGAGGTGATGCGCAATTGCATCCCATGTCAAAAAGAGGGTCACCATGCCCAATGATGAGTATAAAAAAAACCCAACCCCCAACTTTCGCTATTACATCGAAGGAGCCGCCCTTGGGCAGCTCCTGCAAAAAAATGGAGGTCCCCTCCCCTGTGCTTGCTCAGGGGACCCTCCATATATCTCTAACTGGAGAGGAGGCTTACTCCTCTCCTTTGTTTACAGGTGTAAGGGACTCCCCCTCACCCCCTTCTCTGGAGGTGCTTTCGGGCGCCTCCCTTTTACCAGCGGCAGTCCCCTCTGTTCTTTCCAAAGGGACTGCCAAGAAAGCCAGCAGGCAGCCCTTAGCCAGCCGCTCCACATCGAAGCGGCTCGGTAGGGCAAACCCCCTTAGGGGGGAGAGGGAAGCCAGGCCCCTTCGGTCGCTTCCCTCAAAAGACCTGCTGGCAAGAATACTGAACCTTGCTGGGGTCAAGGCCCATGCGTCCCCAAAGAAGACTAGTGACGATACTGCCAACGGGACATGCGATGTCTTGGGGGGGGCTGGCCAACTGGAGGCACCCCCTGAGATACACATGGTCCTTCAAGAAACCCAGCCTCAGATGGTAGGGCCTCCCATGGGGGGGAATCCTGGCTCGGCGCCAAGTACCGAACCCGAATCCGCCCCGATGCAAGGTCCTCCTCAAACGGCTGTGGTTTCCGAAGCAGTACAAGGAGGGGAGGGATCTCCTCTGACCGGTGCCCCCATGACTACCAGGACCTTCTCCATTTCAGAGAATGACCTGGCTGAGGCCGGTCCATCTGGCCTGGGGGCTTCTTCCGGCGGAGGTGAGAAGCGGGTTCATTCCCCGCCCTCCTCCCTAAAACAGAAAAAGATAAAAAAGACTCTGGGCTCCTATCCATCTGCGGGGGCTGCGGGGACGGATGGGTCTGCTGCCACTCTGGCAAGCGACCAAGCCAAGATCGGCACATCGGCCCCCTCTGCCCCCCCGGTTGCGGAGCCCCTGACTAAGACTAATACCAAGAGTGTACAGGGCGGAGCCTCAATGACATCGGGGCCCCTGATTCAGAGGTTACCTGGCGTTTTCGAGCCCGCTGGCTTCAAACGCTTCCTCGTTATTCACTCCACTCATGGCACCATGTTGTCCAAGGGCAACATGATCCATCAGAGGAGAGGATTAGCTAGTGCAATTGGTAGAGAGCCGGTGATCCGTTTCTCAGATGGGAGCCTTCTGGCGAACGTGGCGGCCAAGATAAGTGCTGTTCGGACACTTCATGGCACCCCGGTGAGTGTGACGCCGCACTCTACCATGAACTTTGTGAAAGGAGTAGTTTATGCGAGGGAACTCGTTGACGACATTGAGGACATCACCCTAGAGCTGGCCGACCATGGGGCAGTCAAGGTCGAACATGTGATGAGAAAACAGGGAGGGGCCTCGAGACCCACCCCTACACTCTTCGTCAGGTTCGACTGTGGCAAGCTCCCAGAGTCGGTGCGTGCCAGTTGGTACCACTACCGCGTGAAGGCATTCGTGCCACTGCCGCGGCGGTGTGATTACTGTCACCGCTTCAGCCATACGAATCGCTCATGTAGACGTGCAAAGTTGGGGTCACCCGAAGTCTGTGCAAATTGCTCCAAGGTCGCACACGATAAGTCCAAATCGTGTGTGGCCAAGTGTGCCAATTGCGGAGAGCCGCACCCCGCTTCTTTGAAGCAATGTGGTGCATATCTCCTTGAGAAAGAAATCCTGGCATTTCAGGCCCTGGATCGACTCTCATCCTGCGAGGCTAAGGACTTGGTCCTGGCGCGCCCGGCTCTGCCTGGGACGTCATATGCCTCAATAGTTAAAAAGGCACCACTCTGCTCCTGGCCCATCCAGGCCAACGAGCACGGTTGTTTTCGCGCCCTTCTGCGGGCTCTACCCAACCTGGGCGCTCCCCTGGTTAAGCTTGCGGCATATTCCTTCAATGGAATGGCCGTGGACTCAGGGCCAACTGGGAGGAGCTGCGGAGGCTCGTCTTGTCCCGTTCCCCGTTAGCTATCTTTTTGCAGGAGACCATGCTAGGTGCGTGCCCCCTGCCCGCCCTCCCGGGGTATAAGGGACTTGCGACTCCACCACCGCGGGATAGCCGGGCTGGGAGATGCGCGGTTTACACCCTTCATGATGTCTCCGTTCTTCCTTTCTCTTTAGATACCTCCTTTCAGGCAGTGGCTGTGCAGCTGCACCTGGATAGGAGGTATACTCTGATTTCTGCGTACATTCCACCGTCAGCTGACTTTGACGCGGGAGACTTCCGCCGCGTCGTGGCACGGTTGCCGAGGCCCTATCTCCCAGGGGACAAGTCCTTGCCGATCTGTCTTCCACAAGTTCCACTCCGACTGGAAAATGCCATCTGCGAGGCTTTCCTTCGTAGACACCACTACGCCACGGTCTTTTTGGATCTGGAGAAGGCCTATGATACCGCATGGCGATACGGTATCATGGAGACTCTCCACACGATGGGGGCGAGGGGACGCCTCCAAATGTTTATATCTGAATTTTTGCGAGATCGTCGATTCTGCGTACGGGGGGGGAGCCCTCTCCGGCCCAAAGGAGCAGGAAGAGGGTGTCCCACAGGGAAGTGTCCTCAGTGTCACACTCTTTGCCCTGAGCATCAACGGCATCACCTTGGTGCTGCCGGAAGATGTTCTCGCTACGCTCTATGTGGACGACCTTTCGATCTCTTTTGGCGCGGCCCAGATGCCAACTCTGGAGCGTCGACTCCAATAGGCACTGAACCGCGTCTCTCGCTATGCCGAAGCGCACAGGTTTCGGTTTTCTTTGGCCAAGACTAAGGTGGTGCACTTTTGCCGCCATCCACGCTCCACCCCAACCCAGATTTGTTTCTTAATGGGGTGCGCCTGGATGTGGTTGAGTCACACCGTTTCCTTGGTATTGTATTCGACAGATGTCTCACCTGGGAGGCTCATATTCACAGCCTTAGGGTCTCTTGTACCCGCGCCATGGACATTCTCCGTTCCGTGACGTTCAGCGCTTGGGGCGCTGATAGGGCTACTGCCCTACTTTATTATCGATCCTTTGTTCGTTCGAAGCTTGACTACGGATGCGAGTTTTATGCATCCGCATCCGAGCGTTTATTGCGGAAGGTGGATTCGATCCACCACACCGGCCTTCGCCTTGCGACCGGTGCCTTCCGCACTTCCCCCATTGAGAGCCTGTTGGTCGATGCTGGGGAGATGCCACTCGTTCTGCGCTGCGTGCAGTGCATCACTCGCCTGTACACGCGAGCCCGGCATCTCCATCAGTCGCCAACAGCTGTCACTGCATCCGCAGCTGATCTCGATGGTGCCTATGCCGCCGAGAGACGCCAGTCATACCCTAAGCCCTTTGGGTTTAGGGCCAGGAAACTCCTTCGAGAGGTAGATATAGCTCTCGGGCCGGTGGCGCCCCTGGTTCTGCCCAGGATGCCACCCTGGAGGGTACCACATTTGGCTGCAAATCCCAAGAGGGGGTTGGCTTCCATGCCGTATCCCCTCTGTTTGAAGTCCGCGGGGCTCTACCAGGCGCTGCGTCTGTCTTCACGGCCGAGCTGGTGGCAATACACCACTCGGTACGGGAGATTACGCGACGTGCCCGGTTCAGAGACCGGATTGTGATCTATAGCGACTCACAAAGCGCCCTGAGTGCTCTCAGGGCATTGGAATCTCCGCATCCCCTGGTTCGCGATATCCGTGACTCCACGGTTATGGTGAGCCGGGCAGATGTCGAGATTATTTTCTGCTGGGTTCCTGGACATGTAGGAATTGCGGGGAATGAGGGCGCCAAAGAGTCTGCGAGGACTCTGCGACCGGACCAGAGTTTCACTCTTCCTCACACCGACTACATGGCAGGAATACAGGCAGCTCTTCGGACTGCTTGGCAAAGAAGATGGGAGACGGTCGAAGGGAACTTAAATTTGTGTGCCATTGCGCGTCGACTCTTTCCATGGACCTATCCCCCAATGCTGCGGCGGCTTCAGGTTGCTTTCTGTCGTTTCCGAATCGGACACACTCGTGTGACGCATCGCTATTTGATGGAGCGCTCGCCTGCGCCCTATTGCAACGACTGCGTCGTCCCCCAGACTGTTCGGCACATTCTTGTCGAATGTCATAGTCTGGGTGATCTTCGCGCACGATACCTGTCCCGGTACCGGGATGGGCGGGGTCGCTACCGCCTGTCGCTTGTACTCGGGACAGATTTGTGCACATTGACTTTTGGACTTGTTGACTTCTTGGGGGAGGCCAGCCTTCTCCCTATTATTTAAGCAAGGTTTGTTTTTTTTGTTTTGTTTTGTTTTTTGCATTTGTTTGGGTTTTTTTTGGGGGGGGGGGTTCCCTTTGGTTTCACGCTCCTGCGCCGGGGGGGAACCTCTCCCCGACGCACCAGCTTGCTTCCTTTCCCCCTTTTTGGGGCAGGTTTTTTTTCTCTCTAATTTTATTTTAAAGTAGCCTAGAACTAGGCCAGTTTTAATACGGCGACTAATGCCCAAGTAGGCAGTCACCAGATGAGCTCTTAAAAAAAAAATTGTTCTTCTTTATAATCTTATTTAACTCATTCCTAGCCATTCTATAATCACTTAAATTTTGAATATTATTTTGTACATGTAATTTTTTATATGCCCTTTTCTTCTCTGAAATTTTTCTAGCTATCTCCTGATTCCACCATAATGATTTCCTACTTTTGTTTCTAATGGCCTTCATTGGGATACATTCTTCTTGGACTACATTTATTATATGCTTGAAAGTATCCCACATACCATAAGCATTTTTACCTCTGAATTCTACATCCCAGTCTACAAAATTTAGCAAGTTTCGGAGTTTTACATAATCTCCCTTATGAAAATTTGGAACTTTTACAGCATTCTCGGTTATTTTACCCTTCTCAATTCCCAAGTTAAAACGAACTATCTGATGGTCACTATTTCCCAATGCTTTCCCAACAGTCAATTCTTGAACTAAATGATCACTGTTAGAAAGTACTAAATCTAATATATTGTCCCCCCCCTCGTTGGCTCATTAACAAATTGATTCAAAAAATTATCCTCAAAGCATTCTATGAACCTGCCACTTGTTCTATCCCTACATATCATATTTTCCCAGTCCACAGAGTTTAAGTTGAAGTCCCCAATAATAACTGCATCTGTTTCACATCCCTTACTTATTTTCCCTTATCATTAGTTCATCTATATCATCAGTCTGCCCAGGTGGTCTGTAAAAAGCTCCCAAATGCACCATTCTATTTTTACTGAACCTAATATCTATCCAAAGTGACTCAACTCCATCCTGCTTTATTGAAGTATTTAAACTTGAAACAATGTTGTTTTTTATATAGATAATTATTCCTCCACCAATCCTACTTGTCCTTTGACTAATGTACATATTATAGCGCTGTAAATCAAATTCACTTATAGTGTCACTAAATTCTATTTCATTAACCCATGATTCAGTAACACATAATATATCTATATCTCATCGCTAATATAACTAAATAGCTCATCCTTCTTGTTTCTAAGACTACGAGCATTTGTATAGAAACAATTTAACCTCCCTATCCCTGAAGCACCTCTTGAAACCTGAATGACCTCACCTCTATCGCCTTGGAACCTATTTCTGTTATCTGCCAAGTCCATTCTACTTTCAGTACTATAATGTCCTCTCATAATTCCCTGACCACTATTAGTATTTAGTTTCCTGCCCGCAAAGACCTAATAACACAATCATACTCCTCCCACAACACATCTACCCCCCTCCTACTCAAATGCAGTCCATCCATCGCATACATTTCTTTCATTCCAACAAACCTATCCCACACATCCACAAACATGACACCTTCCATCTCACACATCCTCCTCACATAATCATTCAGCCCAATTGCACGAGACATCCATTCTACCCCAACATCCATTCTTGGAAGCACACCTGTCACAACACCTTTCATTCTACTTTCTTTCACCTTTTCAATCAACCTCTTGTACCTCTCACGTAACTCACATGCACCCACTTTCTTCACATCATTCACTCCTACATGTGTAATCACAACCGCATCCCTTGCACAGCCAGACACCAGTTCCTCATACCTATCAGACAGATCTCTCACTCCAGCACCCGGCAAACACACCCTCAAACCATTCAATCTACTTGCATTCAACTTCCTATCTAAATATCTAACTCGCGAATCACCCATCACAAGCACTTCAGTCAGACTCCTATTCCTAACCCTCACAGACCTAACTCCATCCCCACTCCTATTCTCATTCAAACTACTAGTCACTCTACCTCCACCCCCACCCCCAACGAGAAGGGGCACGGAACTATCACTTGTCCGCTGCGGGGTGGTAGTAGTAGTAGGCAATAAAAAAAAGGGACAGGCTCGTCAGCCAATGCAGGTGGGCAGTGTAGGTAACGCCCTCCGTTTCAGGGCTGGGCTGGGTGGAGCACTCGCCTCAAGGATTCTTCTCACAGTCCGCTAAAGCTTCTCTTTGAAGACACAGGATGCAATACTAAGGGTAATATCCCAATGCGCTGGACAAATTTTAGGATACTCCTAACTTTTACAAGATTATAGAAATATTTATATAATGAAAATAGAAAACAATATTAACATTATCTGTATTCATAATATAAATAATTGGAAGGCAAATTCTACCCACACACTCACACAGGGGTAGGGAATGGCCCTACAGACACACACTGCTCCCCCACACACCGCTTCCCCACACCCTCACCACCTTCACTCATCAACGCCACCCGAACATCAGGTTCCAAGGTAACCCTTCCCTACCACATTCCCTGACTTCACCGCAAAACTTACCAGCATTACAAGTGTATAGGGATTTGTATGGTGAATAGTAATTTTCAAGCCAAGTGAGATATCCGAGATTCACCTATTAATTTATCTCTCAAAGCCAATTATTTGTGTATATATATATATATATATATATATATATATATATATATATATATATATATTTTTTTTTCTTGTTTAGTGTTCATTAAACCTTTATTTTCATATTGTTGGGTATCTAAATTTCATTCCAATCAGTCCGTAGCCAACCTCTAAGTACTCTGAGTCAATAAACTCATTCAGTACATGGGCCGAACGAAGTATAAGGAGTAGTACGATGACTCTTCCGCATTCAGGATTATAGAATATATATATATATATATATATATGAGTCAGGGAAAACTCCAACCACCCCTCAGCCTATTCCTCGACAGCCATCAACATCGCCCATCAGTGCCAAGAACAGAAGTAGATCAAGGGCGAATTCCTGAAGGACTCCACTGAGGACCTCAAAGAAGGTTGATAAGTGGCCATCTACTGCAACTGTCTGGAATCGCTTGGTGAGAAAACTTTGTAACCCAGTCCCCAGTTTACCCTGGATACTGAGAGTATTAAGTTTACGGAGCAGTTTATTGTGGTCCACCTTGTTGAAAGCCTTTGCCAAGTCCACATCAACATTTTTACCTTCTGCAAGCTGCCATAGGAGCCACTTGTGATGAGCGAGGAGGCTGAAGAGTCCTGACCTCCCTTTACAGAAGCCATGTTGGCTGCTGTTGAGCAGTCCACCGTCTTCTAAATATGTGGAAATGCTGTTTCACAGAATTTTCTCAAAAAATTTGATGAGATGAGAGATTAGTGCTACAGGGTGGTAGTTTTTTGGTGGTTTTGTCCCTGCCTTTATAGATTGGTGTGAATGTAGCTTCCTTGTGAGTGGTAATACCCCTGTACCAGATCCAGCTTCGTAAACCACCTTTCGATAATCCACACAGACACAATCTTCCATCCGGCTTACGTACAGGCACAATTGGACTATTCCATGCACTCTCGCTCTCTTCAATCACACCCAATTGCTCTAATTCTACACACTGCTCCTCAATCTCATCAGCAACCGGACGTGGGAAATGCCTTGGCCGCTGATAGATTGGGAAGTCTTCCTTCAGGACAATCTTGAATTCCGGGAGCTTTGCAACCCCGAAATCCAGATCACCCTTACTGACGGCTCCCTTTCGTTCAAATATCATTCGATACACATCCTCCCTTTCATACTCAGTCAAACATCCATCCAATTTCACTATGCCCTTCACCTCATTATACATCCATTCACATGTCTTTTCATTCGCAACATTCACCCTGATATCCGTGCTATCATCCATACCTACCTCAGTGACAGTGGAGAGGTGTCCTAGTACATCTCCGACTTGGATACCCCTCACCTGTCCTTTCACCCTGAGATCCGCATGCACACATACAAAAGGATCATTCATTCTCATCAAGCCATCAAACACACAAGCAACACGCCTTACCTTATAATATGCATTCTTTCCATCCAATATCACAGTGTTCTCACCCACATTCAAACTAACATCCTTACTCCAACTCACTCTAACAGACACACTTTCACCCTTCACAAGCCTTCCATTCTCCATAGCAGTCACCTCAATACCAGTAAACACACCCCTCAAAACACTACCATCTTTTCCTACATATAACTTATACTCCCCATTTTTACCAATCTTTCTCTCAATCTGATCACTCGCAGGATGCACAACCATACGATTCATTTTCATAAAATCATAGCCCAAAATCACACCATACTTACTACTCACCTTATCAATCATCGAGAATTCACATTCATTCATTAACATACCCTGCATTCGAACAGCTGACCTTATCATTCCAATCACAGGCACTCTCCTATTACCAATACCCACCAAACTACCCTTGCACTCAGACAGGAGGGCTTTCCCGCTAATCTTGTCATACACATATTTATACACCAAGCTCACCTTGCATCCAGAATCTATTAAAGCCAAACACTCAATTCCATTCAATTCCACCTTCACACTCAGACACTCATACTTCCTACCAGACAGCACTTTCACACTAGACAGACTTACCAACACATTACTCACACTCATGCACCCAGAGGATACTTCAGCAGGTACCCACTTACAATTCAGTTTCCCACTTCAGACTTTTCATTCACACCTTGCACTCTCAGTCTAATCTAACACTTTTCACTTGAATGTCCTTCCATCGCACAATAGCTACATACATTCCTCTGGTCACAACACATCCTCGCATAATGACCAGCCTTTCCACAATTACCACAAGCATACTTCACCCTTTCCCCAGCAGTTGCTCCACCATTCAACCTCGGACAATCTTTCTTCAAATGGCCTATTTCTTTACACTCTAAGCACTCTTTCACACTTTCCTGGCAATCCTTTATCATATGTCCTTTCTTACCACAACCAAAACATGCACCAGATGTCCACCTACATTCTGCCAACATATGACCTTTCCTTCCACACCGATGACATTCCACAATCTTTCTCCCACCATTCGATCTCTCATTTGCTGGGACATACCTCGGTTTCTCTCTCATATATCCGTTCCCACGCTTGAAATTCATCTGTCCCCTTCCATTCGACCACCCTCCATTTACCCATCCATTCTGCCGGCCCATGAAGTTCGACATCACTCCAGCTGGGGCAGCCTTCAGGGCATCCCTGTAGCTGACATACTGCTGGGGTGGATGAAAGCTCCTGGGCTTCTTACCCCCAACATTCTCACTGTATTATCCATCCTCTTCTATATCGCTTTCATCATCAAATCGTCCATCTTCCAACAGCTCCAACACATCCTCCCACATCAACCGTTCACCTGTCAGTCTCATTCTCTCCTTTCTCTTTCCACTCAGCCATTCACTCACCTTTCGCGGGATCGTGTCCAAAAACTTCCTCATCAGTGGTTTACATTCATTTACATCATCATCACCATACCTCTTTCTTGTCATACTCTCAAGCCTATGTGCATACATGTTCACACTTTCACTCTTCCCCATTTGAGCCTTCTCAAATTCATTCACCCTTTTATACTTCACACTCTCTTTCATTCATTTCACCTGCTCAATCAATCTCTCCTTCACCACATCGTACCTTGGTTCCCCCACACTTGTAATCACGCGGAAAAACTCCAATACTTTTACCTCCAAACATTCCCCCAAAACATTCATCCAGTATCCCTTATTCTCCGGGTACTTGAGCTTACAATATCGCTCAAATTCCCTGAAGAATTCTTCCACACTTTTCCCACCATGTAACCTAAATCTATCTATCTTTGGCACTTCCCTTATCAAAATACCCTTTCCCACATTCACTTCACTCTCACTTGAGCTGCCTTCACTCACTCCTATCAATCATACCATCACTCTCTCCTTCATTCGAGTACAATGAGTCCACACTCTTGCCTCTTACCTTCCTATCCTTCCCCTTTGCACCACTCTTCCTTCTTCTCTTGCGTTCAACTCTCTTCCATTCTCCGTCCTTCCTATCACTCATAATCACCCTATCCTCTCTAGACTCGCACACACTCCCATTGATCCCATTAGTCTTATTCCCTTCAGTCGGAGCAGGGGTCAAGGTCGAGGGTCCTGACCCCTTCATCATGTCATACAAGTCCTTCATCTGTTGGTCAACCTGCTTCTGTCTCTCGTCCATTTCTTTCCTCATCCTGTCTGTCTTCTCATCCATACTCATCACATCACTCTTCAGTCCATCAATCACGTTCCTCAACATCATACATTCCTCCTCTTTCTGCCTCAATTCCAGCCTCAGTCTCGCAATCTCATCATGGAGGCCCTGTTCCACAGAAGCCATCCTCCCAGGTTAGTAACAGCGATAGACAAAGGTGAAAAACAACCAAACTACCTGCCACGCTAATTGGGTATGGACTGCAATCCAATCCTGTCACGGTCCCAGTTTCCAGATCTCACGTCCCTATTCGGGCGGCAAATGTAGCGGGCCGAAAAATTTAGACTAACCCCAATCGATCCAACCCGCTTCCTAACACTAATCCGGACGTGAGAAATCAAAGGAGAATGAAATGGATTGTATGTACAGTCCTTTTACTTACAAAAAAAATACAATATTTACATGAATATGGGGTAAATATTCACACAATAGAGAGGGGCGATTCTATTGGAATCTCGTTACTCTTCACCAAAAATACAGCTAAAGGTGCCTATATATATGAAAAAAAAAAATAAGTCCCGCTTATTTATATTATTAATCAATCCTAAGAACAATTAAAAAAATCAAACAAGCAACCAAAAAAAATCCGGACTACAACAGTCAATATATAGTTGACAAACAAAAGCCTCACGTGGTACAAAGAGGGATGGGGGACGTCCAGCCACCTGCCAAGTGAAGTGATCTTATCACTCTTGCGTGGCTATTCTAAGCCCTCTTTTCTTAACAACACTAGTAATATTTTGTTTGCTATATAAAGATATATGACCTTAGTCCTTTCCAGAATATGGCGCCTGGAAGGAAAAAAACATCTTATAATCACATGCTAATCAATAAAAAACAAACAAACAAAAAAAACAAACCCATTCCCATTCACACACACATTCTTACAGAGGGAGGGAGAATGGCCCTTTTTACACACACTCACATTCGCTCCACCACAATGCCACTTGCTTTGGGTCATACACACTGCATTATGCACTTGTACCTGCAAGTCTGGCAGGTTAGATAAATGGATGGGAGGGGGGGGTTGAGTTTTATGTTGGGCCAAATGTATATATTCTAATAATGATGTATATATTGTAGCTGCATGCTTTAGTTTGACAAGCCTTGATTGGTGATTCTTTAGAAGAAGTATTCTGTATGTAATCCCTTGGATGCAGTATTTGGGGATGATGGGTGATTTTTGCTGAGATTTGAATGACTTGTATGACCTGTGATAGGCCCCTTGTGGCTTTTATCCTTTAAAAATATCTTGTATGTTAGACCTCATCTTGACTATGCAGTGCAATTTTGGTCACCATATTATTGGACGGATATTGGTTTGCTCAGCTCTGTGCAAACAAGGATGGCAGATGATTCATGGGTTGAGGAGCTTACCTTATGGTGAAAGGCTTAAGAGATTAAATCTTCATACATTAGAAAGAAGAGGAGTTTGAGGAGACTTGATTGAAGTCTTCATGTGGGTAAAAGGTTATAATAGGGGAGACAGGTATGGTTCTTATTTTTAGTGAACAGGATAGGACATGTAGTAATGGGTTTAAGCTAGACAAGTTTAGGTTTAGGAAAGAGGTTGGTAGAAATTGGTTTACAAATTGATGGTAGACTTCTTTTTTTTCATATCTGTAGAATCACCTAAATTTGTATTAGGCTAATTAGTTTGTCTTCCTACCAGCCCTACCATTGCATTAGCATTACTTCAGAACAAAATCAGAATTAGTATCAAATTTTAAAGCAGCCAGTACTTGATTGGAATTAAAAATTTTCATTATGCTATTTGAAAAAAAAAGAAGGCTCGATTAGCTTAGTATTGACTATTTATCTTGCATATCATCTTGCTTCTTACAGTTTGGCCATAGGCATTCACTGAGAGTGATGTCATCAGAAAGCTTACACATAAAATCTAAGCTTTTTGATGGTGTCATGAGAAATGAAGATTGTTAAACTGTCTGAAACAAAATGCTACACATCGCAAAAATGTTTTGACCTATTCAAGACTTTCTCCCATAATTCAATGGATGGAAAAAGCCACAAGTGCCTATCAGAGCTCCTCCCTGTTTCTTAGTATCATTGATTCACCTCCCTCACTTTCTAGATGTTCCAAAATCCATTTTTTTAACTTATTTCTCAAGAATTTTACAGACTATAGGAGTTAAGCTTACTGGACTAAAGTTATTTGCATCCTCTTTATTTCTTTTCCAGTCATCAGGTAATAACCAAACACTAGTAATCTAATATATATCTCCTCAAGAGCTACTGCAATACTTTCCACCCCTTCTTTAAGTTTCCTAGAATGAATGTTATCAGGCGCTGAGGCCTTATAAAATTTACCTCAATTTCAAGCCCTTTAATGGTTTTATCTATTTTTTTACATGCTAGCCCCCCCCCACCCCACCTCTCTTCTGTAAGGTGCATGTCACCTAGGAAGGTCACCACATTCCCTGACTGGGTCTAAAGGCCCCTAAGAGAGGAGATATTGTGCATACTGTGTGCTTGTGAGGTTTGAGCAGTCTATGAGTAGGTGTTTGATGTTGTCTGGGCTTTGGTTGGTTGCAGTTGGTGTTTTTATTATTGTAGTATAGTGGAGTTTAGTGGATGGAGTGGCCAGTAGAGTTTAGTGGAGTTGCCTGACCTGAGTTGAGATAGGATTACTCTTTGTTCTATGTAGTGTTTTCTCTGATTGGCTTATTAAGAGTGGATTCTCATTTAAGATGTTTGGTGGTAGCCTGTTAATGTATCTTTGAGTGAAGGTAGTGTGGATATGTTTGATTAAGTTGAGGTTTGGTGGTGGGGAAGGAAGGTTATTTATTGTAGAGGTGTTGGAAGTAGTAAATGGGGCTTTTTTTCTGTTTGGGTGGTGGGGGCTTTGTGCTGTCAGATGGCGATTTGGGTGGGGATGGGTCACTGCTCTGCTGAGAGAATGGTTCCAATCATGTCTTAAGTGTATTTTGATTGGGAGTATTTTTGTTTCAGCTTGTAGGTGTGGGGTAGGTATGCTGTATGTACATCCTATGATTGTTTTGGAGTTTGTTTGCATGAGAATTAGCTGTGGTTGGGTGCCTTGCTGGTGCTGTGTAATTGAGGGTGGTGTGAATGAATTGTTTGTAGTGTTTTTCTGTTATCCAAATCTAATGTTTGAAAGTGTTTTGAAGGCATTGATTTTCTTTCTTGTTTGTTGCGTGAGTTTTGAATATCATTTGGGTGTCTAGTGTGAGTCCTTCGAAGAGTGGAGTTTTGTGTTTAGTGGCAGGTGTTGTCTCAAATTTTGGGTGGTTTGCTATATATATTATTGATAGTCATCTGTGTAGTGTGTGATGTTTGGGTTATAGAGGAAAAGATTGAAGAGTGTGGGCTGGAGTATGGATTCCTGCAACTCTTTTGTGTTTTGATAGCTTGCATGGTATATTACTTGTATATGTGTGTTTGAGAAGATTGCGGAGCCATTTTTTATAGTTAGGTGAGTGTGGTGTTTGGTATTTTGTTGATGAGGATGTATACTGTGTCAAAGGCTTAATATATGTTGATTCATGGTATTACTGTTCTGAGTGGGGAGTAGGTTGGTTGAAGCCTTCTTGTATGAGTTGGGTTATGTTGGTAATTACTGTAGTGGTTGAGTGCATTGGGCAGAAACAATTGTGGGAGTGGGATGTGCAGGTTTATTTTGTTTACTAGTAGATCTTCCATGATTTTGGAGGGGGTGCAGTTTTGGGATATTGGTCAGAATAATGCAGGGGCAGTTGATGGTCACTCATTATATTTTACTAAAATGCAGGTATATTTTAGATGAACCTGTATGTATAAGTTGTTAGGAAGTGATCAGACGCACATTACATGAAAAAATAAGATCTTACAGGGAAAACTTTTTAATAAATTCCTGATTTTTTTTTCAGAATTTAGTTGATAAATCAAAGAAAAGTTTATTAAGTTTCAAATTCTTCTCCTTTGTTGTGAAATCCTGTGCACCTTCTCTTCTCAAAGCCATTGATGTAGTGACAAATGATATTTTAACTGCCTTTTGAAGTTCTTTTTGAAATCAAGTAATGATGAAATCAAATAATTCCTTGACAACTTACAATGAGTGGTTTATTTCTGCAATTAAAAGTTCTAAAGGTAAGTACTTAATATAGTTTTAATCTTTTTCCTTAGTAATTACCTTATTCTTGAGTGTAGCAGAGGGGAAGGACTGTAATATGCATCCTCAAGCAAGCCGACAGGCGACACCTTGCAAAAGGGGTTTCCTTGTAGACATACACTTGGTACTTGTTGGAGTAGCATACCCTCTTGACCTCAGTGCTCCTGGTGGATTGAAACTACATGAGCTTTATTCCTTTTAGATATCTCCATTTTTACCCAGGGTGGGGGGGTATTTTACATGCCTACTTTCTCCCCACACTTTTTTCCTTCTGACCCCATCTTCTCTTCCCATTCCCTGCAAAAAGTGGGTGTTGGGTGTAGCTTGGTATCCTTGCTGCAGCTGACATCTGAAGTATTGCTTTTCTGCCTCCAATGCCTATAGTACATTCCATCCCAGCACCTTTGCCTGTATTGATTTTCAACTATCATCCACATTTTTACTACCTCTATCATCACTTTCCTTACAGTTATCTTTTTACAAACTTTTTTTTAGGGGGAGGGCCCTCATTGGTTTTCCCTTTAAATTTTGCGATGACATAGGCAGTTCTGAATATCTGGTGATTAAAGCAGCAGGTTTCACATCACAACTCACTCATGCCACAATTTCTAGCCAGAACCCATAGTCATTCAAGGATGATAGACATGAGGCATTACCAGTACACACAATATTGGGTAAGGAACTGTAAAGTCCTGTATATAGAGTTAATCCCCCCCAATTTAAAGGAAGCAATGTAGCTCTCAAGGGATACAACCATTGCATAAAAAAAGTTATTGCAAAAGGAGACAAATTAAATCCCTGCACTTTTTTCTTTAACATCTTAATTTTGCCCCTTTGTTTGCTTCCATTACAAGCCCCCTCTCCTTTGGGGGGGCAGGCTCATCACTGACCAGTTTTTATTTGCTCATCTCTGGTAGGGCCCCAGGTAGAGGAGGGTCAGCCTCTCCCTCTTGGCTCCGGTGGGGAAATAATGGCTTCAATCTGCTCATTTTCTTCCCACCCCTTCTGCTGCCCCATCTTTCTCTTCTACTATTATCCCCCGCAAGGTGATGGTGGGTATAGGATGGGCAACCATCATGTGTCTGACATCTGGATAATTGTGTGCCCTCTAGGCCCTGAAAATCAGTTTGCTCTCCCCACCCTAATTCCTGCAGGAAGATCTGTGGCTTATTCCACATTTTCACTTCCTCTAGCTTCACCACTTTCTTTCCTAATCTCTTTTGACAAACTTTCTGAAGAGATGCCTTCGTTGGTTCTTGTTTTTTAATTTGTTTAAATGGAAGGCAGTGTTTCAGCTTGGCCATAGTAGGTCTATGACTATAGACCTACCAGGGTTGTAATTTTGTTGGGGCTGGGGTAGAAAAATTTGCCGAGGTTATCTGGGGCTGGGCCCCCAGTCAGTCTATACTCATCTATAGACCAACCAGGGCTGAGGTCAATAATATTTGGGTGGGGGCCTGGTCAGTCTATAGGTATGACATGTCCTTGAAGAGTACCATACAAATGTGTTAAGTTATATACCAAATTTGTCTACCCAGCCGCACCAGAGTCACCTTTATCTAGATGGGGGGTAGGGGGTGTTTCCCACCACCCATCCCACAAATACCTAACAACAAAAACAAGAGAAGTCACCTATTTCCAATGGCTGGCTGGAGCCTCTGTAGAGCCCTTGAGATCAGCATTTTTGGTGGCAGACCCCTCCAAACAACCACATACTCTGTCAGACTTGTAAAAGATGGGAGGGGCTAAGGATTTGACCCACTATTGTGGTGAATTTTTAAAGGATAAGGGCCGGTTGTGATGTCAGCCTTTGGGGCTAAACAAAGTAAAAGTATTAGTTACTTGTTTAACCCTTTACTAGTCTCAAATTTTGTGTACATGGACCATACATGATTTAATTTTAGACCAGTATATCCATTTGTCCATAGCATTGGTAAATAACTAGTTTGTTCTGGTTTTCTGAAGTTTTTTGAAACCTCTATACATATTTTTAGAAATTGTAATATTTAAAATACTAAATATGGGTAACACAAAGTACCACTTGAATGGTGCAATAATGCCAAAATGTACCCAAGAAAAGATAAAAGGCAAATTCCACAATTATTTTTTAACTTTATTCATTTCATTTTTGAGGATGTCGGATATTTAATTTTTCAATTTGAGTAAATTAAAAAATTAATTGGAATTTGCCTTTTATCTTTTCCTTGAGATAATTTTGCATTAGTTTCAACTACATTTAAATATCTTCAAAAAAATGTCTGTTTTTACTTTTAAAGATTAACCCATAGTATATCATATTAAACTGTACAATTTTGAGGGCTGAATTCCTATATATATATGTATAAGCTAAATATCAAGTCCAAATTAAAACAAGATTGAAAGTTAGTATGATACAGCTCTTTTTGCTAGCTTGTTTTAGAAGCTGATAAGATGTGGCAGGATGTTGATTATAATTCTTAGTACATCTTAAAGAGAAAATTTTGTTCTATTAATTAAGGACTTTTGCATTTTTTAAAGTTATATTTATGAACTTAGATAAATTTTTCATTTTGGTCTTTTCAGTTGGAGGGGAAGTTGATGAAAAGAAACTATTGCAACATTGTTTAAAGTGTCTCAGTCAAGTTAAGAGCTTACTTGACTCAAATGAAGATAATCCACTCTTAAAATATGAAGAATTTCGTCTTAATTCAACCATTTTATTACTTTTGGCCTGTCCTATTGTTAGTACATGCGCAGAGATTTCATCTTCAGAAGATTTAATACCTCTAATCAAGTCAGTTCCTACAATTGTGGATGAAAAGTTATTTATTGTTCTCAAATGTCTTAAGAATTATAGATATCTTCGAGGTATTTTACCATGGTTGCCAGCAAAAGTATTAGCCCAACTTCTTTCCAAGTTTTTGGATCAATCTAAGTCAACCACTCCTCTTGTACTAGCTTTTAGTTTTGAAATGATCTTTGCACTCACTCATTCCTTGCAACTTGAAAGGGAAGAAGTAGATTCCCTCAAAAGTTGCCTAGAAGCATACACAACTTTCTTAAACTCCATTGAAGTCGGATTTGATTCTGAGCAAAACTGCAAATTAAGAGCCTACCACTTTCTCTATATTGTTGAGTCCTTGTATTTGCTTGTATGTTTGATGAGTCAAAAAGAAATAGAAGCTGGGGGTACAGTATCTCTCGGCCTAAAGATCCAAAGCTTGAGAAACAATTTACCCAAAGATATGCCATCTATATTTGACTTGGTAATTCAGGAAGCTACAAACAATTTGTTAGCCATTTGCAAGACAGTTGTTCACTTAATAACATCTGATATTTGGATATCATGGCATGATATAAAATCTCCAACATTTGGCTTAGCATTTGTGTCTGGGACACAGAAGGAACCAGATAATTCAACTAATAGCATTCAAACTCAAGTGGCCCACACAGTTTTTAGAATCCTCAAAGGATTTGAACAACTTGAAGAATCAAAAAACCTGTTGAAACGTGCATGTTATCAAGAATTACAAGTTGTTTTCAAACATTTTGCATCTGATCCTGACTATGATCCGGATGTTGATTTGACCATTGAACAGCTCATTGAATCTATACAGGACATGAGCAGTGCTCGGGACAAAAAACTTTTGAAGTTTCTTCTGGAAAGAGAGGATATCTTTGAAATGGAGGAATGTTTAAAAAGCATCTCTAAATTCGGAGGCGTCCTCCCAAAGCCGATTGTTATTCCTTTTATTAATAGAGCCATTGATAAGTTCATTGGTGGTGATAATATTTTGGAAGGATGGAAAAGGGTAAGTTAAATTTTCTATTAATTCTTGTTTGCATATTTCAGCTGTCAAAATTGGAATCTTGAGTTGTATGGAACCCCTGTGCTCCCTTATCATAATCCTATTATAAGACAGGTTCTCTTGTTCTTCACTGTCTCTCTCCATTGTTAAATTAATTGTACCCCTCCTCCAGCACTTTCACTCATGGATAAGGTCCCCCAATTGTCTAATGAATTTCATATAAAGATCTGAATGACAATTGCAGGCCAGTCCTTATTTGGGGTGCAAGATGTAGTAGTAGTATTTTGCCACCAATGACCAAGCAAGGAACTCATTGTAGTCCAAGAGAGAATTACCCATTCCATACCATGGGAGTGCAGGCAAAGAAACTCCTTTTGCTATGTCCCAGGGAAAGAATGATGTGTTCTGTGTGTGAAGAGAATAGAGAGGAAAGAGATGGTAGTGTTGTGATTGGATGTGAGTAGATGAAGATTCCCTGTGCCCTTGCAAGTGAACGCTTCACCACTCTATATCTATAGGTAGTCACTAGACACTATATTTTGGGGTTATATTCTCGCTCTAAGCCACAAATTGGGTTTGGTATTTTTGATAAATTCACCATTGATGTATACCATTTTCCCTGAGCCAAGAAGTACAAGATTCTGAATTTGATAGATCTTTAAGTGGGGCAAGTGAGGCCAATTTCTTGATTGATATAAAATAAAAATAGTTGGTGAATTTTGAAAGTTTAATGGTCACATCTATATATTAGCTAAATTACCTGAACACTAAAGTATCATACCAGTTCCCCCATAAGGGGTTTCCCCATATAGGCTTGCATCTGATACTTGGATGAGCTGTATGCCCTTCTAGCCTCAGCACCCTTGACACTCAAACTAGATTGAGACTGCCCTGTCTTTATTCTTTGTAGCCATTTTTATTTTACCTTTTTTTTTCACCACCCTCTTTGCAAGCCTTTTCTCGTCCCTCTCATGGCTGGCAACTAATTTTGTAGGCTAGTAGCTGACCAGGTTTCATCCATTCCTTCCTGGTTGGGGCTGGGAAGAAGCGGGTTCACCCCTTGTGCTCGGGGGGGGGGGGGGGGTAGTGGTTTTTAACATGTTTGCACTCTGCCTTCCCCATACCCCTTCCACTGCCCCATTTTTCTTTTTGTCAATCCTTTCATGCCCTCCAGAGGTATCGTATGTTATGTAATGTTTGGCCACCGGGAGTGGGTGCGGGTGTATAGCATTTGCCCCCCAACTTTAGATATGGGTTCCTCATAACCAATGGTGCTATTTGATGTCACTGGAACTTAATAGGACTGGCTCATGGTGAATAGGTTTCTCCTTCACCCAACTCTTGTGGTAAAGAGGCTTCCTCCCTGGTAGCCAATTGTGGATCGCTTCCTGAGAGCTGCTTATCAGAGCTTAGGGTTTCTTGTATGCCTTATATTTACATTCTTTGCTCTGGATTGTTGAATGTGCGGTGTTTAAAATTTGGTACAAGATTTACTCCATACCTGAATGTCTATTGCTTATGGTGAATTTGATCAACCACAGTGCCCTCCTATTGGTGGCTGGTGCCTTCTGCACATTCTTTATAGAAAGCCTTGTTGTTAATGCTGGGAAATGGCACTCACTTTCTCAGGCACAGAGCACTATACTCTTATAGACAAGGGTTCAACTTCTTGCCCATTTGCCAACAACTTCATCTATGCCCTATGCCCAAGCTTGACAGTGCCTCTGTTGAAGCAAAATGGCAATCATTCCTTAAGCTTTTTTGGAGTTGGTCAGGAAACTGTGTGCTCTATATCTCAGGTCACTAATGGTTCTGTCCAAGATGCTACCCTGGAGGGTACCACTTTTTACCATTTGTTGCTCCAGAAGTTCTGCGGTCGTATTCCTTAAGGAGATACATCACACTGGAGCTGGGACAGTGTGCAAGATGGCTCTAAATTTGAAGAGGGGGTGTTGGCTTCCATTTAGCTGCCCCCTGTTTATGTGCATCTTATGGTGCTGCATGTGTTCAGGGCTGAGCTGATTGCAATACACCACTCAATCCAGTGTGGCCAATGAGGGGTAGTATTAAGTGGGAGCCATTCTCCCTATTCTCTATTGATTTTCACCCAATTTACCTTAGTCATTTCTTCCTTTGTTGTGTGTGAATGAAGTAAGCGAGGGAAAGTTAGGATTGGATTTATGATTTATTATTTTTCTTCTGTAACTTATAACTTTTGTTAGAATTGTACTATCAGTGATTCTTCTAATTTTTATTTTTATTTTAATTTACTAGTTCTGAATGCCCCCCCCCCCTCTTTCTTAATTTCAGAAGTTTGAGAGAATAACTAAAATTGAATTGTTCAAAATTATGAGATATTTGTTGTTCAGCTCGGAAATGTTTTTAAATGGAACTCTGAACTTGATGTGTGGGAGTCATTGAAAGAACTGTGGACTATTTATTATTTCTTGTTGCCCTTCCCTCCCCACCCTCCTTCCACTGGAGAATATTTGCATAGGCACTACCCTGCTTTCCAGCCCCTCTCTTCTACATTGACATAGGCCCCTACCCCCCTCTCTGGCTAGACAAAGATGTTTGCATGCCTCTGTGAAAGATGAGCAGCCTGAAGAAGAAAAGACCAGAGATGAGTTCTCCAATGTCACCCCCCCCCCCCCTTCAGTTTTATCTGGTAGAAAGACAGATTTTTTAAAATCGTGGGCATTTATTTTGTATTGCAAAAAATCCTCTGTGTGGTAGCTGTATGCAAATGGAGCAGTAAAAGATGTTGAAAAGAGAATCTGAGTTAGCAGTCTTCCCCCCCTTTTCTCCTCCTGACCCCTATCCTTTTTTTTTTCTCTATCCTTTTTTTTTTCTCTATCCTTTTACCCACCTGCGAAGAGATTTCAGGTGGCATCTGTGCCTTTCCTGCCCCAATGCCTGGAGAATGACCCCACCTGGATGCAATCCTGCCTAAGATTAAGTTGCAATTTGACTCCCACTTCCTACCCTTTGCATGGCCCACTAGTACGGGGGGGGGGGGGGGGGGGTATAAAATCTCCACAGCATGCAACAGCCTCCCTATGCTCTAACCTGGTTCCCTCAGGACAGTCTCACAGAAGGTGCAGCCCCACTTAATTATGGTAATATTTGGGGTGGTTTATATATCTTCCACGCTTTTCACTTTCTCCGGATTCACCACTTTCTTTGCTTACAAACTTTGTATGTAATATGACCTCTTCCATATTCCACTTTAAATTCAAGTAGTTTTTTATCCTGTTTCTAATAGTTTTTATCTTAATGTTTGGTTGTTTTTTATGTAATAAGTTAGCGTCATTATGTTTTTGATATTTCAGTGACTATGCCTTTGAAGGCAGCTGCCAGTTTGGATCATTAAATTTTTTACGATAAATATACACAAGATTGGAAATTTTAAAAATTTAGAATTCTCCTTAGTTTTTAGTATCTGAATGAGCGATATTTTGCCTAAAATGAGAAGGCAATAGGTTAATTATGATAGCATGTACAATGTACATTTATACCAGCTCATTGAATCATATGTGAAATTTTTCTGTTATTAAGAATGCATTCACAACAAGAGGAAATAGATGTCTACTTATGAAGGTAGACATATTGATCCCAATTATCTAACTTTATTGTACAATAATTTTAACTTTTCATTTCCATCAAATTGTTTCTTGAACAGGTTGTAATTGAATTTTGCCAAAAATTACCTACTGAGAATCTACTCCATTTTCTAAAAGAGAAACTCAACAATGGAAAAAATGATTGTTTGAAAACATCTGACTTTGCCCTTGATGTTACTCAAGTTTTCAATCAGCTTTCTGATCAACCTGATAATGATGTAAGTTTTTAATATTATATATTTAAGATATGTCTTGTGTACAGTTTCCAGCACTTGAATGTAAACAGTCCTGGGAAAAGATGTAAGGAGCCATAACATGGCCCTTGCTGCTGACCATTAAAGAGGCAGGAAATTTGCTGTGCATGACTGTAGGAACTTCACCCTTATTCTTAGCCTCATTATACTGCCATTTCACTTTGTTAACAAGTATCCCTGAGTAGTTAAGCAAATTCACAATCTCAAATGTGGCATAGCATTTATCAATTGCAGCCGTCATTTGCAAAATAAACTGTGTTCGTTGTTACTCAAATGCAAGCTAAACTCTTACTGAGTGTGTCCAAGGTCAAGTAACCTACATTGATGCTGGTATTAACTCTTAGGCATACTTCAACTTTGTATCAATTTTCCTGAACTGCACTGTAGATCCTAAATGCTTTTGTGACTTTTAATTCTTTATTTTTCATTTTGTATTATTAATTCATTTTTCTTTCCATTAACTCTAACCTGGTTCCTCAGGATGGTGTCACTAAAGGCGCTGCACCACTTAATCGTGGTAATCTTGATGGGGCCTACAGCATATGCTGTAGGTTCAAAGGCCTTCTTCCTTAATCTCTCAAGCAGTCGGAAAGAGCCGAGATTCCATCTGCTCCCTGGAAGCTCTAAACATTAACTTAGTATTCCAGTTTTCTTTTGTCTTTATGTAAACATTCATTTGTTCATATCTTCACATTTATGGAAAGTCTTTGTACACTCTTTATCTACTAATTGAATGGATTGGTGAGTTGTGCCATTTTAGAAGTGACTTACTCCTATCATTTGCTGTGTATTTGGATATCATGGCTTGCCAAAAGGAGAGGCACTGTTGCAGTGCAAGATCTGGACTAAAAAACCCTGCTTTTAAAGTCTGGTGGTATCTTGCATAACACTGGCCACCTTTTTTTGAATCCATCATTGTGTACTCCTGACAAAAAACAGAAATAATATAGAGATGAAATGACCAGGATCAAAGTACTACATACCATTTTACTTGGTCTGGGAGGTTGCATTTTAAAACTCACACGATTAAGAGAGAAATATCGTGTTGCCCAACTAGAAGGGTGTTCCGGAAGCTCTTCCAAAAGGGTTGTGATGAATCATAATGGTGTTTAGTTGTAAAGTGTTTTGTTGGTACATAAGTTTTGCAATATATCTTGTAGCTTGCATAGGAATCTTGTCAATACAGTAAATATTTTTAAGGATAGTTTCTATATATTACTTTAAACTATAACTTTACAGAAATAAGAGAAAGATAATTATCCATTTCCTCTTTTTTTTTTGTCCTTCACTTCTCACTTCCACCATTTGCCATCTTTTTTTCACTTGTCTCAATTGGATCTTGTTTTTGTTTTTTATTTTTGCTGATTTGTAATTTTTGTACTCTTTTTATACTGAATTACCAGACAATTGGTACTTTTTTTTACCCTGGAGACCTGTAGGTATGGCACACCCACACAGCCCCACCCAGTGTGTATACCAAGGGTTTCTCAGGTGTTGCATGGGCTAGCATGCTGCAGTTGACATCTGGATGATTGCTTATTCTCATGTCTACAAAGCCTCTGTGAGCTTCTGTAGCTGTAGATCTTCCACACATTTTCATTTCTTCACTAGTTTCTGTACACTCCTTATAAAATTTTGTGTTGATGTTGGTTTTTGTTTTATTGTGGGTGTTTGGAAAGTTCCTTATCTATTTCACCATTATGAAGTAGCCAACCAACCATGTCATTACCAATGTTGAATGGTAGAAAACTGCCTAGAAATGTGTATCATCTCTGTAAAAGAACAACCTCCGACACCCCCCCTCCCCGATTTATTGGAAACTGTGTGCTGTGGTATCCCACCATGGACAACGTCATTTCCTATTCGAATTTTCGACTCCTGAGCACGTTGGGAAAATATTTCCCAATCCTGCGACCCTCCGGATTAAGATATCTGGAGCTTGTGACCCCTTTCTCCAAACTCCCCCTTCCCCTCCAGAATCGGGCATACAAATACTCGGGTTATTCTATAGTTCGATGAGTCCAGCCCGTACCTCAAGGCCGTCCTTATCGTTTCGTCCCGTGAGCGTTCGTCAGACAGCAGCCTTCTTCAGCCGTGGTTCTACCCAAGTCAATTGGTAGGTTCTGCGAATGGCAAGCCTTTGTATTTGCACAACAGTTTCCCTAGGTTTAATCGAACCGAAGAAAATCTCCATCGACTACCTTTGGGGAAAAAAAAATGCCTCTTTCAGTGGAATTACAAGAATTCCCACATTCGCATTGAACATCATCTTTGAAGTTTGGCTATCTTCATTGGAAGGTTGGTTCGGATTGTGCCCCTCCTGCCTCATTCGGATTGTGCCCCACTTGCCTCATCGGATCAAAGTCACCGATCTGTAAGACTGAAACACCCTCCATTATTAGTATTGTCAAGTTCCCCGTTTTGATCTGAGTGTAGTTAGTTACATTAATCAATTAATTCTATTTGAAAATCCATCCTCATAATAATTATCAAGAGACTATTTCAATTTAAATAATTCCCTTTTGTCTATTATTATTCTTATTTTAATCTTTGTAAATAAAATTATATTTTTATTGTTTCATCTTTAACTAACCTTGAACGATACTCTTGGCTTATTCAAGTAAAATCTCACTAACCATTTATGCACTCTGTTTGACTATTAAGGATTTGAAACCCAACGCCTCAAGTGTGATCTCCTAGTCAGTTGTTAATACCTGCGAACAGTCCTTCAATGGTTCGTGTTGCAGTAGGTGATTAAGTCACCCCCCACATAATATAGGAGTAGTGTATGGTATAGAGTGGTTGTACCACAACAATCTCTAACAAGCCTTGCTCTAAAAGAATGAGGCTTGTCGGATAAGTCACAATCGCCTTCTCTAAACCTTTTAAACCATAGCTGACATGTACAAGTCATTCCTGCATCTGGATACACTTCACAAATCTTTCTCATTCCCTTTGTAGCTGTAATTTTCTTCATAAATTCATTCAGTAAGCAATGACAAATATGTTGCTTCATTAACTCCTTATCCTTCATGGTGCTAATCACCGAAATGATAATTGTATGCAAGATAGAAGGGATGATAAACTATTTTTCAAACGTTTTCCTACCATTTGACATTGCTTGTGATGTGGTTAGTTAGGTCATGATATTTCATAGTGGTGAAATAGAGAAGGAACTTTCCGAATACCCAAATATTTAATTTTAATTTGAAAAAAAAATTTGAGTCATTATACAAGTTCTGTAGAATTTTAAATGCTGCCCTTTGAACCCATCTTTTAGGGTGGCACTTGTGTAACATTGCCAATAAGGTAGTTTTCAGTAAGTTGCACATTTCAGGTTAGGTTTAAGTAAGTCGTACAATTCAAGGTACCTTTAAGTCGTACAATTCAGGGTAGTTTTCCATAAGTCATACAATTCAGGTTAGTTTTCTGTAAGTCATAGTTTAGGGTATGTTTCAGTAAGTTTCAAAATTCAAGGTTGTTTTCTGTAAGTCATACAATTCATGGTACGTCTCACCAGTAAGTCACACAATTCAGTATAGTTTTCAAAAGATTTTTTATAAATCCTTTAATAAAATGATTGTCATTGTCCAAATATTTATGATTATTAGTCATTATTCTTTTATACCCATGTTCATAGCAATTCCAAAGCAAAGTTTCAATTTGTTTTTGTTCTTTTATACAAGTTTACCACAAGTTGTCATTAGCACTTTCTTTTCTTTCCCCTAATATTTAGGTTTGTTAGTCCACGGAAACCTAGAGGAATGGTAGGCCCTTCCTGCCCCACTGCCCACAGTTATGCCCCCTCCTGTCGATGATGCTTGCAAGATGCCCTGCAGCTATATATCTTCTATTTTCTCTTCTACATTCACTAATTTCTTTGCAGATCTTTCTCTCTTTATTAGCTCTCTTCATAATACTCTTTGTTGCCATTGCACTTAAAATTTTGAGGGGAAAATTATCCCCCCTCCCCATTGTTCCTGTACTACTGTGTGTCATATGTCATTGAGGATAGCCATATTCCATTTTCATCAAAGCCTATTTAAGGCAGTTGCTGAGCTTGTTTATAACCTTATTTTTTTATCCTAGAAATTCAACGGTTTTGTGTGGTTGTGTCTTCAATCCGGGGTCGATGTCGTCAAATCCAGTTTAGAAATGGCCATTTCATTGCCAGGATTAGCACCTGTGGTGACACCACGGCTGAGAACAATTCATTTTATCTGTCGAACGACGGATCAGCGAGGTATGTCTTATTTGCCCTCAACCATTTTGCCTCTTTGCCTTCTCTGTAGCTCTGCCAATGTTTAAATGTTTAATGTGAATTTGAGCCACAGGTGTTTTCTAATTACCTAAAACTAAAAGCAAAACCAATAACCACATTTCTGCCTAAAAGATTAAACGATAGATCTGTAAAGAATTTTCAAGAATGGAAGAAATGAAAATGTGTGTAAGATATTAAGCCACAGCTCCACCTGGAGGGAATGCATCTATTAGCATTGTTCATACTGCACCACATCTTATTGTGTGGAGACCACAGATTGCCAAGTTATATGGCACCACAGCAAGCTTGACCTGAATTAAGATTTCATCCTGTGAACAATGTCTTACCTTCACCAGTAACTAAAGATTAGCCAGTTAAGATCTGAAAAAAACATGGCGAGTCTCCACTCTGGCATGCAGCACATGGGGTGCTTATATCTTTACCCTCCGTTTATTTTTGCACTGGTTTACTTGCTAAAAACTTGATGGGTATGAGATTTATTCCTCTGCACCTAAAACTCCATTGCGGACAGTGGATTCCATCCACTTTGCCAGCTTCTTGTTGGTGACTATTGCCTTTCGCAACTTCCATATATAAACCCTCTTTTTTTTACTCCAGGGGAGATGTTACTAACTTTACATGGTGCAAAGTATATTCAATGTATATACACTTTTACATACAAGTTCAGCATCTTTCACAGTTGCTTGGCTCTCATTTCATTCACCCTCTGATATGTTTCTAAGGAACATCAGTCATGCCATAAAGCAATGTGTTCAGGGCTGCAAAACTCTGTGAGTGTGCTGTAACTCTCAGGCTTTTGACACCCATGGTTTTCTACCCAAGATGCCAACCTGGAAGATATGACCTTTGAACATTCATTGCTGCACTTCTTCTTCTAAAGCTTCTACAGTACCTGAACTATTGCCACTGCATTTCTTGCAGTATCGATCTTGCCACAATGGAGATGTGCTGGTGGACACAGATGTCTCCAAGTCCAATGGGGTTGTTGACTTCCACAAAACCTCTGCGTGTAAAGCTGGTGAGGTTGTAGCGGCGGGATCGCGAGTCCCCAGCCAAAAGTTCCCGCCTCCCTGACAAGGTCCGCTCGGTGGTTCAAGAAGAGGGTATTGAGGAGAGAAGAGTATTTTCTATTTTTAATTTACACACAAAAAGATATTTATATATATATATATATATATATATATATATATATATATATATATATATATATATATATAGTGGGCCTTACAACTTTACCCTGGCCACACACACGTAAATAAGGAAATGTTTAGGGCTTCACAACCAGATTGCCCAGTGCCACCATGTGAGTCTGTCCAACTTTCTTCAGCTCTGGGAGCGCTATTACCGGTATGGGAGGGGGAGGGGGAGGGAAAGGGAGGCGGGCCCGCTTTGTGAGGGAAGAGAGGTTCCTTTTCTTAAGGGACTGGGAGTCCAGCTCCAGCCAAGGCGAATGATCCGCACTCAAGGATGGGGAAGTGGTGGTTCCAGTCAGAGCAGAAAGTGCGAGGGCTCAGGCTCCAATCGATGCGTCCCTTTACTGCCACACGAGAGTCAAGATTGGCTTCAGCCGTCTCCGAAAGCCAGATGTCGGCGACAATCGCTACCACAGAACTAGAAAAGAGAAGGCACATTCAGTCACCTATTCACTGCCACACTCAAACATCTTTACTCCTAACACATTCAACCATATCCGCTCTCACATAATCTTCACTCACCTATCCTCCGTCTAGGCGGCTCTTCCTTCCTCAGTCACAAACTTGACTTCCAAACTTTTACCTAACACGTTATAGTTATGCTGAAAGAATCCGCCTAAAAAGAAAACAGGAGATGAATGGGGGAGCACGATAGAGATCCATCGAGTCCCCCCACACAAAGCAAAGACGGTGATCACACGATCCACACCCACACACATTCTGCAAAAGAAGAAAGAGATTAGACATGGGGAGGCGAGGCGGACAACCAAACTACTGCAAGGTTCTTCTGGGTCCTGCGGCTACCTTAATGGTTGAGCTGGTTGCAATATACTGCCCTCGCACTTTCTGCTCTGACTGGAACCACCACTTCCCCATCCTGCGGCTACCTTAATGGTTGAGCTGGTTGCAATATACTGCTTGCTATGGGAGATTATATGCTGTGTCTAGTTTGGATGAATTGTGATTTATAGTGACGCATTGCGAAGTCCACCACACTCATTTGGAGTATCTGTGATGCAAATGGCTACTGCAAGTCAGGTGGATGTTGAGATTGCCTTATGCTGGGTTCCTGTCAGGGACTCCCTGTGCATGTAGGTGTTGCTGAGAACAAGCTCGCTGGTGAGGGGGCTAGACTGCTGGCACAGACTGAGCAACCTAACTGGTGCTCCACTATTCCCTCCCCCCCCTCTCACTGACTACATGGCAAGTATCAATTTGGCCCTTAGTACTCCGTGCCAAAGATGGCAAATGGCAGCTTGACTTTAAAGTTGTGTTCTATCATGTTACAACTATTTGTATGGACCTATCGCCCAATGCCTCAACAGGTTTGAGTCATTTTGTGCTGTTTCCGAATCAGACACACTTGTGGGATACCATTGGATGAAGTGTTTCCCAGAACGATTCTAGAGGGGTATTTTTGGTACTTCAGACTATGTTGCTTTTCAGTTGAATGTTCAGTTCTGGTATAGTGTTGAGGGGATGTGCTTTGGCATGCAAAGTTGTGGTGTCATAGAGTACTTCGAAGTAGTTGTCCTCAATTTATAAATTGCTGCCTACGCACTTGGGTCCATGAGGGGTGCGGTTCTACCCTGAGACAATGGAACATGCCTCTCGTTTCATTTGTTAGTATTTTAATTAACATGTCCTTAAGTTTTCTTTTGGGGAAGAAGCCACCCCACTATCAGTGGCCCCCAGATGCTAACCCTAAAATTAATAAAATTCTTTACCATTTCATTACATCTTTATTAACCCCATCTTTCCCTTGTCCATTAAATAAGCTTAAATAGACACCCATCTGTTAACTCCCATTTCTGTACCCATTGTTGTCCAGATTCTCACTCAAACTGCCTTAATTGTGTAAGAGTTGCGCTCCCTCTTGCATACTAAATAGTTTCCTTTTCTGATTTCATAATTTCTTGCATATTCACTTCATCTTTGCCACTTTCTTTATTTATGCTCTCAAGCTTTTTTTGCTAAATGCTCTCATTTGTTTCTGAATGTTAGGAATGCCATATCTTGATCCCAGCACTTAGGTGACCTCTGGCTCCTTTATTCTTTGCTACTCGTATAGTCTGTACTGTCATTCTTTTTCCTCCTTTTTCCACTTCATCTTTCTCATCTAGGCGAACTTTTCCCCATTTTATTACACTTTCGTTCTCACTCCCACTTATTAATTCCTCCCCCTTCAGGTGTTTCTCTATTAACTCGGACCCTTGTAGAGATCCTCAACAGACAAGATTTAACACCCGAGAATGAGAGGGAGTTCTTAACCGTCGTTCTGATGCTGTTGGCGACACCTCAGAACCAGGACTCTGAAGATGAGAGCGAAGAGGACTTGGAGGCTGAAATGGCACTAGATATCCCTGAATTATTGGACTTAGTTGTCCTGCCCCGACTTAACTGGGCACAGGAGTCAACAGGGTCTTTAGTGTTACCTCTGGAGATACTCAAGGTAAGTTTAGGAGGGTCAAAATAACAAGTAATTTGTGTGTAGGGGGGGAGGCTTATTATAACCGATCTGGACTCATCATGAAGCCTTTTATTTATGAGTGGGGACCCACAGTTAATCGTTACCTTGCATCGTGTGCGAGACCCCGCGAATTGATAATGAAATGCACGTAAAAATCACAATGACATTCTACAAACCCGAGTACTAAGGGACTGTCCTCGTTGGGCGAGATCCTAATCATGAGCTTTTACTAAAGCGTATAGGAGTCGCCGTGGTCATCCCGAAATGGGACTCCATCCAGAGAATTGCCACACCTGATGTGGCTTAACTTAGCTGTAGTCGGAAGTAGTGTTTCCATCCGGTTGGACTCGAGCCCCATTCTAGGGCTTATGGCTCCTTCGCAGCCCCCTTTTTGTCCACAATGATCCTGGGTCTCTGCCTTGAGCGTGTATTAGGCTGGCCAAGTTATGGAGAGCTGCCTGCTTTCTAAGCCCCAAAGAGTCTCCTCCTTATGCTACCTCGCACATTATTTTCATACCTCCTAATTTCATTACTTTGACCTCACCTCAAACTTTGTGAAAATGTCCTTGTTGATGGTCGGCTTCGGGTGGGGGGGGGGGGCTTCTGGCTTGCCAATGATTGTCCTGATCTTTGTGCACATTTGATCTGGTTGCGGGCTCTCATCGATTCACAATGTGAGGGATGGATGGTGCAACTTACTGCTACACATGGTTCTATGTAGTCATGTGTCAGTGCCACAATATGAAAAATAACAAGATGGTGGATAGAATCGAACCTTCCCTCTAGAACCTATTCAAACCCTGGCTCAGTCATGGTTTTCAACCCAAAATTCTCATTGTCATAGTAACTTGGTTTTGGCGAGTCATCTTGCCAGAGGTTCGCCCCCTGAGCCTGCAAAAAACTTGGGTAATCCAGTGGGGGTATTACACACTCGGTTGAGGGAGACAGGACAGACAAGAAAAATGATTAGAAAGTATGGGTGGAGTCAATTCTAAATCCTGTGGTTCGATGTATGTATGTGACCAGGACCAAGATCGTAGGGGTAGTCTTAGTGTCTAAAAATCACTAAACATAGACATTTTTTTGGCAACCCTCGTTCTCTTTCTCGCTGTCATTTCCATTCAGTCAGTCTTTGCCATCTCCTCTATCTTAATGTGGGCCTTTCTCTTAATTCTTTCAGTCCATTGCGGATCTTTATCCAGCGACGATCCTCAAGGCCGGAATGCGGATGTCAAGTACGACCGTGTGCCTGGCGCTCATCTATCACAATTGCTGTGGGTTGACGGCGCTCAACGCCTCGTTTAACCTAAGGATTCGAACCACTGTCCAATTCATTCTCAGGAAACTCCTGGCGCCACTACGAGACGACGAGGAACGCTTTGCGAAAGGTGAAGGAGGGAGCAAAAGGGGAGAGTTTCTCATTGTAGTCCTAGTTGGGAAAGAATGGGAGTGGGTGATAAGGTAAAATTGGATGATAGGAGCTGTTAAGCAAAATGTCGGCTGTTATTAAATGCTAAGGAACAGCCCAGCAGGGAAGGCTTTTTTAACTAGCCTGTGGGGCAAGAGGAAGAATTGAAGTGGTCACTCACTTCCAAGTGGATATGACATAACTACCCCGCCGGGATGCAATCTTGTATTGCGACCACTCCACCTGGTTTTATTCCATGTGAGGTTGTTGCAATCAAACTCCCACTTCCTAACTGTTGCATGGACCGCTATCTATAAAATTCCCACAGCATGCAACAGCCTCCCTACTCTTTAACCTGGTCCCTCAGGATGGTCTCAGAGAAGGCGCGCCCCCATTTCATTGTGGTGACATTGGCGGGGCCTACAGCACAGGCTACTGTAGGATCTGCCCACCACCCCCACCCCAAATGCCCGGACGGTATCATGTCATTTTTTGTCTCTGAACTGAATACACTCGCTACGCAGGGATCATTGAATGGGACGCATCCCTGAACCTTTGTCAAGATTACTTGGTCCCAAAAACAGTAAGACGCCCTCCCCCCCCTCTCTTGTTGATTGTCCTAATGTGGTGGTCGTGGGGGGGGGGGTACTTGAGTGGTACCTGTGCGAATACTGCGCCTCTCGGGGCCGCTACCGCCTGTCCCGTGTGTTGGGCACCGAGGCCCGAGTTTGACCCTGTGGAAGATCCTGCCATCTGGGGCTGGGTCACCTCCGAGACCATGTCCATGACAGAGGAGGGCTTTCGTGGGGCTATATCCCTCCCCGCCCAAAGTACCACAGGTTCCTATCGAGGGCTCTTCACTCTTGTCTTCGGCTTCCTCCATAGTATTTATTTAAACTGTTGACTGCATGTTCGGGGGGCCCCTATCCAGCACCTGGAGGTTAGTTTGTTGCCGATTGCTTTTTTTCGAAGTATGGCCAAGTGTACGGGAATATGCGTACCGAGGCTCTAAGGAAGGCAGCTGTGTGATCAAGGAATATAACAAACACAATGACAAAAATAGATTTTAATACACATTAAATAAAAGGCACAACAATAAATATGGCTATATATATATATGAGGAATTAAACCACATTCTCCGAAGACAATTTAATTCAGAACAGTTTCGGTGTGAGATACACCGAAACTGTTCTGAATTAAATTGTCTTCGGAGAATGTGGTTTAATTCCTCATCTTTTCTTGCGATATTGCATTAATTTTCATCATATATATATATATATGGGTACATAAATAAGACGGACTTAAGCTCCGAATACTAATTAGATAACTTGGGCTATTGAGTAATTATAACGGGAGATTTAGTTAGTGAGTGATTTAGTTCCTTTGAACCTCGAGAGTAAGGTGGGGCAAACTTGGGGGAGGTCTTGGTGACCTTGATTACTCATGGGTGGTAGCCACAAACCTGCAGCGGGTGGGGCGGCTACTTTCTCGATCTTGTGTTTTGCGAGATGCGGGCCTCTTGTCCCCTGGAGGTCCCCAACACTCGGCTTGAGGGAGCTAATGGACCTCTTCTCCTTAAGAGGTCACCAGAAGAAGTTAGGAGGACGGCTTCTCTAATCCTTGATCCAAAGGCGGATGAGAAAGGCTGACGTTGCCTCACGAGACTTCTCCCTGACCCGAAAATACGGGTGTGATGTAATCTCCCGACCCGAGGGGGGAAGGGGAGAAGATTGAGACGGCCGGGAGGTAGCCCTAATTTCAGCGTCATGCCTCGGTGGGAATTTCACGGAGACCTGGTGGCGAGTCCAAAAATGGTAAGGTCGGAAGGACGGGGGGAGTAACGGCTCGCTTTCTCTCCCGAAGTAATATCTTTGGTGGTGGGGAATTATTATTTTAAGGGGATACCTCCACAGCTTTCATTTTGTTCTTTTTTATTTTTGTTTTAGTTTAGATTAGCCTGGGCTCAATGGTGGTTGCCAGAGGAAAGAATAAGCGTGTGCGGTACCTCCTCCTGTACTCTCACGAGCAGTGTTGCTACTTGTCCCTGGTGCTGAGGGCTGAGTACTGCTGTTATACGATTGGGGTTTTTTTTAAGAGGCCGCCCTCCTTCAGTTAACATTGTGCTGGCTTGTTGTTTTTTTTAATTTGTTTTTGTGGGTTTTGTTTTCTCTTTTCTACCCTTTTGGTGGCATATATCATGGGTTGTGTACTTTCCCAGGAATTGCAGTTTCTATGCCCTTGTTTGTTGCTCCCATGATGGGGCTTCTTTTTTTTTAGAGACTCGTATAGACTAGTCTTTGGTCAGGTTTATATTGTCAAAATCAATAATTATATAATTTTTTTCTAGAAATTTCTCTGGTGAAGGTGATCCTCACTGAATTTAAGTTGCACCCGCGTTGCCTGCGGCTTCTCTCCCCGATAGTCTATGCCCAGGATGGACCAGACTCTTTTCCTCTGGATCGGGTCTTCTCTCTCATCATGGAGAAGAATCTTTCTTCCCCACCCCAGTGCAGTGCGACTCAATGGATCTGGATCCTCTATACGGTGAGGGTGTGGGGTTTAGGTGTTTGAGTACAGTTTTTACCACCCTGTCCCACCCTTTGATGCTCATCTGACTGGGGGATCGGCAGCTGCTGCAATGTCAATCAGTCACCAGGTCCTCTTCCCAAACTAACCAAGGCCAGTGTTGCCTAACTTTACACAGTATGGAAAGTACTTTCCAACCTTTTAGGTAGTCCATATTATCCACCCTGGCAGGTGACTACTTAGAGAACCTGGTGTTCTTTTTAAAGCTCCCACTATCTTTTCCATGCCTGTCTAGACCCACCAAAATTTGAAAGAGCTTGTTAAACAGTTTTTAAAAAAATAACTACCTGAAGGATTTTCTCAGATATACTTAGGGCATTAAATGCCCGACTCATTATAGTTTACCCAAGTATAAATGGGTACTTCAAAAGATTGATGTATTTTAAAAAAATCCTGAGATATTACGTTTGTTGTCTCTCATCATCAGGTCCCTTCCCATGTATTGGGATGTCCTGCAATGAATTGCCCAACTAAGCAGCTTGGACACCCCCTAAACCCTCCTACCCCATCCCACTTCTCCCCCTGAAGAAGATTCTACTTACCCAATGGCTTGCCAATTGTCGATGTCCACTTTTTTCGTGGTTGCTCATGTCCCTGGTGCAGTTGGGCCTCTCATGAGCCATATGAGGATAGCTTTAGTTGTTAATTGTTTATAGTTTATTGGTTTAAATTATTTCGTATTTCTGGTTCTTTTCTTTTGATTTTTATATTTTAAAATGGCTTTAAGATAGTTTTATCTTTGTAACTTTAGTGACTGTGCTATTGTGGGCAAGCACCAAAAGGCTGTGTTGGGGTGAGTGAGTATGAGATTTGGTGCCCAGGCTGTGGAAGCATTAGCAAGTGAGGGACATATGTTGCTTGTTTGTGTGGATGATAATTCCTTGGAATTCCTGCAAGTGGTTCCTGTGAGCTGCTTGGAGTCTTTTAATTTTTGTGTTTCTGCTGTGTTGTCAGAAATTTGATGCTGTATCTCGTGTGACGCAGCGCTGTAGGTGTTTTATTTGAGGGAAATGGCGGATATGCTAAAGTGATGTGGGGGTTTTGGTGTGTTCCCATTTGTGAGTTGTAAAAAATGTGATGGATGATTTTGAAGGTGAGATGGTAATTTTTTTCCCCATTGCAGACAGCATTTGAGTCTTGTTATGTAGTTTTGTAGATTGCGAGATGCTTATGAGGTATTGTGCGAGAGTGGTGATGTCATTGGCATAGCTGAAGAGGGTAATGTTAGGGCTGCAGAGGGTGGTGGTGTAAAAGAAGAGGTTGAAAAGGGGGGGAGAATGCAGATTCCTGCATGACTATATATGTGGTATGTTCTTGATAGCTTGCTTTGTTATATTGTGTCAGTGCCAGTCAACTTTGTTGTATAAGTGCATGGGGTTGATGTAGGTCTGGGCTCTTTGAGGGCTTTTTTCTACGATGAGTGGAAGACGGTCAGTGAATAATTGCGCTCCTATCATCAAGTGGTGTGCTCGTCTGTATTCAACCGGAACATTCCACACTAACGCATTGTAATCAGGGAACCAAAACAAAGCAGCAATCTCGGCTTTATTGAACTTATCAGGACATCCTGTAAAAGAGACAAACTAATTACCAAATGCATTAATAAAATATATGTGTAATAAAATAAATTAATAAATAAGTAAAAGTAAATAAACACATTAACGATAATGTAAATACACAAATTAATTAACAATTAAATAATACACGAACATGAATACAAAACACTGTATTAGAATACATACACTATATGTATATGTGTATATATATATATATATATATATATATATATATATATATATATATATATATATATATATATATACATATATATATATATATATATATATATATATATATATATATATATATATATATATATAAACACGATATCATCATCCCAAATATAGAATCGTTATGAATATAAATTAATTACAACTTACAGAATTATCACTGAAGTCCAACATTACACTACGAGGCCAAGATCCCAACCAAATCCCAAGTTAACATAGTTACCGATGTTAACTATGTAAGGTGATAGTAGTTTTAACCTATAACATGCATACCCTCTTATTATCTTACAATCCTTCCTACACTTGCTCCACCCCCCTCTCGCAACAGACTGGCTATATCGAACCTGCTTGTTGAATACACCTAACCTCCTGCCACTGTTTTTCATCTTCCTCTGAAATCACCTGTGTTCATAACACCTGATTCTAGTTGAGGCCCCACAAATCTCGATGGACTCTCCTCCTTCCCTTCCAGGCTAATCCTTGATCCTCCCCACCCACCCCCTGTTAATCAACTGTCCTCTCCACACACTCCATCCCCTTTACAGCATATCTTCTCATTGAGTGGGACCCTATAGTGTCAATCACCGGTTATCACGCTGAACCCCCCTCCAAATTGTGAGGTGGTGCAGTAATTGACGCTATGAGGGGGTGGATGGTGTAACTTGGATACCCCCAACTACAACTGAGACCTGGAGGATCAGCAAGCCGTCCTGACCCTAGTGCTCAAAGAGAAACTGGTGCTCTCCTGGCATCTTTCGCCTCCCTTAAATCTCCCACTATCTTTTTGACGCCTGGATAGACCCAACAATGGGTGAAAGAGGGCATTTACACACTCTAAAATATATAATAGAGCAATTGTATATGATGAAGACTAGATGGTGGATAGACTCGTTACCTTGGTTTTCCATCTCTACACCTTCCAAAGGACTTGACAGGGTCTCATTTTTACTCCGAGGTTTCATAGTTATGGTAACTAGTCTGGGCATGTGTTGGGTTCATTCACAGAGCTTTTGGGCTCCCAGCATCCTGACTTACACCCTCTCTCCAATCATGTGTATCATACAGATTCTAGTTACACCACGGGAAAATTTAATTACTTTTTATTATCATCTGTGAAGATGGGTTGAATCTTTTCTGTCTAAACACATTTGCAACTCGCCCCTCCCAGCCTCCTTTTTTTCAGGTTACACTCTCAGAAGGCAAATTTAGTTGCCTTCTATCACACGCAACTCTCATACTTTGACATTGTCACAACTTAACCAGTGTTTTGTTTTTATTAAATATTTAAACATTTTATTAATGCAAGTGGAAATTAAAAAAAAATATGAATATTTGGTTTAGGAAGATGTAGTAAAGGCTTACCATGGTGTAATGTTTAATAGAGAAATTGGCAGTGAAATTTGGAAAGTAACTGGAGAAAAAGTAATGTGAAAGCAAATTTTTATTTGATGTACAGTACTGGCTATAAATCTGTCACCCCTGAAACTTATTCCCACAGGAGTAAGTAGCTCCATGCATCATGCACATAGCCAATCACAACACAGCTATCATTTTCCCTCTCATCTTCACAGCACAATATACCCACTCCTTTGTTTCTGAACCCTCCCGGAGCAGTAATAGCGTCCACTATTGGGGGCACGCTCATATAGACATAGCCCTGATGCGGAGCCACGATGGGTTTGGTGATCATTGGCTTGTGTCCAAAACAAGGCTACTCTACAATACCTGGTTCCTTCCGCATTGCCATCCATCATCATTCTGATCTTTATGTGCATATTATGATCCGATTAGGCCATCTCATCCTTGGTGCAAGGGATGGATGGCACAACATGCGCAATAAGCACAGTTGTATTGATGCTCGCCAACCCTATATGAGAAAGTGGTTGCTGCTGTTGATAATTATTGTTTATCATTTCCTATTTAGTTGATATAACAATTCTTAACCACATTTACACTGCTTCAAGCACACTCCTCCGTGCCAAGCAAGTGGCTGTTTCCAATAGTCCAATTTAACCCCTAAAAAGAACTGTATCAATTGGCTACTTTAACTGCCAATTTTGCTGTCACAGTACACACCGGATTATTTTCACCCTCCCGTGGGAGTATCCTATATCTTAGAATAAAAATGTAAATTCCAATGTATGTAGTGATGGTATGCGGTTAGTAATAGCAATCAGTAGACATCTTCACACTGCATTGGACCCGTGTAGTGGGTACGCATAGCTATACTAAACCCATATCAATGTATGTAAGGACATAAGGAAAGGAGTCTACAAAAAGCTAATCAATAGCCTAGCCAAGGAAGCTCCTCTTCCCATTACCCAGTTCAGTCCCGCTTAGCATCTTCATCCATACATCTATCCAGTCTATTCTGAAAACTCCCCTGGCAGGATGCTTCTATCACATGTTGCAGTTTACCTCACAATTCCTATTACTTTTTCTTGTCCGGCTTTTGGGCCATGCTGTGTGTTTTGATTGCCTTCTTTTTCATTCTTTCTAATCGTTGATTCTCCCTTGCAGCTGTTGCCGGATTGTAATGATGAGGAATGGGCTGCATCTCTGCACCTCACTCATGTGTACCTTGAGGGCAAGCAAAAAGAATCGAATTTGGTAAGAGATTGTTCCCACACGCAGCTGCAACCCCTTTTTTTCTTGGGGAGTTGTAACCCATGAGTTAGGTACTCCCCCACCCACTTTCCCACAACTAGATACCCCAATGAAGTTTGCCCATTGGATGGGGTTCTTCCAGGACTATAGCACTTAGCTGTATGTTTAGTCTACCATATGTAGTTTTGGGGCATGTTTATATTTGTTGAGCTGTGTCTGGCTTTGGTGGGTAGCCAGTGAACGTTTTTAGTTTTGGGAATGGTGGCTGCGTTGGAACCATACTGGGGCGACTCCCGTTGATTGCTAGGGTTGTCTCTGCTTAATGTCGTTTAGTGGAGGGTTTGGACACGTACATCGGTTGGCATAGTTCTGTGCCTAAGGGGTTTTGGGTTTCAGGTGGTGGAATCCCTCGGAGTACATCAGTGTAGCTTAACTTTTAAATTTTGTGTATGCCTCGCAGAAAGTGCCACGAGTCTTGTATTTTGGGGGTCTTGGCTTTGACACAGTTTCTTTAGAGAGGAGTGTGAGGGGTCCTCTGTGTCTGCATTAACTCACCATCTCGCCGACCGTGTGTTCTTGTCCGCGGCCATCACTGGAAGGTGCACCGTCGTCCGCCACAGGGTTGTCTCTATTGGTTTTAAGGCTTTATGCTCCTATGCACGGATCTGTTTCCTCTTTAGATTACTCCTGTAGGAAGTCTCTCCGTCGGTTTTCGCTTTGAGAATAAGTATTACAAGAATTTAGGGTTGGAGTTCTCATATTTGTTCTGTATCTTTCTTTTCTTGTTTGTTGTTTTTAACAAATTTAAATATTCTAAAATAAGACGGATGTATAATTTTGGTGACTAATCCCCTGCATGGAATCGCCAGATGAGTGCCATAATCTCCCCATCTTGTATTTTTCCCATTGAGGACCCCCCCTCCCCCTGTATCAGAAATTTTCTTTATTATTCTTTGTAGGTGATCGTGACTGGAACTTCCATTCTTTGTTGTCTTCTTTGTAGGGGTTGTTGTCAATTGCACCTCAGAATAGATGACTTACTCACTCCGACCGCGTGGTGGTTTTGGGGAGAAAACCTTTGATCCTATAGCCTGTAGGGTTATGTCATATCCCCTTTCTTTGTAGGTGATGGCGACGTTGAAACTCTTCCGTTCTTTGTTGTATCTTCTTTGTAGCAGCGTTTCCAACCTCGGAAAGGAAGGAAGTGGCCGAAAAGAGACGTCTTTATCCCATTGCTTCAAGTGCTTTTCTTCGGCAGCGATGGTAAGAAGCCTTGCACATTGGCCCTCTCTAAAATGGGTTCTGGCTTTTGTTTTGTTTTTGCATCAACGTGTAAATAGAGGAGGTGTATGGATTATTTGGGGAGAGTCAGTGAATATGTTTAAAAGATTACAGATGTTTGCATGGGTGGGATGGAGTGCTGCTCGGGGGAAAGAAGGTAGAGCTGTGGTTGGGCATTATGCAATTGTTAGTTTTGGATGTGTGGATGATCTTGAGATTTCTCAAGGTGAATTATACATGGATGTAGGGTATAGACCTTGTATTGATGCAAGTGAGACTGAGCGATTGAGTCTCTGAAATGACTTGGAACGAGGAGTGGTTGGAATTGGTTGTCCGAGATATACACAGATAAGTGGCAGAGTGTGAGATTGTCTTGGCTTTTTCATTTCTTTGTGGATGATGTGCTGACAGAGTGAGGACCAAGTGTGCGAAATTAAAAGAATTGTGAAGGCTGGATTTGTCTGTATTGGTGCCTGTTGATGACCTAATGTAAGGGGCTGAGAGGTATCGATTGAATACCAGGTCCAGGTATGTTTGAAGACGGGACTGAAGGGAACTAAGTGTACACGAGATTAAGGTGAAAGTGTTTGTCAGGTAAGGTGGTGGTGTGTGTGCTGTGAGCATGTGCAATGTTTCTGGTGTATCATGAACGATAGTGGTACGGACGAGTTCTACAGCGATACCATGGTAGTGAATGGTAGGGAAGTCTTGTGGACAATGCTAAGGAGCACTTATTTGTATTCTAAACTGACCTCTGCATAAAAACAACCCCAACATGCCACCTACACACACCAACAAATATTCCCCCCATTGAAGACCACATAAACATGATAGGCAGACAACTCTTCACGAAACTCTGCTGTCCCTCGCACCCACTACCAGAACCACAAAAAAAACCCTGCCACCCACCACACCCACTTATTAACTAACTTGCCCCAACCCTACCTAATCAGGATACACTAAAATACCTACGTTACCTACAAAACACTTCAAAACGATCTCCAAATCGCCCCCTCTGATATTTACCAATCTTAGCCTCCCTAGATCGTCGAACCCGTTTCAGTGGCCCTCTTACAATCAGGACACCACCTCTCCCTGCATGAATACAAAAATCAATCCCCTTCCCCGAATGCAACCACTACAACCTGAAAACACTCCCACATCTCTATCCTGCCCCCTTCTTCCATTGTCCCTCTCAGTAATTCATCCTAACCTCTCGAGGGGACCTGGAAAAGAGAAGTGTCATTCAGTCCAACCCGGCCTGGCTCAGGAAGGATGCCAGTGTTCGTGTTCAGAGGTGTCTTAAAAGAGGTTATATTGGGAGATGATCCGAGATGGGTGAAGGAAGGGCAAGGTAAGATGAGGTGGGTACGTTTTCGGGTGCTGGAGGTTAAATTGGTTCCAGTTGGGGTATATAGAGAGGGGTGTCCTGACCAGAGACTGGTTCGGATGTATAAATGTCAAAAGAGGATCTTGAGTAGAACTGGTTTTAAAATCCTATTTGGGTGTTTGAGTTCTGGTTGAAAGGGTTTGTCGGAAGGTACTTTAATAAATGGGTGTAGTGGGGATGGGAATACGAATGGAGGTATTTAGGTGGTGCTTTGATGGGGAGAATTTTTTGTTTTGGCATAGTGGCGATGTATAGTTGCAGTTTAATGCAGCCATTCGTCATCCGCAGGCCACTGTATCTTGTGTAGGACTTTCTTAGTGATGGAGGGTGCTTAGGGCGGTGCGGATGAACTCTGCATAGTGTGTTCAGTGGTTGCGTGTGTTCCCCGAAGTTGGTGTGTGTGAGCGTTCTGAGGTTTAGTTAGGATATGACCTTTGAGGCAATGTTGAGCCTAGCTATTTTGTCTTGGGTGAGTGTTGGTAGGGTGGGTGATTTGTGTATTTTTTTATTGTTCCCCGGAGTTGGGAATGTATCATGATTGATTGTTTTAAAGGTGTTTCCAGCTCTCGTTTCTCTGTGGAGATGTGTTGAAGGTGTGAATTTGTTGGGGTTCACCGGCATGTCCTATGATTTTCCCTGAATCTGTTTCTTTGTTTTAGGTTCTCGATTTTGAGAGTTAAATTTGGGTTGGAGCTTTGGGGGTGTATTTCTTGCTTGCTTGATAGATTATTTAGGTGAATTGGAATAGGGCTTGGAAGAAGGAAGAAAATTGTCCAAGTGTGAGTTGGGAAGTGGTCAGTTTTTTGGTTTGCCATTGGGTTCTAGTGTTATTGTTAACGTTTCTGCTTGTTTGTTTTTTCAGTGTCGCCAGGATTTTGTATTTTTGTTTCTCCTTCCTTTACTACCACCATTTAAAGTATCCGAGTTCTCTCAAGTTCTCGGACATGATGAGTCATTTTCACTCTTACATCGCATCGACTCTGATATACTTTTCTCCTCAGAATTTCGTCATGAATCAATATAAAGAAGATGACAAAAAATTCTCCCACTTAAACTCGCTCTTTCGATGGTGGGCCTTGGCGCAGCGAGACTTTGATTGCGATCCTGAACTCCCCTGTCTCTTCCTGAACTCGCTGTGTACCTCCATGAGTGATTTGCTGAAAGGAAAACAAATGGTTATCAAGCGCAAATCCAGCAAAACTGCCCCTTCATTCCAGCAAATCAACCCTCATTCTGAGCGAACGGGAGACGTCCCCGAAGTTGTTTCACATCATTCTGGATCTCTTGTGAATGGTGTGTTGAATCATGTGGATTCGCTCGAATCACAGATGACGGTTAAAGATCCTTCATGTGTCCACAAATTGACAAATCGTGAGACTTTCACAAAAGAAGAGTTCAAAGAAGTGATGGCGTTCACAATACATATTTTCGTCACATCAGTGACTCAGAGTGCCACTGCTTCGACTGTAGCTGGGAAATTAAAGGCACTCTGTGAATTGGCACTTGAGAATGTATAATATTCAGTTTAAAGTAATAACCTTGATTATATACAAATTTATCTATATATCAACTTTTATTCTCATAATGATTTCAGTGGTAATTGGTCTTTTTTTTTAGTCTCAAAGTTGCCACAAAACTATGTCATTTATGATATTTTCCACTCAATTTATGGTGCATTTGATATTGTGTTTGTTGTATTTATGTGATTGCGGTTCTGGCCATAAATGCCCAAGCTATGGACCATTTGAGTTCTAAGAACTTATTATGATCTCCAGTTAATTGGTTTAGGTTATAGAACTTGCTCAGAATGTGTTAGATTATGGAAGTTAATAAAAATTCATATTTTTCTATAATTTGCCAATTAATTTTTATTTACTCTTTATTAATTACCATTTTTTAATATTTTAATTCTTTATATAATTAATTTGGTCGTAATTTCTCCCAGATCTCGTAATAAACCAGCATAATAGTTGTTTAACTTAGAACTTTTAATTGATAGCTGTTTAATGATTATTAATTGATTCTATTCAGAACTGTGATGTTAAAATATTAGTTACCAAAGAAGTTAAGAAAGACTCAGCTAAGAACTGTTATAATTCCAAGGAAACTTGAAATTGGGTTCCAGAATGAAAAAATTACCCTTGAAAAATACAGAAACCAAGAACATTCCTATAGGACCCCAGGTTCAAAAGGTCCTTGAAAAAGTACCTAGGCAGGGAGCCATCCCAACGAAAAAGACAAGGCCTGAAGTTAAAAACGAGGACCTCCCTTGTCCGCTTGCAAAGCCAACTACTTTTACGTTAAATAAGCTCAAGAATGACATTGAAAAAGCCAAGTTGGAAAAGCCTGATATTAATGAAATGCTCCAAAATAAAATGGCATCCCCAAATACGGCCAAATATGTGAGGAAAAAGGTGAGATATGTGAAGTTTTGATTATCAACCTGTTTTCTATAAGGGTGGGTTGGCGCACATCAACATGACTAGCAGCATGACTGGACTAGGGTTTTTTTTTCTGGAAACCCAGGCAGCCAAAATTTCTTCCTGCGAATGCTATATACGCATTGAGGCGCTGATGTGCTTGGAAGCTACATGTATTAGAGTATGACTGTTATGGAAAGAAAGGGAAAGATCTCTAGTGATTGTAGTGCAAATGGACGACTTTAGTGATGCCATGTGTACAGAAGGTTTATAGAGTAAGAAACAACTGGGTACAAGATGTTTATGGTGTGACTATGTCCGGAGGTGGTGTGGGCATTTAAGAAGAATGTATGGAAAGACAGATAACTTACTTTTGGTGCCCCGGGGTAGGGGGGGAGGTCTCTTCAGTCAAACCGAGCAGTACTCTGGACTGCCCCCACAGCGAGTGGTCTCAAGAGGTTTCCAAGTGAAGTGACATGACAGTAGTCTCCGACGTGTTCGTGGGAAGGCCAGGGGAGGAGCAGATGAGTGGTGTGGTCTGGATCAGATGGTAGGGGCGTAGGCGATATTCTGGTTTTGGATTTGTGTAGTTAGGGACGGAGTCCTCCTGATCTCAGATGTCTGATAATTAATCTACGAGAGTAAGTGTGATAAGGGTTGGCATACCACATAAATGGTAGGCCCATTATGTGAATGTTTGGGAGAAAAGTCTGACTGAGGAGCAGGTGGATGCTATTGTATATGATAGGTATGCTCAGAGGGGGCGTACTAAGGACCTTCTGCTTCGATGAGATGCTACTGCACATAAGATTCTATCACTAGTAAGAGCCAATTTAGCATGGAAAAAAATCATGCGTAGCCTTCGGGGGGTGGTGGAACATGCAGGTAGTTTTTAGTGGCTCTGAAGCGTGCCAACCCCGCTGTGTGGGAAACTGGTCAATGTTGAAGTAAGAATATCTTCACACTTCATTGGGCCCACCTGGGGGACGCTCCTTATTCAATGCCATTCTAATGACTGGATCCACAGGACCAATCTAATCAGTGTCCCCCATGCATGTCCGATGCAGTGTGAAGATGGGTACTCATTACATACATTGTATTTTACGTTGCTATTCTCTCTTCTTTTTATGGTTTATTCTTTAAAAATTACGGTTTTCAGAAAGCGTCTAAAGTAAACGTTGCAGAATCGACTAAATTATACAAAGATCTGGTCTCATTGGACATCAGTGGGAATAATTTGATTGCGGGCGTCGAGGAGGATTTGCGGAAAAGGTAAACAAAGTCACACTTTAAGGAAGTTAAGGTTCTGCGTTTGTATATTTGATTGTCCGAATCCAATAACTTGAGTAGGTATTTTTTATTCTCATTAGACTTTAAATCTTCACTTTGTACTATTTTGATCTCAGCTCCCAGAACAATTTTGGTGCTTCAAAGTGCTAGTCCTTCTCAGAGCTTTTTTGATTTTCTTTTCCATTACACATCGTTTACATTCTGTAGCTCTCTCATCTTTTCCTCTTAAGTACATTTCCTGAATCTGTTCTCTGGTGTGCTTATTTGTTGGTTGAGCTCTAAAAAGGTGTAATAATCATAAGTTCTAACTGCATTTTCAAATTGGCTCATTTAGCAATCTGTTTGAGTACTTTTTCTTTGATTTATTGTCAAAGTTTGTCTTTTTACCATGGATCTTCCACTTTTCTTAAGATTATTTACAAATGCCCATCTAGGGAGTTAAAGCTCCTTTTTCTTTTTTTCTCAGAGGTTCCCTAGAGCCAAAACTCATCCCAGCATCTAGAATTGATGAGTGTAGCGCTTGCCTCGTGAGCTTTGTATATAGTTTCACCTCTTCCATCTCAAAAAAGGAGGTGTCCCCTCTGTGCTTTCTCAGGGGCCCCTCTAACTTTCCTGTAGCGTAGAGGAGGTTTACTCCTCTCCTAAGTCTATGGCTAAGGTGGCTTCCCCCTCACCTCTTGTTTAGAGTTGCCCTTGAACAACTCCATCTCTTGACCAGCGTCGGTTTCCCGTTTCCTCTCACAGGGTACTGCCAAGATAGGCCGTGTGAGGCCCAGAATCGAACTCTTCCGGTGGGAGTTGCTGGAGAGGAGCAATGGGGCCCGCCAGGATAAGTGTCTCCCTAGTATCCCACAGGCATACATTTTAAGCTTGCATGGGGGCGGAGGTGCCTGCCCCCCCCTCGCTTACCCAATGGAGCTCGGTTCGCTGGCCCAGACGAATAGATTGAATAGTCCTTGATTGAGAATGAAAACACCTCAGGGATGGCCACATGGAGATGACCCCACCCCTGATGGTAGGATCTTCCATGGGGGCGAACCTGGAATTGGTGCCAAACACTGAATTTGTGAAAGTTCGGTCCCTCCCGAGGATCCAAGGGGGGGGGGGCACCTCCTCTCCCGACTGATTGCCCTTCCACAACCAAGCCCTTGTCCATTTCCGAGAAGGATCCCCCGTAAGGGGCGCGGCGATTTGCCATCCTGTCCGCCGTGCTGAAGGGGTCCAGCGCTCCGTCCGGCCCCAGCTTAGCCTCTCTTCCTTCCTTCAGATAGCCTGTATTTCTCCCCTACTTCGTCGCTTTTCATACAACCTCTCCTACAACTTTCAATGGTCAGCCTCTAATTTCACAGGGTAGATGCTGACCTTCTTCTCAAGCCAACCGTCCCGGATCGGGGCTGAGGGGGGAGGGGACAACGTTCCCTAAGCCCTGAGCTCTGGTTCGGAATGGTGTTTTTTTAACAACCTGCTTAATCCCCACCCATACCTTCCTCACATCCCTTTTCCTTTCTTCTTCACACTCAGTTTTACGCCGCGTCTAAGGTGGAGCCGCCATGCCGATGGACTGCCAGGCCACCAGGCGGGAGGGGTGGTCCCAAATGGTGGCGCCTGGCTCTTCCAGGCCTGTAAGCACCTCTTGCAGTGCGGGCAACTGCGAGAGGTGGTGAGCTATTGCGTCCCGTATAAAAAAGAGGTTCACCATGCCCATGTATGAACACCTAAAAAAAACCCAACCCTCAACTTTCCCTGTAACACCAACGGAGCCGCCCTCGGGCAGCTCCACCGAAAAAATGGAGGTCCCCTCCCCTGTGCTTACTCCTCTCCCTCGCCTACGGGTGAAGGGGACTCCACCTCACCCCCTTCTCTGGAGGTGCTTTTGGGCACCTCCCTATTTCCAGCGGCAGTCCCTCCTTTTCTTTCTAAGGGAACTGCCAAGAAAGCCAGCAGGCAGCCCATTGCCGACCGCCCCTCGTGTAAGAGGCTCGGTAGGGCAAACCTCCTTAGGGGGGATAGGGAAGCCAGGCCCCTTCGGTCGCTTCCCTCAAAAGACATGCTGGCAAGAATTTTAAACCTTGCCGGGGTCAAGGCCTGTGCCTCCCCACACAAGACTGGCGACACTGCCAAGGAGACCTGCGATGTCCTGGGAGGGAATGGCCAACTGGAGGCCCGTCCTGTGATAGACATGGTCCTTTAGGAAACCCAGCCTCAGACGGTAGGGCCTTCCAAGGGAAGGAATCCGGGCTCGGCGCCAAATACCGAACCCGAATCCGCCCCTATGCAAGGTCCTCCTCAAAAGGCTATGGTTTCTGAGGCAGTACAAGGAGGGGAGGGATCTCCTCCGGACGGTGCCCCTGCGACCACCAGGACCTTCTCCATTTCGGAGAAGGACCTGGCTGAGGCCGGTCCATCTGGCCTAGGGGCTTCTGCCGGCGGAGGTGAGAAGCGGGTTCATTCCCCTCCCTCCTCTCCGAAAAAGACAAAGAAGACTCGGGGCTCCTCTCCATCCGCGGGTGCTGCGGGGACGGATGGGTCTACTGCCACTTTGGCAAGCGACCAAGCCAAGATCGGCACATCCGGCCACATTGCCCCCCTGGGTGCGGAACCCCTGACTATGACAAAGACCAAAAGTGCGCAGGGAGGAGCCTCGATAACATCGGGGCCCTTGATTCAGAGGTTACCTGGCGTTTTCGAGCCCGCTGGCTTCAAACGCTTCCTCGTCATTCGCTTAACTGATGGCAGCATGTTGGCCAAGGGCAACATGATCCATCAGAGGAGAGGATTAGCTAGTGTAATTGGTAGAGAGCCGAAGGTGACCTGTTTCTCCGACGGGAGCCTTCTGGCGAATGCGGCGAATCCCTCCGAGGCGGCCAAGATAAGTGCTCTTCGGACACTTGATGGCACCCCGGTGAGTGTGACGCCGCACTTTACCATGAACTTTGTGAAAGGAGTAGTTTATGCAAGGGAACTCGTTGACTATTCCATAGAGACCATCACCTTAGAGCTGGCCGACCATGGGGCGGTCAAGGTCGAACGTGTGATGAGAAAACAGGGAGGGGCCTCGAGACCCACCCCTACACTCTTCGTCACGTTCGACTGTGACAAGCTCCCTGAGTCTGTGCGTGCCGATTGGTACCGCCACCGCGTAAAGGCATTCGTGCCACTGCAGTGGCGGTGCTATTACTGTCACCGCTTCGGCCATACGAATCGTTCTTGTAGACGTGCAAAGTCGAGGTCACCCGAAGTCTGTGTAAATTGCTCTAAGGCCGCACCTCGCTTCTTCGAAGCTTGGACTTGCTCCTGGTGCGCCCAGCTCTGCCTGGGACGTCATATGCCTCAATAGTTAGAAAAGCACCCTCTGCTCCTGGCCCATCCAGGCCAACGAGCACGGTTGTTTCCGCGCCCATTCGAAGCCTTTTTGCGGGCTCTACCCTGGTAAAGCTGCGGCAAAAAGGGTTCATCCCCAGCCCCGGCTAAAACCAGGGCTCACCCTCTTTCCCCAGCGTGACCGTTTCCCGTAAGGCGAAACGGTTACGCGCCTCCACCGAGTCGTTAGACTCACAGGAGGCAAAACCCCTGAAGCTGGTCGCTAGGCCATCTTCCGGGGTTCCTAAAGCTGTCCCCCGAAAGGAGGACAGCAACAAAGGAGCTTAGGCTCCTTCGCCCATGCCTAGAGGTGGAGCGAGTGGCTCGGTGACGGTGGTTCCTCGAAAAGAGGGCTTCCCGCCTCCGAAGCCGTAACGCCCGCCTAAGGTTTCGAGGCGGAGGGAGGAAAAGACTCTCATGGCGAGCACAACCTCCCCTAATAAGTCCTCAAAGGCGACAGCGCCTTCAGCGCTTTGTCTGGCCAACAGCGCCCGGGGTTCTGCCTCCAGGAAGCGTACGGCCATTCCCGTGAGGGTCTTCTGATCGAGGAGGGCCCCCGCGTCTCCTCCGAGCTAGGCCTGGAGGGCATATTCCTTCAATGGAATTGCCGTGGACTCCGGGCCAACTGGGAGGAGCTGTGGAGGCTCGTCTCGTCCCGTTCCCCATTAGCTATCTTTTTGCAGGAGACCATGCTAGGCGCGTGCCCCCTGCCCGCCCTCCCGGGGTATAAGGGTCTTGCGACTCCACCACCACGGGATGGCCGGCTGGGGGATGCGCGGTTTACACCCGGCATGATGTCTCCGTTCTTCCTTTCTATTTAGATACCTCCTTTCAGGCAGTGGCTGTGCAGCTGCACCTGAATAGGAGGTATAATATCATTTCTGCGTACATTCCACCGTCAGCTGACTTCGACGCGGGGGACTTCCGCCGAGTCGTGGCACGGTTGCCGAGGCCCTTTCTCTTGCTTGGAGATCTGAATGGCAGGCATCCTCTCTGGGTAGATTACTCAATAAATCCCAGGGGACAGGTCCTTGCCGATCTGATCGAAGAGCTTGAGATAGGTGTCCTAAACGTGGATAAGTTTACGCATCACTGTCCGAGAACCGCTTCATTTTCTTGCCTTGATCTATCTTTGTGCTCTTCGGATGCACAGCCTGATTTTGATTGAGGGGTGGTCGATGACCTTCATGGTAGTGATCACTTTCCCATTCAAATATCATTTGAGAGCCCACCTCGGTGGTGCTTGGCGCGGGCGCGGTGGCCTGCATTTCAGGAAATAACTGAATTATCTATCTCAGTCGAGGAGTTTAGGTCGGTATATGAGGCCGTTGAGTTCTTCTCCGGCAACCTCATCGCCGTAGGCCTGACTACTATTCCTAGGACGTCTCACGGTTTTGCACGCCGACCACTCCCATGGTGGTCGACCGAGTGTGAGACTGTCCTCAAACAGAATCGTTATGCCTACATGCGCTATAAGCGCCGCCCGAACGATTTCACTGTCGCTGAATTTCGTCGGCCTAGGGCTAGGTTCCGGTATATTTCGAAGCACGCCCTCCGCTCTTCTTGGCGGGCATACGTGTCTTCACTTAACGGGAAGACCCCTTTAGCAGAGGTGTGGAAGCGAGTCAAAAGGATTCTGCGCAAGTTCTCGCAGGTCTCCCCTCCAGTTCTCCAGGAGAATGGGACCGCAATCTCGGACCCCGCGTCCGTGGCGGAATCCTTAGCGACCGCTTTTTCCGCATTTTTGAGCCGTGATGCTGCTCCACCAGCATTCAATGCACGTCGTGATGTCGCCGAAGGCCGCCGGCTGGAGTTTAGCTCCAGAGGCGGAGAACCCTTCAACGACAAGTTTACTGTGAGTGAGTTGCGCTCCGCTCTCGCTTCGTGCGCTCGACACCGCCCATGGTCCGGACGATGTCCCGTACACCATGCTTCGACACCTGGGTGAGCGAGGCATGGCCTTTCTGTTAGATTTGTTCAACGGGATCTGGTGGAGGGTCTTCTCCCAGACTCCTGGCGAATCGCTACTGTGCTCGCCTTTCGCAAACCGGGGAGAGATCAATCTACTCCGACCGCTTTCCGCCGAATCTCTCTAAATTCTTGCGTGTGCAAGTTGATAGAGAAATTGGTAAATGTTAGATTAGCCTATTTCCTGGACAGCGGAGGCCATCTGTCTTCTGCACAGTGCGGCTTCCGCAAGTTTCACTCCAAGTCGGATGCTCTGCTCCGACTGGAAAAGTCCGTCTGCGAGGCTTTCCTTCGTAGACAGCACTACGCCACGGTGTTTTTCGATCTGGAGAAGGCCTATGATACCGCATGGCGATACGGTATCATGGAGACTCTCCACACGATGTGGGCGATGGGACGCCTCCCGATGTTTATATGTGAATTTTTGCGAGATCGTCCATTCCGCGTACGGGTGGGGGGAGCCCTCTCTGGCCCAAAGGAGCAGGAAGAGGGTGTCCCGCAGGGAAGTGTCACACTATGCCCTGAACATTAACGGCATCACCTCGGTGCTGCCGAAAGATGTTCTCGCTACGCTCTACGTGGACGACCTTTCGATCTCTTTTGGCGCGGCCCAGATGCCAACTCTGGAGCGTCGACTCCAACAGGCATTGAACCGCGTCTCTCGCTATGCCGAAGCGCACAGGTTTCGGTTTTCTTTGGCCAAGACTAAGGTGGTACACTTCTGCCGCCATCCACGGCTTCACCTCGACCCAGATTTGTTTCTTAATGGGGTGCGCCTGGATGTGGTGGAATCGCACCGTTTCCTCGGTCTTGTATTTGACCGGCGCCTCACCTGGGACGCTCATATTCGCAGCCTTAGGGTCTCTTGTACCCGCGCCATGGACATTCTCCGTTCCGTGACGTTCAGCGCTTGAAGCGCTGATAGGGCTAATGTCCTACTTTTTTATCGATCCTTTGTTCGTTCGAAGCTCGACTACGGATGCGAGTTTTATGCATCCGCAGCCGAGCGTTTATTGCGGAAGGTGGATTCGATCCACCACACCGGCCTTCGCCTTGCGACCGGTGCCTTCCGCACTTGCCCCATTGAGAGCCTGTTGGTCGATGCTGGGGAGATGCCACTCGCTCTGCGCCGCGTGCAGTGCATCACTCGCCTGTACGCGCGAGCCCGGCCCCTCCCTCAGTCGCCAACAGCTGTCACTGCATCCGCAGCTGATATCGATGGTGCCTATGCCGCCGAGAGACGCCAGTCATACCCTAAGCCCTTTGGGTTTAGGGCCAGGAAACTCCTTCGAGAGGTAGATATAGCTCTCGGGCCGGTGGTGCCCCAGGTTCTGCCCAAGACGCTATCCTGGAGGGTACCGCATTTGGCTATTTGTCGCCACGCCTCTGCTCCCAAAGCTTGTACGGCGCCGGGAGTATTGCGTTCGGCCTTTCTGGAGCACACCTCGTGTCACGCTGGAACCGTTCCAGTGTATACGGATGGCTCCAAGTCCCAAGAGGGGGTCGGCTTCCACGCCGTATCCCCTCTGTTTGAAGTCAGCGGGGCTCTTCCAGGCGCTGCGTCTGTCTTCACGGCCGAACTGGTGGCAATACACCCCTCGGTACGGGAGATTACGTGACGTGCCCGGTTCGGAGACCGGATTGTGATCTATAGGGACTGATAAAGCGCCCTGAGTGCTCTCGGGGCATTGGGATCTCCGCATCCCCAGGTCGTTTTCTCTCGTCTCCGAATCGGACACACTCGTGTGACGCATCGCTATTTGATGGAGCGCTCGCCTGCGCCCTATTGCGACGACAGCGTCGTCCCCCAGACTGTTCGGCACATTCTTGTCGAATGTCCCAGTCTGGGTGATCTTCGCGCACGTTACCTCTCCCGGTACCGGGATGGGCGGGGTCGCTACCGCCTGTCCCTTGTACTCGGGTCGAGTGCGTCGACCATGACTGGTGGACTTGTCATCGTGCCTTGGGCCCTGACGGTAGACGCTTTGATCCTTTTGGGTCAGAAGTCGCCCCTGAGTTGGATTACGACCGATTTTTAGTCTTGAAAGCGAACGATAGTCCTCTTAGTAAGGCTGACATCTTCGACGTCTACCAGGATTTTGTTGAGAAATGTGGCGAACCTGCCCAAATGTGGCCACGTAATGATGGCGCATTGATAGTCGAGGCGAAATCAAGCGAGCAGCATCAGCAGATTAAGAACCTAGTCTTTAGCTTCTGTAGATATGTTCTCTGCTTCGCACCCGACATTTAACACCAGTAAAGGTGTTATCCGATCGGGAGAGTTAATAGATTACGATGTTGACAGGCTGGTATCAAAACTTACCAATCAGAAAGTTGTAAGTGCATTTCCAGGTTTGTGAATGGCGCTAGGTTACCTACCGCCATGATAATCCTGACCTTCAACATATTGGAACCGTCCAAGTACGTTAAGGCTGGCTATATTAAAATCCCAGTCAAGCCTTACGTTGAAAACCCACGACGATGCTTCCATTGCCAACGCTTTGGCCATGTAAGCAAATTTTGTAAACAGGCAAGGTTGTGTGTGAATTGTGGATCGGATTATTACGGGGCGCCCTGTTCCCAACAGCCGTGCTGCCCTAACTGTGGTGGAGAACACCCTGCAACATCACAGCAATGCACTTTCTTTCTCTATGAGAGAGAATTCATTGCCATTAGAAACAAGAACAGGGTCAGTTTTAAAGAGGCCAGAAGAAGAGTAAAGGAGATGTACGAGGGGCGGGTCAATAAGTTTTGCGAATCGGTATGGCAAAACAGAGGAAGGGGGATGGCTGTTTGTGGGGGTGTTAGGACAAGTTGTGACAAGTCAGGACTTGCAGCCGCACGCTCCTGCCTTGTCTATTTAAGAAGCAGTAGCTGATCACAGATCGTCAGTCTCAAATTTTTCAACAATGGAGAAGTTTGAGCACCGCGCAGTGATCAAATTTTTGACCAAGGAAGGCAAGAATGCAAAAGAGATCCATAAACGCATGGTTGCAGTGTACACCGACACCGGCCCTTCCTATGCAACCATTGCTCGCTGGAATAGGGAGTTCCGCCATGATCGTGAGTCCCTTGAAGATGACCCCCGTCAGACGTGACCAACGAGGACAATGTGGCCCGTGTGGAGATGATGATGCTCGAAAATCGACGGGTGAAGGTCGAGGAAATCGAACGAGAACTTGGAATATCACGGAAGTGTTATTCACATCATCCACGACAATTTGCCTATGACCAAGTTCTCTGCTTGTTGGGTCCCTAGAAACCTCACGCCCCATGATCGACTTCAACGTCGTCAAAGTCCACAAGGCCAGAGTGCACAAGCTGCTCTGCGCGAGTGCAGATTCGAGGAGCTCAACCATCCCCCCTACAGTCCAGATCTGGCCCCTAGTGACTACTTTTTATTCCGCCAGCTCAAGGCTGCACTGCGTGGACGCCGGTTTGGGACGATGAAGATGTCCAGCTCGCCGTCCAGGAGTGGATTGAACAGCAGTCGGGAGATTTCTGGTTGTCGGGAATTCGAAGCCTCAGGGACAAGTGGCGCAAGTGCATTGAAGTCGAGGGTAGTTATATTGAAAAATAATAAAACACTTTTCCTCATATCTCGTTTTCTTATCTCCGAATTGCAAAACTTATTGACCGCCCCTCGTATGTCCAACCTAGTGTGGTCTTTTCTGATGCTCTGCGTTCTACCGGGCCAAATAAAGGGAGAAGCCAGAGACCTCCTACTGGTTCTCCTGTGCCTGACCAGGTAAAAAGTCCTCCCAGTCCTAAACGTACATCTCCTCGTGATATCACTCTTGGTCAGCACCTAGCAGTGCTTCTGAGGTTACCAACAAGAAGAGGAACCTTCCATCCTCTCCTGGTTCCCCAAAGGTGGTTATGCACCTTGCTACCGCTCCAGAGCATGTGGATGTTGATCATGTTGGTCCTCAGGTGGTATCCATTCCACCTCTGGACATTCACCCTGCCCCTAAAGGACCAAGCTCTTCTTTAGCTCCAAAGCCAGTTATCACTCCACCCTTCCCTTGTTGATACTGCTTTGGAATTCCTTCGATCCCTGAATGAGAAGGAACCAACCTTTGCTCCGGACCAGCGTTTCGCTCTTCCTCACACTGACTACATGGCAGGAATACGGGCAGCTCTTCGGGCTGCTTGGCAAAGAAGATGGGAGACGGTCGAGGGGAACTTAAAGTTGCGTGCCATTGCGCCGCGACTGTTCCCATGGACCTATCCCCCAATGCCGCGGCGGCTTCAGGTTGCTTTCTGTCGTCTTCGAATCGGACACACTCGTGTGACGCATCGCTATCTGATGGAGCGCTCGCCTGCGCCCTATTGCAACGACTGCGTCGTCCCCCAGACTGTTCGGCACATTCTTGTCGAATGTCCCAGTCTGGGTGATCTTCGCGCACGATACCTGTCCCGGTACCGGGATGGGCGGGGTCGCTACCGCCTGTCCCTTGTACTCGGGACGAGTGCGTGCACCATGACTAGTGGACTTATTGACTTTTTGGAGGAGGCTGGCCTTCTCCCTTTCATTTAACCCAGTTTAATTGTTGTTGTTTTTTTATTGTTATTGTTATCTCTTTTTATTGTTTCCTGTTTAATTTTTAAAGTAGCCTAGAACTAGGCTGTTTGTTTACGGCGACTAATGCCTAAGTCGGCAGTCGCCAGATAGCCCCTTAATTAAAAAAAAAAAAAATGCTCCTTTCCAGGAGCCAGCTGTTGTGGAGGTTACCCCCTCATCTGAGGAGGACTATCAAAAACTGACTCCACATCCTTCTCTATCAGCATCGAATTCACAATTTTTGCCATGTCCTCGCCACCACCATCGCCTCTACCATCCCAACCAATACCACCAGCTGTGTCAACATCCTGTTCCCTCGACACCTGAACTGACCCCCGGAGTTGCTTCCATCTCTGCTTCTCCAGTGAAGACAGTTCTCTCTTACAGCCACTTATCAAAATCTGATGCGCCTTCTCTTAAAGAAAAACCAAAGGCAAAACTCAAGCTTCCGATGCCTCCTTTGTCATACTCCAAGCCTAAGGCTAGTATGACATGAACTACTTCCGCTAGTAGTTTAAATCCAAAATCTCCTACCCCTAAGGGTAGGAAGAAATCTACCGTTATGCTTAAACGGTAACAATGTTTCCAATTATTCATTGGAACCTCCAAGATCTCTTCCCCAAAGGAAGAGTTCAAGCTCCTGCTTAAGGATTACAATCCCGATTGTATTGCTTTACAGGAGACTTGCTTAGGTACTTGCAGAGTACCCAACATTTAGGGTTTTGTGGGATATTATAAGAACCCCGAGAACAAATTCATGGTTCTCTTTTCTATCTATGAGCTCCATAATGCACTGAAGCATTGTGGATTCACTGCACCCGGATCGGATGGCATTTCCTATGATATGATTAGGAATATGCATCCATCCCTCCTCTCACATTTGCTGTACATCTATAACTTCATCTGGATTAGGGGCTGCTTCCCTTCTATTTGGAGGGAGGCTGTGGTTTTACCTTTCCGAAAACCAGGAGGGATGGGACGGAACCCACCCATTACCGCCCCATTGCCCTTACTAGTTGCCCATGTAAATTGTTTGAGAGGATGATAAATACAAGACTCGTCTGGTTTTTGGAGACCAGCCATCTTATATCTCCCTCTCAATCGGGGTTCAGAAAAAAAACAGCGTACTATCGACCTGCTTGTTAGAATGGAGTCTTATATAAGAGATGCATTTTCAAAGAGGCAGCATTCTGTTGCTGTTTTCTTTGATATTGAGAAAGCATATGATACCACTTGGAGGCGTGGTATCCTTAAGCAACTCCATGATTGGGGCCTGCGGGGTTTTCTTCCCAGGTTTGTCGAGCAATTCCCCATGTGGCGCACACTACGTGTAAAAGTTGGAAATGCCCTATCAGAGCCCGTAGAGAAAGTTGAGGGTGTGCCACACCCTCAGCTGAGATTTCTTCAACTCTATATGTGGATCACTTAGCGCTTATTTGTTCATCGCCTAGACTTCCATTTGTCATCCGTAAGCTACAGCCGGTTATAAATACCGTAGCTGATAATGCTTCTTCCAAGGGCTTCCGCTTTTCCGCAGTAAAGATCAAGGCTGTCCACTTTTACAATCATCGGATCCCCCCCATTTGTCACTATGGTGTCCCTGTCACCTTTGAGCCCCATTTCAGATATCTAGGGGTGATTTTTGATTCAAGGCTTTCTTGGAGGCCTCATTTGGACGCTTTGAAAAGGTCTTGTCTGAAGAGAATGGACATAATGAAATTACTGTCACATACTTCTTGGGGAAGTGATCGACGCACCCTGTGGCTTCTGTATTAGGCATTGGTCCAGTCAAAGCTGGACTATGGGTCACAGGTGTACTTCTCTGCCTCGCCGTCCATCCTTGAAAAATTAAATACTGTGCGTAACCAGGGTGTGCGCCTGGCTTCTGGAGCCTTCAAGTCCTCCCCTGTGTGGAGTCTCTATGCAGAGAACGGGGCTCTTCTTCTTCCTTTTCATAGGCTCAAGTCTAACCTCAAATATATATCTTTTTAGACTTTAGAAAGTACTATGGTCGCCAGTATATGACTGCACGTTCAATTTGCGAACACTGGCCTCATATGATAGATTTCCATCCCTGGCTCGCCTCTTTGCTCTGCGCATGGCCCACCACACAGGATGACTAAGGGAGTTTTATGTTATTCCGTTTTCAATACCAAGATTCACCCATGGCTCATACCACCTGTAGTGGTATGCAAGGGGCTTACTGGTAGGCCCAAGGATCAGCTCTTGCCTGTAGCCTTGAGAACCATATATGATCAACACTCCTCCCACCATCGGCCTAGCACCTTTGTCTTTACCGACGGGTCCAAGTCATTGGACGGAATTGGAGCTGCTGCTGTCTTCCCATCTCAGACAGCATTGGTTCGCCTACCAAGTGCAGCTTCTGTTTTCACAACAGAACTTGTTGCCATTCTTGCTGCACTCTTTGTTATTGCTCCTATGCCATCTGGTTGTCTTACGATTTTCTCTGACTCCCTTAGCTCTCCGGAGGCAAAGAGTGCTTTTGGTTCTAGCCATCCGCTGGTTTCCAAGATCCAGCGGATCTTGAGAGGAGGGTCTTCCCTTTCAATACTGGGCAGATGGCCCCTTTCCCAACAGGTTCGGCGGGGCATCTTGTCTGAGACTCATGTCTCTTAGTGTGAATAGAATTTTTAAATGAATCTAATCTTTTAGCCAAAATTTAATATATTGTTTCATGATTTTATATTTTCTGTTCTTGTATCTATAGTCTGTTTTTATCCTTTGTCGAGTTCTCAATAGTTTATTTTATATATCCTTTTACACCCCCTTGATAGTTTTAAATTCCTCTACTTCCATTCTATTGATTTTAATTTCATAGCTATATTTTTGTATATTCTTCAGATGTCTATATTTTTATTGAGAGCACTCGTGCAAATTACCCGTCCTTGAATTAGACTGAGGGCTAGTCCGTTTGGGCTTTGCAGCATTTATTTTGGGCACTATTCATTCATTCCCCGCCCTCCTCTCAAAAAAAGAAGAGCAAAAATTCAAAGGGGGACTGGGATTCCTCTCCTATTTTGTCTAGTTTCTTCTTTTTTTTGTGCTCGTTTTCTGTTCTTTGATTCGGTGTGTGGATTGTTTAAAGTAACCTCTTAGTTGGCTGGAATTTTAAATAGAACCACTTACCCCCATGCCAGTAGTTCTCAGATGGACGAAAGAAAAAAAAATTGTTATTTTTAGTTTGACTATGCTTATTTTTTCTGTTTCACAATTTCACCCTCCTTATTGCACTCTTTTCACACTGGGTCAACTTTGTCCTATTATGCAAAGCCTTGCCTGGAAAATCTCAGGAACGATGCGATGGGGTATGAGGTAGAAGCAGTTAGGGTTTGTTTTTGCTTCTTTGGGGTAGGTTTTATTTTATTGTTTTGGTCTCTTTTTTAAATGGTTTTAAGCCTTTTTTCGGCCACTATTTCCACTTAACCAGTCACCACAAAAGTATCCCTAAAAAGTGCCCTTACAGTTTCCCCTGCCAACCATTACTACACCCCCCTCCCTCCTTTCTTCGCAGAGCGTGCACCGTCCAACCGCCCAAGCGGCCTCTGGATCCGCTGCCTTCGTTATGCGATTACTTTACCCAGGACGAATTTCTGAACACCCGCAAGGTGGGGCCTTCAAACATATTCCCGCTCCCGACCTCGATCTCGCCCTCCAGAGTCGATCGCCGAAAGCTCTCGAGTTACACCGAGGTCATCCTCGGGAATTAGCCGACTTGGCTTCATTAAACCTGCCGTTTTTTCGTGGATTTTTTTTATTTTCAAGGTCAACCTTGAAGCATCGTTGCCTAGAAATGGTCACACGGGTTAAAAAAGGAACGTTCCATTTCCCGGTTGGATATGAGTTTGCTCATATTTGTCGTCGAGGGAAAATACCAGTAATGTGGTGTCAGCTGCGCGTCTTAGATTATATACCCAGTGTGTGAAATCCGTGCGCTAAGTTTGGAATCCTTTTGCGTAACCTTGAATCGGGTCAGGGCCCAAATTATTATCAATCGCTTTCCCACAAGGTAAGGGTTGGTGCCCATCAACGTTACTATCGGCATTGGTGGACGCCATTGCGTTTGGCGCTCGCAATAACAAAACATTTGGATGCGCAGCTTCCTAGGCCAGCGGCCCCATATCCGGGATTAGTCACCTTTTAAAACGAGTCATTTCATCTCGCTCCGCATTCAGGCGGGGTTTTTTTATGGTGCTATCTGGTGACTGCCCACTTTGGGCATAAGTCGCCGCAATGAAACAGCCCAGTTCTAGGCTACTTTAAAATAAAAATTGGTAAACAAAACACTGATAAAATTCAAAGATGAGAACAATTAGAAAGCAAGCTACTGCGTCGGGGGGAGGTCCCCCTTCGCCCGGTACCGGGACAGGTAACGTGCGCGAAGATCACCCAGACTGGGACATTCGACAAGAATGTGCCGAACAGTCTGGGGGACGACGCAGTCGTGGAAATAGGGTGCAGGCGAGCGCTCTATCAAATAGCGATGCGTCACACGAGTGTGTCCGATTCGGAGACTACAGAAAGCGACCTGAAGCCGTCGCGGCATTGGAGGATAGCTCCATTGGAACAGTCGCGGCGCAATGGCACGCAACTTTAAGTTCCTTCGACCGTCTCCCATCTTCTTTGCCAAGCAGTCCGAAGAGCTGCCCGTATTCCTGCCATGTAGTCGGTGTGAGGAAGAGCGAAACGCTGGTCCGGTCGCAGAGTCCTCGCGGACTCTTTGGCGCGCTCATTCCCCGCAATTCCTACATGTCCAGGAACCCAGCAGAAGATAATCTCGACATCTGCCCAGGTCGCCAAAACCGTGGCGTCACGGATATCGCGAACCAGGGGATGCGGAGATTCCAATGCCCCGAGAGCACTCAGGGCGCTTTGTGAGTCGCTATAGATCACAATCCGGTCTCCGAACCGGGCACGTCGCGTAATCTCCCGTACCGAGTGGTGTATTGCCACCAGCTCGGCCGTGAAGACAGACGCAGCGCCTGGTAGAGCCCCGCTGACTTCAAACAGAGGGGATACGGCGTGGAAGCCGACCCCCTCTTGGGACTTGGAGCCATCCGTATACACAGCACGGTACCAGCGTGACACGATGTGTGCTCCAAAAAGGTCGAACGCAATACTCCCGGCGCAGTACAAGCTTTGGGAGCAGAGGCGTGGCGACAAATAGCCAAATGTGGTACCCTCCAGGGTGGCGTCCTGGGCAGAACCAGGGGCGCCACCGGCCCGAGAGCTATATCTACCTCTCGAAGGAGTTTCCTGGCCCTAAACCCAAAGGGCTTAGGGTATGACTGGCGTCTCTCGGCGGCATAGGCACCATCGAGATCAGCTGCGGATGCAGTGAGAGCTGTTGGCGACTGAGGGAGGCGCCGGGCTCGCGCATACAGGCGAGTGATGCACTGCACGCGGCGCAGAGCGAGTGGCATCTCCCCAGCATCGACCAACAGGCTCTCAATGGGGGAAGTGCGGAAGGCACCGGTCGCAAGGCGAAGGCCGGTGTGGTGGATTGAATCCACCTTCCGCAATAAACGCTCGGCTGCGGATGCATAAAACTCGCATCCGTAGTCGAGCTTCGAGCGAACAAAGGATCGATAAAAAAGTAAGGCGGTAGCCCTATCAGCGCCCCAAGCGCTGAACGTTACGGAACGGAGAATGTCCATGGCGCGGGTACAAGAGACCCTAAGGCTGCGAATATGAGCCTCCCAGGTGAGGCGTCGGTCGAATACAAGACCAAGGAAACGGTGCGACTCAACCACATCCAGGCGCACCCCATTAAGAAACAAATCTGGGTCGGGGTGAAGCCGTGGATGGCGGCAGAAGTGCACCACCTTAGTCTTGGCCAAAGAAAACCGAAACCTGTGCGCTTCGGCATAGCGAGAGACGCGGTTCAATGCCTGTTGGAGTCGACGCTCCAGAGTTGGCATCTGGGCCGCGCCAAAAGAGATCGAAAGGTCGTCCACGTAGAGCGCAGCGAGAACATCTTCCGGCAGCACCGAGGTGATGCCGTTGATGCTCAGGGCAAAGAGTGTGACACTGAGGACACTTCCCTGCGGGACACCCTCTTCCTGCTCCTTTGGGCCGGAGAGGGCTCCCCCCACCCGTACGCGGAATCGACGATCTCGCAAAAATTCAGATATATAAATTGGGAGGCGTCCCCTCGCCCCCATCGTGTGGAGAGTCTCCATGATACCGTATCGCCATGCGGTATCATAGGCCTTCTCCAGATCAAAAAACACCGTGGCGTAGTGCTGTCTACGAAGGAAAGCCTCGCAGACGGCACTTTCCAGTCGGAGCAGAGCATCCGACGTGGAGTGGAACTTACGGAAGCCGCACTGTGCAGAAGACAGATGGCCTCCGCTGTCCAGGAAATAGGCTAATCTAACATTTACCAATTTCTCCATCAACTTGCACACGCAAGAGGTTAGAGAGATTGGGCGGAAACCGGTCGGAGTAGAGTGATCTCTCCCCGGCTTGCGAAAGGCGAGCACAGTAGCGATTCGCCAGGAGTCTGGGAGAAGACCTTCCACTCAGATCCTGTTGAGCAAATCTAACAGAAAGGCCATGCCTCGCTCACCCAGGTGTCGAAGCATGGCGTACGGGACATTGTCCGGACCATGGGCGGTTTCCGCGCACGAAGCGAGAGCGGAACGCAACTCACTCACAGTAAACTTGTCGTTGAAGGGTTCTCCGCCTCTGGAGGTAAAGTCCAGCCGGCGGCCTTCCGCGACATCACGACGTGCATTGAATGCTGGCGGAGCAGCATCACGGCTAGAGAATGCGGAAAAAGCGGTCGCTAAGGATTCCGCCACGGACGCGGGGTCCGAGATTGCGGTCCCATTCTCCTGGAGAACGGGAGGGGGGTCCTGCGAGAACTTGCCCCGAATCCTTTTGACTCGCTTCCACACCTCAGCTAAAGGGGTCTTCCCGTTAAGTGAAGACACGTATGCCCGCCAAGAAGAGCGGCGGGCGTGCTTCGAAATATACCGGAACCTAGCCCTAGCCCGACGAAATTCAGCGACAGTGAAATCGTTCGGGCGGCGCTTATAGCGCATGTAGGCATAACGCTTCTGTTTGAGGGCCGTCTCACACTCGGCCGACCACCATGGGAGTGGTCGGCGTGCAAAACGGCCAGACGTCCTAGGAATAGTAGTCAGGCCTACGGCGATGAGGTTGCCGGAGAAGAACTCAACGGCCTCATCTACCGACCTAAACTCCTCGACTGAGATAGAGAATTCAGTCATTTCCTGAAATGCAGGCCACCGCGCCCGCGCCAAGCACCCCTGAGGTGGTCTCTCAGGCGGCAGTTGCCCTGAAAATGATATTTGAATGGGAAAGTGATCACTACCATGGAGGTCCTCGACCACCCCCCAATCAAACCAGGCTGTGCATCCGAAGAGCACAAAGATAGGTCAAGGCAAGAAAATGAAGCGGTTCTCGGACAGTGATGCGTAAACTCATCCACGTTTAGGACACCCATCTCAAGCTCTTCGATCAGATCGGCAAGGACTTGTCCCCTGGGATTTATGGAGTAATCTCCCCAGAGAGGATGCCTTCCGTTCAGATCTCCAAGCAAGAGATAGGGCCTCGGCAACCGTGCCACGACGCGGCGGAAGTCCCCCGCGTCGAAGTCAGCTGACGGTGGAATGTACGCAGAAATGATAGTATACCTCCTATCCAGGTGCAGCTGCACAGCCACTGCCTGAAAGGAGGTATCTAAAGAGAAAGGAAGAACGGAGACATCATGCCGGGTGTAAACCGCGCATCCCCCAGCCCGGCCATCCCGCGGTGGTGGGGTCGCAAGACCCTTATACCCCGGGAGGGCAGGCAGCGGGCACGCGCCTAGCATGGTCTCCTGCAAAAAAATAGCTAACGGGGAACGGGACGAGACGAGCCTCCGCAGCTCCTCCCAGTTGGCCCGGAGTCCACGGCAATTCCATTGAAGGAATATGCCCTCCAGGCCTAGCTCGGAGGAGACGCGGGGGCCCTCTTCGAATTGAAGAACCTCACGGGAATGGCCGTACGCTTCCCGGGGGCAGAACCCCGGGCGCTGTTGGCCGGACAAAGCGCTGAAGGCGCTGTCGCCTTCGAGGACTTATTGGGGGAGGTTGGGCTCGCCATGCGAGTCTTTTCCTCCCTCCGCCTCGAAACCTTAGGCGGGCGTTGCGGCTTGGGAGGCGGGGGGCCCTCTTTTCGAGGAACCACCGTCTCCGAGCCACTCGCTCCACCTCGGGGCGTGGGCGAAGGGGCCGAAGCTCCTTTGTTGCTGTCCTCCTTTCGGGGAACAGTTTTAGGAACCCCGGAAGATGGCCTAGCGACCATCTTCAGGGGTGTTGCCTCCTGTGAGTCTAACGACTCTGTGGAGGCGCGTGGCCGTTTCGCCTTACGGGAAACGGTCACGCTGGGGGAAGAGGGGGGAGCCCTGGTATTAGCCGGGGCTGGGTGTGAACCCTTTTTGCCGCCAGCTCTACCAGGGGAGCGCCCGGGTGTAGTAGAGCCCGCAGAAGGGCTCCGAATGGGCGCGGAAACAACCGTGCTCGTTGGCCTGGATGGGCCAAGAGCAGAGGGTGCTTTTCTAACTATTGAGGCATATGACGTCCCAGGCAGAGCCGGGCGCGCCAGGACCAAGTCCTTAGCCTCGCGGAATGAGAGTCGATCCTGGGCCTGAACGGCCAGGATTTCTTTCTCAAGGAGATATGCACCACATTGCTTCGAAGAAGCAGGGTGCGGCTCTCCGCAATTGACACACTTGGCCACACACGATTTGGACTTATCGTGTGCGACCTTGGAGCAATTTACACAGACTTCGAGGGACCCCGATTTTGCACGTCTACATGATCGATTCGTGTGGCCGAAGCGGTGACAGTAATAGCACCGCCGCGGCAGTGGCACGAATGCCTTCACGCGGTAGCGGTACCAACCGGCACGCACCGACTCAGGGAGCTTGTCACAGTCGAACGTGACGAAGAGTGTAGGGGTGGGTCTCGAGGCCCCTCCCTGTTTTCTCATCACACGTTCGACCTTGACCGCCCCATGGTCGGCCAGCTCTAGGGTGATGTCTTCTATGGAGTAGTCAACGAGTTCCCTCGCATAAACTACTCCTTTTACAAAGTTCATGGTAGAGTGCGGCGTCACACTCACCGGGGTGCCATGAAGTGTGCGAAGAGCACTTATCTTGGCCGCCTCGGCGGGATTCGCCGCATTCGCCAGAAGGCTCCCGTCCGAGAAACGGGTTACCTTCGGCTCTCTACCAATTGCACTAGCTAATCCTCTCCTCTGATGGATCATGTTGCCCTTGGACAACATGGTGCCATCAGTGGAGCGAATAACGAGGAAGCGTTTGAAGCCAGCGGGCTCGAAAACGCCAGGTAACCTCTGAATGAGGGGCCCCGATGTCATCGAGGCTCCGCCCTGTGCACTCTTGGTCTTAGTCAGGGGCTCCGCACACGAGGGGGTAGAGGGGCCGGATGTGCCGATCTTGGCTTGGTCGCCTACCAAAGTGGCAGCAGACCCATCCGTCCCCGCAGCCCCCGCGGATGGAGAGGAGCCCCGAGTCTTCTTCGTCTTTCTTGTCTTTTTCTTCTTTTTAGGAGAGGAGGGCGGGGAATGAACCCGCTTCTCACCCCCGCCGGTAGAAGTCCCCAGGCCAGATGGACCAGCCTCAGCCAGGTCCTTCTCTGAAATGGAGAAGGTCCCGGTGGGCGCAGGGGATTCATCCGGAGGAGATCCCTCCCCTCCTTGTCCTGCCTGAGAATCCACAGCCGTTTGATGAGGACCTTGCATAGGGGCGGATTCGGGTTCGGTGCTTGGCGCCAAGCCCGGATTCCCCCCCATGGAAGGCCCTACCGTCTGAGGCTAGTTTTCCTCAAGGACCATGTCTATCACAGGAGGGGCCTCCAGTTGGCCATCTCCTCCCAGGACATCGCAGGTCCCCTTGGCAGCGTCATAAGTCTTTAGTGGGGAGGCACAGGCCTTGACCCCGGCAAGGTTTAATATTTTTGCCAGCAGGTCTTTTGAGGGAAGCGACCGAAGGGGCCTGGCTTCCCTCTCCCCCCTAAGGGGGTTTGCCCTACCGAGCCGCTTGTACGAGGGGCGGTCGGCAATGGGCTGCCTGCTGGCTTTCTTGGCAGTCCCCTTAGAAAGCATAGGAGGGACTGCCGCTGGAGATAGGGAGGTGCCCGAAAGCACCTCCAGAGAAGGGGGTGAGGGGGAGTCCCCTACACCCGTAGGCGTAGGAGAGGAGTAAGCCTCCTCTCCGGTTAAAGAGGTATGGAGGGTCCCCTGCGCAAGCACAGGGGGGGAGACCTCCATCTTTTCTGTGGAGCTGCACGAGGGCGGCTCCGTTGTTGTTATAGGGGGAATTAAGGGGAGATGTTTTTTTGTTTCATCATTGGGCATGGTGACCCTCTTTGTTTTACGGGACGCAATCGCTCACCACCTCTTGCAGTAGCCCGCACTGCAAGAGGTGCTTACAGGCCCGGCAGAGCCAGGCGCCGCCATTTGGGACCACCCCTCCCGCCTGGTGGCCTGGCAGTCCTTCGGCATGGCGGCTCCACCTTGAACACGGCGTAAAACGGATAGATTTTGAAGACGAGAGGAAAAGGGATGTGAGGAAGGTATGGGTGGGGATGAAGCAGGTTGTTAAAAGCCAACCACCCCAGACCGGAGCTCAGGGGTTAGGGGACATTGTCCCCTCCCCCCTCAGCCCCGATCCGGGACGATTGGCTGAGAAGAAGGTCAGCTTCTACCCTGTGAAATTAGAGGCTGACCAGAGAAAGTTGTGGGAGAGGTTGTATGAAAAGCGACGAGGTAGGATAGGAATACAGGCTATCTGAAGGAAGGAAGAGAGGCTAAGCTGGGGCCGGACGGGGCGCTGGATCCCGTCAGCACGGCGGCCAGGATGGCAAATCGCCGCGCCCCTTACGGGGGAGCGTAGCGAGAACATCTTTCGGCAGCACCGAGGTGATGACGTTGATGCTCAGGGCAAAGAGTGTGACACTGAGGACACTTCCCTGCGGGACACCCTCTTCCTGCTCCTTTGGGCTGGAGAGAGCTCCCCCCCACCCGTAGGCGGAATCGACGATCTCGCAAAAATTCAGATATAAACATTGGGAGGCGTCCCCTCGCCCCCATCGTGTTGAGAGTCTCCATGATACCGAATCGCCATGCGGTATCATAGGCCTTCTCCAGATCTAAAAACACCGTGGCGTAGTGCTGTCTACGAAGGAAAGCCTCGTAGACTGACTTTTCCAGTCGGAGCAGAGCATCCGACTTGGAGTGGAACTTACGGAAGCCGCACTGTGCAGAAGACAGATGGCCTCCGCTGTCCAGGAAATAGGCTAATCTAACATTTACCAATTTCTCCATCAACTTGCACACGCAAGAGGTTAGAGAGATTGGGCGGAAACCGGTCGGAGTAGAGTGATCTCTCCCCGGTTTGCGAAAGGCGAGCACAGTAGCGATTCGCCAGGAGTCTGGGAGAAGACCTTCCACCCAGATCCTGTTGAACAAATCTAACAGAAAGGCTATGCCTCGCTAACCTAGGGGGCGAAGCATGGCGTACGGGACATCGTCCGGACCATGGGCGGTGTCCGCGCACGAAGCGAGAGCGGAACGCAACTCACTCACAGTAAACTTGTCGTTGAAGGGTTCTCCACCTCTGGAGGTAAAGTCCAGCCGGCGGCCTTCCGCGACATCACGACGTGCATTGAATGCTGGCGGAGCAGCATCACGGTAGAGAATGCGAAAAAAGCGGTTGCTAAAGATTCCGCCACGACGCGGGGTCCGAGATTGCGGTCACATTCTCCTGGAGAACGGGAGGGGGGTCCTGGGAGAACTTGCCCCGAATCCTTTTGACTCGCTTCCACACTTCAGCTAAAGAGGTTTTCCCGTTAAGTGAAGACACGTATGCCCGCTAAGAAGAGCGGCGGGCGTGCTTCGAAATATACCGGAACCTAGCCCTAGCCCGACGAAATTCAGCGACAGTGAAATCGTTCGGGCGGCGCTTATAGCGCATGTAGGCATAACGCTTGTGTTTGAGGGCCGTCTCACACTCGGCCGACCACCACGGGAGCGGTCGGCGTACAAAACGGTCAGACGTCCTAGGAATAGTAGTCAGGCCCACGGCGATGAGGTTGCCGGAGAAGAACTCAACGGCCTCATCTACCGACCTAAACTCCTCGACTGAGATAGAGAATTCAGTTATTTCCTGAAATGCAGGCCACCGCGCCTGCGCCAAGCACCACCGAGGTGGTCTCTCAGGCGGCAGTTGCCCTGAAAATGATATTTGAATGGGAAAGTGATCACTACCATTGAGGTCATCGACCACCCCCTAATCAAAATCAGGCTGTGCATCCGAAGAGCACAAAGATAGGTCAAGGCAAGAAAATAAAGCGATTCTCTGACAGTGATGCGTAAACTTATCCACGTTTAGGACACCCATCTCAAGCTCTTCGATCAGATCGGCAAGGACTTGTCCCCTGGGATTTATGGAGTAATCTCTCCAGAGAGGATGCCTGCCGTTCAGATCTCCAAGCAAGAGATAGGGCCTCGGCAACCGTGCCACGACGCGGCGGAAGTCCCCCGCGTCGAAGTCAGCTGACGGTGGAATGTACGCAGAAATGATAGTATACCTCCTATCCAGGTGCAGCTGCACAGCCACTGCCTGAAAGGAGGTATCTAAAGGGAAAGGAAGAACGGAGACATCATGCCGGGTGTAAACCGCACATCCCCCAGCCCGGCCATCCCGCGGTGGTGGGGTCGCAAGACCCTTATACCCCGGGAGGGCAGGCAAGGGGCACGCGCCTAGCATGGTCTCCTGCAAAAAAAAAGCTAACGGGGAACGGGACGAGGCGAGCCTCCGCAGCTCCTCCCAGTTGGCCCGGAGTCCACGGCAATTCCATTGAAGGAATATGCCCTCCAGGCCTATCTCGGAGACGCAGGGGCCCTCCTCGAATTGAAGACCCTCACGGGAATGGCCGTACGCTTCCCGGGGGCAGAACCCCGGGCGCTGTTGGCCGGACAAAGCGCTGGTGGGGCTGTCGCCTTCGAGGACTTATTGGGGGAGGTTGGGCTCGCCATGCGAGTCTTTTCCTCCCTCCTCCTCGAAACCTTAGGCGGGCGCTGCGGCTTCGGAGGCGGAGGGGCCCTCTTTTCGAGGAACCACCGTATCTGAGCCACTCGCTCCACCTCGGGGCGTGGGCGAAGAAGCTGAAGCTCCTTTGTTGCTGTCCTTCTTTCGGGAGACAGCTTTAGGAACCCCCGAAGATGGCCTAGCGACCATCTTCAGGGGTGTTGCCTCCTTTGAGTCTAACAACTCTGTGGAGGCGCGTGGCCGTTTCGCCTTGCGGGAAACGGTCACGCTGGGGGAAGAGGAGGGAGCCCTGGTTTTAGCCGGGGAAGGGTATGAACCCTTTTTGCCACCAGCTTTACCAGAGAAGCGCCCGGGTGTAGTAGAGCCCGCAGAAGGGCTCCGAATAGGCGCGGAAACAACCGTGCTCGTTTGCCTGGATTGGCCAGGAGCAGAGGGTGCCTTTCTAACTATTGAGGCATATGACGTCCCAGGCAGAGCCGGGCGCTCCAGGAACAAGTCATTTGCCTCGCGGAATGAGAGTCGATCCTGGGCCTGAGCGGCCAGGATTTCTTTCTCAAGGAGGTATGCACCACATTGTTTTGAAGAAGTAGGGTGCGGCTCTCCGCAATTGACAGACTTGAACACACACGATTTGTACTTATCGTGTGCGACCTTGGAGCAATTTACACATACTTCGGGTGACCCCGACTTTGCACGTCTACATGAGCGATTCGTATGGCCGAAGCGGTGACAGTAATGGCACCGCCGCGGCAGTGGCACGAATGCCTTCACGCGGTAGTGGTACCAACCGGCACGCACCGACTCAGGGAGCTTGTCAAAGTCGAACCTGACGAAGAGTGTAGGGGTGTCTCTCGAGGCTACTCCCTGTTTTCTCATCACACGTTCGACCTTGACCGCCCCATGGTCGGCCAGCTCTAGGGTGATGTCCTCAATGGAGTAGTCAGCGTGTTCCCTCGCATAAACTACTTCTTTCACAAAGTTCATGGTAGAGTGCGGCGTCACACTCACTGGGGTGCCATGAAGTGTCCGAAGAGCACTTATCTTGGCCGCCTCAGTAAGATTCACCGCATTCGCCAGAAGGCTCCCGTCCGAGAAACGGGTTACTTTCGGCTCTCTACCAATTGCACTAGCTAATCCTCTCCTCTGATGGATCATGTTGCCTTTGGACAACATGGTGCTATCAGTGGTGCGAATAACGAGGAAGCGTTTGAAGCCAGCGGGCTCGAAAACGCCAGGTAACCTCTGAATGAGGGGCCCCGATGTCATCGAGGCTCCACCCTATGCACTTTTGATCTTTGTCATGGTCAGGAGCTTCATACCAGGGGGGGCAGAGGGGGCGGATGTGCCGATCTTGGCTTGGTCTGCTGCCAAAGTGGCAGCAGACCCATCCGTCCCCGTAGCCCCCGCGAATGGAGAGGAGCCCCGAGTCTTCTTCGTCTTTTTGGTATTTTTCGTCCTTTTCTTTTTTGGAGAGGAGGGCGGGGAATGAACCTGCTTCTCACCCCCGACGGTAGAAGCCCCCAGGCCAGATCGACCGGCCTCAGCCAGGTCCTTCTCCGAAATGGAGAAGGTCCTGGTGGTCGCAGGGGCATCATCCGGAGAAAATCCCTCCCCTCCTTGTACTGCCTGAGAATCCACAGCCGTTTGATGAGGACCTTGCATAGGGGCGGATTCGGGTTCGGTGCTTGGCGCCGAGCCCGGATTCTTCCCCATGGAAGGCCCTACCGTATGAGGCTGGTTTTCCTTAAGGACCATATCTATCACAGGAGGGGCCTCCAGATACCCTCTCCCCTCTAAGGGGGTTTGCCCTACTGCGCTGCTCGCAGGAGGGGCGGTCGGCAATGGGCTGCCTGCTGGCTTTCTTGGCAGTCCCCTTAGAAAGCAAAGGAGGTACTGCCGCTGGAGATGGGGGGGTGCCCGAAAGCACCTCCAGAGAAGGGGGTGAGGGGGAGTCCCCTACACCCGTAGGCGTAGGAGAGGAGTAAGCCTCCTCTCCAGTTAATTTTTTTTTTTTTTTTATTTAAGGTGCTATCTGGCGACTGCCGACTTAGGCATAAGTCGCCGTAAACAAACAGCCTAGTTCTAGGCTACTTCAAAAAATGGAACAGGGAACAACAAAAAAGAAATAACAATAAAAAAAACAATAACAAAAACAACAACAACAACAACAAAAACAACAACAACAAAAATTAAGCCTGGTTAAAAAAAAGGGAGAAGGCCGGCCTCCCCCAAAAAGTTAGCAAGTCCACCAGTCAAAGTGCACGCACTCGTCCCGAGTACAAGGGACAGGCGGTAGCGACCCCGCCCATCCCGGTACCGGGACAGGTGTCGTGCGCGAAGATCACCCAGACTGGGACATTCGACAAGAATGTGCCGAACAGTCTGGGGGACGACGCAGTCGTTGCAATAGGGCGCAGGCGAGCGCTCCACCAGATAGCGATGCGTCACACGAGTGTGTCCGATTCGGAAACGACAGAAAGCAACCTGAAGCCGCCGCGGCATTGGGGGATAGGTCCATGGGAACAGTCGCGGCGCAATGGCACGCAACTTTAAGTTCCCTTCGACCGTCTCCCATCTTCTTTGCCAAGCAGTCCGAAGAGCTGCCCGTATTCCTGCCATGTAGTCGGTGTGAGGAAGAGCAAAACGCTGGTCCGGTCGCAGAGTCCTCGCGGACTCTTTGGCGCCCTCATCGGCGCGCTCATTCCCCGCAATTCCCACATGTCCAGGAACCCAGCAGAAGATAATCTCGACATCTGCCCGGCTCGCCAAAACCGTGGCGTCACGGATATCGCGAACCAGGGGATGCGGAGATTCCAATGCCCCGAGAGCACTCAGGGCGCTTTGTGAGTCGCTATAGATCACAATCCGGTCTCCGAACCGGGCACGTCGCGTAATCTCCCGTACCGAGTGGTGTATTGCCACCAGCTCGGCCGTGAAGACAGACGCAGCGCCTGGTAGAGCCCCGCTGACTTCAAACAGAGGGGATACGGCGTGGAAGCCGACCCCCTCTTGGGACTTGGAGCCATCCGTATACACTGGCACGGTTCCAGCGTGACACGATGTGTGCTCCAAAAAGGTCGAACGCAATACTCCCGGCGCAGTACAAGCTTTGGGAGCAGAGGCGTGGCGACAAATACCCAAATGTGGTACCCTCCAGGGTGGCGTCCTGGGCAGAACCAGGGGCGCCACTGGCCCGAGAGCTATATCTCGCTCTCGAAGGAGTTTCCTGGCCCTAAACCCAAAGGGCTTAGGGCATGACTGGCGTCTCTCGGCGGCATAGGCACCATCGAGATCAGCTGCGGATGCAGTGAGAGCTGTTGGCGACTGAGGGAGGCGCCGGGCTCGCGCGTACAGGCGAGTGATGCACTGCACGCGGCGCAGAGCGAGTGGCATCTCCCCAGCATCGACCAACAGGCTCTCAATGGGGGAAGTGCGGAAGGCACCGGTCGCAAGGCGAAGGCCGGTGTGGTGGATGGAATCCACCTTCCGCAATAAACGCTCGGCTGCGGATGCATAAAACTCGCATCCGTAGTCGAGCTTCGAGCGAACAAAGGATCGATAAAAAAGTAAGGCGGTAGCCCTATCAGCGCCCCAAGCCTGAACGTCACGGAACGGAGAATGTCCATGTCGCGGGTACAAGAGACCCTAAGGCTGCGAATATGAGCCTCCCAGGTGAGGCGTCGGTCGAATACAAGACCAAGGAAACGGTGCGACTCAACCACATCCAGGCGCACCCCATTAAGAAACAAATCTGGGTCGGGGTGAAGCCGTGGATGGCGGCAGAAGTGCACCACCTTAGTCTTGGCCAAAGAAAACCGAAACCTGTGCGCATCGGCATAGCGAGAGACGCGGTTCAATGCCTGTTGGAGTCGACGCTCCAGAGTTGGCATCTGGGCCGCGCCAAAAGAGATCGAAAGGTCGTCCACGTAGAGCGTAGCGAGAACATCTTCCGGCAGCACCGAGGTGATGCCGTTGATGCTCAGGGCAAAGAGTGTGACACTGAGGACACTTCCCTGCGGGACACCCTCTTCCTGCTCCTTTGGGCCGGAGAGGGCTCCCCCCACCCGTACGCGGAATCGACGATCTCGCAAAAATTCAGATATAAACATTGGGAGGCGTCCCCTCGCCCCCATCGTGTAGAGAGTCTCCATGATACCGTATCGCCATGCGGTATCATAGGCCTTCTCCAGATCGAAAAACACCGTGGCGTAGTGCTGTCTACGAAGAAAAGCCTCGCAGACGGCATTTTCCAGTCGGAGCAGAGCATCCGACGTGGAGTGGAACTTGCGGAAGCCGCACTGTGCGGAAGACAGATGGCCTCCGCTGTCCAGGAAAAAAGCTAATCTAACGTTTACCAATTTCTCCATCAACTTGCACACGCAAGAGGTTAGAGAGATTGGGCGGAAACCGGTCGGAGTAGAGTGATCTCTCCCCGGTTTGCGAAAGGCGAGCACAGTAGCGATTCGCCAGGAGTCTGGGAGAAGACCTTCCACCCAGATCCTGTTGAACAGATCTAACAGAAAGGCCATGCCTCGCTCACCCAGGTGTCGAAGCATGGCGTACGGGACATCGTCCGGACCATGGGCGGTGTCCGCGCACGAAGCGAGAGCGGAACGCAACTCACTCACAGTAAACTTGTCGTTGAAGGGTTCTCCGCCACTGGAGGTAAAGTCCAGCCGGCGGCCTTCCGCGACATCACGACGTGCATTGAATGCTGGCGGAGCAGCATCACGGCTAGAGAATGCGGAAAAAGCGGTCGCTAAGGATTCCGCCACGGACGCGGGGTCTGAGATTGCGGTCCCATTCTCCTGGAGAACGGGAGGGGGGTCCTGCGAGAACTTGCCCCGAATCCTTTTGACTCGCTTCCACACCTCAGCTAAAGGGGTCTTCCCGTTAAGTGAAGACACGTATGCCCGCCAAGAAGAGCGGCGGGCGTGCTTCGAAATATACCGGAACCTAGCCCTAGCCCGACGAAATTCAGCGAAAGTGAAATCGTTCGGGCGGCGCTTATAGCGCATGTAGGCATAACGCTTCTGTTTGAGGGCCGTCTCACACTCGACCGACCACCATGGGAGTGGTCGGCGTGCAAAACGGCCAGACGTCCTAGGAATAGTAGTCAGGCCCACGGTGATGAGGTTGCCGGAGAAGAACTCAACGGCCTCATCTACCGACCTAAACTCCTCGACTGAGATAGAGAATTCAGTCATTTCCTGAAATGCAGGCCACCGCGCCCGCGCCAAGCACCACCGAGGTGGTCTCTCAGGCGGCAGTTGCCCTGAAAATGATATTTGAATGGGAAAGTGATCACTACCATGGAGGTCATCGACCACCCCCCAATCAAAATCATGCTGTGCATCCGAAGAGCACAAAGATAGGTCAAGGCAAGAAAATGAAGCGGTTCTCGGACAGTGATGCGTAAAATCATCCACGTTTAGGACACCCATCTCAAGCTCTTCGATCAGATCGGCAAGGACTTGTCCCCTGGGATTTATGGAGTAATCTCCCCAGAGAGGATGCCTGCCGTTCAGATCTCCAAGCAAGAGATAGGGCCTCGGCAACCGTGCAACGACGCGGCGGAAGTCCCCCGCGTCGAAGTCAGCTGACGGTGGAATGTACGCAGAAATGATAGTATACCTCCTATCCAGGTGCAGCTGCACAGCCACTGCCTGAAAGGAGGTATCTAAAGAGAAAGGAAGAACGGAGACATCATGCCGGGTGTAAACTGCGCATCCCCCAGCCCTGCCATCCCGCGGTGGTGGGGTCGCAAGACCCTTATACCCCGGGAGGGCAGGGAGGGGGCACGCACCTAGCATGGTCTCCTGCAAAAAAATAGCTAACGGGGAACGGGACGAGATGAGCCTCCGCAGCTCCTCCCAGTTGGCCCGGAGTCCACGGCAATTCCATTGAAGGAATATGCCCTCCAGGCCTAGCTCGGAGGAGACGCGGGGGCCCTCCTCGAATTGAAGACCCTCACGGGAATGGCCGTACGCTTCCCGGGGGCAGAACCCCGGGCGCTGTTGGCCGGACAAAGCGCTGAAGGCGCTGTTGGCCGGACAAAGCGCTGAAGGCGCTGTCGCCTTCGAGGACTTATTGGGGGAGGTTGGGCTCGCCATGCGAGTCTTTTCATCCCTCCGCCTCGAAACCTTAGGCGGGCGTTGCGGCTTCGGAGGCGGGGGGCCCTCTTTTCGAGGAACCACCGTCTCCGAGCCACTCGCTCCACCTCGGGGCGTGGGCGAAGGAGCCGAAGCTCCTCCTTTCGGGGGGCAGCTTTAGGAACCCCGGAAGATGGCCTAGCGACCATCTTCAGGGGTGTTGCCTCCTGTGAGTCTAACGACTCGGTGGAGGCGCGTGGCCGTTTCGCCTTACGGGAAACGGTCACGCTGGGGGAAGAGGGGGGAGCCCTGGTTTTAGCCGGGGCAGGGTATGAGCCCTTTTTGCCGCCAGCTTTACCAGGGGAGCGCCCGGGTTGGGTAGCGCCCGCAGAAGGACTCCGAATGGGCGCGGAAACAACCGTGCTCGTTGGCCTGGATGGGCCGGGAGCAGAGGGTGCCTTCCTAACTATTGAGGCATATGACGTCCCAGGCAGAGCCGGGCGCGCCAGGACCAAGTCCTTTGCCTCGCGGAATGAGAGTCGATCCTGGGCCTGAACGGACAGGATTTCTTTCTCAAGGAGATATGCACCACATTGCTTCGAAGAAGCAGGGTGCGGCTCTCCGCAATTGACACACTTGGCCACACACGATTTGGACTTATCGTGTGCGACCTTGGAGCAATTTACACAGACTTCGGGTGACCCCGATTTTGCACGTCTACATGATCGATTCGTATGGCCGAAGCGGTGACAGTAATAGCACCGCCGCGGAAGTGGCACGAATGCCTTCACGCGGTAGCGGTACCAACCGGCACGCACCGACTCAGGGAGCTTGTCACAGTCGAACGTGACGAAGAGTGTAGGGGTGGGTCTCGAGGCCCCTCCCTGTTTTCTCATCACACGTTCGACCTTGACCGCCCCATGGTCGGCCAGCTCTAAGGTGATGTCCTCAATGGAGTAGTCAACGAGTTCCCTCGCATAAACTACTCCTTTCACAAAGTTCATGGTAGAGTGCGGCGTCACACTCACCGGGGTGCCATGAAGTGTCCGAAGAGCACTTATCTTGGCCGCCTCGGCGGGATTCGCCGCATTCGCCAGAAGGCTCCCGTCCGAGAAACGGGTTACCTTCGGCTCTCTACCAATTGCACTAGCTAATCCTCTCCTCTGATGGATCATGTTGCCCTTGGACAACATGGTGCCCCAGTGGAGCGAATAACGAGGAAGCGTTTGAAGCCAGCGGGCTCGAAAACGCCAGGTAACCTCTGAATGAGGGGCCCCGATGTCATCGAGGCTCCGCCCTGTGCACTCTTGGTATTAGTCTTCTTTTTCAGGGGCTCCGCACACGAGGGGGTAGAGGGGCCGGATGTGCCGATCTTGGCTTGGTCGCTTGCCAGAGTGGCAGCAGACCCATCCGTCCCCGCAGCCCCCGTGGATGGAGAGGAGCCACGAGTCTTTTTTGTCTTTTTAGTCTTTTTCTTTTTCTTTTTCGGAGAGAAGGGCGGGGAATGAACCCGCTTTTCACCTCCGCCGGCAGAAGTCCCCAGGCCAGATGGACCAGCCTCAGCCAGGTCCCTCTCCGAAATGGAGAAGGTCCTGGTTGTCGTAGGGGCACCTGTCGGAGGAGATCCCTCCCCTCCTTTTACTGCCTCGGAGCCCTCAGCCATTTGAGGAGGACCTTGCATAGGGGCGGATTCGGGTTCGGTGCTTGGCGCCGAGCCCGAATTCCCCCCCATGGAAGGCCCTACCGTCTGAGGCTGGGTCTCCTCAAGGACCATGTCTATCACAGGAGGGGCCTCCAGTTGGCCATCCCCTCCCAGGACATCGCAGGTCCCCTTGGCAGTATTGTCTCTAGTCAGGTGGTGTGGGGAGGCACAGGCCTTGACCCCAGCAAGGTTTAAAATTCTTGCCAGCAGGTCTTTTGAGGGAAGCGACCGAAGGGGCCTGGCTTCCCTCTCCCCCCTAAGGGGGTTTGCCCTACCAAGCCGCTTGCACGAGGGGCGGTCGGCAGTGGGCTGCCTGCTGGCTTTCTTGGCAGTCCCCTTAGAAAGCAAAGGAGGGACTGCCGCTGGAGATAGGGAGGTGCCCGAAAGCACCTCCAGAGAAGGGGGTGAGGGGGAGTCCCCTACACCCGTAGGCGTAGGAGAGGAGTAAGCCTCCTCTCCGGTTAAAGAATTATAGAGGGTCCCTTGCGCAAGCACAAGGGGGGGGACCTCCATTTTCTCGGTGGAGCTTCCCGAGGGCGGCTCCGTTGATTTTCTTGGGGAAGTTGGGGGTTGGGTTTTTTGGTGTTTTTTTTCATTCATGGGCATGGTGACCCTCTTTTTATTACGGGACGCAATAGCTCATCACCTCTCGCAGTTGCCCGCACTGCGAGAGGTGCTTACAAGCCCGGCAGAGCCAGGCGCCGCCATTCGGGACCACCCCTCCCGCCTGGTGGCCTGGCAGTCCTTCGGCATGGCGGCTCCACCTTGAACACGGCGTAAAAAATATAGGTTGTGAAGAGGAGAGGAAAAGGGATGTGAGGAAGGTATGGGTGGGGATGAAGCAGGTTGTTAAAAAAACCCCATCCCGAACCGGAGCTGAGGGGTTAGGGAACAATGTCCCCTCCCCCCTCAGCCCCGATCCGGGGTGGTTGGCTTGAGAAGGTCAGCATTCTACCCTGTGAAATTAGAGGCTGACCAGAGAAAGTTGTGGGAGAGGTTGTATGAAAAGCGACGAGGTAGGGGAGAAATCGGGCTATCTGAAGGAAGGAAGAGAGGCTAAGCTGGGGCCGGACGGAGCGCTGGATCCCGTCAGCACGGCGGCCAGGATGGCAAATCACCGCGCCCCTTACGGGGTCTCCAGTTAAAGAGGTATGGAGGGTATCCTGCGCAAGCACAGGGGGGAGGAAGGGGCCCTCTATCTTTTCTGTGGAGCTGCACGAGGGCGGCTCCGTTGTTTTAGGGGGAATTAAGGGAAGATGTTTTTTTTTCATCATTGGGCATGGTGACCCTCTTTGTTTTACGGGACGCAATCGCTCACCACCTCTTGCAGTAGCCCGCACTGCAAGAGGTGCTTACAGGCCTGGCAGAGCCAGGCGCCGCAATTTGGGACCACCCCTCCCGCCTGGTGGCCTGGCAGTCCTTCGGCATGGCGGCTCCACCCTAGACACGGTGTAAAAAAGATAGATTTTGAAGACGAGAGGAAAAGGGATGTGAGGAAGGTATGGGTGGGGATGAAGCAGGTTGTTAAAAAAAAAACCCATCCCGAACCGGAGCTGAGGGGTTAGGGAACAATGTCCCCTTCCCCCTCAGCCCCGATCCTGGGTGGTTGGCTTGAGAAGAAGGTCAGCATCTACCCTGTGAAATTAGAGCCTGACCAGATAAAGTTGTGGGAGAGGTTGTATGAAAAGCGACGAGGTAAGGGAGAAATCGGGCTATCTGAAGGAAGGAAGTGATTCTAAGCTGGGGCCGGACCGAGCGCTGGATCCCGTCAGCACAGCGGCCAGGATGGCAAATCGTCGCGCCCCTTACCCGGGGAACGGAAGGAGACGAGCTTCCGCATCTCCCAGTTAGCCCGGAGTCCACGGCAATTCCATTGAAGGAATATGCCCTCCAGGCCTAGCCCGGAGACGCGGGTGCCAGCTTCCCAGAGGCAGAACCCCGGGCGCTTCGCCTTCGAGGACTTATTGGGGGAGGTTGGGCTCGCCATGCGAGTCTTTTCTTGCATCCGCTTCGAAACCTTAGGCGGGCCTTAGAGGCGGGGGTCCCTTTTTTTGAGGATCCACCGTCTCCGAGCCACCAAGCCCAATACTAGGCGTTGGCGAAGAAGCCGAAGCTCCTTTAGGGGGGCAGCTTCAGGAGCCCCGTAAGATGGCCTGGCGACCAACTTCAGGGGTGTTGCCTCCTGTGAGTCTAACGACTCATTGGAGGTGCGTGGCCGTTTCGCCTTTCGGGAAACCGTCAGGCTAGAGGGAGGGGGAATAGCTTTGGTTTTAGACAGGATGGGGATGAACCCTTTGTGCTGCCAGCTTTACCAGGGAAGCGCCTAGGTTGAGTAAAACCCGCAGAAGGGCTCCGAAGGCCGCGGAAACAACCGTGCTCGTTGGCTTTGATGGGCCAGGATTAGTGTGCGTCTTCTAAGCATTGAGGCGTATGACGCCCCAGGCAGAGCTGGGTGCGCCAGGACCAAGTCCTTAGCCTCGCCAAATGAGAGACGATCCTGGGCCTGAACGGACAGGATTTCTTTCTCAAGGAGATATGCACCACATTGCTTCGAAGAAGTGGTGTGCGGCTCTCCTCAATTGACACACTTGGCCACACATGATTTAGACTTATCGTGTGCAGCCTTGGAGCAATTTACACAGACTTCGCGTGAACCCGACTTTTCACGTCTACATGAGCGATTCGTATGGCCGAAGCGGTGACAATAATAGCACCTCCGCGGCAGTGTCACGAATGCCCTCACGCGGTAATGGTACAACGGCACGCACCGACTCACGGAGCTTGTCCGTCGAACGTGACGAAGAGTGTAGGGGTGGGTCTCGAGGCCCCTCCTTGTTCTAATCACACGCTCGACCTTGATCACTCCGTGGTCGGCCAGCTCTAGTGATATCTTCACGAGTTCCCTCGCATAAACTACTCCTTTCAAAAAGTTCATGGTAGAGTGCGGCGTCACACTCACCATGTTGCCCTTAGCCAACACGGTACCATCAATGGAGCGAATAACGAGGAAGCGTTTGAAGCCAGCCGGCTCGAAAACGCCGGGTAATCTCTGAATGAGGGGCCCCGATGTAATCGAGTATACGCTCTGCGCTCTAGCATTTTTGGTCATAGTCAGGGGCTCCGCACCCGGGGGTTAGAGGTACCGATTTTGGCTTGGTCGCTTACCCAAGTGGCAGCAGCCCCCGCGGATGGAGAGGAGGCCCCGTCTTTTTTCTTTTTAGGAGAGGATGGCTGGAAATGAACCCCCTTCTCTTCTCCGCCGGCAGGAGCCCCCAGAACAGATGGACCGGCCTCAGCAAGGTCATGGCAGTTGTAGGGGCACCGATCGTAGGAGACCCCTACCCTCTTTGTACTGCCTTGGAAACACTAGCCGTTTCAGGACCTTGCATAGGAGTGGACTAGAGTTCGGTGCTTGGCGCCGAACCCGGATTCGCTCCCATGCAAGGCCTCCATTTGGCCATCCGCCCTCAGGACATCACAAGTCCTATTGGCAGTAGTGTCATTAGTCTTGTCTTGGGAGGCACAGGCCTTGACCCCCGCTAGGTTTAGTATTTTAAGCATGTCTTTTGAGGGAAGCGACCGAAGGGGCCTGGCTTCCCTCTCCCCCCTAAGAGGGTTTTCCCTATCAAGCCGCTTCAATGGGGAGCGGTCGGCTATGGGCTGCCTGCTGGCTTTCTTGGCAGTCCCCTTGGAAAGTAAAGGGGGGACTGGCGCTGGAAAGAGGGAGGTGCCCGAAGGCACTTCCAGACAAGGGGATGAGGGGGTGTCCCCTACACCCGTAGGCGAAGGAGAGTAAGCCTCCTGTGAGGGAATCCCCACGTGGAAGCTCAGGAGAAGAACGGAACTTCCATGCGCAGCAGAACGCCCGGTTAGGCCTAAATTTGCAAGCCTAACCCCCCTTTCCCTTCCAAAAGTGGTAGCCTCGAACCATGTCCACCCCGACTCACTTTTATACGGGCAGAATAGCCTCGGCAAGAAGATTCGAGGCCATTCGAGAGTAGAACTGTGCCCCGCTTACCGCCCCTTCCCCCCCCCCCCCCTGGGGGAGAGTCTCGTACATAAATAGTGTTCGACTCCTATGAGGAAACACAGAGTTGAGAAGTCTCGCCCAGAACCCAGAAGATTTCCCCATGGTTCCAAGTCAAGTGCTAGCAACAAGGCAAAGTGACAGCTGGACTATTTGGTGTATTTAGAATTAGCCCCAGCCAGGATGTAATTCCACTGAACGATCGCCCCGAGTGATTTTTCCCGACTTCTCCCATCAACTGCTGCCAAAGCCCTCCTCATTTCGGGTAGCCGAAATACTCTCCCCTGGACCGGAAGTTACCCCCCCCCCCTTGTTTTTGGAGAACCGTCATCACTGCAACCTCCCGCTCAGAAGTTCCGAACGGCCACACCTCACGTGCAAAGACATCCGTAAGCCATCCCCTCTCCCCCTTTCAGTAACCCAATTGAGTTAATTCCCCCCACATTTGAATAGTCTCCTCCTGTAATACCTTAAGTTCTAACTTCATAGTCTCTTTTATAACTACCATTCCTCCCTTTCATTTACTGATGTGATTTTGCCCGTTAATTCTCTGAGGAAATTTTACCCATCAATTCTCTCATTATTTTTGTGTAAATAAAATTATATTTTTGTACAAGCCTCTTTAAATAACCGAGCTTTGCCATTGTCCATAATCTACCTGACCTCGATGCACACTCTCGCTATTCAGCCCGTCTAAACTCGTGGTTTTCCGTCCCTTTTGTCGGTTCGCTTTCAAGTTATTGGTCGCCTCCCTCATAGATATAATATGGTATTGATATAATGTAATGTCATACCACGACACCTCCTCTCCGGTTAGAGAAATTTGGAGGGTCTGTGCTGGAACCTCCATTTTTTCTGTGGAGCTGCTCGAAGGCGGCTCCGTTGATTGTGAGGGGCAAAGGTTTTTTTTTTTTTAATTGCATCATTGGGCATCGGGACCCTAATTTTCTCACGGGATGAACACACTCATCACCCCTCGCAGTAGCCCGCCCTGCAAGGGGTGCGTACAAGCCTGGCAGAGCCAGGTGCCGCCATTTGGGACCACCCCTCCTGCCTGGTGGCCTGGCAGTCCCTCAGCATAGCGACTCCACCTTGGACGCGGCGTAAAATTGATAGTGTGAAGAGAGAAGGAAAAGGAATGTGAGGAAGGTATGGGTGGGGATGAAGCAGGTTGTTAAAAACCCACCATCCTAAACCGGAGCTCAGGGGTTAGGGTACATTGTCCCCTCCCCCCCTCAGCCCCGATCCGGGATAGTTGGCTGAGAAGGTCAGCATCTACCCTGTGAAAAGAGAGGCCGATCAGAGAAAGTTGTGGGAGAGGTTGTAGGGAAAGTGAGGAAGTATGGGAGAAATACAGGCTGTCTGAAAGAAGAGGCTAAGCTGGGGCCAGAGGGGGCGCTGAGTCCCGTCAGCACGGCGGCCAGGAAGGCGAATCGCCGCGCCCCAAGAAACAGACTGAGGTGGTTCGGTCACGTGGAGAAGATGAAGGATAATAATTGGGTGAAGGGTGTTAGGATGTTGGGGGTTTGGGGTGTAGCTGCCAGAGGGAGACATGAAATGAGGTCATTACAGAGGGACCTAAGAGATATGGGATTGAATAGAGAAACAGCCAGAGATGGAGCAGCATGGAGAGCCGCCATTAGGTAAATAAGGCCGACACATGCAAGCATGTATGGAGCCTTCAAAAATGATGATGATTACACTATCCAATAGTTTACTACTCATTCCACTCAATACATTCTTAGCACCTGTTAGATCCAATCCACGAATCATACACTTTACACCTCATCAGCTAGCTGTTTGTGCAAATAGTTAATCCACACACCTAACCGCTCTAACTGCTTGTTCATACCTTATCAATCCATTACCCTTATACACCCAATTAGAATTTTTTGCTACACTTTATCTTCAACACTAAAACTTACTTCCCATATCTTGTTTTAAAACAAAAAATATATTATCAGTATTTGGTATGGTCGGAAATATCATTTTTATACTTTTATAAACTTTTACCCCTTAAAAATTTGACACCGATTCTCACTTTTGAGACAATATCAAAGTACAAAAATTAGTAAGCTTTTTTATAATAAATACAAAACCCCCTAAAATAAATAAATACCTAAAATATATACACATTATAAAGGCAGCACTTTTATTTTTACAAAAATATATAAAGAATTCTACAACTCATAAAACAAGCTTACTCAATTCAAGTCCTTAAGAATACCTTAATGTCACATATATAAAATAAAACGGCCACAATTTTTCTTAAAAAAAAATCAGGGGAGCGGGGATACAATGGGTTGCGAAGAGTAAACAGTGCAAGCTGTTTACTTGTTTATTACCTATAAAAACAATTTAGTATGGGTAAATTGTTACTAAGAGTACTAAATGGTAATACAAAAATTTAACAAATTTCTGAAAAAGAGTTTATTGAATTACAACGATAAGCGACTGACCTCATTTACTTCCGGCATTGATCTTCACGATAGTACAAATGGGTGAAGGCTTTTAAGTATTAATGGTATGAAAGGTCATGGGGTCATTAAACAGACATTTTCACTAGCACAAGAATGGAACCACACCGTAATCGAACTTAGGTGAGGAAGTCTAAAACAATACCTAGCTTGTTGAGTAAAAAAAAATAACCCCTTGAACAAAAGACTGCTCCCAGTACAGTCAACTTAAATTGTGGAAGTTGGTGGCTCTAAGAAAGTTTGCTATATTTTAAATAAATATATGGAAAAGAACCATTGCTTCTGGTTCATACACACCTTTTTCGAGGATAAAAGTAGATGAATGCTTACGAAATGCTTAAGTAGCGATTAGGACCATTATACAGGGTGGCCCCAAATTCTCTCCATAATAAGAAACAACTTGGAATGAAAACAAGTAGAAATGAGGAATAAAAATCATTGCCTTTGCCAATAAGAAGGAACCATCTTTGAGCCTGCAAAAGGGTAGATGGTTTAAGAGAGGTCAATACCTCCACTATGACCTACCGGCTTCACTGCCCCCAATAGAAAGTGGTACCATCTCTCGGGTCATATTTTAAATCGCCCACTATCTTTTCCGTGGATGTTTAGACCCAGCAGTGGGTGAAAGAGGGTGTCAAACGTTCTTAAAAAACAAATCTTCGCGTTGGAGGACAAGGCTGACATTTTCAAAACAAGTCTTTGTATGATGTAATAAATTTTTCCACTGAGGAGAGATTTTGGAGATCTCATATTATAAATAGGCCCTAAATTAACTAATACTTGAATTAATTTTCAGAGTATCAAATATCTTAAATTTACTAAAAAAAATTAAAACAAAGTATTGACAAAGATGGAATGAACAATTTAAAAAGGATACAAAAATATATATAAAAAAATGCACTAACTTCAGATCTGGTTCCTGAAAAGTTCTTTAGATTTACAAACTAAATGAATGATTGTAGTAAATTTGTTCTTTTGTGGAAAATTTACCAGAAATTTTTCCAATAAATATTTAAATTTTTTTTAAAGATTAATGGAGATCTGCCATCACCCCCCAAAAAAGAGAAAAAAAATCACTGTTTTTCATATTTCCTAGCAAACTATTTATTTTTTTACACAGTTGGTAAGGTTGTATTCGACTAGAATCTAGACCCCAACAAGGAAAACCCCCACCCCCAAACTTAACAACTAACAGCTGAACAAATCTTAAAAGGTAGCAACATCATTAGAAATTATACATGAGATCATATGGAAAAGAGCTAAATATTTTTTTCCCTTTAAGAAGTATATTATTAAAGCCATTTCCTAAATTTGGAAAGGTGAGTGAAGCCCAGGAAATTAAGTTCAACATAGAAACTATTTGTCTGGTTTCATTAGAATTTTAATTGGGGCAGGGGGACCCAAACGCGGTGGGTGGTACGGCTGTTGTTACAGGTGTGAGGGAAAACATTGGGTTTAAAATAATGTGATGGCGAGTCAATGAATGTAAAATATATCATAATAAAATAAAAGGTAGGTAAAGAAATTTCCTTATCAACACTAAGGCAAAAAAAAAAAATAAGGTAATTTTCAAGGAGAGCTGAGCACGATATTTAAGCCAGGTTTGTTTGTTTTTTTGCTAGATTTTAGTTATTTTTAGATTTTTTTTTCAACTTAAGTAATTATATTAAGCTTACGGGATATAAACTAACTTTAAAAAAGCTAAAATCCCAGGCTAAAATATCGCGTGCAGCTATCCTTGAAAATTACCAAAAATATCTATTCAGAATCTCCACAATCATTTTTAAGCTAAGAAAAATATTCAAACCCCAAATCAGCCCAAGAATACTCCAGTCATTTGTCAGAAACTGGAGAGTTCAATGGTACCGATATAGTAATTACCAACAATAAGCCTGATGATGGTTTTAAATCTAAAACTTAAAACAAATTGGTACCATTCAATACAAAAAAAAAACAAGGTATCAAACTTACCACCAATAAGTCTGACAAAAAAACTCGATGATTAAATCTAAAACTTAACACAAGGTGGTACCATTCAAGAGCCCTCAACCCCCCCGAGCTATCAAAAGAGTATGGACGGCTAAATTATTACGAAGTTCGTTTTCAATACAAACTTCCAAATAACAACGGCAAACAAAACATTTTTAAAGGAGTTTCATTCATCACACGGCAACAACGGGAATAGAGTGGAAAAGGAGCGCATAAGGGCATGAATGCAGTTAGTGTAGTGCAAAAAGTGACACGAATGTCCCTGAGAAAGTAGAGAAGGTTGCACATCCACCGTTAACAATCGGGAAAGGTTTAGAGGCTGAGAAATCCACTTTCGAACTTTCCAGACAACAAAAAGTCAAAATTTTGAGCTAGAAACTCCGCTCCATTGTTGTTGTTAAAAACTACCCAGGAGCAGCTGACATCTGCTCTTTCTGACCGATTGGGAGATTAAGGAAGCCCTTAACCATAGTTTCTGTCATAACCAATGGTCTGAAAACAAGTCCTCATATGAGTGCTACCACAAAACAGGGGACCCAATACTGGAGGCGAATCAACCCCTATAACTCTGCTTAAGCGGGTATACTATTATTAGTTGTCACCAAGATGGGTCTTTAAAAAAAATCCCACACCCAAAATAAATGTAACATTTAATTTGCATCCCGACAACCGAGGGTAAATTCCTATTTTCCGGGTTCTATGCTTTTTGGTAATGAATTCATTCCTCAAGATTCGAACGTGCGCTCTCCACCCCAGCATTCGGGAAAAATGAGATCGGCTAAAGCGATCCTTTTCACTACCATAAAAAGATTAATCCCGCTCATAACTTTTCTGGTCTACTCCTCCGTGATTTTTGTAAAGGGTTTGGTTAGACCCAACTAAGTGTGAAAGAGGATGTTAAATCCGATCAAAATATTCTAACATAAAGAACAATCACTTTTTTATCATTATCTCTCCTAAAACCAGGACTACTCTCGCTATTTTATCATCCTCTCTGTTTAAAACCAGGACTAGTCACTTTTCGATCATTCTCTCTTAAAACTGGGACTATTGTGGCTCTTCGATTATTTTATCTCCTAAAACCGGAACTACTGTCACTTTTCACTCATTCTCTTTCCTAAAACCGGGACTGTCACTCTTCGATCATTCTCTCTCCTAAAACTACTGTCACCTTTCGATCATTCTCTTTCCTAAAACTAAGCTACTGTCAACTTTCGCTCATTCTCTTTCCTAAAACCGGGACTACTGTCACTTTTCGATCATTTTCTCTCCTAAAACCGGAACTACTGTCACTTTTCGCTCATTCTCTCTCTCCTAAAACTGGGACTACAGTCACTTTTAGCTCATTCTCTTTCCTAAAACCGGGACTGTCATTCTTCGATCATTCTCTCTCCTAAAACGGGGACTATTGTGGGTTTTCGCTCATTTTCTCTCCTAAAACCAAAACTACTCTCACCTTTCGCTCATTCTCTTTCCTAAAACCAAAGCTACTGTCAGCTTTCGCTTATTCTCTTTCTTAAAACCGGGACTACTGTCAGCTTTCGCTTATTCTCTTTCTTAAAACCGGGACTACTGTCACTTTTCGATCATTTTCTCTCCTAAAACCGGGACTACTATCACTTTTTGATCATTCTCTCTCCTAAAACTGGGACTATTGTGGCTCTTCGATCATTTTCTCTCCTAAAACCCGAACTACTGTCACTTTTCGCTCATTCTCTCTCCTAAAACCGGGACTATTGTGTTTTTTCGATCATTTTCTATCCTAAAACCAAAACTATTGTCACTTTTCGCTCATTCTCTCTCTCCTAAAACTGGGACTATTGTGGTTATTCGATCATTTTCTCTCCTGAAACCAAAACTACTCTCACCTTTCGATCATTCTCTTTCCTAAAACCGGGACTGTCACTCTTCGATCATTCTCTCTCCTAAAACCGGAACTACTGTCACTTTTCACTCATTCTCTTTCCTAAAACCGGGTCTGTCACTCTTCGATCATTCTCTCCTAAAACCGGGACTATTGTGGTTTTTCGATCATTTTCTCTCCTAAAACCAAAACTACTGTCACCTTTCGCTCATTCTCTTTCCTAAAACCGGGACTATTGTGGCTTTTCGATCATTTTCTCTCCTAAAACCCGAGCTACTATCACTTTTTTCTCATTCTCTTGCCTAAAACCTGGACTGTCACTCTTCGATCATTCTCTCCTAAAACCGGGACTACTGTCACTTTTTTCTCATTCTCTTTCCTAAAACCGGGACTGTCACTCTTCGATCATTCTCTCCTAAAACCGG